>CM056053.1:118449491-119649491 GCA_029574335.1 Rana kukunoris
GGTGCAGGGCGCTGGGCTTGTCCTGAAATGACCTGCCTGGGGAGGACGAACAAGGATAGGGAGGGCGGGGGAGAGGAGGAGAAGAGAGCAGAGGAGGAGAGAGGAGGAGAGGAGGAACACTGCTTCCATCACACACTGCCTCTGTGTACACTGTGTGTGTCTGTGTGTGTGTGTGCTCCTCCTCATCGGACACACCGATCACCAACACACACACACCGATCTGTGCACAACATACAGGACAGATCAGAGGCTGTGACAACACACAGGACAGATCAAAGGCTGTGACAACACACAGGAGAAATCAGGGACTGTGACAACACACAGGACAGATCAGAAACTGTGACAACACACTGGAGAAATCAGGGACTGTGACAACACAATGGAGAAATCAGAGACTGTGACAACACACAGGACAGATCAGAAACTGTGACAACACACTGGAGAAACCAGGGACTGTGACAACACACTGGAGAAATCAGAGACTGTGACAACACACTGGAGAAATCAGAGACTGTGACAACACACAGGACAGATCAGAAACTGTGACAACACACTGGAGAAACCAGGGACTGTGACAACACACTGGAGAAATCAGGGACTGTGACAACACACTGGAGAAATCAGGGACTGTGACAACACACAGGACAGATCAGAGACTGTGACAACACACTGGAGAAACCAGGGACTGTGACAACACACTGGAGAAATCAGGGACTGTGACAACACACTGGAGAAATCAGGGACTGTGACAACACACTGGAGAAATCAGGGACTGTGACAACGCAGGAAAAATGAGGGACTGTGACAACACACAGGCCAGATCAGAGGCTGTGACAACACACATGAGAAATCAGAGGATGTGACAACACACTGGAGAAATCAGGGACTGTGACAACGCAGGAAAAATGAGGGACTGTGACAACACACAGGCCAGATCAGAGGCTGTGACAACACACATGAGAAATCAGAGGATGTGACAACACACTGGAGAAATCAGGGACTTTGACAACATACATGACAGATCAGAGACTGTGACAACACACTGGAGAAATCAGGGACTGTGACAACACACTGGAGAAATCAGGGACTGTGACAACACACATGGAAAATCAGAGACTGTGACAACACACAGGAGAAATCAAGGACTGTGACAACACACAGGCCAGATCAGAGGCTGTGACAACACACAGGGGAAATCAGAGGATGTGACAACACACTGGAGAAATCAGGGACTTTGACTACACACATGACAGATCAGAGACTGTGACAACACACTGGAGAAATCAGGGACTGTGACAACACACTGGAGAAATCAGGGACTGTGACAACACACATGGAAAATCAGAGACTGTGACAACACACAGGAGAAATCAAGGACTGTGACAACACACAGGACAGATCAGAGGCTGTGACAACACACTGGAGAGATCAGGGACTGTGACAACACACAGGACAGATCAGAGACTGTGACAACACACTGGAGAAACCAGGGACTGTGACAACACACTGGAGAAATCAGGGACTGTGACAACACACAGGGAAAATCAGAGACTGTGACAACACACATGAAAGATCAGAGACTGTGACAACATACAGGAGAAATCAGAGACTGTGACAACACACTGGAGAAATCAGGGACTGTGACAGCACACAGGAGAGATCAGAGACTGTGACAACACACTGGAGAAATCAGGGACTGTGACAACACACAGGAGAGATCACAGACTGTGACAACACACTGGAGAAATTAGGGACTGTGACAACACACTGGAGAAATCAGGGACTGTGACAACACACTGGAGAAATCAGAGACTGTGACAACACACTGGAGAAATCAGGGACTGTGACAACACACTGGAGAAATCAGGGACTGTGACAACACACTGGAGAAATCAGGGACTGTGACAACACACAGGAGAAATCAGGGACTGTGACAACACACTGGAGAAACCAGAGACTATGACAACACACAGAAAAAAAATCAGAGAATGTGACAACACACATGAGAGATCAGAGACTGTGACAACACACTGGGGAGATCAGGGACTGTGACAACACACTGGAGAAATCAGGGACTGTGACAACACACAGGAGAAATCAGGGACTGTGACAACACACTGGATAAATCAGGGACTGTGACAACACGCAGGAGAAATCAGGGACTGTGACAACACACTGGAGAAATCAGAGACTGTGACAACACACACTGGAGAAATCAGAGGCTGTGACAACACACATGAGAGATCAGAGACTCTGACAACACACTGGAGAAATCAGGGACTGTGACAACACACTGGAGAAATCAGGGACTGTGACAACACATATGAGAGATCAGAGATTGTGACAACACACAGGAGAAATCAGAGACTGTGACAACACACTGGAGAAATCAGGGACTGTGACAACACACATGAGAGATCAGAGACTGTGACAACACACAGGAAAAATTAGGGACTGTGACAACACACATGAGAGATCAGAGACTGTGACAACACACAGGAAAAATTAGGGACTGTGACAACACACATGAAAGATCAGAGACTGTGACAACATACAGGAGAAATCAGAGACTGTGACAAACACACTGGAGAAATCAGAGGCTGTGACAACACACAGGAGAGATCAGAGACCGTGACAACACACAGGAATAATCAGGGACTGTGACAACACATTGGAGAAATCAGGGACTGTGACAACACACTGGAGAAATCAGGGACTGTGACAACACACAGTAGAAATCATGGACTGTGACAACACACTGGAGAAACCAGACTGTGACAACACACAGAAAAAATCTGAGAATGTGACAACACACATGAGAGATCAGAGACCGTGACAACACACAGGAATAATCAGGGACTGTGACAACACACTGGAGAAATCAGGGACTGTGACAACACACTGGAGAAATCAGGGACTGTGACAACACATAGGAAAATCAGGGACTGTGACAACACACAGGAGAGATCAGAGACTGTGACAACACACTGGAGAAATCAGGGACTGTGACAACACAGAGGAGAAATCAGAGACTGTGACAACACACTGGAGAAATCAGGAACTGTGACAACACACAGAAGAGATCAGAGACGGTGACAACACACATGAGAGATCAGAGACTGTGAGAACACACAGGAGATTAGAGACTCTGACAACACACAGGAGAGATCAGAGATTGTGACAACACACAGGACAGACCAGGGAGTGTGATAATACACACATTTAAAAATTTAGAAACGACCAGCAGGTACATCCACAGGCTGGCCCGGACAGCCAAGCAAAGCGGGATAAGCTTTGATCAGTAAACCAGAATCAATGACATGACATCACTGGTTTTTTTTTTAAATCAAAAGCATTAAAAAACACAGATCTTGGTGTTTTGAATGCTTTTAGGTGCAGAGGAGGAATCTGGGGTATTATAGAGCCCAGGTCTTTCCACAAAGAGTACCTGTCACATGCCTATTGCTGTCACAAGGATGTTTACATTCTTTGTGACAGCAATAAAAGTGATAAAAAAATGAAAGCAACAGTGTTCAGGGGTCAGGCATGAGAAATGTACAAAGTTCAGGGGTTAGGAGTGGGTAATGTACATAGTTCAGGTGTCGGAGTTGGTAATCTACATATTTCAGGGGTCAGGAGTGATAAATGTACAAAGTTCAGGGGTTAGGGGTGGGTAATGTACATAGTCAAGGGGTCGGGAGTTGGTAATGTACATAGTTCAGGGGTCAGGAGTTGGTAATGTACATAGTTCAGGGGTCAGGAGTTGGTAATGTACATAGTTCAGGGGTCGGAGTTGGTAATGTACATAGTTCAGGGGTCAGGAGTTGGTAATGTACATAGTTCAGGGGTCGGGAGTTGGTAATGTACATAGTTCAGGGGTCGTGAGTTGTTAATGTACATAGTTCAGGGGTCAGGAGTTGGTAATGTACATAGTTCAGGGGTCGGGAGTTGCTAATGTACATAGTTCAGGGTCGGGAGTTGGTAATGTACATAGTTCAGGGGCCAGGAGTCTGTAAAGTACATAGTTCAGGGGTTGAGAGTTGGTAATGTACATAGTTCAGGGGTCGGGAGTTGGTAAAGTACATAGTTCAGGGGTCGGGAGTGGGTAAAGTACATAGTTCAGGTGTCGGAAGTTGGTAATGTACATAGTTCAGGGGTCGGGTCTTGGTTATGTGCGTAGTTCAAGGGCCGGGAGTGGGTAATATACATAGTTCAAGGGTCGGGAGTGGGTAATGTACATAGTTCAAGGGTCTTGGTTATGTGCGTAGTTCAAGGGCCGGGAGTAGGTAATGTACATAGTTCAGGGGTCGGGAGTTGGTAATGTACATAGTTCAGGGTCGGGAATGGGTAATGTACATAGTTCAAGGAGTTTTTTTTTTTAGTGCTGATCACTGTATTTATGTCACTGTCTCCCACAAAGTGTCATTTAGTGTCAGACTGCTCACCATACTGTCATATATATATATATATATATATATATATATATATATATATATATATACACTGTATCCTGTGTAGCTAGATATGACTGTAGGCCATTCCTGGTGTACTGTTTCTAATATACTGTCAGGGAGTCAGGTGATTTAAGGATCTGCAGTGCATAAAATATATATACATTCTCTTACATATATATCTACGGCATTCTAGTGTAGCCAAGCCTATACCTGACTGCAGGCCATTCCTGGTGTATGTTTTCAAATACACTTTCAGACAGGCAGGCCAGGCAGGTGATATAGTGATCTGCAGTGCAAAAAATATATATACAGTCTCCTACATATTGTGACAGGAAGTCAGGTAAATCTGTGGGTGTTGTCACAGACGGGAGATACATTTCTGCCTTGTTTAGACAATACACCAATTACTACCAGGTGTCGGCTGCAGAAATAGACAGAAAGGTTTAGGGCGTTGGAAAACTTCAGCTTTTCAGAATGAGGCAATTAAGGCCTCTATAAGTTATCCAAAGGATGACTACTGATTGTTGCATCCTGAGGCTTTTTGAGTTAAGGAGAGCAGTGAGAAAGACTTCTGAAGAGGTGAGGTGGTTGTTGATTTTTCTGTGTGATAAAAATCAAAAAGACTATTGTTTCTCTGCTGTATGACCAGCAGTGTCTGCCCAGCAGTAGGCTGTGCCAGACTCCATAGGTAGGTTCCTGTGTGGTGAAGGTAGATGCCTCAAGTGGCCAGGGTTTATTTTATGTTTTGTTTTGTTTATGCTGTTTGGATGCTTGCACTTGTTTCCAGCAATATGGAAGAATAAACCAAACTCTTTGTTTTCAACCGTCTTCGGCTGCCTCTCTGTATAGTTCAGTGTGTAGTGAACTCATCCAGAGGGTCACACACCCCCGCTACCGAGCTAACCCCTTACAATATATATCCAGTGCATTCTAGTCCAGCCAAGCCTATTCCTGACTGCAGGCCATTCCTGGTTTACATTTTCAAATACACTTTCAGGCAGGCCAGCCAGGCAGGTGATTCAGTGATCTACAGTGCATAAAATATATATACAGTCTCCTACATATATATCCGCTGCATCCAGTCTAACCAAGCCTATATCTGACCGCAGGTCATTCCTAGTGTACTTTTTTTTTGTAAAATTCAGGCAGTGTTTTGCTAATCTAATTTTACAGTATGTCTGGAAAGGAGAGGAAGACGCTCACAGGCCACTAAAAGAGGGCAAGCAGGCTCTGTGTATACAGTCAACAGTGCTGGTCATGGACACGGTGCATCCTCAGCATGTGGCCGTGGGGCACGCTTTTCTTTTTTTTCGGCAGCTGAGCCACAACATGCAGAACAGTTGGTACAGTGGATGACAAAGCCATCCTCATCCTCCTCATCCTCGGTCACCCAAGCTTAGAGTACTTTGGCTGCCAATGCAGCTGCCAAAGCGGCCTATTCCATCGGCTCAATGTTATCAGTCACTCCTTCCCTAGCCCCACCATCATGCACGGAGGAGACCCCCGAACTGTTCAACCACAGTGTTGGGTACATGCTGCAGGAGGATGCACAGTGTTTTGAAGGCTCCGATGATGGTACCCAGGTTGATGAAGGCAGTAACGTGAGCCCAGAGAGAGGTGGTGCCCAAGAAGGACTAGAAACTGGAAGTCAGGTCCCCCCAGCTGCAGCATGCTGCCAGGTTTGCTCCAGTGGCGAGGAGGGAGGGGATGATGAGGTCACTGACTCTATGTGGGTGCCTGATAGAAGAGAGGAGGAGGGGGAGGAGGCACATCTCCAACGAGGCAGGATGCCCTCCAGGGGCCAACCGACTGCATCACACCGCAGAGCTCTGCATGTGCAGGTCGCTGCTGACTCCGCACATTTCTTCAAAAGTTTTTTGGTGTGGGCCTTTTTTGAGATGTGTGCAGCAGGTCACATCGTTGCTGTTTGCAACATATGTCTGAAGTGTATCAACATGCTTGACCAGACATATGTCGACCTCCCATGCAGTCCGTTGGCAACAGTACTTAAAAGACTCACACCCAAGAACAAGGTGGACCTCTCCTTGCTCCTCATCAGCTGGGATCTCCAACCCCACTATACCTTCAGTACTCTCAGGGACCTGCACTGAGAGGAATGAAGGTGTAGAATTAGGTGTCCCAAGCACAATTTTTACTTGTTCCTGCGCACAACTAGAGTATCTGTGAGGGGTTGCAGTGTTGTAGCACCACCACCACTGCCTAAGGCCCAATTTTAACAGGGGGGTGTAATGAAAATTTTTGTTGTAATATTTCACAGCAGGTCTTGTTCCTGCACACAACTAGAGTATCTGTGAGGGGTTGCAGTGTTGTGGCACCACCACCAAATCCAATTGTAGCAGAAAAATTTCCCTACCCCAGTTGCTAAACCGTCAAAAGAAATTCGGTCCCAGCCATCCACATGGTCAGTGGCTGAATGCTAGTTTGGCTAAATTACTAGCACTCCAACTGCTGCCTTTTCAGCTGGTAGACTTTGCTTCCTTTCGAGAATTTGTGAAATGTGCGGTACCTCAGTGGCAGGTTCCCAAACGCCGTTTTATTTCTCGGAAGGCCATTCCCGGTCTCTACTGGCATGTGGAAGGCAATGTCTTGGCCTCGTTGGACAGGGCGGTCAGTGGTAAGGTGCATATTACCACTGACTCATGGTCCAGCAGGCATGGACAGGGACGTTACAGGGAAGGATGAAGGACAGGGTGCAGTATTGTTGGAGCTTGTTCTGCCACCACGCCTCCAAAATGCTGGTAGTGGTAATTTTGCCACACCTCTCTCCTCCACCCCTCCTCTTCTTCTTCCTCTATGGCCTCTTCCTGTGCAGATTTGTCCTCTGAACCAGTGGTGCTCCATAGGCATTCTAGGGGCTACGCAAGCACTCAGGAAAAAAGATGCCATGCGGTGCTTGAGTTGGTCTGCTTAGGGGACAGGAGCCACACTGGGGCAAAGATTCTGTCAGCTCTGCAGGGGCAGGCTCAGAGGTGGTTGTTGCTACAACAGCTTCTGCCAGGAATTGTGGTTTGCGACAATGGCACAATGGGACTACCTTCCTCTTCCTCCTCTGACAGGGACACTTGACCCATGTTCCCTGTTTGGCTTGCGTTCTTAATTTGGTGGTGCAGCGGTTCTTGGGCAGGTTTCCAGGCTTACAGGATCTCCTGAGGCAGGCCAGGAAAGTCTCTGGGCATTTCTGCCAGTCATATAATGCCAGTGCTTGGCTGGCTGACCTTCAAAAGGAATGCAACCTGCCCAAGAACAGCCTCATTTGTGACATGCCCACCAGGTGGAACTCAACATTGGAAATGCTGCAGCAGCTGCACAGGGCAGAGGGCCATCAATGAGTTCCTGTGCAAGTATGGCACCAGGACAGGGTGAGGAGAGCTTGGCTTTTTTTGCCATGCCAGTGGCTACTGATCAAGGATGCATGCACTGTCCTGTCACCATTTGGGGAGTCCACGAGGATGGTGATCAGTGACAGTGCATGCATCAGTGATACTGTCCCCCTTGTCTTCCTGTTGGAGCACACGCTGTGTGGAATAATGGACATGGCACTTGAGGCAGAACAGAGGGATGAAGAGGAGGACTTCCTTACCTCTCAAGGCCCCCTTTATCCAGAAAGTATTCCTGCAAGCCTGCCGATCACACAGGAAGAGGATGAGGATTGTGTCAGCATGGAGGTGGAGCCTAGCACTCAGCATCAGCAGCAGTCTTCAAGGGATTGTTTTTAGTCCCCAGAAACCCATGGACTTGTACGTGGCTGGGAGGAGGTAGCTGCTGATCATGTAGTCCTTAGTGGCCAAATGCCTCAGCAAACCTATGCTGCATGGCCTCCCTGAACCTGCAAAGTCTGCGAAAGAACCCTTGGATTCGTGGTATCAAGGAGATGGATCATTACTGGCCGCTTGCCCTTCTTGATCCACGTTACAAGGGTAAGGTTGCAGAACTTATCCAGCCTTCGCAGAGGGGGCAGAAAGGTTTGTGCAATGCATTTCCAGAGCCTGGAAGGTTACAATTTCCTGGTCCTCCTGGACAATGTGTTGCTGAGGCTTCAGTCAGTCACAGAAGGAGCGGTGGAGAAGGTGGCTGTCTGACCGATGCGTTCAGACAATTTTTTAGTCTGCAGCCCCAAGGTCTGATCGGTTCCAGCGTCTGATTTACATGGTTCAGGAATACCTAGGGCCAAGATCAGACTTGGAGACTTTTCCAACCAAAAATCCACTGGGTTAATGGGTCTTGAGGATGGATCACTGGCCAGAGCTTGCACAGTATGCAATTGAGCTACTGGTATGTCCTGCATCCAGCGTTCTACCTGAACGCACATTCAGTACTGCTGGAGGCTTTGTAACCGATCACAGATTGTGCCTGTCAACAGACTTGGATCACTAGCTACCAAGCACCTGATGCTGATGTAACCGAATAATTTTATTATGAATGTGAGATACCTTGAAGACTGCCTATGCTGAGCGACTATCCTGTTATGCTGAGTGACTATCCTATTCCTCCTCACTGTTCATGCTGATAGCTTCTAAGAAAATTTTTGTTTCTGGGCACCACCACCAGTGGCTAAGGCCCAATTTTTCTGCCCCTGTTTAACAGGGGCGTGTAATTACAATTTTTGCTGTAATATTTCGCAGCAGGGCTTGTTCTTGCGGACAACTAGAGTATCTGTGAGGGGTTGCAGTGTTGTGGCACCACCACCACTGCCTACGGTCCAATTTTTCTGCCCCTGTAGGCGTGTAATTAAAGTTTTTGCTGTAATATTTCACAGCAGGGCTCGTTCCTGTGCACAACTAGAGTATCTGTGAGGGGCTGCAGTGTTGTGGCACCACCACCAGTGCCTAAGGCATAATTTCCTGCCCCTGTTTAACGGGGGGGGGGGGCGTAATTACAATTTTTGCTGTAATATTTCTCAGCAGGGCCCTTTCCTGCACTCAACAAGAGTATCTGTGAGGCTTTACAGTGTTGTGCCACCACCACCACTACTGCTTAAGGCCCAATGTTTCTGTCCCTGTTCTACAGGGAAATGTGATTACAATTCTTGATATAATATTTCACAGCAGGGCCCGTTCCAGCGCCCACCAAGAGTAACTGTGAGGGCTTACAGTGTACTGGTACCACCAACACCTAAGGCATAATTTTCTGCAGAGTATATAGGGCAGGTCTTATAGTATATACAGGCGGTCCCCTACTTTCAAACATCTGACTTACAAACGACTCCTACTTACAAACAAAGGTAGACAACAGGAAGTGAGAGGAAATCTACCCCCAGGAAGGGAAATTATCTCCTGTAAGAGTTAATATGGGAAAAAGGTGTCTCCACTAATGCTTTATCACCAATCCTTGTTTACCTAATAACCCAAAATTTTCAAAATCCAATAGTCATTGGGACAGAAAGTGAGGTGAAATCTTCTGAACAGGGGGACAGACAGCAAAACAAATGTTACAGGGGTGATAACCCTTCCCTATGTTATCCAAAAAGCTTACAAATTATTTTTTTTGGCTGGAGCTACACTTAAAAAATTTACCTGTTTCAAATTACAAACAGATTCAACTTAAGAACAAACCTACAGTACCTATTTAGTTTGTAACCCGGGGATCGTCTGTATGCTGTGTTTGGACCAGATACCCAAACCATCCGACATCAACTTCTCCAAAACTCTAATTTAAAAAAAATGGATGTACCACTAATTTTTAACTGTTCCCTCACTACTATGAAGATGCCACCACTACAAATGCCATTCATGTGCCCAGTGTCACTCGTATCTTCTGTGAAGACAATTTACGAGCACAGTGTTTTGCACTAGACTTGATGACAAAAAAATAGCTCTGCCAGATGAAGACTGATAATTCATGGGCAATTAATTCTTTATGGATGACTCCAACATCTCGCTTTCACCCTTAAGCCCTGTACACACGATCGGCTTGTCCAATTAAAACAGACCGATGGACTGTTTTCATTGGTCAAACTGATCGTGTGTAGGCCCCATCGGTTTGTTTTCCATCGGTTAAAAAAAATAGAACATGTTTTAAATGTTTCCAATGGATAAAAAAACAATAGAAAAAAATGATCGTCTGTGTGGAAGTCCATCGGTCAAAAATCCATGCATGCTCAGAATCAAGTTGTGCTCGGAAGCATTGAACTTAATTTTTCTCAGCATGTCGTAGTGTTTTACAACACCGCTTTTGAAACACGGTCGGATTTTTGACCAATGGTGTGTAGGCAAGACTGATGAAAGTCAGCTTCATCGGATACCTGTAACAGTCAAGCTTCCCAACAGTCCTGAGCAGGTCTTGTCCAGATTCGTCTCACTCCAGAAAACACTAAAGAAGGGGCTTGCAATGAAACACCATTTTGTTGCCTTTATGAAGAACATATTCAACAATGGTCATGCTGAGCTTGCTCCACCATTACAAGAACATGACAAGCTGTGTTTCCTTACTTTGAAGTGTATCACCCATGTAAACCGGAAAAAAATCAGGGTTGTGTTCAACTCCAGTGCCAAATATTAAGGTATATCACTGAATATAATTTTTCTCACAGGTCCTATTAAAACCAACAACCTTATAGGAGTACTTACTGTATGAGGTTTAGAAAAGAGCTATTAACCATTACAGCTGACACTGAACTCATGTTTCATTGCTTTATTGTAAGAGAAGACCATAGGAACTTCCTCAGGTTTCTGTTGGCCTTTGACAATTACACAAACAATTAAGTAATTGAATTCTGCATGTAGGTGCATGTCTTCAGTAACAGTCCCTCCCCTGCTGTTGCAACATACAGCTTACGATGGACTGCTCTTGATGCAAGCAAGTAGTGAGCAGACGTCTGAAATTTTTCTGAGGTAGACTTCTATGATGACAATGGACTAAATCCTTACCCACAAATGAGGAAAACATTGACCAATTTCAAAAGTCCATCTATCGAATAAACTTCTGCACATCCACCCTGTCGTTTTTTTTTTCTGAATGATCACTTCCGCCGACACACCACTGATCATTATGTACTAATGGTGGGAAAGGCTTCTTGCCATGAGAACACAACAACACAGGAGTAATTCCCCCATCCACCTCAAATCTGTGGATGGGGGAATCTGCATTTTTTTCAGTTAAACTGCTATTTGAATGAAAAAATTAATGTATAATGTATGGCCTGGCTTTAAAAAAAAAAAGTATGTGGGTGGGAGTGAATCTAGGAGTGGATAAGCCACCTGTACAGTATTACTTGTTGAAGTATTCTTTTGGCTTTCAACTTACTGTAGCTCTACAGACAAACCAGTTACCAGATGAAGTGTTCTCCCGC
The DNA here is from genome assembly GCA_029574335.1 of Rana kukunoris. Classification (NCBI taxonomy): domain Eukaryota; kingdom Metazoa; phylum Chordata; class Amphibia; order Anura; family Ranidae; genus Rana; species Rana kukunoris. The sequence goes on from CM056053.1 coordinate 118,461,255, forward strand.
CAGCACCAGATCAGATGTGCAGCATGTACACAAATGTACAGCAGATGTTCACCACCTCTTTGATAGAGGGGGGGATATCTGTGATGGAGAGGGGTCTTTGATAGAGGGGGGGATATCTGTGATGGAGAGGGGTCTTTGATAGAGGGGGATCTGTGATGGAGAGGAGTCTGTGATGGAGGGGGATCTCTGATGGGATAGTCTGTGATGAGGGGAGTATCTGTGATGGAGAGGGGTCTGTGATGGGGGATCTGTCATGAGGGGGGTCTGTCTTGAGATGTAGAGCATGTACAGATGTACGCCACCTCCATCTGCGATGGAGGGAGTCTATGGTAAAGGGGGGATCTATGATAGAGAGGGGTCTATGATAGAGAATGATCTGTAATGGGATAGTCTGTGATGAAGGGAGTATCTGTGAAGGTGAGGGGTCTGTGATGGGGGGGATCTGAGATGAAAAGAGGGTATCTGTGATGGAGAGAGGTCTGTAATAGAGGGGGGTCTGTGATGGGATGGTCTGTAATGAGGGAAGTATCTGTGATTGAGAGGGGTCTGTGATAGGGGATCTGTGATGGAGAGGGCTCTATGATGGGGAGGGGGATCTGCAATGGGATGGTCTGCGATGAGGGCTGTCTGGGGTGGGGGGGGGGGGCTGTGATGGAGAGGGGTCTGTGATGGGTATCTGTCATGAGGGGGGTCTGAGGTGGGGATCTATGTTGGAGAGGTGTCTGTGATGGGGGAATCTGTCATGAGGAGGGTCGGGGGGATCTGTGATGGAGAGAGGTCTTTGATAGAGGGAAATCTGTGAGGGAGAGGGGTCTGTGATGGGGGATCTGTCATGAGGGGGGTCTGGGGTGGGGGGATCTGTGATGGAGGGAGTCAATGATTCAAGCTGTGATGGGGGCTGTGATGGATTGGTCTTTAATGGGGGGTCTCTAATGTGTCAGTCTCTGATGGGGGGTCTGTAATGGGGCAGTCTGTGATGGTAAAGGGGGATTAAGGGCACTAAAATGGGGGTCTGTGATGAAAAAGGGGAACTGAGGACACTGACATAAGGGCTTTTTCACACTTGTGCAGTGCAACATTTAACAGTGTAATTTCATGACATAATTTACAAGGGCTGGTTTAGGGGAAGAATTAGAGGCGGGCAGCGTAGAGGTTGGGTGGAGAAACTGGTTGCTAGTAACTCTTAACCACTTCAGCCCCGGAAGAATTTACCCCCTTTCCTGACCAGAGCATTTTTTTGCGATACGGCACTGCATCACTTTAACTGGCAACTGCACCCAAACACAAATAGAGCTTTCTTTTGGTGGTATTTGATCATCTCTGCGATTTTTATTTTTTGTGCTATAAACAATAAAAAAAGAGTGTACATTTTGAAAAAAAAACAATATTTTTTACTTTTTGCTATAATAAATATCCCCAAAAAATATAAAAAAAGCACAAGTTTTCCTCAGTTTAGTCTGATATGTATTCTATTACATATTTTTGTTAAAAAATCGCAATAAGCGTATAGTGATAGGTTCGCATGACCCTTGGGCTTGTGCGGCGTGCGACAGGCGTGCACGTGCCTGTCGATGGCACGTGCATGCCCACAAGGCGGCAAATTCAAAGGGACGTACCTGTACACCCATTTGCCTGCCTGTTCTAGTCGGCAAGTGGTTAAGGGCTGTCTAGTAGCTCAGGACTAGGGATGAGCTTCGTGTTCGAGTCGAACCCATGTTCGACTCGAACATTGTATGTTAGACCGTTCGTCGAATAACCCTTTTCTATGTTTTCCGAAAAGCTTAAAAATAGATTTTTTGGCTGGAGCTACACTTTAAAAAAGTACCAGTTCAAAATTACAAACAGATTCTACTTAACAACAAACCTACAGTCCCAGGCTTGTTTGCACCACCTGTATACTGCTGTTCAAAGTATATAGGGCCAAAGTGGATGGTAATGACCTGGGGAGGGGGGTACCCAATGCTATTTTTCTCAATGATTTTTATCCATATTGCAGGGACCAGACATTACATTAAAGCAAGCAGTTTTAAATTACTTTTTTTTAATAGTAATGTCATTTTGTGCAGGGACAGTTCTAAACATGTGCCGCTTCACATGCATACACCCAGCGAGTACGATATTTAAAGGAATTTTTCATTTTTTTTTACTATAAGCATCATTAAAATCACTGCTCCCGAAAAAACTTCAGTTTTTTAAAACTTTTTTTGCATTGATACATGTTCCCTGGGGCAAGACCCGGTTCCCCATACCCGTTTTAGGACAATAACTTGCAAATTAGCCCTTAAAATTAGCACTTTTGAATTTGAACGTTCGAGTACCATAGACTTCAATAGGGTTCGGTCCATTCAAAGGTTCTGGTGCGAACCGAACGGGGGCGGGGTGTTCAGCTCATTCCTACTCGGACATTAGATTTTAAGCCCTGGCTTACATGATCCACTGGAATATATATATATATTACTATACAAGGCAAATCCTTACTAAAACAGTTATCCAAGACTACTAAGGACTTGGATTCTTTGCTACCAACTGCCAAATTATCAAAATGGGAGTCTTGGAAACAATCTCTACATGCCTTAGATGAGATTTACATACCAGTTGTTATACTTCTGGTTCCCTTGCTGCAAGTCAAAGAAAGGACATTTATATTTCTCAGATGCATCCACTGAGGCCATAACATCTGTTGCCTACCTCAAGGTAATAGTCTCTTCTTGTAATCAAACCCACGTTGTGTTTTTTCTTCGGCAAAGCCAAGTTAGCACCTAGATGTAAACATATAATTCTTAGGTTTGAACTTTGTGGAACTATGCTAGCTGTAGAAATAGCAGACTTCATACTGTGTTAGCTAGACATTGAGGTAGATGACGTCAAATTCGACACAGACGGCAAGGTTGTTCTGGGCTACATATGCAACCACACAAAATACTTCTATGTCTATGTCAGCAATTGAGTGGAAAAGGATTGAAAAATTCTCCAAGACTGAACAAAGGCATTATGTTCCACTGGGCTTTTGGAGATTCTTCCTCCTCAACAGGTCCTGGGTTTCTGCTGGGTCTTGCAGAAGGAATTGCCTCTGACTTCTTCAGTCTTCTAGGCCATGACAAGGATTCATAGATTTATCCAGAAGTCAATTCAAATCTACAATCTGCTCAATAATCTGCAAGAATAGGGAATTGCCTGGCCCATGAGACTCACTCCTAGTGTTGATGACAAAGTAGAGGTGAAGGTCACAAGACAAATTATTGTAAAGGCTTTCATCAGACCTACCACTGTACTTGTATTGCTCGTGCCCTTGGGAACTGAAATTACATGCTCGATGGAGAGATTTTTATGACACCCAGCAGGAGAATGTCAAGAACTTTTAGCTCCATTATGAGTTGGACTATATGACACTCCCTTGCAGCTAGGTTATTTGTTGTTATTTCACTTTGGTCATTTGAATTTTCATAATGGTCGTTATGCAATTATTAATCTATAGTGGAATTGAGCCACAGTAGCTATGTTAAGAATTAATAGGTAAAGTACAGGTTCACATGATATGTAGCCGGGTTCACAAAGGGCATGGTAAGGCTGCAGTCCACCTCTGTATTCTTCACATTCAAGGTGTCCTTTGTAATGAATCTTTTGCCTCCAGTAACACATTGAAACTAATTCAGAGAGGGGCATAGAAGAGGTTTTTCTCACCAAAAATGTAATAGCAGGCATTTGGTAGCTAAACATAGTTAGGGCTTTATTTAAAAAAAATTTAGTTAAAAGTTACTTTAAGGACATGTATTTGTGTAATACTAAAAGTTATAGAATATACATTGCCTTGTTCGTTGTAGAGCAACCTGATGCTAGATAACAATATCATAGGCACTTTACTACCCTTGTTTCTTGCACAAATGTTTCTCTGCTGTATTCCTGACTATTCACTATTCTGTGAGATGTTTATGAAACAATCAATAAACATTTATTGAACCATTAAAGATGGAATGCCTCCTAATGCAAGCTTCCAATTTAGTTAAAAAGATATCATTGTATTTAGCAGTTTTGATTATGTAGGAAATAACTGCAGTCTATGTCAAGGTATGAACAAGAGGAAGCCATCCAAACCTCTAACTGGCCTTTGCAGCAAGGAGCACATGAAAGGGCAACACACATCAAAAACAAGCAAAAATTCCAAGCTCACTTAACAGCTAGCCTGCAACAAAACCAAATTGACCATGTCTAACTGTGGCCCAATGGCCATATGTGGCCATGTGCCTGTTTTTAACCAGCTCTCTGGGTATTATTTCATCCACTGATACCAACTACGGGGCATAACCCCCCCCCCCCCCCCAGTGACACCAATAAAAGAACACAGTTCCTCTCAATGACACCAATAATGAGGCACACATATCCTCCCAATTACACCAATGATGAGTCACAATTCCTCCCACTGACAACAGACATAGGCATTATTTTTTCCTGCTGAGGTCAGGACCTTTTTTACTCCCAGTAGCCACAATCTAGCCCCCCAAAAGTCTGAAGGACAGTAAACTAGCCCCTTGTTTATAAAGGTTGGGGACCCCTAAACTAGATTAATAATAATAATAATAATATAAAGAAGCACCGCTAAATTAATAATAAACAAATAATTTAAGCCTGAACCAACATTTGAAAATATAAAAGCAAATAAAAATCATAATGTGTTTGAAGTGACACCAAACTTAATATGTGACAAATATAAAGTTCCAACAGACTAATATGTGACAAAAAAAATTTAGTCTATAGGAGCCCATAAACAAGAGCATTAAGAAGCAAAAGTAAAAAAAAATCATACAAGTGTCCCCACGTTCCTAATGTTCAGTGCTTCCACCAGCAGGTGACACCAGATAAATGAGCCTCTTACCGAATCCAGTGGACCATCATATAAATGGTCAAACACGCTTTTAAATCAATCTGACCAGGATGATTCCAAACGCCAGGCACGTATACAGTCAGGATCACTCTATCAGCTTGGTAAAAGAAAAGATGTATATGTGCCCATAGTGCAATACATATTTTTTTTTTTATAAAAAAATTATGATGGAGAATAAAATTGGTAAATGGAGCCACACTGCAAAAATGTTCTGCAAATCTGCATATAGCAGTAAAAACAAACAAATTAGAATGCTTTTCCATAGACAGCAAGCGTAGACGTAGCATCGTAGTCACACCCTAGAAAAAAACATTATATTGTGAAATGTCGCGATTCTGTTTAGAACATAATTATATTTGGTACAATCACACATTTTACAAACATGTGACAGGGGTAGCAATAGGCGCAAAATTTACGCTGAGCATTGCTAACCTGTCAAAATGCAAAGAGGAGATGATGTATAAACACATGCTGGATCATCTAACACTGTATTGTAAGTTTATAGACAATTTTATGGTTATTTGGAAGAATAGAAAGGATAAATTAAGGGATTTTACAACCAGATAAAATAACAATTATAATGATACAAAATTAATGTGGGAAATTAAGAACAGTAGATACATGTTTTTGATCTGGAAATAATAAAAAACAATAAAGGAATAAGTACATGCATGTTTTGTAAGCCTACAGACCAAAATAGATATATTTCTCACGATAGATGTCACCATAAATTATGTGTGATGAATATCCCTAAGGGACAGCTATTGAGATTTAGATGCAATTGTACCGATGAAACAGATTATTTACAACAAGCTGTAAAAAAAAAAGGACAAAAGTTTGTAAAGTAAGGATATTATAAGAGCTTTATTAGGAACCAAATAGATAGAGTGAGAGAAGTAGAAAGGGAAAAGTTAATACCAAATATACAAACAGAGAATAAAGAGAATGGGTATACATTAACAGTTATGCCGCGGACACACGATCACTTTTTGTGATGAAAAAAAACTACGTTTTCAAAAACGTAATTTAAAATCACTGTGTGTGGGCAAAACGTTGTTTTATGTCTTCAAAAAAACTACCAAAAAAAATTCGAACATGCTTGAATTTTTTGTGTCGTTTTTCAAAACGTCGTTTTTTTTTGTGTCATAAAAAGTGATGGTGTGTGGGCAAAACGATGTTGAAAACGACGTTTTTAAAGCCACGCATGATCAGAGGCAAGTTTTGAGACAGAGCTTCAATGGAACAGAGTGCCGTCGAACGTGGTGTACGTCACCACGTTTTGCTAGAGCATTTTGGAAAAACGATGGTGTGTATGCAACGTCGTTTTGGAAAATGAAGTTTGAAACACGTCGTTTTGTTTCATCACTTGAAACGTCGTTTTTTTTCATCACAAAAAGTGATCGTGTGTACGCGGCATTATTCTGGATTAGAATAAACTGAAAAAAAGTGTGGAAAGAGTGATAAAAAAGACATTGACTTGTTTTAAATAGTGATAAGCATCTGGGGATTATTTTGCCGGAAAACCCTAGATTAATTTACAGTACAATTCCCACATTGCGCAATATGTTAGTTAAAACTAAACAGGTTCTCTTTATTTCATATCAAGGTTTTTTTTGCTTGTGGATGTTGTTCCAGAAGGAGGAATAACAAGAGAACAAAAATATTTGTTTTATATACCACTGGTAGGCATTATACAGTACTATAAAAGATTGTGTAACGGGCAATACCGAAAGGGTGGTGTATGGTTTAGAATGCCCTTGTGGCTATCAATATATAAGCAGGAAAAAAACCCCGCTGGCAAACAGTTTTAAAAGCACACATTATAATTACAGTTTTCTCAATATCATAATAATGACCCCTTAAAAATGTCCTTTTGGAGCATCGAAAAATATAAGGAATATTGGAGGGGTAGTGATATGGATCTTTGAGTTAAAAATGTTAATCTCTAGGGCAGGGGTCTCCAAACTTTTTACTTTGAGGGCCACATTCTATATTTTACACATATTCGCGGGCCGGAAAAATAATTTATAAATAAATCCACAATAGAAGAAGAATAGAATAGAATTTGACTTACTGCTGACAGGATGACTGGATGGTGCTCCTATATTCTTTGCTGGCACCTAAACGCTGGAGCATCATGCAGCGGAGCTAAACTTCCAGCGTGCATGAGGCTTTACACCCGTGTCCCCATCCATCTGTGTCCCCATCTATCTGTGTCCCCATCTATCTGTGTCCCCATACATCTGTGTCCTCATACATCTGTGACCCCATACATCTGTGTCCCCATACATCTGTAACCCCATCCAACTGTGTCCCCATCCATCTGTGTCCCCATACATCTGTGTCCCCATACATCTGTGTCCCTATACATCTGTGTCCTCATACATCTGTGTCCCCATACATCTGTGTCCACATACATCTGTGTCCCCATACATCTGTGTCCCCATACATCTGTGTCCCCATACATCTGTGTCCTCATACATCTGTGTCCTCATACATCTGTGTCCCCATACATCTGTGACCCCATCAGTCCCCCCATTCATCTGTGTCCCCATCATCTGTGTCCTCATACATCTGTGTCCTCATACATCTGTGTCCCCATACATCTGTGTCCCCATCAGTCTCCTCATTCATCTGGGTCCCATCATCTGTGTCCCCATACATCTGTGTCCCATCTGTGTCCCCATACATCTGTGTCCTCATACTCTGTGTCCCCATACATCTGTGCCCCATCAGTCAATCATGGGTGCGTCCCCACATCCCATCAGTCCCCATCCCTGTGACATTCATCTGTGTCCCCATCAGTCTCCCCATTCATCTGTGTCCCCATCCATCTGCGTCCCCGTTCATCTGTGTCCCCATCAGTCTCCCCAATCATCTGTGTCCCCATACATCTGTATCCCCATACATCTGTGTCCCCATACATCTGTGACCCCATTCATCTGTGTCCCCATACATCTGTGCCCCATCCATCTGTGACCCCATCAGTCTCCCCATTCATCTGTGTCCCCATCAGTCTCCCCATTCATCTGTGTCCCCATCATCTGTGTACCCATCCATCTGTGTTCCCATTCATCTGTGTCCCCATCAGTCGGATGTGACCCGCGGGCTGTAGTTTGGAGACCCCTGCTCTAGGGCATGGGTCTTCAAACTACGGCCCTCCAGTTGTTCAGGAACTAAAATTCCCATCATGCCTAATCATGTCTGTAAATGTCAGTGTGTTACAATGCCTCGTGGGATGTGTAGTTCTACAACAGCTGGAGGGCTGTAGTTTGAGGATCCCTGCTCTAGGGGTTTAAATGTGGAGTTTAATGTCAATTGTTTTATTAACGATTTCAGATTAAAGTTTTTTAGTCTTTTTTTTTATGGAGCATTTTAGGTATTTATTATGTTAGGATATGCTAACATGTGATATATGCATTTTATTGTATATGGTATGTAAATCTAGGACATATGTATTATTTTACTTAATGTTTCGCTAGTTTTTATGTTTCTATTTATCTTAAGGGTCTGGTAAAGTGTACAATGATGCATTGCAATGTGTGTTATTTTTTTTTATTGTGTTAAGAGAATTATCAGCATTGAAAGGGTAATTGGATGGATATCAGCAGTATATGGATCCATAATAACATTAGTATCTGTACTGGGAATGCAGCATGCAGATAATATGCAGCAAAGTGAAGTAAAATGGCTGCAAAAGTTGCCAAAGAAATGAGTAAACAACACACAAGTTAAATAATGACATTGTATTACCATACTCCTATCCCTCTGATAAAGCCATGTGATTTTGGCATAACGTGTAAGGGGGCGGAGCCAGTGATGTAGGACGCATCTCAAGGAAGTCAGGCTAAAGGTAACCAGGCCCGAGGCTTATACACAACAGAGCAAACTTGAACTTTTAAACTGGACAGCATCAAATTTAACAGTCTAGGACGCATCTCAAGGAAGTCAGACTAAAGGTAACCAGGCCCGAGGCTTATACACAACAGAGCAAACTTGAACTTTTAAACTGGACAGCATAAAATTTAACAGTCTGTTGAATATTGAGGGTGGTTTCCATCCACATTGCCCCCTCTGGTGTTAAGAGAGATTGTATAAGCTGTTATTCAGTGTAAAATGCTGGTGGAAATGATGGACAGTTAGAATGTAGACAGAGCTCAGTGTGTCCCTCCTAAATGCAAGTTATTGCAAAAAGTATATGTTCATCTCTAAGGCCGCATACACACGATCAAATCTATCTGCTGAAAACCATCTCAGCAGACAGATTCGATCGTGTGTACGGGCGAGCCGACGGATTTGGCCAGCAGACAGATTTTAAAACCTGCTTTAAAATCTGTCTGCTGGGAACCCGTTGGACCGATATGTCTGCTGGTTAGTACGATTTGAACAAATAGATTGCCTCGTGTGTACGAGGCCTTAGGCTACATTCACATGGATTATTAGTACACCCTGAGACTTCCTAAACAAGAATCTGTAGATTTGTGTGGCTGGAATGGCTTTGAATGCTCAGCCCATATAAAACAATGACAGGTGGATGGTGGCCACACCTATTCATGACTGTCCCTGCAACCAGCCATTACATGTGGTGATCATGGCTGGACATACACAAAATGTAGGGTAGGCTTTCAAGACAATCTTTAGGCTAGGCTATTTATTTTTTCCTAGCACACAAGTTATTTCCACTCCTTCATCTTTTTTTTTTTTTTAAGATATTTATCATTTATTATAGGCACATTGGTACATTGGCATCCAATACGGTGGGTGGACTGTTTAATGGAGAACTTACGTTATTTTATGCTAATTGTCTGTTTTCTCCATTATGTTAATGCAAGCACTTTTGCTGGGGTATTGTCAAATTTCAGTGGGTGGACAATTTAATGGATAAATGAAGCTAGTTTATGAAAATGCTTTACTTAGACCATCTGTCGAAACATTTATTTTGAGGGTTAGTAAAGTTGATAACAAAAATCAAATTATTTATTCTTTAATTTTTCTTAGTCATACAATTTTATAATTAAAATGCAATGCTAAAATATGATGTTGCAATGAAACTGGTAACATTGTCTTGTTTTATTTATTTGAATCATTAAATTGTTTTTATTATGTTTGGGGCAACTACTGTTGATTGATAAATATGCAACGCATACACTTACTGTGGTGCCCCATCATATTTCTACTGGACACTAATCACCTTGATGGGCAGTTTCTGAAGCTGATTTATATATTGCACTTCATAATATAATTATACCCCTTGAACATGGCTTCATGTATATGCAAGATTCAGAATGCCAGATTCTATTCTAGTTCAGTGTAAACCTTGCTGTATTACCTTTGTCTCTGCATGGTGATCAAAGAACTAAAATAACTGGGCTGTGACGGGACTTCAGGAGTGTATGCTTTGCCAAAAGCAAGTGAAAGTACGCTCTCGGCTATGTACTCCTCAATTCGCAAAGATGTTTGAACTTGTAACTTTTCAAGAAACCTTGCTAGTTACAATAAATTAAGGCTAACCCAGAACAAAGGGAATAATATGCAATCCTATGGCATTTAAAGCCTATCTGGATCTGGTCTAACTGGATTCTAAAACAGCATTGTACACCCAAATCTGTAAAAAAAATAAAAAAATATTTTGTTGTTCGTTTTAGTTTGCAAGCTGCTGAAACAGTAAAGCCGCGTACACACGGTCAGAATTTTCCAGGGAAAAAGTACGATGGGAGCTTTTCTTTGGATATTCCGACCTTGGGCATGCCCCATCAGACTTTTTCCATCGGAATTTCCGACAGACTGAAGCCCCATACACACTATCAGTTTTCCTGATGGTTTTCTCTTCAGGTTTACCAAAACCATGTAGTACAAGGGCCTGCCTGATTGCATACAAATTGAAACTCTTGAGGTTTGACCTCATATTAGATGGTTTTGGTAAACCTGAAGAGAAAACCGTCAGGAAAACTGATAGTGCGTATGGGGCTTTAGATAGAGAGCAGGGCCCATATTCAACAGGAGATGCGCGTGCGTAAGTCTAAATGTGCGCGTGCGTTTCGTTGCGCGGCATCCCCAGAACGAGATACGCCAAAAATTTACTTTTTTTTGTCCCGCGTAATTTCGTTAGACAGGCGCATCCTTCCGCGCAAAAGTGCGATAGACACACCATTGATTTGCTAGTCAAATATGCTAATGAGGGAGTTGCGGGGATCCACAAAAAAACGTTGTTGCTGCGCAGGCTACGCGGTGTGCGCAACAGCAAAATCTTCTGTCTAAAATTAGAGCACATAAAAGGTGGTCTAAAATTTGAAAAAAACGTCTACATCTCACAGAAAGCAAACACCGTTAGTGAGGAGCAGACCACACACACGTGTTGCACTACAATTTGACTGCCAACATGCCAGGGGCATCGTCGCTCATAGCTGCACTACTGACTTTAGATGAGCAAAGAAGCAGGAGGGCACGGAGGATGGCACGGGAGAGGATATACCGCACCCGCATAGACCTGTTTGGCATGAGTGATTCTGAGGTGTTTCGCATCTTCAGATTCACCCCTCATGCCATCCTGGAATTAACCATAACCTTGCAGGAGGACCTCACCAGCCCAACACACCGCTCACATGCAGTGCAGCCACTGGTCAAGGTACTGGCAACACTCCATGTCCTTGCCAGTGGCTCTTTTCAGCGTACAAGTGGAGTGGTGGCTGGGATGTCACAGTCCTCCATGAGCAGATGTGTGCACCAGGTTGTCCCTGCAATCCTCACACGCATGGCCAACCAAATCATTAAACCCACCACTGAGGAGCTGTGACTGAAGGCAATGACAGATTTCTACAGATTTGCCAGGTTCCCACGCACCATCAGGGCCATTGATTGCACACATGTGGCACTCCAGCCCCCCCTGGAGACAGAGCACATGTACCGCAATTGGAAGCATTGGCACTCCATCAACGTACAGGTGATAGTTGATGCCCAAGGCCTCATATGGCACGTCCGTGCCAAACACCCCGGATCCAGCCATGACAGCTACATATACAATCAATGCCACATCCGAATGGAATTCGATCAGAACGTGTATGGGAACACCTGGCTGGTTGGTGAGTGACATGGGAGTCAGGCATGACTATCCCCTCCCGTGATGCACACCTCACAAGTGGCACATGCATGACTAACATGCTCCTGTCTTTTCCCTTACAGGTGACTCTGCATATCCACTGGGACCCCCATCTCATGACTCCAATCCGAAACCCCCAAACCCCAGGAGAGGAAAGATACAATCAAGCACACATCAAAACCCGTGCAGTGGTGGAGCGCACCTTTGGCCTCCTGAAGTCACGTTTCCGATGCCTGGATAAGTCTGGGGGTACACTGTTGTATTCCCCAAACTTTGTGTGCCATATCATCGCTGCATGTTGCATGCTGCACAATTTCGCAGTGAGGAAGGGCCTGCAGGTTGAGCTACGTGATGACCTGACCCCCCAACCAGACAATCAACCCCTAACCGAGGATACCCCGTCTTCTGAGGGAAGAGCAGTCAGGAGGCAGCTCATATTGGGCATCTTTGCACGTTAAAACACACACATTAATCATGGCACAATGAGAATGCATGCATGCACACCACTGTGGTCCCTAGCACACACACCCCACATCCTCATCAAATTGGATTGGCACCAGTCCACCATGCAGGACTGGTGAGCAGTAACGCCACGTCAAGGCTCCAATTATGTCACTGAACATTCATACACCAATCACACGGACCTGAGGATCACTTCTCCCTTGTCCTGGGGAACCCTTCTCCACCAAAATTGAGGATGACACCCCTTTTCCAGCAGGAATGTCACCCCCACATTCAAACAGCATGCACAACCCAAAAAAAAAAAAATGTCATCAAAAAACAAAAACAAAAAAGCAAAAAATGTCAGCCCAAAAAAAGCCCAAAAAAAATGGGCCCAAAAAAAAAAAAAGGGGGAAAAATAAATTATTGCCCTCTGTGTGAGCCACGCCTGGGGCGCCCCCGGCCACGGCCCCGGCCCCTCAGGGGAGACTCATGGGGGAGGGGCAAACCCGGGGAAGGAGGAGCAGCCCCCGATCTCTGCCCACCTGGCGACCTGCCCTCCAAGGCCACGGCAATTCTGTCCAGGGCAGCACCAAGTGTTGCCGTGTTGGCCTGGATAGCCTGGATAAGGGCCCTCACATCCTGCCCAACGCCTGCTGATGTCGTCTGCAGTTCGTTTAGGCAGGTTGTGAAAGCCCGGGAGTGGGAGTCCAGGTTACCCAGCGTATCCTTGATGGAGGACAGGCTCTCCTCCATCCGCCCCAAAGTCTGGCTGAGCTGTCCCATATGGCGGGTCTGGAGGGCCTGGTCCCTTCTCAGACTGGCGGGCAGGAGATTGGGCGCCCCCCTGGTGCTCTGGGATGAAATCCTGCCTCCAGCTGATGGTTGTGGCCGGGGAGAAGGGGAGGCCCTTGTGAGGGGAGCCATGTTGGGGGAGGAGGGGGGGGGCTGCCCCTTAGGGAGGGCAGGCTTCTGCCAGCCAGAGGGGAAGAGTCCGCAAAACCCAATCGTCCAGTGCCTGACTCCTCCTCCTCATGATTCCCCTCCTCATCAGGATTCCCCTCCTCCTCATGATTATCCTCCTCCTCATGATTCCCCTCCTCCTGTTGAACCTCCTCCACGGACTCCGGCCTTGTTGGGGGGGCCTCATTAGGCTGCTGTCCTGGGGTTGGTGCGGTCAGCCCAGATGGCCCTGCACCCTCCTGCACATCTGTGGATGACACAAAACATTCACAGGTTGGAGAATCCACACACTTGCCACATATTCCCTTTCACCCCCTCCCCCACACATGCTACACACCTGATTGTAAAAAAAACCTTACCTGGCACCACGGGGACCGGACTTGTGTCAAAGCCTGGCAGGCCCTCCACTTCATGCCGGTGAAAGGTCAGGGCCACCGCACGCTCCGTCGCTGTCAGACTAATATGGCATGGTGGGCCCCCTCCTGTGCCCCTGGCATGGGCATGCATTGCGGACAGTTTCTTTTTGACCAGACGCCGGAGGTCGTTGATTTTTTTGTCAATCCCAGATCTGGTCCGTGTCTCCCCCTCCCCCGATGAATTGACCTGCCAGTGATCAGATCCAAAATCTCCCTCCTCCTGGCCGGGGTGGTGTTGGCACGTGGAGAAAACGCCCATACTCGCTAATGGCCCGGGCAAGAATTCTTTTTTCCCCCACAGTAAAATTGAGCTTTCTTTTTCTCTCAGTCATACTTCCAAAAACAATCAGTCCCAGTCAACAAAATTCAATCACACAAACAAGCACAAACAATCAAGCAAGAACACACACAGAAAACTACTCAGCAAGAAACTGTCACAAAACAATATAAACCAAAAAAACTGCAAGAAAAAAAACGAACAAAAATATATCAATCAAACAAACAGTCTCTCAAACACTTATCAAAAAACTCTTTCACAAATATACCAACAAGCACTTGATCACACAGAACACTAATCTGACAACTACAAGACACACTGCAACGAACAACAGGAACAAAAGCACTTGGTTAAATGGGAAGGGACAAAGGGATGTACTTTTGCAATGCAAGTGCGTTTGTGTGTGTCTATTTATGCTGTCTGCGTAGTTCACAGCGTTGCCCTAGTCCATTTCCAATTTCACTGATTGCGCCGCTCCCGAGTTGTGAGCATGCGCACAGCGGAGCTGACATGGTCTCCCTCACGCGCGCATGCGCGAGCCGGCCGGCCCTTCATTTGCATGGGGTCACGGCTCATTTCAATGTAACACGCCCACGTCCTTCCCAATTTGTATTACTCCTCCTTACGCCTCGGAAAAAACGTTACGCTTGCGCAATTTCCTGCGCAAAAGCTACGAGAATAGGGTGATTATGCGGCTACATTGCGCAAGTCTAACGTAAAGGCGGTGCGCTACGCCGGTCCAATAATGCGCAGATGTACGTGAATCTGGGCCCAGGATTCTATATTTTTCCGTCAGAAATTCCGACTGAGTTTTGCCCGATCAAAAGTCCGACCGTGTGTACATGGCATAAATCAAATATAAATCTATGATGTCATGATTGCCCTGGTGGTTTCCTTTTAAAAGGAAAAAAAAGCGGCAATTTAAAAAAAAAAAAAAAACAATATTATTTACATTTTGCTATAATAAGTATCCCCAAAAATGTTTTTAAAAAACAAATTTCTTCATCAGTTTAGACCAATATATATTCTTCCACATAATTTTGGTAAAAAAAAAAAAAAAATCACAATAAGCTACAGCTTCTACAAAGTATGGGAAAGATTTATGTTATTTTCTTGGCATTTTTTTTCTTTTAGCGGCATTGTGACATTGTGATGGACAGATTGGACACTTTTGACACATTTTTGGGACCATAAATATCTACTGATTACTGTATAAATGTCACTGACAGGGAAGGGGTTAACACTAGGTGGCGATCAAGGGGTTAACTGTGTGTTCCCTAGGTGTGTTCTAACTGTATGGGGATGGCACTGACTAGGGGAGGAGACTAATCGGTGTTCCTATAAACTAGGAACACACTATCTGTCTCCTCTCCTCTGACAGGACATGGATTTGTGTGTTTACACACACAAATCCCCATGCTGGCTCTCGTGTACGTGATTGCTCGTGGCTGGCGACAAAAGCGATCCCGGCCATGCGCATTGGATCCCCCGCCGCCCAGCCTCTGGCAGCTCTTAAAGGGAAACCCGTATATGTACAGGATTTTGCCCAGGAGAGCCATTGTGCTGCACTAAGTTTTACAATTTCAGGGGTTAGCTCAATGGGATAACCTTCCTTAGGAAAAAGGGTAGTCCAAACGGCAGGTTTTCTTAAAATTTATTTTATTTTAAAATGGTCAATGAAAATTAAACAAACAAAACAGAAAATAAATCATTGCCATCCAGGCACTAACTAAACATTGCAGGTTCCTAACTGAGGGGTGAGGGGCTTCTCCCAGTCCCCCACAAAACAAATATAATGCAAATCTTTTGTTCTCTCACAAAACAAACTTCTCATAAACAGCTCTCTCGGATTTTGGCTTCTTGAGTCCCAGGTCAAGTAGGGACACAGGTAGCGATACAAGTGGACTGCAAAATCTGATCCGGAACCAACCCTGCCAAGGTGGCTGGTAAAACCCAGGCCAGATTCCACCTTAGTTCTCAGCAAATTAACGCATGTGAGGTGAAACAAAATGTCCATCAATCACCTCACCTTTCATAATGTCACATATCCCCCCCCCTTCTCAAGCCCCATTTGGCTGAGCTGTGCCAAGCAGACCATGGACACGGGAAAGGACATTTGCATTATTCTGGAGTTTCCCAGCTCTATACTTCACTGTGGAGGCAAGAAACCACCTCATCACCCGACTATTTTTCTCTTTGTTATCACACATCCATTTAAGAGTGGTATGATCAGTGACTAGTCTGCATGGTCTCCCCAACGGGTAATATTTCAGGGTATCTAAGGCCCATTTGATAGCTAAACATTCTTTCTCAATAATGGCATAGTTTTTCTCATGTCTGTTAAGCTTTCTGCTCAGGTAGATCACTGGGTGCTCCTCCCCACCTCTGACTTGGGACAGTACAGCATGTCACACGTCACATGTAAGAGGTGTCTGTCTGTACCATAAACTCCTTTGTAAAATCTGGGGTCACGAGCACAGGTTGTGCACAAAGAGTCTGCTTCAACATTTGAAGTGCCTTCTCTGCGCCAGGATTAGACCTAATCATGACCGACCCTCTACCCTTCATCAGATCTGTCAGTGGGGCTGCAATGGTGGCAAAATTGGGTATAAAACACCTGTAGTACTCTGTGATCCCACGAAATGCACCACCTTGCTTTTTATTTATAGGTTGGGGCCAATTTTGAACTGCCCCTATCTTGTTGATCTAAGATGTTGACAACCCTTGACCAATAACGTAGCCAAGGTATTCACTTATACTGGAATGACCCCTCAGGGGTAGAAAAGGCTGTTTTCTCTTTTGCAGATTCTGTTAGGGGTATCTGCCAATAACCTTTAGTCAGATCCAAAGTAGTCATGCACTTCCCAATCTGTCAACAAGCTTGTCGACCCAAGGCATTGTGTAGGCATCGAATTTGGACACGCTATTCAACTTCCTGAAATCATTACAAAACCTTATAATGCCCCCTGGCTTTGGGACCAACACTATGGGACTTGACCAGTCACTGTGAGACTCCTCTATCACGTCCAACTCTAACATGTTCTTTTTTTCATTTGCAACTGCTCCTAACCTAGCCTTGGATATTCTATAGGGCTTTACATTTACACGGACACCTGGTTCCGTAGTTATGTCATGCTGTAAAATATTGGTCTGTCTGAGTAGGGGAAGCAAAAAAACTATTTTCTTACTCACAAACTCTTTAATGTCCTTCTGTTGGGCCACTGGCAATGGTTTAGTTATGGGTACCTCAGTTGTCTCGAGGGCCATGTCATGTTGGGGGGTTGGCACTGCCAGAAAAGCCTCTCTGTCCTTCCAAGGTTTCAAGAGATTGAAGTGATATATTTGCTCTGGTTTCCTTTTGCCTGGCTGGTAAACTATGCAGTTTACTTCCCCTACTCTTTCCAAAATTTCAAAGGGACCTTGCCACTTTGCTAGGAATTTATTCTCAATTGTAGGGACTAGTACCAGCACTCTATCATCAGGGTTGAAGGATATGGTCTTGGCACCCCAATTATAAACCCTTCTGTGGGCCTCCTGGGCTTGCTCCATATTTTCCTGTATAAGCGGCTTTACAGCAGCAATCCTATCTTGCATCAGTGAGATATGGTCTTTTGCAACATCTAGCAATCCCCTGGGATGTCTACCATACAGTAGTTCAAACAGGTAATAACCTGTAGAGGCCCGAGGTACCTCTTGTATAGCAAACATGAGGTACGGCAGAATAAAAATCCCAATTTCTCTTATCTTTTTCCACCACTGTTTTTAATATGCTTTTGAGTATCTTGTTAAATTTCTCTACAAGACCATCAGTTTGGGGATGGTAGACAGAGGTAGGAAAATGGGAGATTTTGAACAACTTGCACAATTCTTTAGAGACTCTGGACAAAAAAGGTGTGCCTTGACCCGTTAATACCTCTTTTGGAATACCCATGCGACTAAATACCTGGAAAATTCTTTGGCAATAGTCTTAGCTGAGGTATTACATAAGGGAATGGCTTTAGGATACTGTGTGGCATAGTCCAGTATTACCAGTATGTTCTTTTTTATTTTTTATTTTTTTATTTGCGCAGGCCAACAGAGTATAATGATACATACAGTGCATACAGAAGATTAGGTACAGAAAACAGTACATAGCATACACAAAACAGTTCGAACTACCTGCCAGGCACCCACCGTAGACCGCTAAATGGCGCGTGTCCCCCCGGAGTGTGCCCAGGAGTCGCTATCCCAAGGGACTGCGGTGTACCTCAAAGGGGGACTCCTTCTCATGGCTACTTATAACAAGGCACCTGGTCCGCACAACCGGTCCCCTCCTTTTCCTTTATAACCAAAGACACCCCCAGGTTGGGGGTGAGGAGAGTTCAGAAGAGAGAAAGACTGAGCAAAATGTAGAGTAATGAAAGAGTGGTCAAGAATAGAAGGGGGGAAGGGGGGAGGGGAGCAGAGGGATAATACCCCCTACACATAGGCACCCCAAAAGAGGGGGTTCCCCTACTCTGCGGCCCTACCCTCCGTAATGAGGACTACACTGGTGCGGGAGAGATCTCGCTAAGAGTTATACGTTCATACTACAGCCATGGGCTCTCTCAATGCTTGGCCCTCAGCTGAGTATATAAAAATATTTCACAGTTGCCAAGTTTTGGTGAATGTTTCCTGTCTGTTATGCTCTATGAGGATTAGGTCCTCCATGCGCCATATTTCCTCCACCTTCGCGTAGCCTTCCAGTGAAGTGGAATGCAGGCCTTAGCTGCATCCAAAAGATGTCTTATTACAGATTTTTTGTATACTTTCTCCGGGATGTTAGATGCATGCAGGAGGAAGAACGCAGGGTCAGCCGGAATAGCGCAATCCGTGAATCACTCGCCAGAAGCGACCCAGGCTGAGGCAAGACCAAAAGATGTGCAGCAGCATCCCTTTGTCAGCTCAGCAGCGCCAGCAAAGGTCAGACGTCTCCGGGAAGAATTTGTGGAGTAGTACTGGGGTTCTGTACCATCTTGACAGGAGTTTGTAACACATTTCCTGGGTCTTGGCGCAGTTGGAGGATTTATGCGTAAACCTCAGGATACGCTGTCGTTTGACCGTATCGAACTGACACTGCAATTCCTCCTCCCATTTAAGTATACCCGGAGGTACAAAATCTGCATGCGGAACGTTTAAAAAAATGAAGGCTAGGGAGAGCGTATGTGACGTGAGAGCGCAGGAAGTAATGCGATCTTAGGAAGTCCAAACGAAACGGGCCTGCGGGATCAGAAAGCTCCGCAATAGTATTCCAACGCCCCCCCCCCACGCTAAAGTGGGAGGCCTGGTATCAGCCGCCGAAAGACCACATCCTGTATGCCTGGTGTAAATCGGGGGTTCCCTAAAATGGGATACAAAGGTGAGTTGGTTGAGGATACCAGCGACTGTGAAATGAGTCTGGCCCAGACCCGTATTGTGTTGCCAATCAGTGGATGGCGTTTGGACTCCACTGAAACGTTCAAGGAGCACCAAGTCGCTCTGTTAAGGGGAATCTTGCTCTGGTCCTGCTCCATCCACACCCAAAGCTTAGTCTCCTGGTTGCGACACCAGTTCACAAGCCTGCCTAGGTTAACTGCTCGGTGGTAAGCACGGATATCCGGCAATGCAAGGCCCCCCTGCCATTTGGGTAAAACTAGAAGTTTAGCCGAGAGCCGCGGGTTCTTTTTAGCCCAGATAAATTCAGTGAGTGTGGACTGCACCTGTTTAAAATATGATGCAGGGATGCGTACAGTCAGTGCTTGCATAAGATAAAGGGAATTTCAGGAGGATTGACATCTTCACGATGTTGCAGCGGCCCACCCAGGAGTGTAGTCCCATATGCCATTTGTTCAGCAGCACCCTAATCGCCCGCAGTAGGGGAGGAAACTTAAGATCGTATACCTGTGAGATTGTTCGGTGGATGTGTGTGCCCAAATATTTCAGTGCGGTAGTCATCCATTTCAGTTTGAATCTGGCTTGCAGGTGTGCGAGTTGTACGTGCAGTATCCCCACGCCCAGGGCTTCCGACTTGGAGTAGTTGATTTTCAAGTTGGAGAGTATTCCATAACGTTCGAATTCCCATAAGAGGGTCAGGAGGGAAACAGTTGGGTTGGTGAGGGAGAACATAAGATCGTCGGCATATGCCGACACCTTATGTTTGGTACGGTGTATTGTCACACTACCAGTATGTTCTGATGGCCCCGGGCAGACTTTACTACTGGTCCCACCAGATCCATGCCAATTCTTTCAAAAGGATTTTCAATTTTCGGTTATGGTACCAACGGACTGCGTTGGTACCATAACCAAAAATGTGAATGTGCTATCTCCAGTACGAACGCTACTTTTACCGAATGTGCGCTCCCGTTTCATACTTTATTCTGAGCATGCACGGGTTTCTAAGCATACACACGAACGTGTAAACCAGCCTGACGTGAAACACGACGAGGAAATTGAGTCTCCTGGCGAGAAAAAAGAGAGCATGTTCTCTTTTTTTCTCATCGTGATCCACGACAGTTTTCTCGACGAAAAACATACACACAACCGTTTTTCTTGGCAAAAATGCTCTGCCATCATTTTTATTTTATTTTGCAGAGGAAAACGGTTGTGTGTACGAGGCCTAAGATATGAATTTTGCTGGCCCTGATCCACATTATATATTTTCCACATTTGTGTGGATTTTAGATTTCCCAGAGAAAGTCGAGGGCTGAAAGCTTGGTCTCAATTGCATGACTTACTAAATCTTATACAGTAAATCATAGATCAGTATTGTGTAGACTACATTTTAAATTTTCTTTTAAACATTTATTTGCATTGCTTTGCAAGTTATGTCACATTTATGATAGGTTTCCATGATGTGATTGTTTCATACCCCTGCGTCTGTTGGTTTATATCTGGGACTGTTTTCAAACATTTGATGGCCTATTTATCAATATCTGAGCCTCCTCATATAGGTCTACAGTATAATCATATATACATTTCTGTAGCTGTTTGTGAAGAGAGTAAACCTTTCTGCCATAAATTGTACTATTTTTCACTTTCCTGCTACTGTCTATGTCTACAACATTGCAACCCATGGCTGTTGCATTGCAATATTTCGCATATGTCCATTTGCATCTTTTAGACTAATATGTATCTTCTTTTTAGCAGGTCCAAGGACAGAGGGCATTAAAGAGATTATGTCCATATTTAAATGAGTGTGACTCATGACCATTACGGAGAACTGATAATCTCAAAGCAGGAAGATTATAAATGCAAATTGAGCTTTCTGTTTTAAGACTGATGTAAATCACTGCAGATCACAGGTAAACATTAGTTGTAGTGAAGAGTATGTGAACCCCTAAACATAGTGGCAGCTGGTGCTCAAACGTTTTGGGGGTGTGCAAACAAACTGAAAAATTATAAAATAAAAACCCATCAATTGCAGCCAATGTGCCATCAAATGCAGCCACTGTGCCCATCAATTCCTGCCACTGTGCCCATCAAACGCAGCCATTGTGCCCATCAAACGCAACCACTGTGCCCATCAAACACATCCACTGTGCCATCAAACGCAGCCACTGTGCCATCAAACAAAGCCAATGTGCCCATCAAATGCTGTCACTGTGCCCATCAATTTCAGCCAATGTGCCCATCAAACGCTGCCACTGTGCCATCAAATACTGCCACTGTGCTCATCAAATGCTGCCACTGTGCTCATCAATTGCAGCTAATGTGCCCATCAAACGCTGCCAATGTGCCCATCGAATGCTGACACTGTGCCCATGAAATGCTGCCACTGTGCCCATAAAATGCTGCCACTGTGCCCCATCAATTGCAGCCACTGTGCCCATAAAATGCAGCCACTGTGCCCATGAAATGCTGCCACTGTGCCATGAAATGCCGCCACTGTGCCCATGAAATGCTGCCACTGTGCCCATCAACTGCTGCCACTGTGCCATCAAATGCTGCCACTGTGCTATCAAATGCAGCTACTGTGACCCCCCGCCCACTCACCATCTGCCCGGCACTTACTCTGTCACAGTGGGGCAGCGGGTAATGGCGTGGAGCAGTGTCCTCCATGCGTCTCCTCCCATCCTCTCCTTCCATCAGGCGTCCAATCACAGCGCCTGTTGTTTTAGTCAATCAGGTGACGGGCAACAGACCCAAGCACCTGATTTGCGGAGAGGCAAGTTCAGTATTAGGAAAGAGAATATTTATATTCACCTGGGTGGACTGCGAGTGCCAAGCATAGCGCTTGAAGTGCACCTTTTTTGACACCTAATAGGACCTCATGTTGTTAAGATCGTGATGCTTACAGTACATTTAGCAGAATTACACTATAAAATAAACCATAAAAACTAGGTATAGAAATGTCTAGAGAACACTGTAGTGGGCAATGTAAGGCACAGCACATGACATGGTGGGCACTGCACATTACATGGTGGGTACTGCATTGCACAACACATGACATGGTGGGCACTGCACATTACATGATGGGAACTGCATGGCACAGCACACGACATGGTGGGCACTGCACATTACATAGTGGGCACTGCTAGGCACAGCAAATGATGGACACTGCACATTACATGGCGGGCACTGCATGGCATAGCACATGCCATGGTGGGCACTGCTAGGCACATCAGATGACATGTTGGGCATTGCGTGGCACAGCACTTGACATTCTGGGCACTACAAATTACATAGTGGGCACTGCAAGGCAAAGCACATGACATGGTTGGCACTGCATATTACATAGTGGCCACTGCACATTACATGATGGATACTGCATGGCACAACACATGACATAGGAGCCCTGTTAGCATTGTTAGCCTGCAAATTAGGTTGATGATGCTTATGCCACGTACACACGATCGTTTTTCGGCATGAAAAAAAACTTTGTTTTTCAGCATGTAGAATTTTTTTTTCCAACTTCATCATTAACCACTTTACAACCGCCCTATAGACAAAGTACGTCTACAGGGCGGTTGCTTAACTCTAGGAAGCCGTTAATTAACTGCTTCCCAGAATCGCGCTCCCGCGCGCCCCCTGAGGCGCGCACACGGGAGCATCCGTGACCGCCGGGTCCAGAGGACCCGGCCCATCACGGATCACAGTAAATCGCCGCCGATCGGTACAGTGTGAGAGGAGAGGGGAGGGAACGGATGTCAGCGGCAGTGCTGTGGGCTGGATCTGTGACAAATGCAGTCACAGATCCATCCATCCCTCCCTGCTCAGCCATCCCTGCTGCAATGCAATGCTGGGCAATACTCTGGGCATACTCTGCAATACTCTGGGCATACTCCGCAATACTCTGGGCATACTTCGCAATACTCTGAGCATACTCCGCAATACTCTGAGCATACTCTGCAATACTCTGGGCATACTCTGGGCATACAGCGCCCCTGTCCCCGTGAGCTCGTATGCAGAAGCAAACGCATACGCAAGTCCCGCCCACATATGAAAACTGTGTTCAAACCACACATGTGAGGTATTAGAGCGAGAGCAATAATTTTGGCCCTAGACCTTCTCTGTAACTAAAAACATGTAACCAGTAAAAATATTTAAAGCGTAGCCTATGGGAATTTTTAAGTACCAAAGTTTGGCGCCATTCCACAAGCGCAAGCAATTTTGAAGGGTGACATGTTAGGTATCTATTTACTCGGCGTAACTTTATCTTTCATATTATGCAAAAACATTGGGCTAACTTTAACCACTTGTCCACCGCCCACCGTCAAATGACGGCGGGCGGAGGACTCCAATATCCTGACTGCACGTCATATGACGTGCAGTCATTGGAATAGGGAATGCGCGCGATCGCGTGCGCGCATCCCTATACTGTCGGTAGCGGCGTGTCACGGAGACACCGCTCATTACCGAAAGGGGTGAACAGCGGCGCGGATGCGCTGTTAACCATGTGATCGGCCGTGATGAAGTCACGGCTGATCACGCATGGCAACACCCCCAAAGTGCACGACGCGTGTTTGCGATCGCGCCACGCGTGCCCATTGGTGGCAGCATGTTCCCGGGAACACTGCTCGTCACCGACAATGGTACACAGCCATTGGTCAGGGCTGTGTACCACGTGATCAGCTCTGATCACTAGTGTAAACAAAGAGCTGTAACTAACTGTTACCAGCTCTTCTCCCCTCACACATCGTTTCCAGTGTGAGGAGAGAAGAGCTAGAAGCAGTGAGTTACAGTTCTGTGTTACTGTAGTGTCTGCACAAACACCACATCTGTCCCTTTGCCCCCCCCCAATTCTCACCAGTCACCCAACAGCCACCCATAAAGTGCACCTGTCACATAAATAGACTGCCATCAGCGGTGCAACCATCACCCACCAGTGACCGTACCCTGTCACCCACCAGTGACCTGCCCTGTCACCCGTCACCCACCAGTGACCTGCCCTGTCACCCGTTTATGAAGAAAAAATATTAATTTGCAACATTTTATGACAGAAACAAAGAAAAATGCAATTTTTTCACAAAATCTACCGTCTTTTTTTATTTATAGCGCAAAAAATAAAAAACCCACGAGTGATTAAATACCACCAAAAGAAAGCTCTATTTGTGTGAAAAAGGGACGCAATGTTTATTTGGGTACAGTGTCGCATGACTGAGTAATTGTCATTCAAAGTGTGAGAGCACCGAAAGCTGAAAATTGGTCTGGGTAAGAAGGGGGTTTAAGTGCACTGTATTGAAGTGGTTAATGTTTTTTTTTTTAAAAAACGCGTTTGAAAAATTGCTGTGCAAATACCATGCGCGATGAAAAGTTGCAACGACCGCCATTGTATTCTCTAGGGTCTTTGCTAAAAAGCATATATAATGATTTGGGGTTTTATGTAATTTTCTAGCCAATAAATGATGATTTTTACATGTAGGAGAGAAATGTCAGAATTGGCCTGGGTGCTCCCTGCATGTTGGGCCTCTGTATGTGGCCACACTGGAGGAATAGCAGAATGTGTTTTGGGGTGTAATTTGTGGTATGCATTTGCTGTGTGTGAGAAATAACCTGCTAATATGAAAATTTGATGAAAAAAAATAAAAATAAAAATAAAATCTTGATTTTGCAAAGAATTGTGGGGAAAAATGACAACTTCAAAAAACTCACCAGGCCTCTTTCTAAATACCTTGGAATGTCTTCTTTCCAAAAAGGGGTCATTTGAGGGGTATTTGTACTTTTCTGGCATGTTAGGGTCTCAAGAAATGAGAGATGCTGTCAGTACATCAGATGTGATGAAATTGATACATTTTCAGTAATTGGTACCATAGCTTGTAGACCCTATAACTTTCACCCAGACTAAATAATATCCAACATTTTTTTTTTTAACAAAGATATGTAGCAGTATACATTTTAGGCCAAATTTATGAAGAAAAATTACTTATTTGCAAAATGTTATAATAGAAATGAAGAAAAATTATAATTTTTTACCAAATTTTTGTTCTTTTTTCATTTATAGCAAAAAAAAATAAAACCGCAGAGGTGATCAAATACCACAAAAAGAAAGCTCTATTTGTGGAAAAAAAAAGGACAACATTTTCATTTGGTTACAGTAATTTGAGTAATGGTTGAGTAATTGTCATTCAAAATGTGAGAGCACCGAAGGCTAAAAATTGGTCTGGTTATTAAGGGTGTTTATTTGCCCAGTGGTCAAGTGGTTAAAAACTATGTTGCCCACACACCATCGTTTTAAAAAAAAGATGAGCAAAGTGTGGTGACGTACAACACGTACAACGGCACTCTAAAGGGGAAGTTCCATTCAAGCTCCCATTTCATAACTTGTTTCTGAGCATGCGCGGGTTTAAAGTGTTGTTTTTAATGTTGTTTTAGCCCACACACGATCATTTTTTACAACCCAAAAAACAACATTTTTTAAAACGACGTTAAAAAATGCAGCATGCTGGAATTTTTTTTTTGTCGTTTTTCAGACGATGAAAAATGATGTGAAGCCCACACATGATCATTTTAAATGACGTTTTTAAAAACCTTGTTTTTTTTTAATGCCGTAAAAATGATCGTGTGTATGTGGCATTACAGTAGATTTAGCAGCATTACACTATAAAATAACCCATGAAAACGAAGTATAGAAATGTCTAGTGACAGGCCTGGGGGGGGCGTGGTTTGCGCATGGCTGAGTGAGACGGTGAAGGTGTGAGCTCCCGCTACCTACATGCCCTCCGTGCGTGATACAAAACTATAGCCCGAGAAAGTGTGCATGCGATCGGTCTAAATTTGGCGAGGATCCCTGGTGAAACTCCCCGGACTATCTCTGGAGCCGTTAGACATCGAGAGTGTCGGTAACCTATCACTCACCCCCCCCGCTGCTTCCACTGCCTGTAGCTTGGTGCAGCTTGCGCCCCCACCTTCGGCTGGCTGTGCGGTCCGCATGATAGCGGCGCAGAGGAGATCTTGCTATCCCGGCGGAACTGAAAGTAAAGGGAGCTGGACGTGGGGAAGGAGAAGTGAGGAGACTGGAGACGGGAGTAAGCGCGAAGGGGCAGGCGGGGAAGCTAAGTCTGTGAGAAGCCACGGCTCCAAGGCTGTGTAGGGGGTGACGGCATGCAGTGTGTAATGTGCAGGGGGCTGTAGTGATCTGAATGGCGAGTCTGCTCCAGCATAGCCCTAGCCCGATTAAATTAGCTAGACAGCTATTAAACACTAAGCGCCCCTAAATTGTCTTGGGGAGACGCCGAAAGGAACGTGTAGCGTAAAGTCTGAGAATTGAGAGACCGCATGCGGAAAGTGGAGGGGAGGCATGAGTGCAGCTAGAGCGAGAGACACACGGACATCCCGGAGGACTGCACTGTCAACACAGCCACCTAGTTTAGCGGGACATCTGGAGATTCAGAGTTATTTCTCAAAAATGGAGAAAGGGGGCGAGCAAGCTCAGAACCTGGAGAGCCTGCAAAAACAAACGCAGACTATTATCCCAAGACTAGAGGTGCGGGCAGATGTAGAGACACTACAGATAGCTCCTCAAAGCCCCCGGGTGATCAATACAGGGGGAAGTGACTCCTCATCCAGACTAAGTGAAGGTGGTAAGAGTGAGCTTGAGACCCTAAAATCCCTGATCCAGGCGTTACCAACAAGAGAGGATATCAATACATTAATTATGAAAATAGAGGAAGCCCACTCCAGTGATATGGAAGAGATTAAAGGGGAGGTCCAGGGCCTGGAAAAACATACGACAATGAATGAAAGCACATCCAAAGACCTCACACTGCGTGTGACGACACTGGAACAGGAAAGGAGTAAACAACTAGATGTGATTAACTCTCTACAGTTGCAACTAGAGGAAATCCAAGACAGGAACAGACGGAATAATTTACGTATAAGAGGTATCCCTGAAGCAGCTGTCCCAGAAGACCTCCAAGAGACGGTAAAAAATATTTTTTTGATATTATTAAAGGATACTCCACCCTTAAATCTTGAAATGGACAGAGTGCATAGGGCCCTTGGCCCCAAACCTAAAGATAGCTCTCGGCCTCGAGATGTTATTTGCAGACTGCATTATTTTAAACAAAAAGAGGCAATATTAAGGAAATCCTGGGATATGGGGACCATAGAATTTAATGGAGCCCAGTTGAAGATATTACCAGACTTATCAAGTGCTACTCTGCAACGAAGAGCTATGCTTCGCCCCATACTGGACCGAATAAGGGAACTAGGGGGAACATACAGATGGAGGTATCCAATATCGGTATTAATTAGGAAACAAGATACAGGTACATTTTGGCTGCGCTCCAAAAATGACTTACCGGAACTTTTTTCCTTTTTGGGGATCGACCCTTTGGAGGTGGAGGATTGGAGACAGCCAATCTTAAGGAATAGCTGAAACTGGAGGTCCCGTGGACTGCTCCCTTTCTGCCCACCCCCCCCCTCCCTTTTTTTTTTTTTTTTTTCTGTGTGTCCGGACCCCTGAGAGAGACTAGCCCTTTTTGCTTGTTCTGCCCCGTGGTGCCTTTTTGATTTGATTGGTGTTCTCCTTTTTTTTTTCTTTTTTTTTTTTTCTCCCTTTGACAGGTTTTTTTTTTTCCCCCTTTTTTCCTTTTTTTTTTTTTTTGGAAAACTCCAGAGTGGGGTAGCTGATGTTAAGAATGTGTGGTGTGCTGAGAGGGGGGTGAGGGGTGTGTGGGGTGGGGGGCAGGATGGGGAGGTGGGGGGAATAGAGACTAGAGGGGAGGAATAGGGTAGGGAAGGGGGGGTGGGGGGTGAGGGGTGGGGGTCAAAAGGGGGGTAGGAGGGGGAGGGTTTAAAGGGGGGGTAACATAACCACATTATATACTATAATGCAACAATACACTTTAGCACACTATAATAGAGAGAATTTCTAATTCATTTTACACAAGGTTAAGGGCGGTGGGAATTAATAAGAGAGTCCAATGGACTTATTAATTAGGAGGGTATATCACTAGATAGGTTAGTCACAACTATAGTTTTCAATATTAAAGTAGTAAGTTCTATACACAATCAATACTAAATATCACCACACATTAAGGGAACGACACGTATGGGAGGGGGTGGGAGGGGAGGGGGATGGAGAGGGTGGGTGGAGGGGGAGGGAGCACCCAACCCCCAAGCAGGTCTATCGATAACCTGGGAAGAAGGATTAATATAATTTATTTGGAATTATTAATGTACTACTAAGGCTTATTAAGGTTTTGTTAGAGTAAAATTGATGTATTATGAAGAGGTATGTGAATTAGACTTGAGGAAAGCTATCTAGAGATAGTGCATCTATTTGAGATACGTTATGCAGGATGTTTTAGAATGCACTACAAAATTAGTTTTGTCGTTTGCTTTCCTCTCTTTTGAATTACTGTAAGAATACTATATTATAGTTTACTATGCATCATGTACTGTGAGAAGATGATAGACTAATGAAATAATCAGTACACATATTCTATAGAGGGACTCAACCCCAGTACTGGATACAAGGATTAATATGATTGAATTGGAATTATTAATGTATCATTAAAGTTTACTAAGGTTTTGTTAGGGTAAAATGGATGTATTATGAATAGATACGTGAATTAGATTTGAGGGAAGCTATTTAGATAGTGCATCTATTGAGATATGCTACGCAGGAGGCTTTAGAATGCACTATAAAATTAGTTTTGTTGTTTGCTCCCCTCTCTTTTGAACTATTGTAAGAATACTACATTATAGATTACTATGCATCATGTACTGTGAGAAGATGATAGACTATAGGAACAACTAGTACTATACCCTATAGAGGGATTCAACTCCAGTACTAGGAAGGGGGGGGGGGATACTTATATGGCGAAGACATTTAGAGGAGGGAGGGCATTACCCTGGCGTTATTTAGGACCGGGCACCTAGGGAGAAGGAGTAGCCCCTTAAGGGGGCAATAATACGGGGCGGGCGGGAGGGGGGGGAGGGGGAAGGGGGGGTAGGAAGTAAAACAGGAATGCTTGAGATCCAGGGATTAATTGAGATGGGCAATATACTATATAGCACGATTAAAATAAAGTGGAGGTGGATGGAGGGATGGAGGGTGCGGGGGCACCGCGATGTAGGAGTGCGCAAACCAATACCCCCCGATAGGGAATTACTCAGGGGGATACTTAGGGAATAGAGTACTAGAGTAAGTAAGCAGGAGCTAAATTGGCTCTGGGGTCGAGGGGGGGGGTCTTGGAACCATACCTCTTGATCCCTACGGTCATAAGTAGGGGGATTAGGTCGGGGGGGGGGATCTCTCGCCCCTCTCCCTTTTTTTTTTTTTCTCTCTTTCTCTCTCTCTTCTCTCCTGGGCGCGGCGCTTTTCCTCTCTCACCCATTTATCTATCTCTGTCCCCCGGGGCCAAGGGGAGGAGGAGAGGGGAGAGGACTCTGAGCTGCAAAGATGGGGGGTATAAGGATTACCACTTTTAACGTTAAGGGATTAAATACCCCAGAAAAAAGGAGAATGCTCCTGGGTGAATTAAAAAAAATGCGCTCAGATGTGGCCTTTGTCCAAGAAACCCATTTCAGAGCCAGTCGGTTACCCTACCTACAAAATAGATTTTTTCCATGTGTCTACCACTCATTCAGTCCAACATCTAAATCTAAAGGAGTGGCTATATTAATATCCAACCAGATTGCTTGGACATTAACGGAAAAACAGATAGACGAAAATGGAAGGTATATATTCCTAAAAGGCACTTTAGGAGACGAGAAAGTAACACTAGCCACTGTATATACGCCTAATACGAGTCAAGATACTTTCCTGACTAAAGTACTATCTAAATTGGATAAATTTACAGAAGGGAAGTTGATACTAGGAGGAGATATTAATATGACATTAGACCCTAAATCAGATACATCCCTAGGAACCTCTTCTCTATCAGGTAAATCTAGGAGGCGAGTCTTGCGAAAGTTAAAAGAAATGCAGTTGGTTGACGTATGGAGGATATTACATGGGGAGGAGAGGGACTATACCTTTTACTCTAATCCACATAAAAGATATTCCCGGCTGGACTACTTTCTGATGCCCCACTATTTATTGACGGGAGTGGAGGAAGTGAAAATTGGAAATATAACTTGGTCAGACCATGCCCCAGTGACAATGGACATAATAATATCAGGTAAGGCTCTCTCCACGGGACATCGTTGGCGTCTGAATGAAAGTCTACTGCAGACCCCAGAGGTCAAAGAAGCAATAGAAAAGGAATTAGGAGAATACTTTCGGACCAACGATACCCCGGGGAGCGACCCAAGTGTGGTGTGGGAGGCCCACAAGGCGGTGATAAGGGGTTTATTGATAAAGCATGGGGCAAGAATAAAAAAAATCGAGAGAGTCAGGTGAGGAAATTAACAATAGATATCCAAACCCTGGAAATTCAACATAAAGGTACACAGTCAATCAAAGTAGGAGAAGAACTAGGACATAAAAGGAGGGAGTTAGCGGACCTACTGAGGTATAAAGCTAAAGCGATTATCCAAGTAGGTAGAAGGATAACATACGAATTAGGTGACAAGTGCGGCAAAGTATTAGCGGGGAAACTAAAAGATACTAGGAATACTGTCTACATACCACATATTAAGGGCAAGAACGGCCAGATAATGTCACTCCCTAAAGAAATAGCGCAGAGATTTAGAGAATATTATTCCTCCTTATATAATTTAGAACAAAAAGATATCCCTAGAGGAAGGATCGAGGACTATTTGTCCTCAACACAACTTAAAAGAATACCCTCAACCGAAAGGGAGATCCTCGATAGACCTATCTCAATGGAGGAACTTCAAGGAACTATGAAAATGGTCAAAAAAGGGAAAGCCCCTGGCCCAGATGGGTTTTCCATTCAGTACTACCAGCATTTCTTCCCCATCCTCGGACCATATATGATTGGGTTGTTCAATGAGATCGGCCGCTCTACCGCATTCCGTCCGGAAGCCCTTATGGCACACATTGCGGTGATCCCCAAAGAAGGGAAGGACCCGGCGGAGTGCGGTAGTTATCGCCCGATCTCATTGTTGAATACAGATCTAAAACTTTTCTCCAAACTAATAGCAGCCCGATTACAACCCTTCTTGACACAGCTAATACACTTAGATCAGGTGGGTTTTATCCCGACCCGGGAAGCTAGGGATAATACCATTAAAGTATTGAACCTGGTACACTGGGCAAGGGAAACCAAAACACCCTCGATCTTCCTCAGTACAGACGCCGAAAAGGCCTTTGACCGAGTTAATTGGAAGTTCATGGCAGGAGTACTGAGACATATTGGATTAGGAGAACATATGTATAGATGGATTATGGGGGTATACACTACACCTCAAGCATTAGTCAAGGTAAATGGAATCCTCTCAGAGCCTATTAAAATATTAAATGGAACAAGACAGGGGTGTCCACTATCCCCGTTATTATACGTATTGACATTGGAACCTCTGCTGAATAGGATTAGGCAAAATCCGGGAGTCCGGGGATTAGATATAGGAGACAGAGAATATAAAATTTCTGCATTTGCAGATGACATGTTGTTTACCATGTCTCACCCCCGGGACTCGCTACAGAATTTGATGAGAGAAATAGAGGAATATGGGAAATTAGCAAACTTAAAAATTAACTATGAGAAATCAGAAGCTATGAGTGTGGAACTACCGAGGGGCCTACAACAAACCTTGGAACCTAATTTTAAGTTTAAGTGGGTTAAGACAGCCCTGAAATATCTGGGGATTTATATCCCACCAAAACTTGGTAATACTTTTGAAGCAAATTTCCCTCCATTGATGAACATAATCAAGGATAATGTGAAGAGATGGCAGGGGGGATTCTACTCTTGGTTTGGGAGATGTAATGCTATTAAGATGAGTATACTTCCCAGAATACTATATCTCCTTCAAACAATACCAATCAAGATCCCCCCGGCCTTTTTACTTCAAATAAATAGGCTCCTTTTTAAGTTCATTTGGGCTAAGAAAAAACCTAGGATTAGTAGGAGTAGGATGTGCCTACCCAAGAGTAATGGGGGTTTAGCAATACCAGATGTAACCAAATACTATCAAGCGATTCATATGGGAAGGATTATAGAATGGGGTAGGAAGATAGGAACAAAATTATGGGTAGATTTAGAGCAAGAAATTAGCCAAGTCCCACTGCAAAGAGCAATATGGTGCTATCAAACATTGCCGAAACAGTTAAAAAACCATCCAATTATAGGGACGACGTTAGCAATAGGCCATAAGATATGCCAGTTAGGAAAACATACCTCAAGCTTCTCCCCATTATATCCAGTATTAGGAAACCCCGGTTTCCCACCAGGTATGGAGAAAGGAGCATATAGGAGTCTTAGAGAGAGGGGCCTTACACAGATATCACATTTTCTAGAACAGGATAGATGGCCAACTGTACCCTTATTGGTAATCCAGGAAGGAAAATATGGGATTAAAAACTGGCAAGCGGTACAGTTGTGCCATTTCCTGAACTCTTTGGGATCAACAAATAGATATAAAAGGGAACTAACACAATTTGAAAGATATTGTGAAAACCAGGAACCCCCGGATAAATTACTATCTAGGCTGTATAGGTTAGGAATAACATCTTTAGAAGGCCAGGAGATACCATCTATAAGAGAATGGGCCAGAGATATGGAGAGGAATTTCTCACAGATTCAGCAACAGAAAATAATCAATTTAACCTTGAAAACATCAATAAGCACTAGGCTCCAAGAATTAAACTATAAAATACTAAACAGATGGTATTACACACCAGAGAAATTGAGTAGGGCATTTCCGGGAACCCTAGATATCTGTTGGAGATGTAGGGAAGATAGGGGAACTATATACCATCTATTTTGGACATGTCCAAGGATTAGGAAATATTGGGAGGAAGTACTAAGGATAACCCAAAAATTTACAACATATCAACTGCAGGACGACCCAGCTTTCTGTCTGCTGCACCTAACACAGATCCCAATAAAAACATATAAGAAATCGATCATATGCCATATGATCAACGAAGCTAAAGCTGGGATAACTCAAAATTGGAGGAAAAATAGTCCCCCTAGGATAACCGATTGGCTCTATAGGGTGAGGAATATGTGTGCAATAGAAGATGTGGTTTTATCAGCTCAAGACAGAAAGGAACAATATAATTTGACCTGGGGAGCATGGAATGCATTTATGCACTCAGAAGAAGGGAGGAGTTTGATGGGAGGGGAGTGATGGAATGGGAATGAGGGAAGCTCCAAGGAATTGGATGAGGAGCTTGGACCTGGGGGAGGGGAGAGGAGAGAGAGAATTGGTGGGGGGAGGGGGTTTTTTTTTTTTTTTTTTTTTTTTTTTTTTTGGGGGGGAGGGAAGGGAAGGGAGGGAAGAGAGAAAAAAAGAGGAAGGAAAAGAAAAGGAGATATAGTAACATAAGAGAAATAAATAATTCGAGAATCTAAGCCTGGAACAGGAACTATAGGAGATAATACAGGGTATTATCATTAGGCTAACCCAGGACGTAAATAACTACCCACATCTACGTCTACCCTGTTATCTTTAAACGTAAACCCTGAGGTTTAAATAAATACAAAGGACTATGAGATAATAAGTGAATGTTTTGTTTTATTTTGTTGATTCTAATGCAATTGTTAAGTAACTTATGCTGTAAAATCAATATTTCCTAAATAAAGAAGGATTAAATATAAAAAAAAAAGAAATGTCTAGTGAATGGTGTGTTCCTCCCCCCTTCTTCCTACTAATGGACACTACTATGTATGTTGGACAGTGATACCTGCTGGTTTTCATTATCGCGAGTGTTCTCTGTCTAGATGTGTGTGCGTCCCTTACTGCTTAATCGCGTTCTCCGTTCGACCAACCAAAATCTACTCCAGATACCCAAGGCCTGCTACAAGCCCAAAGGAGAACGAAGATTTGCAGTCCAAGGACCTAGACTGTGGAACGCTTTACCAACCAGCATCCGAATGGAAGTGAATCACCAGGCCTTCAGAAAAAAAACTCAAAACCCATCTATTCTGAAGGCAACGTATAGGAGGAAACGGATACCAAGCGCCCTGAGGAGATTCAGTTTGCATGTGTTATGCTATACAAGTTTCTCACTCACTCACTCACTCACTCACTCACTCACTCACTCACTCACTCACACTACTTTTTAAGCCCCCATTATGCTATATACTTTTGTTCCACTAACACATACTGTAGTTGCAAGTTAACATAGTATCGGTCATTGAATGTAACTGACCGATTTTTACTTATGCATATTGCTATGCTTGCCTTGTTTGGCATGCATGCATGCAAAGGAATTCGATCTGTTACCATATTTGTATTTCATTTTTGTTTATAGATCTTATATTTTGGACTATTTGGTCCTGTTCCTTATACACAGTTCCTTTGCAGTGTTGTTAAGAAACTCTGCTCTTTATGTAAGTACTGTTTACAATATGGTATACATATGTATGAACACCTCTATATATTATTGCAACGTTATATGGCCATATCTATGAATATATTTCTTTTATATATGAATGTGTTCCCACTAAGGGGCTTTGCTTCTTGCCCTCTGGTGGCCATGGGGGATGGATGCTGCTAGGTGTTGAACTCCACCAGAACGACTGCTGTACTGTTTATAACTATTTTTGTTTTTGTTTGTTTTTATGTTTTGGATAAAATGATATACTTATTTGATGTCTTTCTTATATACAGAATTTATTAGATTTACAAGCTCCTGAAGAAGCGCAACACGTAACATGTAGAGCAAATTTTTTGTGCGACCTCATATTTTTACTCAACTACTCCACGCGAATATCTCCATTTGGATGCTACTATTGGTTACCTTTATCTCTGCACCAATTGGGTTGACAATATATCTATAAAACTTGGAGGTGTTATTAGAGTTTCTGGGGTCATTTAACATTATAATGGGTTTACTATGTGTTTGTATACAATGATTTTAACCTTGTTTAATTAAAAACGTCAATCAATTTTATATAGTCTATGCAAGTGCCCATAAAGTCCACTTCTTTAGTTTCAACTCTCTCCTTCTAAACAATATTGGGATGTTGGCACACTGTTAGGCCGCGTACACACGAGGAGACATGTCCGCTGAAACTGGTCCGCAGACCAGTTTCAGCGGACATGTTCGATCGTGTGTACGGCCTAGCGGGCAGGTTAAACATGCTTAGAAACTTGTTCGCTGGAAACCTGTCCGTCGGACATGTCCGATGGTTAGTACGCCCAACCATCGGACCGAAATCCCGCGCATGCGTCAAATTGATTCGACTCATGCGTGGAAGCATTGAACTTCCTTATGCCAGCACATCCGTGTCTTCTACGTCACTGCGTTCTGGTCCTCGTGTGTACAGGGCCTTACTTGTGTATCCACAGAGTCACCCTGTGAGGATACACTTTGAATCTCAAATTGTTATAAATGAATGGGATTAAACAAAATAATAAAACTAAATAAATCAGAATAGCTAAAGGATCAAACCCAAAAACAGGCAATATAAACTCTGCTGTTCCAGGAAGATTTCCGCGCAGGCTGTTAGAATCGAGCACTGCCTCTATCAAACATGATTTAGTTGTAAGTCAGTGATAATGAAACACAATGATGTGTAATTATACCACTAAGTGATCTAAAAGAGTTAATGACTTGACCACAGAGGCTTACTTCCTCTTTATCAGTTTCTTATGTGGTTTTTAAAGTGTGGGTTTTCTTTGGAATAAATATCAGTAGCAGTGAAACAACAGTGACATTTTGTTTATGTTATTTCAAGAAGATTTTTCAGAGTCGTCCAATTCTTTCTGTTTGCCTTCTCTTCACCTTGAGGGCAACTCCAGCCAGACAGCTAAATCCACTTTTAAACATGATTATGGGAAATATTTTACCTGCCAAAGAATTTGTAAAGTACTGCACATACTCTTGTGGCCATCTCTTTTCTCCCTGTGCTGCTGTACTATATTGCTGCATAAACTGTAATGCAAGCATGCAGACTAGTGATTCTGCCAAGCCTCCTGCCAGCTCTGTACTAATAAACATGTAAGGGGGTTTCTGAATGGCTGGGTGTTGGCGCCAAGAGGTGCAAGTCCCCACCCCACTTCCTGTAGGATAGAACAACAACACGCCTGCTTTTAGCCCTCTACCTTGGTCATACTGTGCCCATCTCCTTGCCAGAGAACTTCACTCGACATCCCTGGCCCATAGCCTTTATGAGTGAGTGAGTGAGTGAATACCGTATTTATCGGCGTATAACACGCGCCGGGGTATAACGCGCACCCCAATTTTAAGAGGGGAGTTTAAGGAAAAAAAAATTCTCAGCACCATTTACAGTGCACAGCCTCCCCCATCCAGTACACATCCCTCCCATCCAGTACACATCCCCCCATACATTATACATCCCCCCCATACATTATACATCCCCTCCCCAGTATACAGCCCTCACCTATTATACATCCCCCATCCAGTACACAGCCCCCCCCAGTATACATCCCCCTGCACTCCCAGGAGACCCCCAGTCTCCTGAGACAGTGCTGCCAGCATTCTCTACAATTAAGTAAAAAATAAATAAATAAATCACTGTCAGCCCCTTCCACACTGCTCCTCCTGTGTCTCCTATTGCAAAACGAGGCTTCCACTTACCTCAATAGCTCCGTTTTTTTCACTGACCTGGTCACATGACTGCCCTCCTCTGATGGGCATGTGACTGCTCTCCTCCTCCAATCAAAGCTACAGTCAGAGGAGGAGAGCAGCCTGAAAAAAAACGGAGCTATAGAAACATTTACAAGCTTTGTTTTACAATAACATGGACGATCCGCGCCCCCTGCTGGTGAAACATGATATCGGCGTATAACGTGCAGGCACTGTTTACCCTCTGTTTTCAGAGGAAAAAAGTGCGCGTTATACGCAGATAAATACGGTAACTTGTATAGCGCTACACATGCAAACTAAATCGCCTCAAGGTGCTTTCTATCTGGCGTCATCCTAATCCTTCAAAAAAGGTGGGTCTTACGTTTTTTCCTAAAGGCCTGATGGTTTTCTTCCATGCGGATGTCTGTTGGTAGAGCATCTGCAAAGAAAAGAAATGTCGACACAAAAGATAGTTTCCGCACACTATTCATGTTCTTCAAAAGATGGTATTGACACATTAATTCACATAGACCTACTATTTCGGGTCGCTTGACATTACTTTGCCAATCACGCATAAAGTGGATATACTTCAACGGTCATTGTGTGAAAGCAGTACATTACACAGCACTCTTAAAGTTATATGAAAAGTGATAATTGCCATAATTCATTCACATAAATTATCAACCAGTTATATTTCAATCTACACAAAACAAGTGTTTAAAGAAGAGGTCCGCACACCCCTCCAAAAATTACAAGTCGGCAGCTGCACATACTGCAGCTACGGACTTTTAATAATAGGACACTTACCTATCCTGGAGTCCAGCGATGTCGGCACCGCAGCTGATGTTTCCATCAGTTGGCGGGTGCTGCCGCCGCCACTGCAGATAAGGGAACCCGGCAGTATAGCATTATGGCTTCACTCTGGGTCCCTACTGCGCATGCGCCAGGCACCTCTGTGCTCTCCTACTGGCCCCGGGGAAAGAGGAGGAAGGAGCAGAGCTGCTGACGTAATGCGCTGTGGCCTTTGCTTCCGAAAGCAGGTCAAAGACAGGTGGGAGACAAATGAGTGGAAGTTCCACTTTTGGATGGAACTCTTCTTTGAGGGGCTTCTTATGCACACTCAGTTATATAACATGTAATGAGAGTTCCTCATTTCTCATCTCATAATCTGATTAATGAAGCATCCTGCTCTGTCAGCAGAGATTAACAAGGTGCCTTCGATAGTATACCAATCTTTCCTTTAAAGTCCCACTCCATAGCTCTACTCAGCCGGGTACTCTTCCTGAAGTTACTCTCCTGAACCCAGACACTTAAGCCTCGTACACACGAGCGGATATGTCCGCTGAAAACGGTCCGATGGACCGTTTCAGCAGACATCTCCGATCGTGTGTATGGGCTAGCGGACAGATTTGTCCACCCAACAGATTTCAAAGCATGCTTTGAAATCTATCGGGTTGGAATGTATCCGCCCGACATGTCTGCTGGTTAGTACACTTACCAGCAGACATGTCGTCCCGCACCGCCGCCGCCGAATGGATTCGGCGCATGCGCGGAAGTGTTTTACTTCCTGGTGCGGTGACGTGGCGGCGTCAACGTCACCGCCACGTCACCGACACGTCAGCGCGCCGTCTGCTGGCGGGGATTTTGGTTTGCTCGTGTGTACACGCGAGCAAACCAAAATCCCAGCAGACAGATTTGTTCAAATCTGTCGGACGGACAGATTTGAACAAATCTGTCCGCTCGTGTGTATGGGGCCTTAGAGGGCTCTGACTAGAGGCTTTATGCATCCAGCTCTTGACTATTACCTAGTCCTTCCTGAGACAGGACTGCTGCAGCTGCTCCTATTGAACTCTTTACATTTCTCCTACGACTTCTACCCTGAGCAGGACCTTGACTGTACTGACTACATCTGCATAAGTATGGTGTAAATGGCTACCATACCCCATCTGCACTTGGTTCCACCCAACCCAATATATATATAGCCACTAACACCACCCATTACATAACTACAGAAAGACTTGTCTAAAGGGGATCTAACACCCAATTATATTATTCATTGCTTGTAAACACTATTTTTGGACAGAGCCAACCAGGAACAAACTAGCTAACCATCAGTGGCGGCTTGTGGGTTTTTCTTTTGGGGTTGTGGCAAACAACCACTCCCTCTCCCCCAGGTGGCTGGTGGTGTGGCACTACCACCCCCTCTCCGGGTGGCCAGCGGCATGGCACTACTACCCCCCTACCCCAGATGGCCCGCGGTCCCCCAATTACCCGATCTAGGTGGTGGGCTATGGTGTCCTCCAGCATGGTCTGCCAGCTGTGCGTGTGGTGGGGTGCGGGCAGTGGCTGCGGTGTCCCCTCCTCCAGCAGCTTCCTCCGCTGTGTGTCTCCTCTCTCTTCTGCCTAAGTGCTAGGCATCCAATAGGATCGCTTGACACTTTGGGCAATTGGGAAACAGGTCTCACGACCTGCCTCCTGATTGGCAGGGAGGAACTTTAGTGTGAAAATAGTCACAACCACAAATTGCAGAAAAGAAAATGTCTTGATTCCCTCATCAACACAATCTATTATGTTTTCCCAGTGGTGGTGCGAGGAGCCATCCATGGCAGGAAACCACAGTGATCATTACTAGCGGCTATAGCCACTGGCAATATTCACATCCTAAAAAAACTGACATGCTGGTTGTACCCAAGTTGACCAATGGATCAACTTGGGTAGAATCAGCTTGCACATACATGGCTCGACCCGTCTATGGCCAGCTTAAGAAATAAAGCTTAGGCTTCTAACCATCCCCAGCCTCCTGAATCAACAAGGAAGAAGCATCCCAAATATGATAAGGACATACTGGGGTTAATTTACCAAAACTGGAGAATGCAAAATCTGGTGCAGCTCTGCATAGAATCCAATCAGCTTCTAGTTTTTTTTTGTCAAAGCTTAATTGAACGAGCTGAAGTTAGAAGCTGATTGGTTTCAATGCAGAGCTGCATGAGATTATGCACTCTCGTAAATGAACCCCAACCTGTTCTCTCCTCCTGGCAGGAAGCAGCATGTGATAGACTAACAGCATTCTCCACTACAGTTCAAGCGATAACAAGAATCTAATATAAGAATAGATTTCAGGCAATGATAGAAGGTGTTTTTAACCACTTAAGGACCCCCGCACGCACATATACGGCCACAGAATGGCTCGTACAGGCACAAGGGCGTAAATTTACGTCCCCGCCTTCGTGCGGTTCGGGGGTCCCATCGGGACCCCCTCCGCGGCGTGCGGGGGTCCCCCTGCCTCTGGGAGCGATCGCCGACGAGCGGGCGGATGTCCGTGATTTCCGCCCCCCCGCGATCGCTCCCAGCCAATGGGAGCGCGCTCCCATCGTGTCAGTTCCTCCTCCTGTGTTTACACAGGAAGGAGGAAATGATGTAATCTCTCATCGCAGCGCTGTTTCCCAGCGCTGCTGATTAGAGAAGACATCACAAGTAAGTGTGCACCAACACAACACTGACACACACTCACATAGGCAAATTAACCCCTTGTGATCATCCCCCCCACCCCCCTGTCACAGTGTCACTGAATGCAGTGATCTAATCACTGCATTTAGTGTCAGTGTGACAGGCAGTGTAAAAAACAGTTAGTGTTAGGTTCAGGATAGCCCCCCACCCCCCCCAATAAAGTTTTAACCCCTTGATCACCGCCCTAGTTAACCCTTTCACTCCCTATTGCCAGCGTCACTAAGCGATCATTTTTCTGATCGCTGTGTCTCTGTTCCCGCTAGGTAGCTATTTTTTTTTATTGCGATTTTTTTTTTTACTAAAGACATGTGGCTGA
Source organism: Rana kukunoris (assembly GCA_029574335.1). Lineage (NCBI taxonomy): Eukaryota > Metazoa > Chordata > Amphibia > Anura > Ranidae > Rana > Rana kukunoris. Next base: position 118,502,200 of record CM056053.1, read on the forward strand.
ATTAATTTTGGCCTAAATGTTTTACTAAAATTTAGTTTATTTGATTTTTTTTATAACAAAAAGTAAAAAAATTGTGTTTTTTTTCAAAATAGTGGCTATATTTTAGTTTATAGCGCAAAAAATAAAAATCGCAGAGGCGATCAAATACCACCGAAAGAAAGCTCTATTTGTGGGAAGAAAAGGACGCAAATTTTGTTTGGGAGCCACGTCGCACGACCGCGTAATTGTCTGTTAAAGCGACGCAGCGCCGAATTGTAAAAACACCTTGGGTCATTTAGCAGCGTATGTGTCCGGGTCTTAAGTGGTTAAAATCATGTATAAATCTGAACTTTATCCAAATTGTTTTCGTTTTCATTGTTTTAGATACTCTGTAGTTTTTAATTGCGCTCTGTGTCCTGATTGGGCCGATAACTTCCATGTTTCTTGTCTATTTTAAAGGTGTCGGTTAGAAAAGAGATACAAGTTAGGGATTTAGACAGGGGTTGGGAAGATTTCCCCTATTTTTCTGTCTGGTTGGTAGGTGTCAGACATAATAGGATGTGAGGGTAAATCTCCCTAATGTGGACATAGTGAGCATTTAAAGTGTTACTAAACCCACAACAGTCAAACAAGTCTGTATAGGCAGTAAAGCACATTGTGTAAAAAGGCTGTCTTCTCTGATACTCCCCTTCTTTTACTGTCCCCAATCCATCTGCTGATAGTACAGAGCCTCGGAGGCACTCTGCACATGCTCAGTTTGGTGTGTATTGCTAGAGAGTTTTTCCTTTTTTCTTAGGAGGGCGCATGTGATCGACACAGGGCCAATCAGCACTGTCCAAACAGAGGGTCAGGGATCCTGCAGCCTCATAGGACAGTCAGAGGAGAATGAAAACTCCACCTGCAAGCTTTAACAAGTGCTTAGCCAGACACTGATAGAAGTCATGAGACTGCTATATACTACTGATGAGAAAGGGTATTTAGCAGGTTATATTTACTAAAATAATTGCTTTTCCATGTTCTGTGTACTGTGGGAGACAAGATTGAGTGAATGCAGGGTCCTGGGATTATTAAAACCAGACAAAGTTGTTCACCATTCCCCACACTAAAACAAAACTCAATAGAAAATACGTTTGGTTGATATTTTGTTGAAGATGTTTAATGATTTTAAATACATGCATAACTGGATTAAATGGTAAGCTTTTATTATGTGACAGGAGTCCAGCTTTAATACAAAGCCAGCTTTTAGGAGATTATAATGACTCTCATGTTGTTTCGATAAATTGAGAAACTAAGGGATGATTTTAAACCAATACCAGTAAAGATATATACAGGTATATCTATACACATACAAATATATACTGTATATAGTGTTATAGTAACCAAGAAAAGACAAAAAAAAAATTATATTTCTGATGTGGTCTCTGATTTTAAGTTTAACCAGTGTTAATCCCACTGCAGTGCTTTCCCTTTTCATTTTAATTGAGGCAATTTCATAATCGGTCATGTATGCAGAGTTTGAGTCTATTACATGCAATATACCATAGATTGCCTAGCCGCAAAATCTAAACAAAACCTCAAATAGTTTGCAGGTTATGAGCTGGGTGGTCTGGTGCTCTTGGGTGGGAATGAGGCAAACAAATAGGACCTTCATTAAACAAAGTGCAAAATGCTTTAATCATTTACATTTCAAGGACAGGGATACAGAGAGATGGGTGATATCTGGTATATAGAGTATATTTACAGTGTCTCACAAAAGTGAGTACACCCCTCACATTTTTGTAAATATTTTATTCTATCTTTTCATGTGACAACACTGAAGAAATGACAATTTGCTACAATGTAAAGTAGTGAGTGTACAGCTTGTATTACAGTGTAAATGTTCCGTCCCTTCAAAATAACTCAACACACAGCCATTAATGTCTAAACCGCTGGCAACAAAAGTGAGTACACCCCTAAGTGAAAATCTCGAAATTGGGCCAAAAGTGTCAATATTTTGTGTGGCCACCATTATTTTCCAGCACTGCCTTAACCCTCTTGGGCATGGAGTTTACCAGAGCTTCACAGGTTGCCACTGGAGTCCTCTTCCACCCCTTCATGATGACATCACGGAGCTGGTGGATGTTAGAGCCCTTGAGCTCCTCCACCTTCCATGTGAGGATGCCACATAGATGCTCAATAGGGTTTAGGTCTGGAGACATGCTTGGCCAGTCCATAACCCTTGCCCTCATGTTCTTTAGCAAGCCAGTGGTCGTCTTGGAGATGTGTTTGGGGTCGTTATCATGTTGGAATACTCCCCTGTGGCCCAGTCTCTGAAAGGAGGGGATCATGGTCTGCTTCAGTATGTCACAGTATATGTTGGCATTCATGGTTCCCTCAATGAACTGTAGTTCCCCAGTTCCGGCAGCACTCATGCAGCCTCAGAACATGACACTCCCACCACCATGCTTGACTGTAGGCAAGACACCCTTGTCTTTGTACCCCTCTCCTGGTTGCCACCACAACACACTCTTGACACCATCTGAACCAAATACATTTATCTTGGTCTCATCATGTCCTTCGTCTCCTTGTCTTCAGCAAACTGTGGGCTTTCTTGTGCATCATCTTTAGAAGAGACTTCCTTCTGGGGTGACAGCCATGCAAACTAATTTGATGCAGTGTGTGGCGTATGGTCTGAGCACTAACAAGATGACCCCCCACCCATTAACCACTTCAGCCCCGGAAGGATTTACCCCCTTCCTGACCAGAGCACTTTTTGTGATTTGGCACTGCGTTGCTTTAACTGACAATTGCGTGGTCGTGCGATGTGGCTCCCAAACAAAATTGGCGTCCTTTTTTTCCCACAAATAGAGCTTTCTTTTATTGGTATTTGATCATCTCTGCGGTTTTTATTTGTTGCGCTATAAACAAAAATAGAGCCACTATTTTGAAAAAAATTCAATATTTTTTACATTTTGCTATAATAAATATCCCCAAAAAATATCTAAAAAAACATTTTTTTTCCTCAGTTTAGGCCGATACGTATTCTTCTACATATTTTTCGTTAAAAAAAAATCGCAATTAGCGTTTATTGATTGGTTTGCGCAAAATTTTTAGCGTTTACAAAAAAAGGGGGTAGTTTTATGGCATTTTTATTAATATTTTTTTTCCTAGTAATGTCGGCGATCAGCGTTTTTTTTCAGCACCGAGACATTATGGCGGACACATCGGACAATTTTGACACATTTTTGGGACCATTGGCATTTTTATAGCGATCAATGCTATAAAAATGCATTGGATTACTATAAAAATGCCATTGGCAGTGAAGGGGTTAACACTAGGGGGCATGGAAGGGGTTAAGTGTGTTCCTGGTGTGTTCTAACTGTATGGGGGGTTGGCCTCACTAGGGGGAATCACTGATCTTCTGTCCATACTTTGTATGAACAGGAGATCAGCGTTTCCCCGCTGACAGGACCGAGAGCTTTGTGTTTACACACAAAGCTCCCGGTCCCCGCTCTGTAACAAACGAGTGCGCGTGCCCGGCAGCGATCGCGTCCGCCGGGCGCGCACGCGGGACTAGTGCGGCGCACGCGCGCCCCTTAGTGGCCGCAAAGGATGGGACGTAGAGCTACGTGCTCTCGCCTAGCAGTGCCACCGTCCCACCGTATAACTGCGGTGGGCGGTCGGCAAGCAGTTAAACCTTTGCAGCAATGCTGGCAGCACTCATGTCGCTGAGCACGTGCAATCAACTTGACCATGATGTGGCCTGTTCTAAGTGGAACCTGTCCTGTCAAACCGCTGTCTTGTCTTGGCCACCATGTTGCAACTCAGTTTTAGGGTCTTGGCAATCTTTTTATAGCCTAGGCCATCTTTATGTAGAGCAATACTTATTTTTTTCAGATCCTCAGAGTGTTCTTTGCCATGAGGTGCCATGTTGAACTTCCAGTGACCAGTATGAGAGGGTGAGAGATTTTTAACACACCTGCTCCTCATTCACACCTGAGACCTTGTAACAATAACGAGTCACATGACACAGGGGAGGGAAAATGGCTAATTGGGCCTATTTTGGACATTTTCATTAAGAGGTGTACTAACTTTTGTTGCCAGTGGTTTAGACAGGAATGGCTCTGCGTTAAGTTATTTTGAGGGGACAGTAAATTGACACTGTTATACCAGCTTTACACGTACTATATTACACTGTAGCAAAGTGTAATTTCTTCAGTATTGTCACATCAAAAGATATAATAAAATATTTACAAAAATGTGAGGGGTGTACTCACTTTTGTGAGATACTGTATATATTCTATATACACTGTGATGATCATTTTCATTTTCATGAGATAGATAGAAAGAAGAAACACTCAGATGACCGCACAGCAATGTCAAGTGTAAAACATCTTCTTTATTAAAACTTTTAAAATCACCATTGGCTTAAGCCGATGCTGCACCATCCAGAAGTAGTTTTTTAATTAATTGATTTGCCTAATTGGATGTTTATTTATACCTTCACTTTCTGTGGTCACAGCATATTATGATTAAGCGCCCTAGTGGCATGAAACTTATCAATAGGCTTCCCTGGGGTGTTGTTCTCTGATAATATGCTGATTTTAAAAGTTTGGATAAAGAAGGCGTTTAACAAATAATTCTGATGTGTGGTCATCTGAGTTTTTCCTCTTTTGATAGCCTAAAAGAAGAGAGGATTAGCAAGTGCACTTGTGCTAACAATCAGTTAGAAAATAACATTGACACTGGGAGATAAGGTTAAATACCTGTAGTATTCTAAATAACTGTAATTAACAGAATTTAACTGCATTTACCTAGCATCAGTAAATATAAAGACAGTTATAAAGAAAGCTATAACAGACCCAGTTTTATTGCACTGGCAACTGATTAATGAAAAAAAAAAAAAAAAAAAACGCTGGTCGGCAAAGTTGGTGGCCTTGGAGAAACCACATCAGTTCCCAGCAGACAACAGAATAATGTCTATGATGTCACAGGGCATACTCTTCGGTGCTTTAATTCAGTAAAAGTCCAGTTCAAGTCAGACAGTAGGAGTGCTCTTGTCTGATCTCACCAGGCATCCAAATCACACCTACCCAGGGAGAAGGTTCTCTGGCTCTTTGCTTCTCTAAATTATCATTCGACTGTGGTCAGCTATGGCAGGGATCCGATCACCCAGCAGCAGTAGCAGCAGCAGCTCAGTCTATCCCACACACCAGCTTGCTTCCAGGTAGGAGGGCAGAAGCAGTCTCTGAACAGCCCTCTTGCCCTGGACAGCACAGCAAACTTTGGCCACACATCACTGTCTCCCCTTCACTACAGCTTTGTGGTGTACTCTCTCAGTTGCACAGCGCAGGAAAATAGTTGCATCAGCATATGTTCCCCACAGTGGCTTCCTTCCTGTATTCTGCAGGCTGGTGGCACAACCAAGCTCCCCATTTCCAGCAGGCCAGTTCACTGTCCCCTTGCTCTGCTTCAGCCAATTACTGTCTTCAAGACCCAGCCAAGATGGCTGCCCCCTGCATTGGAGACACATTTTATAGATGAGCATTACTAAGTGGTCTCCCTAAAGATGGCTGTTGCACTTCTGCGTGAGTTAATATTCAGTTCAACCCTAATGGGTACACTGTAGTCATAAAGGGATGGACATGGTCAGCAAAAATACTCAGGGAGGCCGTGGCATATAAATTATGCTCAATTGGTTCTAAGGGGCCCAAAGTGTGCCAAGAAAATATCCCCCACACCATTACACCACCACCAGCCTGAACCATTGATACAAGGCAGGATTGGGCCTTGTTTTTATATTTTTTACGCCAAATTCTGACCCTACCATTTGAGCGTCACAGCTGATGAATTGAGACTCACCAGACCAGGTAAGCTCTTCTAATCTTCTATTGTCCAATTTTGGTCATCCTGTGTGTATTGTAGCCTCGGTTTCTTGTTCTTGGGTGACAGGAGTTACACCTGGTGTGGTCATCTGCTGCCGTAGCCCATCTGCTTTAAGGTTCGATGTGTTGTGCATTCAGAAATGTAATTCTGCATACCTTAGTTGTAACGAGTGGTTATTTGAGTTGCCTTTGTATAATCTTGAACCAGTCTGCTCAGTCTCCTCTGACCTCTGACAACAACAAGACATTTTTGTCCACACAACTGCCGCTCCCTGGATATTTTCTCTTTTTCTGACCATTCTCTGTAAACCCTAGAGATGGTTGTGTGTGAAAATTTCAGTAGATCAGCAGTTTTTGAAACACTCAGACCAGCTTGTCTGGCACCAACAACCATGACATGTTCAAAGTCACTTAAATACCCTTATTTCCCTATTCTCACATCTAGATGCCTAATGAATCAAATTGCTGCCATGTGATTGGCTGATTAGCAATTTGTGTTACCAAGCAATTGAACAGGTATCCCCAATTAAGTTTCCGGTAAATGTATTTCTAAAGGGGCTATTGACATGAAATTTTCACCACATGTTCGTAACAATCCATGCAATCCATATATACAAAGAAACCAAAACAAATACGATCAGAAATAAAATCATGTGTAAAAAAATGGAATGACACAGGGGAAAAGTATTGAACATGTGAAGAAAGGGAGGTGCAAAAAGGCCTGGAAAGTCAAAACACCATCTGATATCTATCAGTAATTAGATAGCAATCCTGCCCCAGTCTTAACTGATGGCCTATAAAAAGGTGTCTCATTACCAAGGTGTCACACAAGAAACATCTCATGATGGGTAAAAGCAAAGTGCTCTCTCAAGACCTTTTCAACCTTATTATTGCAAAACATATTGATGGCATTGGTTACAGAAGGATTTCTAAACTTTAGAATGTTCCAGCGAGCACTGTTGGGGCCATAATCCAGAAGTAGAAAGAACATAATTTCACCAAAAACCGGTTACGACCAGGTGCTCCTCACAAGATTTCTGACAGAGGAGTACAAATAATTATCAGAAGAGTAGTTCGAAGAGCCAAGGACTACTTGTGTAGAGCTTCAGAAAGACCTGTAATTAGCAGGTACATTTGTTTCAAAGAAAACAATAAGTAATGCACTTAATCGACATGACCTGTATGCACGATCACCATGCAAGACTCAATTGCTGAAGAAAAAGTATGTTGAAGCTCGTTTAAAGTTTGCTGCAAAATATTTAGACAAATCTAAACTCATTGAAAGCCATAATACACACCATGTTTGGAGGTCAAATGACACTGGACATCACACCAAAAACACCATACCGAGTGAAGTTTGGAGGTGAGAACATCATGGTGTGGGGCTGCTTTTCAGCATATGATACTGGCAAATTTTATTTAATTGAAGGAAGGATGAATGGAAAAATGCTACATCCCTACATGCTACAAATGTGACATCCTTGATACAAATCTGCTGCCATCTACCATGATGATGAAGGATGGACATTTCAGCAAGACAATGATCCCAAACACAAAGCCAGGGGAACTTTCAATTGATTTCAAAGAAAGAAAATAAAGCTGCTAGAATGGCTCAGCCAATCACCTGACTTGAACCCAATAGAAAATCTATGGAAAGAACTTAAGGCCCCTTTCACACGTCCGCCTCCGCTCGTCCGTTTTTACAAGTCCGTAAACGGACTTGTAATGGTTCCCTATGGGATCGCGTCCGTTAGCGGATGATGCATCCGCTAACGTCTGCAAAGATCCGCGTCCGTCTGGATCCGGTTTTTCGGACGGAAGAAAACCCTATTTTTCTTCCGCCCGGCGGAACGGATCGGATGGATACGGACAAACGATCCGTATTCATCCGATTCCCCATAGGGGAGAGCGGAGGAGAGACAGGGCGGTCCCTGCACAGTGTGCGGGGACCGCCCTGTCCGCCGACAGCTGAGCGGGGATTCCCGCTGAGCCGACGGACACACGCGGAGCGGACCGAAAAACGGTCCGCTCCGTGTGAAAGGACCCTAAGATCAGAGTTCATAGAAGAGGACCACAGAACCTTCAAGATTCGAAGACTGTTTGTGTGGAAGAATGGGCCAAAATCACACCGAGGCAAATGCATGGGACTAGTTTCTCTATACAGGAGGTGTCTTGAAGCTGTCATTATCAACAAAGGATTTTGTACGAAGTATTAAATACATTTCAGTCAATACTTTTTCCCTGTGTTATTCCATTTTATTACAGATAACTTTTCTGAATGTATTTTTTTTTTATTTCTTTGTATGTATGGATTGCATGGGCTGTTAGCGACACGTGTTAAACATGTAATTTCACCTTTAGCACCTTTAGAAATAAATTTACCTAGAAAAATAATAACCTGGGGACCTTAAGGGTCGGAGGACAAGCCACAGGACCGATCGAGCTGGAATCCAGCCGTATATTCTCTTTTTCCCTGTAGGGATAATAGGAGCTGGTGAGTGGGGAGCACAAGAGTCACCCGATTTCCTTTGAAACTACAGCAAGCACAAGTCACTTTGAAATTCTGCACCAGTCATAGGAATACTGTGTGATACAGCTTTGGACTGTGTTTTTTCATTCATTAATATATTTTTTTTCACTAGAAAAATGTTTTTTTTTTTTATATAAACTTATTTTTTAAATGAACTTTTTTATATGAACTTTTTTTATCATAACCTTTGGTTTACACATACTGGCGCTTTTTGACTTTTGCACAGCGCTCATTTGAGCAGTATAGTCACATTAATAATTTTTGCTGGGACACTTTATATATTGCCCTGTGTGCTATATGCTAGTGGAACATTGCTGACAGTTTTTGGTATTATACTTGAGGCAAATAGTCACTTTGGGATATCATAAATCACTTATGAAACACTGGTTTAGACACTGTGGCCCAGATTCACAGAGCGTTTACGCCTGCGCAACAGGAGATGCGCATGCGTAAGTCTAAATGTGCGCGTGCGTTTCGTTGCGCGGCATCCCCAGAACGAGATACGCAAAAAATCGCGTAATTTCGTTAGACTGGTGCATCCTTCCGCGCAAAAGTGCGATAGACACACCATTGATTTGCTAGTCAAATATGCTAATGAGGGACTTACGGGGATCCACAAAACAACGTTGGGGCAGCGCAGGCGACGCAGTGTGCGCAACAGCAAAATGACCTGTCTAAAATTAGAGCTGATAAAAGCTGGTCTAAAAAAAGAAAAAAAGTCTAGATAAAGCAACACTGTTAGGCGCCGTACACACGGCCGAGGTTCTCGCTGAAAATCAGCGAGAACCTCGCTGGAATGCACATTCCAGCGAGTACCTCGGCCGTGTGTACGGTATCGGCGAGCTTCCCGTCGGGAAGCCCGTCGAGCCGAAATAGAGAGCACGCTCTCTATTTCCTCGACGGCCCGCCCGGAAGAATGGCTGGTTGCCATTCCCGACGGGCGGGTCGCCGAATTCGACGGCCGGGAGAGAACCTCGACGGGCGGAACGATGTGTTCTGCCCGTTGAGGTTCTCTGCCGTGTGTACGGCGCCTTAGTGAGCAGCTCAGCAGTCACACGTGTTGCACAACAATCTGTATGCCAACATGCCAGGGGCATCGTCGCACATAGCTATACTACTGACTTTAGATGAACAAAGAAGGAGGAGGGCACGGAGGATGGCACGGGAGAGGATATACCACACCCGCATAGACCTGTTTGGCATGAGTGATTCTGAGGTGTTTCGCATCTTCAGATTCACCCCTCATGTCATCCTGGAATTAACCACAACCCTGCAGGAGGACATCACCAGCCCAACACACCGCTCACATGCAGTGCAGCCACTGGTCAAGGTACTGGCAACACTCCATTTCCTTGCCAGTGGCTCTTTTCAGCGTACAAGTGGAGTGGTGGCTGGGATGTCACAATCCTCCATGAGCAGATGTGTGCACCAGGTTGTCCCTGCAATCCTCAGACGCATGGCCAACCAAATCATCAAACCCACCACTGAGGACCTGCGGCTGAAGGCAATGACAGATTTCTACAGAATTGCCAGATTCCCACGCACTGTGGGGGCCATTGATTGCACACATGTGGCACTCCAGCCCCCCCAGGAGACAGAGCACATGTACCGCAATCGGAAGCATTGGCATTCCATCAATGTACAGGTGATAGTCGATGCCCAAGGCCTCATATGGCATGTCCGTGCCAAACACCCAGGGTCCAGCCATGACAGCTACATATACAATCAATGCCACATCTGAATGGAATTCGATCAGAACGTGTATGGGGACACCTGGCTGGTTGGTGAGTGACATGGGTGGCAGGCATGACTATCCCCTCCCATGATGCACATCACAAGGGGCACATGCATGACTAACATCCTCCTGTCTTTTCCCTTACAGGTGACTCTGCATATCCACTGGGACCCCATCTCATGACTCCCATCCGGAACCCCGAAACCCCAGGAGAGGAAAGATACAATCAAGCACATGCCCAAACCCGTGCAGTGGTGGAGCGCACCTTTGGCATCCTAAAGTCACGTTTCCGATGCCTGGATAAGTCTGGGGGTACCCTCTTGTATTCCCCAAACTTTGTGTGCCAGATCATTGGTGCATGTTGCATGCTGCACAACTTTGCAGAAAGAAAGGGTCTGCAGATTGACCTACGTGATGACCTGACCCCTGAACCAGACAATCCCCCCCTAACCGAGGTTACCCCGTCTTCTGAGGGAAGAGCAGCCAGGAGACAGCTCACATTGGGCATCTTTGCACGTTAAACATACACATTAATCATGGCACAATGAGAATGCATGCATGCACACCACTGTGGTCCCTAGCACACACACCCCACATCCACATCAAATTGGATTGGCACCAGTCCACCATGCAGGACTTGTGAGCAGCAACGCCACGCCAAGGCTCCAATTATGTCACTGAACATTCATACACCAATCACACGGACCTGAGGATCACTTCTCCCTGGTCCTGGGGAACCCTTCTCCACCAAAATAGAGGGTGACACCCCTTTTCCAGCAGGAATGTCACCCCCACATTCACACAGCATTCACAACACAAAAAAAAAAAAAAATGACCAGCAAAAGCAAAAAATTTTCAGCAAAAAAAGACAAAAAAAAAAAAAAAATGTGAAAAAAAAAAAAAGGTAAAAAAAAAAAAAATGGGGGAAAAACAAATTACTGCCCTCTGCGTGAGCCACGCCTGGGGCGCCCCCGGCCACGGCCCCGGCTTCTCAGGGGAGACTCATGGGGAAGGGGTAAAACCAGGGAAGGAGGATCAGCCCCTGATCTCTGCCCACCTGGTGGCCTGCCCTCAAAGGCCACGGCAATTCTGTCCAGGGCAGCACCAACTGTTGCCGTGTTGGCCTGGATAGCCAGGGTAAGGGCCCTCACATCCTGCCCAACGCCTGCTGATGTCGTCTGCAGTTCGTTTAGGCAGGTTGTGAAAGCCCGGGAGTGGGAGTCCAGGTTCCCCAGCGTATCCTTGATGGAGGACAGGCTCTCCTTGATCCGCACCAAGGTCTGGCTGACCTGTCCCAGATGGCGGGTCTGGAGGAACTGGTCCCTTCTCAGGGTGGCGGGCAGGAGATCGGCCAACCCCCTGGTGGTCTGGGATGACATCCTGCCTCCAGCTGATGCTTGTGGCCGGAGGGGAAGGGGAGGCCCTTGTGAGGGGAGCCATGTTGGGGGAGGAGGGGGGGGGCTCCCCCTTAGGGAGGCCTGCCTGCTGGCAGCCAGAGGGGAGGAGTCCTCAAAACCCAAACGTCCAGTGCCTGACATGGACTCCTCCTCCTCATGATTCTCCTCCTCCTCATGATTGTCCTGCTCCTCATGATTGTCCTGCTCCTGTTGAACCTCCTCCGCGGACTCCGGCCTTGTTGGGGGGGCCTCATTAGGCTGCTGTCCTGGGGTTGGTGCGGTCAGGCCAGATGGCCCTGCACCCTCCTGTACATCTGTGGATGACACAAAACATTCACAGGTTGGAGGATCCACACACTTGCCACATATTCCCTTTCACCCCCTCCCCCACACATGCTACACACCTGATATTAAAAAATAAAACAACTTACCTGGCACCACGGGCTGCGGACTTGAGTCAAAGCCGGGCAGGCCCTCAACTTCATGCCGATGAAAGGTCAGGGCCACCGCACGCTCCTCCGCTGTCAGGCTAATACGGCATGGTGGGCCCCCTCCTGTGCCCCTGGCATGGGCATGCATTCTGGCCAACTTCTTTTTGACCAGACGCCGGAGGTCATTGATTTTTTTGTCAATCCCAGACCTGGTCCGTGTCTCCCCCTGCCCCGCAGAGTTCACCTGGTCAGTGATCCTATCCAAAATCTCCCTCCTCCTGGCCGGGGTGGTGTTGGCACTCTCTGGGCCGTGGAGGTAACGCCCATACTCGCTAATGGCCCGGGCAAGAATCTGTTTTTCCACAACTGTAAAATTCAGCTTTCGTTTTCTCTCACTCATCCTTCCAAAAAAAAACAGTCCCAGTCAACAAAATTCACGCACACAAACAAGCACAACCAATCACAAAAAAACACACACAGAGAGAAAACTACTCACCAAGAAACAGTCCCCAAAAAACAAAACAAAAATACAGCAGGAAAAGAAACAAAAAGAAATATATCAATCAAACAAACAGTCTCTCAAACACTTATCAAAAACCACTTTCAAAAATCTACTAACAAACACCTGATCACACAGAACACTAATCTGACAACTACAAAACACACCGCAACGAACAACAAGAACAAAAGCACTTTGTTAAATGGGAAGGGACAAAGGGATGTACTTTTGCAAAGGAAGTGCGTTTGTGTGTGTCTATTTATGCTGTTTGCGTAGTTCACAACGTTGCGCTAGTCCATTTCCAATTTCACTGATTGCGCCGCTCCCGAGTTGTGAGCATGCACACATCGGAGCTGACATGGTCTCGTTCAAGCGCGCATGCGCGAGCCGGCCGGCCCTTCATTTGCATGGGGTCACGGCTCATTTCAATGTAACACGCCCACGTCCTTCCCAATTTGTATTACTCCTCCTTACGCCTCTGAAAAAACGTTACGTATGCGCAATTTCCTGCGCAAAAGCTACGAGAATAGGGTGATTACGCGGCAAAATTGCGCAAGTCTAACGTAAAGGCGGTGCGCTACGCCGGTCTAATAATGTGCAGATGTACCTGAATCTGGGCCTGTCTTTCTTAATTAGAGCACAGTTGTGTATGAAGAGAGATCTGACCGATCACTCATCAGTTTATAGGTAGCGCCACATTCCCCAATTCTTATACACATTCATGATCTGCCTTGCTGTTCGCAGGAAGGAAAAACAAAAGTTTATACATGACTCAAACCGGTCCCTGTATAGAACCCATTCTAACCTGTATCTTTATCAACATAAAGGATCTGTTCAAATTGCTGTGTTATATTAATGAACTGTTTTAATGCACATTATGTTGTGCGTAAATGTACGTTGCATTAAAGGGGTTGTACAGGTACATTTTTTTCCCTAAATAGCTTCCTTTACCTTAGTGCAGTCCTCCTTCACTTACCTCACCTCATCCTTCCATTTTGCTTTTAAATGTCCTTATTTCTTCTGAGAAATCCTCACTTCCCGTTCTTCTGTCTGTAACTCCACACAGTAATGCAAGGCTTTCTCCCTGGTGTGGAGTGTTGTGCTCACCCCCTCCTTTGGACTACAGGAGAGTCAGGACGCCCACTAACACACAGCTCCTTTCTCTATCTGCAACATAGTGTCCTGACTCTCCTGTAGTCCAAGGGAGACGACTTACTATGTTCAGGATAGGAGCATTTGACTGCTGGTTGCGGAAAAATGCAAATCCTGGTAAAACATACATCGATTTTACCACGTTTCCCCACCGCCCCTATAAATGTAGGCCACCACGCTGAGTTACATTGATGTGAACAGTCACCATTTCCATTGTCATGTGATTTTGTATGACTCAAGTTGCATCTGAAATCACACTGGTGTGAGCAGAGCCTTAATCTCCTGTGTCTTTCACTCAGTGGTTCTTCCCACCAATTTTAACATCACTACTGAGTACCACAGTATTATATAGGAGTCTGTGGTAGGAACTACACAGTGCAGTGGGGACAAAGGAGATTAGCATTAGTGTTGCTCACGAATATTCGCATATTGCATATTCGAGTATTCGCGGTGAATATTCGATATTGCGAATATTCGTATTTTTTCTAATTTATTTTTAAAACAGATCACATCCTAGTGATCTCCATCGACGTCTAAAAGCATTGCTGGTATGATTAGAGACCCTGGGCCGAGTAGCTGAGGCGATCCTTGTATGTTGCCGAATATTCGCAATGCGAATATTCGTATTACGAATATTCGCAAATACTTTCTCTGCCCTTCTGTGTTTTGTGTATAAAAAATAAAATAAAATTAGCTTTAGTTTAGTCATATAAGTTTGTGTAAGTAGAGTTAGTGTTTAGTGCATATTAGTTTATAATCCAGGAAATGATCTCTGTTTTCGTGTGTTGAAGAGAATTTCGCAATCAATTTCGCATTAGCGAAATTTCGCATTCGCATTAGCGAAATTTCACATTCGCATTAGCGAAATTTCGCAAAATATTGTTTTTTTGATAAAATATCACGAATATTCGAAATTAGCGAATATTTCACGAATATTCTTCTATATATTCCTGAAATATCGCAAAATCGAATATGGCGTATTCCGCTCAACACTAATTAGCATTCCTTGACAGGTTGGTTTCCTCACAACATTTAACTGGCGATTCCCCTTGATCGGAGTAGCAGCAAGAGAGGCAAGTGTTTTTTTTTTTTTAGAACAGTTTTAATCTTAGGCCTCGTACACACGATCGGACATATCCGATGAAAACGGTCCGCGGACCATTTCCATCGGATATGTCCGATCGGGAGTTTGATCCGATGGCGTGTACACACCATCGGATCAAATTCCCCGCTGCCGGACGGCGCGGTGACGCGGCGGTGACGTTGACGCCGCCGCGTCACCGCCACGTCACCGCACCAGGAAGTAAAACACTTCCGCGCATGCGCCGAATCCATTCGGCGGCGGCGCGGCGGCGGTGGGGGACGACATGTCTGCTGGTAAGTGTACTAACCAGCAGACATGTCGGGCGGACAGATTCCCACCGGATGGATTTCAAAGCATGCTTTGAAATCTGTCGGGTGGAGAAATCTGTCCGCTAGCCCATACACACGAGCGGAGATGTCTGCTGAAACGGTCCATCGGACCGTTTTCAGCGGAAATATCCCCTCGTGTGTACGCGGCCTTACAGACTTTCAGATTATTGACAGGGTTACTTTAACTGACTGTAAATGGTTATCTATCCAGGTAGGATATTAGGTAATGTAAAGCTACGTAAAATGAACTGTAACCAAAAGGGAACCATAGTGTGAAAAATAAAGCCTTGTAACCACAACCACTCCAAAGAATAGGCATGCACATACAATGAGGTTTCCCCAAAACTACAATAATCAGTTTTTTAACACATAATGTGCCTTGACTTAGAGACACCTAGGGGCAGATTCACATAGAAATGGATTATCGTAGCGTATCAGAAATACACTACGCCGCCGTTTTTTACCTTGCTCTACGTGGAATTCAGGTAGATTTTCTACGGTAAACGACGGCGGCGTAGTGTATTTCTCCCGTCGCAATCCATCTGCGCGAGTAGGGGGCGTGAAACATTTAAATTAGGCGCGTTCCCGCGGCGATCGATCTGCGCATGCTCCGTTCGCAAATTTCCCGCCGTGCATTGCGCGAAATCACGTCGTGACGTCATTCGTTGTTTATGTAGCGTAGTTTACGGGCGATCCACGTCCCGACGAGTTACGTAAACAAAAAAAAAAATTAAATAAATTCGAAGCGGGAACGACGGCCATACTTAACATGGGCTACGTAAAGTTAGAGCAGCAAAAAGCTGCTCTAACATTACGTACAAAAAAATAGACGAAAACGATTGCGAAGCCCGCTCGTATGTTCGTGAATCGCCGTAAAAAAACATTTGCATATCCCGACGCATCAAAACGACGCAAACTCCTCCCAGCGGCCGCAAATAGATGGCAGCGTAGATCCGAAGGCTTACGAAGACGTAAGCCTCTCGGATCGAAGCCCAAAGCCGGCGTATCATGGTTTGAGGATTCAAACTAGTGATACGCCGCGCAAAATTTGAAATTACTCCTGTCTAACACCAGTTAGACAGGCGTAATTGTTTTGTGAATCTGCCCCACACTGACCAATATTAGATGATCGACACGCACTGACCTGTATAAAAAACAGATAGACATACAGAGGTACACTGCTTCATTGACAGACCTACATTAGGGGGAACAAACACAGATGAATGATCAAAATAGCTGAGGGCATAACACAAATAGGTTATAGAATGAGGCGTACTGCCAACACACATTGACCAACAGCATGCTGATCAGCATCAAGTAGCAACTAGTGTAGCTTAGTGTAGTAGGCCCCTGCCATTAAGACTGGATTTACACTATGCACTGTGTTAATGCAGGTGTATTAGCGCAATGCATTTTCATGTGGTACTACGTGTGAATTCCACTGTTCTATGGCAGCCCATTCACATCTGTGCATTTTGGTGAGCTGAAACACATATGCGTTTTGGATACCTGGCATTAAGATGCAATTTAAAAATTATTGAAAAAGTGATGGATTGTACTGTAGATCTGACTTTGCCATGTTTAGTGATAACACAAACACATACAGTATTTTGCTGCATGTAACTATAATGCCCTGGACTAAGTTGGGCCTAAAGGTTCTATGTGGACATGGTAGGCAGGCAAGTCATTTTTTGCCCAACTATGTGTCATAGACCAGGAACTAGTATACTATGAGGCCGGGTTCACACTGTCCCCGCATGCTGCTCACAGTGGGCACCCGGTGCATGCTGTATCACCGGTTCAGGTCCAATTTCAGCCAAAAAAGGCACACGTTTTTCCGTCACACCGCACCAGACCTGCTATCTATAGAGAGCCAGTAACATTCTCCTGCTATGTGAATTGAATGCGGGGAAATGTGCATTCAATTTGAATAGGTGTGAACCCGCCCTTAATGTTTGGCCATTGATATGAAAAAAAAAAAAAAATACTCTTTGTTGAATCAGTGTACAGTTAAGTAGCCATGACGAAAGCCGATGTACCGTATATACACAATCTAAAAGTATTTTAATATTATTCATGTGTTTGTTAGGGTTCAGGTTTGGTTAGTGTTCAGGCTAAAGAGAAACAGTCTGGGTACCTAATATTATCTAAATGTACATTTTTGAATTATTATACTAGATTACTTTACTTACTTTTTTGTTTATTATTTGCACGTATTCGCTGCCTGACAGAATACAAGTGTCAGATTGTAAGGCTTGCCAGGGTTCAACAATGAAAATAGACATTCAAAAGCGAACACAATAACAAAAGGGTTTTTAGAATTACATGAGAGAAATTAAAAGAATTTGATGTCCGACAGTTTTACCAGTTGCGGTTCAGCCATAAAGAGCGCACAGGCGTTGCCCCCTAACTCCTGCCACCTCTCTCTCACCATAGATAGATTCATGCATTGCATGAATCTATCTATGGTTGCTGCTGCCACCCCCTATTCAGGTGTCTGGCCCCTTGTCGATACCTGAATTACAGTGGCAGGGTTTTTTTTTTGGAAGCACCTGCATACAAAAAATAGGTGTCCAAAATGGTGAACAGCGGGCGCCATGCTGGGCACTCGCTGTTCACTCAGCGTTGTGTTAGGAAAGCGAATAATAGACTAGGAAAGTGTTCGAACATTTTCCTAGTCTATCCAAATTATGAACTGCTTTTAACTTTTGACAGAAGAGGTAGAACAATTTTTTTTTACAAATAGCCATACCTGACTAGTTCATTTTAGGAACAAATGATTTTGAAATGAATTATTGGGCAGTCTAATTTAATTATATGCTTTTACACATTCTTAAGAAGCAATAATTAAAAAATAAGCCCTAATTGTCCTCTGCAGAAAAAATAGTAACAATACTTTTTAAACTGTGTTGTAAAAAAATTTGAACAAAAAAAAGAACAAAGGCAACGATGGCTTAGCCTAGGCTTTGTATTTTTTTTATTTTTGCATTGCAATGTATGCTACTAGGCTGCCATCTGTATTTTTGTTGCCAACCTTTAAATTTAGGATGCCTTCTCCTGAATTTTTTCAGATATTACTAATTATACAATTAGTTTAATGGCTTAAACACAGTATAATATTAATTTACAAGAGTGACTAAGAGAGATAGATGAGATAAAAATCTAGCATGTGAGTCATTTGTATATGTAGGAGTTGCACTCTGACAATGAGAAAAAGAAAAAAACGTTGTTGTCATTTTTGCTGAGACACAGCCAATCATTGGTTATAATATAAGATAAGTTCGTGAGGTCAGGGATATAAAAATGTCAATCAACATGCAAGTACAGACGTATCAAATTAAGCTGAGGTCTTATAATGTACAATTATGATACATTAAAGTACTGTAGCATGCAGAAATTTGCAAGCCTTCTTTTGATCCATTGTACTTTTATTACAGTTTATTTAATTGCCTTAGGGGTTACAGTATACATACCTGGATTACAATATGAGCTTTTATTCTGATGAGAACTTTTTGCATGTATTTATGTATATAAGCAATTATACAGTATATATACTGTGTATATATATATGTATATATACAGTATATATATGTATGTATATATATATATATATATATATATACTGTATATGCTATATATACTGTATATGCTATATATACTGTATATGCTATATACAGTGCCTTGAAAAAGTATTTATACACATTGAAATCGTCCACATTTTGCAACCAAAAGCTTAGATGTATTTTATTGGGATTGTATGTGATAGACCAACACAAAGTGGCACACAATTATGAAGTGGAAGGAAAATTATAAACGGTTCACAAAAAGTTTTACAAATTAATATGTAAAAAGAGTGGCGTGCATTTGTTTTCAGACCCCTTTACTCTGATACCCCCTAACTAAAATCTTGTGGAACCAATTGCCTTCAGAAGTCACCTAATTAGTAAATAGAGTCCACCTATGTGTAATTAAATCTCAGTATAAATACAGCTGTTCTGTGAAGCCCTCAGAGGTTTGTTAGAGAACCTTAGTGAACAAACAGCATCATGAAAGCTAAGGAACACACCAGAAAGGTCAGGAATACAGTTGTGGAGAAGTTTAACCCCCTTAGCGGTATCCCCGAGCGTGACTCGGGGTGGATTTTTAATGCAAAAATCGGTAACCCTGAGTCACGGTCGGGGTGAATATGCAGAGCCTGCAGCGCGCGCTGGCTTACCTTGTATCCAAGCAGGGTACTGTACTTACCTTGTCCCTGGATCCAGCGATGCATCCACGCTGTGTGAGCGAGTGGTGTCCTCCATTCGACTCACACAGTGCCCGCGCGCCGCTGATCTCCATTCCCTGCGACGTAACGGAGCACGGGGGCGGAGACCAGCGGCAAATTCAAAAAAGTAAACAAACACATTACATACAGAATACTGTAATCTTATAGATTACAGTACTGTATGTAAAAAATACACACCCCCTTGTCCCTGTTGGTCTGCCCAGTGTCCTAAATGTACTTTTATATAATAAAAAAAAATAAAATTGTGCCTGCAAACTGTAGATTGTCCATAGCAACCAAAAGTGTCCCTTTATGTCAAAAGTGATTTTAGAGCAGCTGGAAAACAGCGATAATAAATTATAATCACTTGCAGAATTGAGCGATAGCGATTTGTGGGGAAATTTGTCATAAAAAAATAAAAGTAATGCCAGCGACAATTCTGCAACTGAGCAAATTTCAGTGATTTTGATTTGATTACATTAGTGAATAATTTTTATTATAATTACATTATCATTTGTTATAATTATTTATAGTTATTTATTATATTATAATTTTATGATTTTGTGTTTCAAACTTTATCATACCAGAGATGTCTACTAGACTATTGTTTGGACAAATTTAAGTTAGTTATTCCTAAAAATTTCAGGCCTACAGTATAAAACGCAGAATTTCCATGCAAAATAATTGTACCGCTTTTGGTACGTAATTCCAGACAGAATCATACCGCCAGGGAGGTTAAA
Source organism: Rana kukunoris (assembly GCA_029574335.1). Taxonomy (NCBI): domain Eukaryota; kingdom Metazoa; phylum Chordata; class Amphibia; order Anura; family Ranidae; genus Rana; species Rana kukunoris. The sequence continues at coordinate 118,522,204 of CM056053.1, forward strand.
GCAGGGTTAGGTTATAAAAAAAATATCCCATACTTACCTGGCAGGGGAGACACCATGATCATGAAGGTGGTTCTCCCAGGGCGAGGCTCGGCCATTGCACTCCGGCTGTGCTGACCCCTGCGATTTCCCCAAATGCGGGAAACTCGACTGCATAATTTGTGGTAGTGGGGAAAAAAAAAAAAAAAAAAAAAAATATCCCAAGCTTTGAAAATCTCACAGAGCACTTTTCAATCCATCATCAAAAAATGGAAAGAGTATGGCACAACTGCAAACCTACCAAAACATGGCTATCCACCTAAACTAACAGGATGGGCAAGGAGAGCATTAACCAGAGAAGCAGCCAAGAGGCTTGTGATAACTCTGGGGGAGCTGCAGGTGGGAGAATCTGTCCACAGGGCAACTAATATGCCGCGTACACACGATCAGGCTTTTGCCTGACCAAAAGCACATTGGAATTCTGACAGATTTCTCCGATGGGGCATACACACGGTTAAAAATTTCCAATGAAAAAAGTCCATCTGACTTTTTCCATCAGAAATTCCGATCGTGTGTATGGGGCTTAAGAGTGCACTCCCCAAATCTGGCCTTTATGGAAGAGTGGCAAGAAGAAAGCTATTGTTGAAAGAAATCCACAAGAAGTCCCGTTTGCAGTTTGCAAGAGGCCATGTGAGGGACACAGCAAATATGTGGAAGAAGGTGCTTTGGTCAGATGAGACCAAAATTGAACTATTTGGCATATAGGCAAAACCCTATGGGTGGCAGAAAACTAACACTGCACATCACCCTGAAACATGGTGGTGGCAGCATCATAATGTGGGGATGCTCTTCTTTAGCAGGGATAGGGAAGCTGATCAGAGTAGATGGGAAGATGGTTGGAGCCAAATACAGGGAAATCTTGGAATACAACCTGCTAGAGTCTGCAAAAGACTTGAGACCTTCTAGCAGCACAACGATCCGAAACATACAGCCAGAGCTACAATGGAATAATATAAACCAAAACATATTCATGTGTTATAATGGCCCAGTTAAAGTCCAGACTTAAATCAAATTAAGAATCTGTGGCAAGACTTGAAAATTGCTGTTCACAGACGCTCTCTATCCAGACAGAGCTTGAGCTATTTTGCAAAGAAGAATGGGCAAAAATGTCACTCTCTACATGCCCAAAATAAGTGCAGATTGCAAAGTATTGACCCAGGGGGGCTGAATACAAATGCACGCCATACTTTTCAGATATTTATTTGTAAATAAGTTTGAAAACCATTTATCATTTTCCTTCCACTTTACAATTATGCGCCACTTTGTGTTGGTCTATCTGCGCAGCAAAAGACTGTATCCCGAGTGACTCAGTCCTCAGTCTTTGTGCATCCCCCATCCATTCTTCCTCTCACTCTCTGGCTTTCAGTTGGGAATGGTCTTGATCCCTGCTCAGGATACTGGCTTGTGTGTAGCAGGTGCAAGCCCAAACCGGGATATGTGCTTGCTCCGGCTCCCCATCCCAAAGACCATGCTATTTAAACTGCAGCCTAGTGGAGATGTGCCTCGGCCACGGGTACGTATACTCACATTTGGTGGGACTGCGACAAAATTAGCCCGTTCTGGTCCCAAAATTTTATCGATTTACTCTGACCTCTACGGTGAACCACTCACCCCCTCTCCACTTATAGCCCTCCTCTCCATTCTCCCTGGCGCCACCAAATTTCAGAAAAACTCCCTTCTATAGTTTTGCTTAAGTGCGGGGCGGCAGTTGATCTCTAGGCACTGGAGGTTGACTGCTCCCCCAACTATTATTGAATGGATAAATGAAATGAATGGCATTATGCTCATGGAAGAACTGCAAGCCAAATCCCTTGATAGATATGCAAAATTTTCCTTTACCTGGAGTGTTTGGAGGCATTACTCCACTTCAGACAAACTTAAGGACCGTCTCCCAGCTGTAGTGACCCCATGATCCTCGGCAGACACCGGCCCCAAGTCCCTGAAGCACTGGTGGTTCACGCCCCGGTGGCTCTGCTTTTCACCTCCACTGGCTGAGATTGGTGGCTAGTGGAAGTTTTTGTTTTATTTTTATTTCTTTTTTCTTTTTAATCAATTTGCCTCTAGCTGAATTTACTCGGGACAACATGATGTACTCTTTGTGAGAGGTGAGCACACCGCTCCCTTCACCCTGTTCCCCACCTTCCCCCTCCCCGCCCCCCCCCATTTTTCCCTTTCTTTTTCCATCTCAGGTCTTCTCTCTTCTCTACTTCCCTCTTTCTGTTTTTTCCCTCCGACTGGCTCTCTCCAACTGGTTTCCGGTTTTATTTCTGCACAATCTGACCACTTTATATGACCAGTTACCTCTGTGTTTTATTATTATTGCTCCTGTAAATTCATTGCACGAGGTATGAATAAATATGTGTGTCCACATCACCTGCCTACCTGAGGCAGTTTGACCTCCCTTACTCCCCTGTGCCCCAGGCGCAGCTGGATCCCATTGGGGCGTCTGGGTCGGGGGAGGCCCTAGCAGTTTGTGGACGAGCCTGGTAAACATTGCAACTCCCTATACCCTACCCTCGTTGCAGTAACTGTTTGTACTACTTTAATTTTTGCAATGTGGATTGTATATGTTCCATGTTCTTCTGCCCGGGTCGCCCTTTGTTGGACGCTCGGTCGAAAAATGTAATTCTTTTGTTTTTGCTGTCTTAAAAACTCAATAAACCTTTATTGAACCTAACCTGCAGCCTAGGAAATACAGCACTTTTCCCCTCCACACATTGTCTCCTTGTGGGTACTGTAGATCAATGATCCATAGAGTTCCATGGCATAGTTCTCATTCAGGACTTAAATTTCCACAGTCCAATGCAGCAGTATACAAGTCTAATAAAGGAGTTGTAAGGATGTTTTTTTTCACCTTAATGCAATCTATGCATTAAAGTGAGAAAACATCAGATGCTGCCGCCCCCCCCCCCCCCCCCCACCGGGGCTGAGTGATACAGTGAGCGGCTATGGCCGCTCACTGTATCACTGGAGCGCGCCCGCAATTACTCACCACCATGCGAGCTCTCGTATGACTGTGGTCAGTAGTGTTGAGCGGAATACGCCATATTCGATTTCGCGATATATCACAAATAAATAGAAGAATATTCGAGAAATATTCGCTAAAATCGAATATTCGTGATATTTTGTCCAAATAACAATATTCCGAAATTTCGCTAATGCGAATGCGAAATTTCGCTAATGCGAATGCGAAATTGATTGCGAAATTCTCGTCAACACGCGAAAACGGAGATCATTTCCTGGATTATAAACTAATATGCACTAAACACTGAGGCCCCGTACACACGGCCGAGGTTCTCGCTGAAAATCAGCGAGAACCTCGCTGGAATGCACATTCCAGCGAGGACCTCGGCCGTGTGTACGGTCTCGGCGAGCTTCCCGTCGGGAAGCTCGTCGAGCCGAAAAAGAGAGCACGCTCTCTATTTTCTCGACGGCCCGCCTGGAAGAATGGCTGGTTGCCATTCCCGACGGGCGGGTCGCCGAATTCGACGGCCGGGAGAGAACCTCGACGGGCGGAACGATGTGTTCTGCCCGTCGAGGTTCTGGGTCGTGTGTACGCCGCCTTAACTCTACTTACACAAACTTATATGACTAAACTAAAGCTAATTTTTTTTTTTTTATACACAAAACACAGAAGGGCAGAGAATGTATTTGCAAATATTCGTAATACGAATATTCGCATTGCGAATATTCGGCAACATAAATGGATCGCCTCAGCTACTCGGCCCAGGGTCTCTAATCATACCAGCAATGCTTTTAGACGTCGATGGAGATCACTAGGATGTGATCTGTTTTAAAAATAAATTTGAAAAAATATCGATTATGCAATATTCGTTACGAATATTCGCAATGCGAATATTCATGAGCAACACTAGTGGTTAGTAATTGCGAGGAGGACAGACACAGCCGCCGAGGGACCCCGGAAGACGTGGATCGGGGCCACTCTGTGCAAAACGAACTGCACAGTGGAGATAAGTATCAAATGTTTGTTATTTTAACGCAAAAAAAAAATGCATTTACTAACCTTTTAAGCTCCTTCAGCTTGTCTGCCCCCCTGCTGGCAGGAGACACATAGTGTTACTGTGTCCCATGTGTCAGCTCAGTTCAGTGAGGGTAAAGAGAGCAGCTGCAGCACAGTGTCCTACCTTGCTCTCTATCTAGCCAAGCACCTGGATATATATACTCTATGGGCCAGATTCAGGTAGATGAGAGTATCTTTCCTCTGGAGTAACGCTTCTCATTTACGTTACTCTGAAGACCCTTTCAGCGCAAGTCCTGTAATTCACATAGCAGTTGCGCGTAAACTTGCGCCAGAGTAACGATAATGCGCTGGCGTAACCCGACGCAAGTGAAACTGGGTGTGATCATATGTAAATGATGGGCGGAGCCCAGCGCAGAGGCTTACGTTCAGCGCATCATCCACGGAGCATGCGCAGTGAGTGCGGCTCCACTCGCCCCCTTGTGCGCATGCTCACAACTTCCGTCGGCACCACTTCCTGGGAAACGTCAGCGCAATGCGTTCCGCTGGGCGCTTAAAAGCGCTGGCGGAAACGCCATTCCGGCGCAAAAGTAGTTCCATTTCCCCCCACCCCAGGGAAGATACTTTTGCCCTGTAATGGCTGCTCCCGCTGCCCCCAAAGAGAGGAGGAACCTAAATTATAATGCCCAGGAGGTCACAGTGATAATATCGGCTATGGAGGCATTTAATGATTTTCTCCATGGTAAAAAAAGCAGGAAGACCAGCCGGGAGAGAAAGCAGGCCATCCTGGACACCATAGCTGCCAGGGTCAATGTGCTGGGGTACTCCACCCGGAGTGCTTCAGACATTCAAAAAAAAATCAATGACCTGCGGCGCAAGGTGAGGGGCAAGGTGTCCACCATTAGGAGCCATGAGAGGGGCACAGGTGGTGGTCCCCCATGTCCTGTCACCCTGACCACGGAGGAGGAGGTGGTCGCCCGCTGCCTGGACAGGGAGCAGTTGGAGGGGGTCCCAGGCTATGATTCCGTAGAGGAAGGCTCCAGGACAGGTAAGTGATTTTTACCCCCTTTTTGGTGTGTTGCATGTGGGGCGGGGGTGGGTACATGTGCCAAGTGTGTGGGACCACCAACATGTGTCTGCTTTGTGTCATCCACAGATGACGGTGCTGGGCCATCTCGTGCCGGCCAGTCCACCCCAACCCCCCAACGGGATGCTGAAGACGAGGCCCTGGGTGCTGGAGACACCGAGGTGGAGGAGGAGAGTGCCCACACCACTTCAGCAGAGGTGGTTGTGGAGGAGCCTGTCCCTGAACAGGAGTTCATTTTAATGTTGGAGGAGTCCTCCTCCTCTGCAGGGCCCTCTGTGATCCCCTCCCCCATCCTAGGTAGCCCCTCAAGGGCGACTCCATCCCCACGGGGACAACCTTCCTCTGCCCCCAGGAAGGCCACCCGGAAGACCAGGGGGGTGTGTGATTTGGTCGAAGACCAGGTGCTTTTGGACCACGCGAAACAGACCCAGCAAATGGGGGAGATGGCTGGCCACCTAGACAGGGTCGCAGACAGCCTGGGCTCTATGTCACAGCTGCCCAGTCGCGTGCAGGGCGTTGTGACCAGCCTGGGGGAGGTGCAGGCTGATATCCGGCACTTGACAGCAGCTGTTCGAGACAACACTGCTGCCATTCGGGAAGAGGGGAGGCAGCGGCAACGTGACCAGCGGCATCAGATCACCCGCCAGCTGAGGATGCAGGCCCAAACAAATTTGTATCTGAGCCGTATCGCTGTGGCATTGGAGGGCATGCAGCCAACAGCTCCCAGGAGTGGCCCACCCGGGGATCAGCCTCCTCCTGATGGCCCCCCACCCCCACCACCACCCACTCCCTCCAGGCAGATGAGGAGCCCGAGAGTGCCCCCAAGGAGGAGCCCCCGTCATCCCAGATGAGGGTTTTTTGTTTTTTTGGTTGTTATATATTTTTGTTTATACTCAGGACATGAGTTTTTGTTAATTTTTTTGGTTCTCAGGTTATGAGATTTTTTTTTTTTTTTTGATACTGCACACGTTGCAGTGTGAATGGTGTGTGAATGTGAGAGGGTGGCACTCCTGAAAGTAAGGGGTGTCACCCTCGGCCGTGGTGGTGAAGTTAACCCCACGGCTGAATGAATGACGTGTGAAAGGTGTGTGAATGGACAGTGACATCATTGGGGCCTTGACGCTGGCGTTGCTGCTCCCAACTCCTACATGCTGGACTTGGGCTAATCCAATGCGATGTGCATGTGATGTGTGTGATCTAGGGACATCAGTGGTGTACACGCGTGCACTGTCTGTGTTAGTAATGTTTTGGTTTAGTGTCCAAAGATGCCTACGGCGAGGACCCTCCTGACTGCTCTTCCATCAGCAGACTGGGTGTCCTCTGGCAGGTGGGGACTGTGTGGGTCGGGGGTCAGGTCATCACGTATGTCAATATGCAGGCCTTTTCTCATAGCAAAGTTATGTAGTATGCAACATGCAGCGATGATCTGACACACAAAGGTAGGGGAATACAATAGGGTCCCCCCAGACTTATCCAGGCAGCGGAAACGGGACTTCAGGAGCCCAAATGTTTGCTCCACCACTCCACGGGTTTTGATGTGTGCTTCATTGTATTTTCTCTCTCCTCTGGTTTGGGGGTTCCGGAAAGGAGTCATTAGATGGGGTCCCAGTGCATATGCAGAGTCACCTGTAAGGTAAAAGACAGGAGAATGTTAGTCATGCATGTGCGACTTCTGTTGTGCATCACGGGAGGGGATAGTCATGCCTGACTCCCATGTCACTCACCAACCAGCCAGCTGTCCCCATACATGTTCTGTTCGAATTCTGCTGGGATGGGACTCTGACGGTATATGAAGCTGTCATGGCTGGACCCGGGGTGTTTGGCACGGACGTGCCATATGAGGCGTTGGGCATCGGCTATCACCTGTACGTTGATGGAGTGCCAATGCTTCCGATTGCGGTATATGTGCTCTGTGGCACTGGGGGGCTGTAGGGCCACATGTGTGCAATCAATGGCCCCGATGGTGCGTGGGAATCTGGCAATGTTGTACAAATCTGTCATTGCCTTCAGCCGCAGCTCCTCAGTGGTGGGTCTGATGAACTGGTTGGACATGCGTCTGAGGATTGCAGGGACAACCTGGTGCACACATCTGCTTATGGAGGACTGTGACATCCCAGCCACCACTCCACTTGTACGCTGGAATGATCCACTGGCAAGGAAATGAAGTGTTGCCAGGACCTTCACCAGTGGCTGCACTGCTTGTGAGCGGTGTGTCTTGCTGGTGATGTCACCCTGCAGGGTTGTGGTTAGTTCAAGTATTACATCTGGGCTGAATCTGAAGAGGCGATACACCTCCTCATCCCCCATGCCAAAGAGGTTCATACGAGTGCGGTATATCCTCTCACGTGCCCGCCTCCTCCGTAGCGAGGGACCCAGTACTAGTCTTAGGACCACGAGTGCCCCTGGCATGTTGGCACACAGAGGTGTTGTCCTTGCTAGTGTTGTTGTTCAGCTTGCTAGTTTCGTCGGTAACGCTGCTGTAGCTGCTCTCCTGCTGACCTGTGACCGTCTGGAGTAAAGATAAAGCAGCCTTTTGTAGAAATAACTTTGCGCCGGACGGACCAGATACGCGCGGCGCATGTAGCCAGCGTATGGTGCTAATCCGTTCGCGAATTGGGAAATCTCCCTCATTTGCATATTTGCAGGGGAAATCAATGGGCGCGACTGATGCGCCCAGCGAAAAAATAAGCGCTGACGATACTCTGGCGTCGGAACGTTCCGCCGGTCGCAAATGACCCGTTATTGGGCGCATCTAGTTTGGTGGGTACGGGCACATAGAAAAGACGGCGCATCATCACAGTTACGCGGCGCATATCCAAATACTCCAGCGCAAGTGTTCGTGAATCTGGCCCATTATATATATATAGAGTATATATATATATATATATATATATATATATATATACATATACATACACTGTATTCGATTGTGTACCACTGCTTAAAATATGAACTCCAGTCAAAAATACTGTCGGGACTCTGTGGTAGTGAGCCCTTGTAGATCGCCAACTCAGGGTTCCCGAGGGTGCAGAGTTTAAGCCCCAGCCTGCTTCTTCACCAGAGCCCCTTATGGTGGGGATGGCCTTGCAGCAAGCTGGAACCAGGTTGCGGCCTCCAGGTACGCCTAGCCAAGGATGCGGAAACTTCTCGCTTGTGGAGTGTACAAGCAGCAGGCAAAAGGGAATCCAGAAGGCAAGTTGAGATCAGAACGGGTAGCGAACAAGCACACACAGTAAACAAAGCTGGAGTCGGTACACAGGTAGTCAGACACAGTATGGCTAAGAGGTATGCAAATGAAGGCTCAGAGCACTATAAAGTTGCTCATGCAATGTGGGTAACACTGAGCGTGTCTTATATAGACAAGCAAACTAGGAGGCGGGCCAGGAAGTGCTGAAAGAGAAGAAAATAAAGGTCCACAGAATAGCAGACGACACCCATAGCAGAGCACAGCCAAGCCACACATGTGAAGGTGGAGAAACACTGCAGGAAGGAAGTAGGAGGTAAGAGTACAAGCAGGAACCTGCAGGCTAACTTGTGACACATTTGGTATATTACAATGTAATGCAATACAAAATATAACATTAAATATCCATTAAAAGACAAAGTAGCAAATGTATCTTTAACACCAAAGCATTTCCTTGCACTACTTCTTTTCCACCACAAGTTGTTCTCAACTTTCCAGGTTGAATGACTGCTAGCATTATTTAACCCACTTCCACTGATCTCAGGCCATCATGTACTATGACTGGACAGTGGAGGAGAATTTTGACAGTAATGAGCCCCTCTCTTTGTCTCTTAGCTTTCTCCTCCTATCACCACCCTACTCGGCACCTTGTGCTGCTTTTTCCTCTCCCATTTTGAGCTCTACTGGACAGACAGTGCAAGCAGCCGATACCAAGTCAGATTCAGATACTTACATTGCTTGTGTAGCACTACCCCTGAAGAAGCTGCTGGTTTAGATTGGGTCTATGATCTGCCTATCAACCCCAGTAGTTTGGCTTGAACCCTCCCTTGGCACAACTGGACAACACAACGATTGTGGAACCCACTAACAGTTGGGAACCATAATGATATCATACAATAATAAAAATACAGTTAAGTGTTGTTACCTTGTACTGGCCATTGGTCCAAATGGTAAAAGATAAAGCTTCACACAAAATGCAAGTTTAACCAAGAAAAGAGAAAGAGTTAAACAAACAGCAGTTGACTTCTTACAGGGCCCTGCAAGAGTCAGTGGTAAGAAATGAAAGAACAAGCTTAACCAATACAAGTTGAAATCAGACCTGAGTAAGAACGAAGTGGAGGGATTTCCCCAATGCAATACTATCAGCACTGGAGTACCTCTCCACCATGCCTCACCCTGCTCTCAGGAACAACAATACTGTACAAATGAGTATAGAACAATTATATTATTTATGAGAGTCTATATATTTTCCTATTATGTTAGCTCAGACAGCCGAACTGAATCCTGTAATCGTTCCTTCCAGTTAACAGTAGTCTTTACTAGCTTTAGTTGGTGCACATTAACAATTTGAAATCCAATAGGTATGCAGAAAAGAAGAAGAAGCGAACATTCACAGTAAATATAGTGTGCTGGCGACACAGGTGCCAATTCTTTCAATGCACAGTCACTGCCGGATGCAATGTATCCATGCACGTGGCGTTTTAACCTCCAAATAATAATAGTGAGTCTATCAGATCCACCTTCCTGCAATACAGTTATTATATCATTGGGCAGGTGCCTTCTCACCAAATGAGGCCTTGCCTCTCCGGTACGTTCCACCTGTAGTGTCTCGGTTCTTGGCCTCTCCGCAACTTGCAGTCACTGGTCCTCCCCACAGACGTCACAAGGTGTTGGTGGATGGACGGCTCTGATTGCTGTGGAGCATAAGTTGAACACTATGAAAAGGATCCCTCTCAGATTAGGTGATCCGCTCTGGCGACGGTGGGTCCAGGCTCCTCGGGCATAGGCACACTGGTAGCAGGCCTCAGCACAGGCTTCCTGCTTGCTTGAATATGGCATTCCAAGAGGCCAGATCCAAGCCTCCCCTTGCTATAAATAGATCCTCCCAGAAGGCTGTGCATAATGCAATGCAGTCTGGTAGCAGAGTAGCACTGTGGGTATTGTAGTCTATTAAACACCCAAGGCAATTGAGTCTTTATCTCCCTGTACGTCAAGGTCCATAATGAATTGTTGTAATGTAATTAAACCAAACAAGTTGCAGCAGTATAACAATTGAACACTGGAGGAAGCTGAGTTCCTTCCCAATCAAAAACTGTAGTCTATTAGCTACGTTGCAAAGTGACACCTTGCTACACTTGCATTGAAAAAAATACATTTACAGAATATATAAACCCCCCAAAAATGTAATATATTGCAGCTTACCCTTAAATGTGGTAGCTACATTTGATTTCATGTTTCATGCTAAAAACAATTTCATCAAGTAAAAAAAAAAAATACCTGTTGATCTTGGCAGACATGCAGTGCCCTTGTAATTGTATGTAAATTGAACTAAAATCATGAACAATGATATCATCCTTTTAAGCTATTTTCTGCAAACTGTCCCTGTCCCTTTAAAACAGAGATGAACAAAGTATGACATGTTTGTAGTCCATATCAATAGGGCAGCCTGGGTAGAAACAATGGCTCCCTCCATAGATACATTTTTAATGGCACCCCCATGCACAGGAAACCATGTGGTTTGGTGTGGCATGATTTAAAAAAAAAGTGTTGGAGACTTTTTTTCTGCATGTAGGGCAGCCCATTGCAATGAATGGGCTGCCTACACACAGAGCACAGGTCACACACATGTGAACAAAGCCTTATGTCTTCTCAAGAGCCAAGAGCCAAAGAATCGGTTTTACTAAATTGCAAAAATATTCTTAGATTGTCATCAAAACAGCAACAAAACAGTAGATTACAAAATACCTGACCTTCCAGCCTTTGATAAACATAATAATTTCGAAAACCCTGAAGCTACTGAAAAAACAGCATTAAAAATAGCTTAATTCTCAGATGAACAAATTAAAGTTGTGATACTGCATCATTTAGACAATATCTCAGTTGTAGGGTTTTCCTTTCTATAACCCTTCATGGCCAGTTTTACTGAAAATAAACTTTGACAAGCAGGAAGGTTATAAAGGCGAAGAAAAAAAGAAATGCCAGATAAAGTTTTATTTATGTGAGACCATGATCTTTTTTCCACATTAGTGAATGGAATAGCAACACTGTGGGCCAGATTCTCATAGAATTTCGCTTGTGTATCGTAAGCCATTTACACTACGCCGCCGCATCGTACTAGAGCAAGTGCCGTATTCTCTAACCATTTGCTCCGTAGTTTGCGTTGGCGTAGCGAAAATGGCCCAGTGTAAGCCCGCGTAATTCAAATGAGGCGGCTTGTATTTAAATGAAGCGCGCCCCCGCGTCGAACGAACTGCGCATGCGCCGGCCGGGGAAAAAGCCCAGTGCGCATGCTCCAGCTCACGTCGGAAAGAGTCATTGAAACCGACGTCAAAATGACGTGAGCGTCACTACTCAATGCCCCTATTCGCGAACGAGTTAGTAAAACAACGTAATCGACGGAAAAAGCCGACGCTGACCCGACGCCATACTTAACATGGCATCCGACGGTACTTCATAAGGTTACTCCACATAGAAGCTGGGGTAACCTTACACAGACGAAAACGACGTACACGACGACGGGGCGGCGTAAAAGCGATCGGGAATCGGCGTAATAGCCTCATTTGCATATGCAAATGAGAAAACAACGTAAAGGCCACCTAGTGGCCGGAGTTGTCATTACAACTACGATCCGCAAGTGTAATGGTTTTACACTTGTCGGATGTTGAAGCGTATCTATGCAAAAGTGATGCTAAGCATTACGCGCATAGATTCGAGGCAAAAAAAACGGCGATACGACGGGGTATCTCAGATACTCCGTCGTATCACCGCTGAGAATCTGGCCCTCTCTGTTCAGAATATGCATACATGTTAGTCTTTTAAGGAAGACAAAAAGCACAACCACAATAACCATGCAGAAGAATAATTCTCCCATGTTGAATTAGCCACCGAATGCTGAATTTTTGCAAAAATGAAATCAGATCCCACAAATGGAGCGACACACAGCCCCGACTAGGTCCGCTTCCAGCATCGGGAAAAAAATCAGTCCATCTGCAGGCGAGAGTGTCAGCTATTATGTTAACCTTACCTGGGCTGTATTTAGCCTTTAACCAGATGTTCCACTTCAGACAAAGAAAAACCAAATAACGCAAAAAAAAAACCACCTGTTGAGACTTAGAGCAAAGACAATTGACAGCAAAATACACACCTTAATTATCAGAACTGATTAAAGTGTTACTAAACCCAGTAATATGAAAATAGTTCATCTGCCCCCCACAGTTCCCACAGCTTATAAATCTTCTTTTTACATTGAAATACTGCCACTATATACCTTTTTGGCCCCATACACACGAGCGGACAGATTTGTTCAAATCTGTCCGTCCGACAGATTTGAACAAATCTGTCTGCTGGGATTTTGGTTTGCTCGCGTGTACACACGAGCAAACCAAAATCCCCGCTAGCAGACGGCGCGCTGACGTGTCGGTGACGTGGCGGTGACGTTGACGCCGCCACGTCACCACACCAGGAAGTAAAACACTTCCGCGCATGCGCCGAATCCATTCGGCGGCGGTGCGGCGGTGGTGCGGGACGACATGTGTGCTGGTAAGTGTACTAACCAGCAGACATGTCGGGCGGACAGATTCCCACCCGATAGATTTCAAAGCATGCTTTGAAATCTGTCGGGTGGACAAATCTGTCTGCTCGGCCGTACACACGATCGGAGATGTCTGCTGAAACGGTCCATCGGACCGTTTTCAGCGGACAAATTCGATCTTGTGTACGCGGCCTTAGGCTAATCTGTATACCACAGCCACATAAACTACAGGGTCTGCCTGAATGCTAAGTGTTTAGGTAGGAGAAGATTTCCACTGTAGCCTGTGTCCTCATGCTGTTATGGGAGGTGTTTCATCCATCAATCAAGATGTGACATCCCACCCACTGTTTTTTTTTAGTTACTGGGCATGGAGGTGGAGGGAGGGACTGGGCTGTCATTTAGGATCTGTATACACGCCTACATGTGTGATGTCAATATAATGTGACCTGGCTAGTTCTGATCAACAAGGAAATGTTCTCTCCAGCAATAGAGACCAAACTAAGCATGTACAGCAGTACTGCCCTCAATGTGTCTTATCTGACTTTGCCAAGAGGTGAAAAAACATCTGATGCTGCTGGCCCCCCCCCCCCGAGCCCCATTATACTTACCTGACCCCTCAAAAGTCCCGCGCGGTGCCGATATCCTCTTCCCCGCTCAGCCTGGCCATTGATTGGCTAGAGCGGATGGATTGAGAGCAGCGCAGCCATTGGGATGCAGTGAGCGGCTATGGCAGCTTGCTGTATTACGGGAGCGCGCCCGCAATTAGTGACCACCATGCAAGCTCTCGCATGACTATGGTGACTAATTGTGGCGAGGACCAGAGACAGCCGCCGAGGGACCCCAGAAGACATGGATCGGGGGCACTCTGTGCAAAACGAACTGCACAGTGGAGGTAAGTACTGTATAACATGTTTGTTATTTAAAATAAAACATTTCCTTTAATAACCCTTTAAGTTCCACAGTGATTATTAGGGATGAGCTTCGTGTTCGAGTCGAACCCATGTTCGACTCGAACATTGGCTGTTCGATTGTTCGTCAAATTCGAATGACGTGCCATGGCCCATAATTTACTGCGGCATTGCGCGCTGATGATTGGCCAAGCATGCACTATGACCCGCATGCTTGGCCAATCACAGCGCGCACAAAACGGAGAGCCATAATTGGCCAAAGCCAGGGTGGCTTTGGCCAATTATGGCTCAGGGCTTTAGCACACGCCCCACACTATAAAAGGCCGCCTGCTGGGCGGCCTCGTGTAGTGTGTTCCAGGGCTGGATACAGATCAGACAGAAAGAGTGTACGTGTGTACGGGGCACGACAGTTAGAAATTTCATTTTGCTGCAGCACTGTTCCACACATCGCACTAATGTGCCTCTTTACATGCAGACTAAGGGGACCCCAAGGCACGATATTTAAAGAAATATAAAATTTTTATTGTTTCACTTTAAGCATTATTAAAATGACTGCTCCTGAAAAACCTGTTGTTTTAAAAACATTTTTTTGCATTGATATATGTCCCCTGGGGTAGTATACAGGTCCTTATACACTTTGTATGGCAAAAACTTGCATATAAGCCTTTAAAATTAGCACTTTTGATTTTTCATGTTTGTGTCCCATAGACTTTAACCACTTGCCGACCGCTAAATGCCAATATACGTTGGCAGAATGGCAGCAGAAGGCAAATGGGGGTACAGGTACGTCCCTTTTAAGAAGCCGTGAGGCCTGCCGCACTTTCCATGATGGTGTTCTCATTGTTCATCGGCGGCAAGCGATCGTGTCATGGAGAGGCAGAATGGGTGGATGCCTGTGTTTTTTATTTATATTTTGGGGATATTTATTAAAGCAAACAGTAAAAAATATTGATTTTTTTTCCAAAATTGGCGCAAATTTATAGCGCAAAAAAAAAAAATCCACAGAGGTTAAAATACCACCAAAAGAAAGTTCTATTTGTGGGAAAAAGAGGACGTCAATTTTGTTTAAGTGCAACATCGCACAACCGTGCAATTGTCAGCTAAAGTGACGTAGTGCTAAATCGCAAAAAATGGGCCGGCCATTGTTCAGCCAAATCCTCCGGGGCTGAAGTGGTTAACAGGGTTTGCATGTTGTCATGACTAAGCACTAAGGTTTGGCGTGAAACGCGTCAGCTTGTACCCAGTTTGCTGTGGCATGTATCCTGTGTTTTTTGTTTTACAATAAAAGCAACAAGTTTTGGAGTGCGGCTGTCCAGAAATCCTTTCCTCATTTTGCCAAAAAATTGTTAGCGTTCGCAGGGATCAGGCCTGACTCTGCGAACGCTGCAGGAAAGGGAGTCACCGCTCTAGGCAAATGTAGAATTTTCAAAAAGGGATGGATAGCCGCACTCCAAGGAACTTCAAAAGTTGTCTTTATTGGTAAAAGTCAAAGACATGCATCACAACATATAGCCAAATGGGGATAGCCGACGTGTTTCACACCAATCCAGTGTGAAATGACAACGTCCAATGACGAAACGCGTCTGGGAGGACGTGCGGTGACGTCATCGCGTTCAGGAGGAAGGGCTCCGCCTATGTGTTCGCCGGCCGGCAACAAACTTTTTTATGTGCCTACAATACTCCTACATAATGTGAGTAAGTTTTTAACTTTGTGTTTTAATAAATAACCTTTGCGGGATTACACTATGTCTGCTATTCTCTATACATGACCGCGTGGTGGTGTCTGGTGTTTGGCTGATGGACTGGAGTCTGGGTCTGCTGAGTTTCATCTAGGAAGTGAATTTCCCTGCAAAGGCCACGGCTGGGCTATAGCCGACTGCTGTCATTTATAGTCCATCTGGTAAGCTGCTAATACAACTGGTGGTGGGTCTCACCGAAGAGTGAAGTGTGCAGTGTATCACGTTGGTGACTGTTACATCCCGCCCCAAGCAGATACATATCTCTCCAAGCTGTATATAACATAGACTCTTTTTCATCTTTAATTTGTGTGGAAGAACTTTTTTACCCTATTGGGATTGAGGACTATCGGTTCACACTGTGTCTGGATGTCATGGCGCAGCTCTAACCCCTCCGTTTTTATCTTGTCATCTTATATTCATTACCTCCAAAAGACAGTCCTTTAATATCTGGGTTCAATTGAATTCTACTTAATAATGGTTCCACCGATAACGCGAATAAGAGGGGGGATAGTGGACATCCCTGTCTTGTCCCGTTTGAGAGCTTAAAGGATGGCGACAATATTCCATTCACTCTAACCTGTGCCGTTGGGTGAGTGTAGTTACTTCTGATCCATTGTAGCATCTTGTTGCCGAACCCCATGTGTCCTAAAACCATGAACATAAATTCCCAGTTTATCCGATCAAAAGCCTTCTCGGCATCAGTACCGAGGAAGACACACGGGGTTCCGCAAGAGTCAGCCAAATGGATCAGATTCAAAATCTTGATCGTATTGTCCCTGGCTTCACACATCTGCACAAATCCCACCTGATCTCTATGAATGAGCCCGGGTATATATTGTTGTATGCGTATTGCTAAAATTTTGGCAAAGAGCTTCAGGTCCTCATTTAGTAAAGAAATAGGCCTATAGCTTCCACATTGAGAGGGGTCCTTACCTTCTTTGGGTATAACAGCTATTACCGCTTTTAGAGTTTCAGTGTGAAAAGAACATGTATCACCTAGTCCATTGAACATTCTAACCATAAAGGGACCTAATTCTGGGAGGAAGAGTCTATAATAGAGTATAGTAAACCCGTCTGCACCTGGTGCTTTCCCTCCTTTCCCTTTTTTCACTGCCTCCTGTAGATCTTCTAAAGTAATAGGTTTTTCCATATCTTGGCTCATCTCTGCTGTTAAGGTAGGGATGCCTGAAGTTTCTATATACGTTCCCATAGTCTCTTGTTGTTGAGGGCATGTCTGTAAATTATATAGGGCACTATAAAAGTCCCTGAATGTCTGTGCAATCTCTCTGGGTAATACATGTTCCTCACCTCTTGACCCCTTAATCATAGGAATATAAGTCTTTGCTTGTTGCTCTCTCAGTGAGTTTGCCAGGTGCTTCCCACATTTGTTGCCAAATTCGTAATTCTGCCTTCTGCCATTTTGTATCGCCCTTTTTGCTCTGTAAAAAAGTAATTCGGTAATTTGTCTGCGTGCCGTCATGAGCTCTCTCTCTACATCAGGGTTAGCTCTCTGTTTATGCCGCCTTTCTAAATTTGTAATCTCTGACATGAGGGTTGTTATTCTCCGTTCTCTATCCCTTTTGATCCTAGCCCCATGTTTCATAAGGACCCCTCTAATCACCGCCTTGTGGGCCTCCCACACTACCCCTAGGTTACATTCTGGGGTATCGTTGATCTGAAAATACCATTTTAACTCCCTCCAGACTTCCTCCAGGACTTCCTCATCCTGTAACAGCCTCTCGTTCAATCTCCAACTACTCGGTCCAAAGGACCTGGAGTCCCCTAATTTGTATTCCAAAAGAATTGGAGCGTGGTCGGTCCAGGAGATTTCCCCTATTCCGACTTCTATAACTGCATGGAGCTGATTGTGCGGTATAAAGTAATAATCAATACGTGAGTATATCTTGTGCGGTACCGAATAGAAGGAGTAATCTCGCTCCCCTGGATGCATCAGTCTCCATATATCTATTAGTGTCCCTTGTTGTAATAGCTGCCGGATACGTTTCCGGGTACCCCCGTAACTGATGAGACACCGGTTGAGGTGTCCAGAGTAGGTTCCAGGGGGACATTTAGGTCCCCGCCCATAATCAACTGACCTTCTTGGAAGCCTGTTAGTCTGTCCAAAAAGTCCCTCAGGAACCGGTCTTGTTGTACGTTAGGGGCGTAAAAAGTAGCTAGCGTAAATATTGCTCCTCCTATCGTCCCTTTTACCGCTAAATATTGCCCATCTGTATCTACTGACACTGACACTAATCTGACATTGCCTGGGGCTGACATTGACCCTAACTGCCGCTAAAACATAACTGATATCACCCGCTGGGTGATCAGGGGGTTACACCTTTATTAGGTAATAATATACAGTGGGTACCCAGACGCTATAAAAAACAAAACTTTTGTAAATCTACCCCAACAAGTGGTTTAGCTATATAAAGTGCACTATACACTTGCACAACATTAGGCTTCAATTGGTTCAAAGCCATGGTACAACTAGAGCAAATTTACCATATGGCCTACCATGCTTCGGAAATGCTAGAAACAACCTAAAGAATTTTATAAAATCTGACTGGGAGTCTATTATATCAGTTTTTACATTTTATTTAAAAAAAATACATATTTATTATAGGTTTTTGTTAAAGTGGTTGTTAAAAAATCATGTCCCTGTGCCTGTGTTATTTAAATCTGTATCCATATCGGCACAGGGCTGCTGATGACGGAGGCACGTAAATGGACCACAGTGTCAGGCTCAGCAGCCCTGATTACAGTGGGCAGTGTACAGGTGGGAGGGCACAGCCATGCAGGAATAGACTGGTATTACAGGTGTTACAGGAAGCCAAATTACACAGCTCAAGCACTGCTATAATATGCTTTAAAGTAATAGAATATTTTTTTTGGGGGTTAACAAATGCTTTAAGTAATCCTACAAGAGAGCAAAGAATGCACCACTAGCTTATGATTTATTAACGACATGAGCGTTAGCACATCATTAATAATACCAATGATAGAAGAAAAAAGCTCTTTGATCTGTTAAATACATTTTTTGAAAAATATTTTCCGCTGTATTATGGATTAAGTGGCTCTCTTTCTTAACATACCAGAGGAAAGTAAGCCAAACCAGTACAGGAGTTTCCTTTCATGTAACAATTTGCAATGTATATTTTTGAAAGCAAAGCATTTGGATGGTCTTGCATATGAACCACAAACTTAATTATATAGAGAATATACATGCATACACATTCACATTATAGTATACTGTTAGATTTTGTGTTAGTACTTTAAAAGTCAGGCACTTACTGTTCATATTAAGCCCCTTCGTCTGAAGGCAGACAGATACAGCTTATACAAGTGATATCTCTATTCCTATATACAGTCCTAAAAATAGCATAATATTTAAAAATGTGTACCGATAATCCATTTATAATTGGATACTTTACAGAACATATATACTGCACGTATACAATAAAAAATTTTTTTTTTATATATATATATATATATATATATATATATATATATATGTATATGTGTGTGTGTAGATATATATATATATATATATATATATATATATTAATATATATATATATTATATTTGGTGGTATTGGGGTGATTATACTCATGTGGCAGATGTATTTTTCAATTAGTTATGCAAGTCCAAGCTGCATTTTAGGGTGTGGGCAACTTTTATTAAACAGAACAGAACAGTTTACACAGAAATCTGTTACCTACGCAGGGGTTTCCACCATCAACCAATCAGCTTCCAAATAAAACTTGGAAGCTGATTGGTTTCTATGCAGAGCTGCAAATGATTTTGCACGCTCAAATTTTAGTAAATAATGCCCTGTCTCTCAACTGGGAGCTCTGAGCTATTTTCAGTCTTGAGTTTGAATCATCATGGATCTGGTGGACAGATTACTGGGGAGGCTGGGGAAGACCCCGGCTGTCATGGTGCACGTTAGGACCAATGACAAAGTCAGAGGAAGATGGAGAGTCCTAAAAAACGATTTTAGGGATTAAGGAGATAAATTGAGGAATAGGACCTCCGGTGTAGTATTTTCAGAAATGCTACCGGTACCTCAAACCACACCAGAAAGGGAGATTATGGAAGTAAACCAGTGGCTGAGGAGCTGGTGTAGCAAGGAGGGGCTTGGGTTTCCAGCTCTATAGAAGGGACGGACTGCACTTAAATGAGGAGGGTGCAGATCTACTGGGAGTAAAGATGGCCGAAAAGTTAGAGGGGCTTTTAAACTAGAAGGGCCCAGACATAGAGATTGCCAGTGTGGAACCTATTTCAGTCGGTATTATTGGGGGCATTAATGGTAGGTTGACTAAACAACTAAACCCATGGTAAGTATGGTATAAAGTCCTATTTGCAACCTCAGAGCACCTAATAAGGAGATAGTATGCGTCCAGACAAAGGAGAAGGCCTTAAAAAATACAAGGCCGAGGGAACATCATCAGCATTCTAACTGTACAAAGAATGCAATAATAAATGTAAAGGTGTAATCAGGGAGGCTAAGATAGAACACAGAAGCACATAGCGGAGGAGAGTAAGAAAAATCCCAAGAAATTCTTTAAGTACATACATAGTAACAGAGGGAGGACAGATCATATTGGCCCCATAAAGAATGATGAAGGAACTCTGGTTACAAAGGATGATGAGATGGCAAAGGTTTTGAATGTATTCTTCTCTTCAGTCTTCACGAGGGAAACGTGTGGGCTTCAGTAACCAAAACTGAAATGTTTATTCTCGTGACACGTCCCAGGAAGCACCAGCATGGTTAAGAGAGGTAAAATCAGAAACAGACTTGAAAAACTTAACATAAATAAGTCACTGGGGCCAGATGGCTTGCACCCGATGGTCCTTAAGGAATTTAGTCAAGTAATTGTCAGACCAGTGTTCCTAATTTTTACGAACAGTCTACTGAATAGTATGGCACCAGCTGATTGGTGAAAAGTCAATGTAGCACCAAATTATAACCCTGGGAACTACAGACCAGTTAGCCTAACATCAATAGTATGCAAGCTCTTTGAAGGGATGATAAGAGATTATATACAAGATTTTAGTAAACAGTATTATTAGCAGTAATCAGCATGGATTCATTAAAAATCTTTCTGACCAAACAAATATACTGACCTTCTATGAGGAGGTGAGCTGCTATTAAGATGATGGAAGGCCCGTAGTGTATCTGGTATCTGGATTTTGCAAAGGCATTTAATACAATTCCCCACAAAGGTTTACTATACAAGCTAAGGTCTGTCAGCATGGACCAAAGGGTGAGTACCTGGATTGAAAACTGGCTACAAGGGTAAGTTCAGAGGGTAGTGATAAATAGGCAGTACTCAGAATGGTCCAATGTGGAAAGTGGTGTCCCTCAGGGTTCTGTCCTGGGACCAATCCTATTTATTTTATTCATAAATAAGATGGAGGATGGGATAACCAGCTCAATCTCAGTATTTGCGGATGATACTAAGCTAAGCAGGGCAACAGCTTCTCCGCAGGATGTGGAAATCTTGCAAGAAGATCTTTTATTTATTTTTTCACATCAGACTCCACCATGTCCAGAGACTCGCTCGTACTTATACATGTAGAGAAGAGCCATTATCTCTACTTTGGTTTCGCATCATTTGTGAACAGATACACTGGCCCAGATTCACAGAGCGATTACGCCTCTCTAAATGGTGTTAGACAGGAGTAATTTCAAATTTTGCACGCCGTATCACTAGTTTGAATCCTCAAACCATGATACGGCGGCGTTGGGCTTCGATCTGACAGGCTTACGTCTTCGTACGCCTTCGGATCTACGCTGCGATCTTTTTGCGGCCGCTGGGTGGAGTTTGCGTCGTTTTCAGCGTCGGGGTATGCAAATGAGCTTTTTACGGAGATCCACGAAGTTACGAGCGTCGTTCGCAATCGCGTACGTCATTTTTTCGCTACGTAAAGTTAAACCAGCTTTTAGCTGGTCTAACGTTACGCGGCCCATGTTAAGTATGGCCGTCGTTCCCGCGTCGACTTTCAATTTTTTTATTTTTTTTTGCGTAAGTCGTCCGGGAATAGGAATGTCCGTAAACGACGCTACTCAAAAAAAAATTACGTAACGACGTGATTTCGCGCAATGCACGGCGAGAAATTTCTGAACGGAGCATGTGCAGTTCGATTGCCGCGGGGACGCGCTTAATTTAAATGCCCCTATTCGCGTATTTTGATTCCGCCGGGAGAAATACACTACGCCGCCGTACCTTACGGGCCAAAATCTCTCTGAATTCCTCCTAGAGTCAGGTAAAGTACGGCGGCGTAGAGTATCTCTGATACTCTGCGGGAATCTAATTCTTTCTGAATCTGGCCCACTATTGTTAAGCTTTATTTCAGTCTTTTTTTGGGGGGGAAAAAAGGAATATATGAATATATACATATATATATATATACATATATATATACACATATGTATACGTGCAGAGCTTTTTTTCTCAGAAAATAGGTGCAGGAACTCAACCACGACCCGTTCAGATTTCACAAACAGTAGAAGGGTCTTAAAGGGGCATTAAATACCAGAATTGCATTACATACAGTGTGCAGAGTTCAGGGGGTTACAAAGCAGTCAATTGTAAACACAGAAACCAGACTTCTGTGTTCACAAGTGATTGTGGTGAGCGGGCACCAAAGGGTCTGAGCCAAAGGTGGTGGAACTGAGTTCCCCCAAGTTCCCCCAGAAAAAAAGCCCTGTATACGTGTATCTTTTTCCGTGGTTAGTATTAATAATCCCTTGAGGCTCTACTCTTCCTCAGTTTTCCCCTCTGATCGCCTTCTTCGCCTACTAATCTTCATTTACCGCCCTCCCACTCCTCACCCACCCTCCCCCCACCCTCCCCATGGCAAGAAGATCTGAACAAATTAATGGGGTGGGCAACTACATGGCAAATCAGGTTTAATTTGGAAAAAAAGTAAAATAATTAATTTAGGTGGCAAAAACATGAATGCAATCTACTCACTGGGGGGGGGGGGACCTCTGGGGAATGTAGGATGGAAAATGACCTGGGGGTCCAAGTAGATGACAGACTCAGCAATGGCAAGCAATGCCAAGCTGCTGCACGCAAAGCCAATAGAATATTGGCATGCATTAAAAAGGTAATTAGTTCCAGAGATAAAATGATAATTCTCCCACTCTACAAGACTCTAGTCTGGCTGCACATGGAGTATGCCATCCAATTCTGGACTCAAGTCCTCAGGAAGGATGTGCTGGAAATGGAGAGTGTACAGAAAAGGGAAACAAAGCTAGTAAAGGGACTGGTGGATCTTAGTTATGAGAAAAGATTACAAGCACTGAACTTTTTTTTTTGGGATTAGGACTTTAGGCCTCAACTCATTGGGGAATTATTTCTTCTTTTTTTTTCCCCCTTCGCACATAGAACACATTATTATCATCTTATATATTTTTTTTTCCTTTTCCACCGCTATTCCCTCTCCCTGGCTGCCCTCAATGTCTTGAGATCACCTCGTGAAAAGCTGCTCCACTACTCCAAAGAACCCTGCCTACCCCGATAAATTTCACTGGGATTGAGGAGTGGTAAAAGGAAGACAAAATATAGAGAAGTAAACTTCTGAGATAGGGGGGATTGTAATGCAATTGATAGGTAGTATAGATAGTAGTATGATGGTATAAAAATGAGTATTATTTTGAGACAATGTATATGTGTGTGTATTTATTTGTTGTATAGTTTCTATGTATAATATGTATTTATCCGTTGTATAGTTGGAAAATTATGTTTAATAAATAAATTTGGGGATAAACAAGCACTGAACTTATTCTCTCTGGGGAAGAGATGCTTGAGAGGGGGATATGATTTCAATGTACAAATCTTGAACTGGTAACCCCACAATAGGGATAAAACTTTTTCACAAAAAGGGCATTTAAAAAGACTCGCAGCCATTCACTTAAATTAGAGGAAAAGCAATTTAACCGGAAACAGCCTAGAGGGTTCTTAATGGTAAGAATGTGGAATTCTCTTCAACAAGCTGTGGTTTCAGCAGGGAGCATAGATAATAATAAAAACTATTAGCTAGGCACCTAAACAACTACAACATAAAGGGATATATAATGTAATATTGACATAAAGGCACACACACACAGGTTGGACTTGATGGACTTTGTTCAACCTTACCAACTATGTAATTATGTAAGTATTTATTGACCATGCACACCTAAAATCCAGATACAGGATTGAAGGTTCCATCCCACCCAAGCCACTATGGAACTTTCAAGCTCTGAGCCCCAAATGATAGTCTGGAACCTCACATTAAGCTTTAATGCAAATCCATTGTCATATTCTCCTACATATTCATAGTGGCAAGGCCTTGCACTGCCACAATATATAAAAGGAAGGTGATAAAGGAAGCAAGGAACCAACTGAGATTTTACTACACAGGTCCCCCTGTGCCATTTCACGACCATTGTACTTTTGAAAGTCACCTATTCAATGCATGTTGCATCTCATAAAATGTGCTTTCTAGTTGTGTAGTGTTTTTTTTTCTCACCCATGTGTTCTAAAAACAGTGATCAGTATAGTGGCCTACACAGTGCTAACAGTCACTTGAGATCAGTAATTAATATTTTTTCACAGCCTGGCTCAGGAAAATGCTCCATTACAATAAAGTGTCAGGCACCCAAGCTCAGAATACAGAAGAGTCAGCTTATTGTTCACAAGCAAAGGTGGATTTTTTGAGCTACTGTACCATCAAATATCACCCAAGAGGAGACTCATCTGCAATTTGTTTTCGTTAAACCCTAAGGGACCATAGGTAAGATAAACTACATCTATTAATTGAGGTCTATGTTCCTGATTTATGTTAGTTTTACAAGAATATTTCTGGACATTACAACATATTACATGATTACATTTATACTGGGATCAAATGCATTAAATGACTGGAAGAAGATACATTTTTCCTTTGAAATTATTAAACATACTAAATGTAAAGAAGAAAATAAAAGAAATAGATTTTCTCCAAGGTAAGCAATATACTTGCTTTTAAAGTCTAAATAATAAAAAAAAAAGTCTGTTCCATCCAAGGCATTTAAAGAGAATGTACATTGATATTTACATATGTTCTTTCTTTAGTATAATCAAGAATGAAAAAGTAGGAATGTTGCTTTAATTCTTTGTCAGGTAATTATTAAATATTGAATATATTTTTTATCCTCTGCTTCATGCAATATTCTCTGTATTCTTACCACCTGTTCTAAAAGGTCTGTTGTGTACAGAGCATGAGAGCTCAAGCTGAAATTTAAGCTGGCCGTACACTGATTGAAATTAAATGAATTTTTGATGAGTGTGTGGTCTTCCTCACTCAACAAATTAATTGATTATTTAATCAACTTCTTTTTAAGAGACATGTTGGAAATTTTTCTATGCTGACTGAATAAATAAATAATTTGTGTATGGCCAGCTTTACACAACATTGAATGAAAGCAATCACCTATCTCTTACTTGGTGGCTCCATCTGAGCTGTCAGTTAGGCAGAAAATCCCCACTTACATGATTAATATTTACATAGAAAACATTTTACATGATGCTTGAGGAAATGAGGATGCAGGAGGAATACACCTCACACCTTGCAGGTGTGTCCACAGCACAAGGGACAGAAAAGACCAGCCCAGAGGCCTGGGGGTTCCTAACAGATAGAAAGGGCAAACAACATTAGGGGTGAGCTGAAGCACAAGTTAATAGATTTATATGGCACCATAGCACACAAACCATACCTCAAAATTTGATGTATGTAGTTACCAGACTGATGGATTGTACCTAACGGGGTAAAAAGGGGTGACACACAACATGGGAGTGGAGCCAGACATATGCCTATCACCAAGGTCTAAAAGACATAAACAAAGAATGCCATGAGTTACTCCAAAGGTGGATCTAGGGGGAGGGGGAGCAATATTCAAAGCCTAAACTTACCCGAGTGCAACCTAGAATTTTATAGATTGTGGAGCCCAAAATGTTATGTACAGCTCATCTACATGCATCACCAGCAGTGAACATGAACAGGGGCGGACTGACCATTGAGTCACTCGGGCACTGTCCGAGGGCCCCATGCCACAAGGGGGCCCCATCAGGGATGCCAGGCTCAGTAAAACTAGGGACAGTATTTAAAAATCTATGTTTTTTTTACATCTGTCCCTCATATGTTCCGAAACCGACATGCTTTTGATGTGAAAATCACGAGATTTTAGCTGCCCCGCCTCTGCACTGCCTCCTGGCATGGTGGCCATCTGTAAGCCCAGGGGCCCCATAATCTTCTATTGCCCGGGGGCCCCATAAGTTGTCATTCCGCCCCTGAACATGACTGTGGTGGTGCATGGTATAAATGAAAAACAGATTAAATCATGTGACTGTGAGGACCCAATGTAGAGGGTGTCAAAATCGCCAACAGCTGCGTGCATAATAGGTGGCCAGAGGGCTGATTGGAGATAGCTGTCTCCTATATCCCCTGCCGTCTAATCCAATGGTGGGCTAACCAGAAATGAGCACCAGAAAAAAACGGAAATGGAAACACCGCCGTTGCCATTTTGGGAAGGGCAGCTGGAAGGAAAAAGACAGTGCTGACTTGCAAAAACACGCGAGGATGAGGAAATCCTGTCGCCCTGTAGGGCATAAGAAGTTATCCATGAAAATAGACACCATTTTGGGCCTGATACCAGACATTGGTTTGTTTTAGCTGCAGGACTGATACACCGACAGAAAATGTTAATCTTATTATCAAACCTTGGAAAGGATAGCAATATTTTTTTCTGTAGCTCACAGTGTACATCTTGTATGAAATAATTTTTTACTCCAATGTGCCACACAGAAAATAAATATTGGAAAATGTAACTTTGTGTGAATACTGACATGACAAATGTAATGTCTTTAGCGTACATATTTTAGAACACTTCCTCTGAATATGTTACTGATTGCATTTGAACTTTGCATTACTACAGACAGCAGTAACAGACAATCCACATTTTTTTTATCTCCCCATACTGAACATATTTTGACTTAAAAAGTACTGCAACCTCCACTAAATTTTTATGGGTGCTTCTCCCATTATAATAGCATAAGAAGGTTCCTTGTGGAGCCATTCTACTTCCCTCAAGGCAGTGCTTCAGGAGGCTTTCCTCACCTATAGAGTACTGACCTCTTTTCTCAGTAAGTAAGCTGAAGAGAAAGACGGCAGCTAGATGACAAGATTAGATCACTATACTTGCTACCATTGGGAGGACAACACCTAAGATTCTTGCTCTAAAACTATTACAGTGTCTTCTTGTAGAAAGGCCAATGATTTGGACCCTTCCTTTTTCTTTCAACAAAGGAACAGTATGAGAAAGGAAAAATGGCACCCTTTCTTAGAAAACAAACCTGTATGTATTTGTAAAGATGATCTATCTTTGGAAAGCCCAGTAGAAAATGTATTTTTATGCATCGGTATTATTGCCATCTAAATACCATGTACATAGTGTGCAGACTTCAATGTGCTCCAATAAAAACATGTTGACAGTGTTTAGGTAGCCCACAGAAGCTACAATTAGGCCACAAGTCCTTTTCACAAATGCCCTTTTGTAAATGGCAGAAATCAAAAGCATCAGCCGCCTCTTGGTGGTAATATTTTTAGATAATTATATGATTTTTCAAATATCATTGTTCTGTATGTATAGGTGACAATTTATTAAGGTCACTTTGCTCCACCCAACTTCTGCATACATTTTACCTGGCAACAAGTACCATGGGTTATATTGTGCAAAATACTTTGTGAGACCAGGTAGATAAGAGTTTTCAAAATGTTAATCCCAACTGAACTTTCAGCTTAAATTCGCTAAATACAGCACTACATGTCTCCAACCAGCAGGGAGGTTGAACTTTGCTTATTGCAGGGAATGTGTTTGGCCTCTGCAAATGGAAAACTGGTTCCACACACAGAGCACAGATTCTTCTCTACAGCATGCTGGCAAGATACAGGCTTTTCTATCTAGACTATGGTTATTTTCGAAAGAAAACCAACTGTAATGCCGGTCTGATGGACTTTTTTCATCAGACGAACCGATCGTGTGTGGGCCACATCCGTTAAAAAAACTAGGAACTTGTTTTAAAATGATCTGATGGTTAAAAAAACAATAGAAAAAAACTATCGTCTGTGGGTATGTCCATTGGTTAAAAATCCACGCATGCTCAGAAACAAGTTGACGAATGCTCGGAAGCATTAAACTTAATTTTTCTCAGCATGTCATTGTGTTTTACGTCACCGCGTTCTGACACAATCAGTTTTTTAACTGATGGTGTGTAGGCAAGACTGATGAAAGTCAGCTTCATCGGATATCTGATGAAAAAATCTGACTGTTTTCATTGGATCAACCGACCGTGTGTACAGGGCATAAGACTTTGTTTATTTTTTGTTTGGATGCATCTACAATGTATTCAGCTGATTCAAACTAAAAGATCAACCTGGCTTTAACCACTTCAGCTTTGGAAGGTTTTACCCTCTTCATGACCAGGCGATTTTTGCTATTTAGCACTGCGCTACATCAACTGATAATTGCGTGGTTATGCAACGCTGTACCCAAACAAACGTTATATATTTTTTTAACACAAATAGAGCTTTCTTTTGGTAGTAATTTATTTTTTGTGATACAAACCAAAAAAAAACCTGAACAATAATAATAATAATAATAATAATAATAATAATAATAATAATAATAAAACAATAATTTGTACTTTCTGATATGAAACCAAACAGAATAAATAAAAAAATAAAAAATAAAAAAAAATAAAAAATATCTTATAACTTTGGCCAAAAATTATTCTGCAACATGTCTTTGGTAAAACAATTTCAACAAATGTATATTGATTGGTTTGCATGAAAGTCATAGCGTCTACAAACAATGTTATATATATTGATTTTTTTTTGTTTACACTACTATTGGTGGTGATCAGGGACTTATAATGGGACTGTTATAGTGTGGCAGCCAATTGGCTACTAACTGATGCTGAGGGGGGAACTGATTAACTGCCACTGACATGACCCGTGACACTAATAAAGTGATCATTACTAATAATATACACTGTCATTGTACTAATGACACCAGCTGGGAAGGAATTAACATTTAGGGTGATCAGGGGGTTAAATGTGTGCCTAACAATGTGAAATGTGTGTAATGTGTATTGCTTTTACTAACATGTCTCTTTTTTTCTTGTTTACTTTTCAGGGATAGGAAACAGAGAGATTGTTCCCTCTGTACAGAGCCGTGTGCTGATTGTCAACACTGTGACTTATCAGTGCTATACCAGTTTTGCCTGGACAGGCCGCCCATCTTCAGGACATTGAGGGCGGCGGTCTGAAAGTGGTTAAAGTGAACCTGAAGTGTACAGTTAATGTAAAATTAATACCTATCCCATGTCAAGAGCACACATCAGGCACCTCCAGGTTCATGTATTAAGTATTTTGCTCTGCCCCCCTCCCCAGCTTATAAGCCTCTCAATTAGCCCATCACTGCTGTTTGCTTTGAATATTTTTTTTTTGTTATTTAAAAATATAGAAAACGGCATTATTTGCACACTATAGTAATAAACATAAGGACATTCTATAAACTGTGTTTGCTAGAGCAGGGGAGATTGTAGTTTGAACACTGATAATGTGCTTACCAGCACAGAATTAAATTGCAGAGCAAATCTCAATGAATCGCTGTGCATAGGAGACAACATCTTCACGCCTCGCATATCACCACATCTCCTTGCATTCCTGCATCCCCTGTGTAACTGTGTGACTCATATTATGTCAAGTCACGCTATATTATTTAAATAAAATCTGGCATACGCCATTTTCTTATATCTGTTCAGAAGCAGTTATACAAAACAAGACACCCCTTGTAATACAGCATAATATGTTAGCATAATACTTAAATACTTTTTACATATTACTTTATTGGTGTTATTTTAAAAAATTGAATATGTTTGCATGTACTGTATTTATTATAAAACATATTTAGATTTC
Organism: Rana kukunoris; assembly: GCA_029574335.1. Lineage (NCBI taxonomy): Eukaryota > Metazoa > Chordata > Amphibia > Anura > Ranidae > Rana > Rana kukunoris. The sequence continues at coordinate 118,551,679 of CM056053.1, forward strand.
AATAGTATGCAAATAGGACTTCTAGTGGAATCAAGTTATCCGAGATAACATTATATTAAACAGTGTAAAAACTTTCTTCTAGAGTATGTCAGCCTGTCAATATGCCTTGGTTTAAGTATGGGGCGAGTGTTGTATAAATATAGCAATTAAATACTGTGACGAAACATCCCACACTCCGCTTGAGTGCTTTTGTCATATACCGCTTCCTCCCAGTCTGAATAAAGATATCAGATATTCCAACCACTGACAACAACAAAACAAATCCATACGCGTGTGGTTGCTGAACATGAACTGATTTATTTGAGATGACACACAAATATATACAGAAGGATGACAGTGCAAACTGTAACCAGAAACCTAATTAACATGAGCTAGTTTACTAATCATTTACCCAGACTTGGTGACTCAGAGATATGACCTTTCAGGGCAGACTTTCCGACTGCTAACTCACTTACAATACACATAAGTATAAACACCAACCTTTCCTTTCACATACATCTGTCCACTGAGTCCCAATCTGGCAGAGACCATAATGGCCTCCTTAATAATGTCCTTTTGCGTTACATAACAGAATATCTTCCTAAATGCTTGTAGCTTCCTCAAATACCAGGGCCCATAGTCGGTAGGCGAGAGGCTAGCATTCATTCCCCTCCAAACGCCTCTGTCCAGGGTGAGTGTGTTCCAAATACTATTCTTGCAGAACACATCTTAACTGTAAACAACACACAGTATACCACTGAATATTATTTTAATATAACATTGCTTCACGATCAACAATCAGGCCAGGGATTAAATAATGCATGCTGATGCTTAAATGTAATGCAAAATTAAAGAGTTTAAAGAGTTTTTTAAGGCTTGTGTTTCTAGAACACTGACAGCCAGAGTTCACTGACATTGGGAGAGTGTGATATACAGAGACATCCAAGTGTGGTCTCTGAAATAACATAAGCAGAGCTCTACGGAGGCAGGAGGACAAAATCACAAGCAAACCGACATGATGTATACCAATAAATAGAATAGCATTGGAATAATGTTGAAAGTGAATTTGACCCAAACTTAGCCTATTTGCAGTTTAGCGCACTGCTGAACAAACTGATCCTATTTGGTGAGTTCATCCACCCAAGGCCCCAACGGTGGGGAATTGTACTGCTGCAATTTAAATAACAATGTCAGGGATCCTGGGTGATCTCATTGATCAAATATAGCAATATCAATGCTACATCCCGAGTTTGACTTGCGATACCTGTCAAACTCAGGATGTAGCATTGAAATTTCCACGAAAAGGCAATGCCTTAGGTTAAAAAAAAGGCTAGCTTTTACAACCACTTTAACCACTTATGGACTGCCTCCTGCACATATACGTCGGCAGAATGGCATGGCTGGGCACAAGCACGTATCTGTACGTCCTCTTTAACCACTTGACCACTGGGCACTTAAACCCCCTTCCTGACCAGACCAATTTTAAGTTTCGGTGCTCTCACAATTTGAATGACAATTACTCAGTCTAGTCATACAACATTGTACCCATTTGAAATTTTTGTCCTTTTTTTCACACAAACAGAGCTTTCTTTTGGTGGTATTTGATCACCTCTGGGTTTTTTATTTTTTGCGCTATAAAAGAAAAACGACTGAAAATTCTGTAAAAAAAATTAAAAAAATCTTGTTTCTGTCATATTAGTGGGTTATTTCTCACACACAGCATATGCATACCACAAATTACACCCCAAAACACATTCTGCTATTCCTTCCGCGAATGGCGATACCCCATGTGTGAGACTTTTACACAGCGTGGCCACATACAGCCCAACATGCAGGGAACGCCATCAGGAGTTCTGAAGCACCCAGACCAATTCTGACATTTCTCTCCTACATGGAAAAATCATCATTTATTTGCTAGAAAATTACATAGAACCCCAAAACATTATATATGCTTTTTTAGCAAAGACCCTAGAGAATACAATGGCGGTGGTTACAACTTTTTATCTTGCATGGTATTTTCGTAGAAATTTTTTAAACGCGTGTTTTTTAAAAAAAAAAACAGTTTTGTGCTAAAAAAAAAAAAAAAAAACAGTAAAGTTAGCCCAATTTTTTTTCATAATATGAAAGATGAAGTTACGCTGAGTAAATAGATACCCAACATGTCACCCTTCAAAATTGCGCACAATGATGGAATGGCGCCAAACTTCGCTACTTAAAAATCCCCATAGGCGACGCTTTAATTACTTTTATTGGTTACATGTTTTTAGTTACAGAGGAGGTCTAGGGCCAAAATGATTGCTCTCGCTCTAACGTTGGCAGAGATACCTCACATGTGTAGCCTGAACACCGTTTTCATATGTGGGCGGGACTTACGTATGCGTTCGCTTCTGCATGCGAGCACACGGGGACAGGGGTGCTTTAAAAAAATGGGTATTGCAGAGTATTTGGGTATTGCAGAGTATTTGGGTATTGCAGAGTATCGTGCAGGGTATTGGTGTATTGCAGAGTATCGCGCAGGGTATTGGGGTATTGCAGAGTATTGGGGTATTGCAGAGTATTGCGCAGGGTATTGCAAAGTATCGTGCAGGGTATTGCAGAGTATCGCGCAGTGTATTGGGGTACTGCAGGGTATTGGGGTACTGCAGGGTATCGCGCAGGGTATTGGGGTATTGCAGAGTATTGCGCAGGGTATTGCACAGTATTGGGGTACTGCAGAGTACTGGGGTACTGCAGGGTACTGGGGTACTGCAGAGTATTGGGGTACTGCAGAGTACTGGGGTATTGCAGAGTATTGGGGTACTGCAGGGTACTGGGGTACTGCAGAGTATTGGGGTACTGCAGGGTACTGGGGTACTGCAGAGTATTTGGGTATTGCAGAGTATTTGGGTATTGCAGAGTATCGTGCAGGGTATTGGTGTATTGCAGAGTATCGCGCAGGGTATTGGGTTATTGCAGAGTATTGGGATATTGTACAGTATTGCGCATGGTATTGCAAAGTATCGTGCAGGGTATTGCAGAGTATCGCGCAGTGTATTGGGGTACTGCAGGGTATTGGGGTACTGCAGGGTATCGCGCAGGGTATTGGGGTATTGCAGAGTATTGCGCAGGGTATTGCACAGTATTGGGGTACTGCAGAGTACTGGGGTACTGCAGGGTACTGGGGTACTGCAGAGTATTGGGGTACTGCAGAGTACTGGGGTATTGCAGAGTATTGGGGTACTGCAGGGTACTGGGGTACTGCAGAGTATTGGGGTACTGCAGGGTACTGGGGTACTGCAGGGTATTTGGGTATTGCAGAGTATTTGGGTATTGCAGAGTATCGTGCAGGGTATTGGGGTATTGCAGAGTATCGCGCAGGGTATTGGGTTATTGCAGAGTATTGGGATATTGTAGAGTATTGCGCATGGTATTGCAAAGTATCGTGCAGGGTATTGCAGAGTATCGCGCAGTGTATTGGGGTACTGCAGGGTATTGGGGTACTGCAGGGTATCGCGCAGGGTATTGGGGTATTGCAGAGTATTGCGCAGGGTATTGCACAGTATTGGGGTACTGCAGAGTTCTGGGGTACTGCAGGGTACTGGGGTACTGCAGGGTACTGGGGTATTGCAGAGTATTGGGGTACTGCAGAGTATTGGGGTACTGCAGAGTACTGGGGTATTGCAGAGTATTGGGGTACTGGAGGGTACTGGGGTACTGCAGAGTATTGGGGTACTGCATGGTACTGGGGTATTGCAGAGTATTGAGGTACTGCAGGGTACTGGGGTACTGCAGGGTACTGGGGTATTGCAGGGTACTGGGGGATTGCAGGGTACTAGGAATTGCAGAGCTGGGATGGATTGAGGGATGGCTGGATCTGTGACTGCATTTGTCACAGATCCAGCCACAGCACAGCTGCTGACACCCCGCTCCCCCCCTCTCCTCGCACACTGTACCGAACGGTACAGAGAGGAGAAGCAGGAGAGGGAGGAACCGGCGTCATCAAATGACGCCGGTTTGTTTACAAGTGATCGCGCCGTCATTTGACGGCGTGATCACGTGGTAAACGGCCGCTATCAGCGGCAATTTACCGTGATCCGTGATGCGCCGGGTCTTCTAGACCCGGCGAGCACGGACACTTCCGCGAGCGCGTCCCAGGGGATGCGCAATCGTGGAAGTGAAGGACGACCCAGGGTCGTCGTCCCAAAATAACCCTGCCGCGCTGTAGCAGTATTTTTGCTATAGCGCGGTGGGAAAGAGGTTAAGTGCCCAGCTGTAGGTCGTGGGCGCCCGCGATCCAGTCTGAAGCTCCGTGACTGCGGGAACCGCGGACCCGATTGCCGCTGGAGTCCCGCGATCGGTCCCCGGAGCTGAAGAACGAGCAGAGCTGTGTGTAAACACAGCTTCCCCATTCTTCACTGTGGCGCTGTCATTGATCGTGTGTTCCCTGATATAGGGGAACACAATCAATGACGTCACACATCCAGCCCCGCACCCTACAGTTAGAAACATATATGAGCTCACACTTAACCCCTTCAGCGCCCCCTAGTGGTTAAATCCCTGCAATTGTCATTTTAACAGTAAACAATTTATATAGCATTTTTTGCTGTGAAAATGACAATTGTCAAAAAATGTGTCAAAATTGTCCGATGTGTCCGCCATAATGTCACGGTCATTAGTAGTGAAAAAAATTATTAATAAAAATGCAATAAAACTATCCCCTATTTTGTAAAACACTATACATTTTGCGCAAACCAATCAATAAACGCTTATTGCATTTTTTTTTACAAAGAATAGGTAGAAGAATACGTATCGGCCTAAACTGAGGAAAAAAAACGTTTTTTTATATATTTTTGGGGGATATTTATTATAGCAAAAAGGAAAAAATATTGTTTTTTTTTCAAAATTGTTGCTCTATTTTTGTTTATAGCGAAAAAAATAAAAACCGCAGAGGTGATCAATCACCACCACAAGAAAGCTCTATTTGTGGGGAAAAAAAGGATGGCAATTTCGTTTGGGAGCCACGCCGCAATTGTCAGTTAAAGCGACGCAGTGCCGAATCGCAAAAACTGGCCAGGTCCTTTACCTGCATTTTTGTCCGGGTCTTAAGTGGTTAATACATGAATATTTATTATTCATACATGATCACATCATTATTCACACATTAAAAATTAGGGTTTATCAATACTTGTAATTTATTAAAGCAGAGTTACACCCAAAAGTGGAACTTCCAGTTATCTGATCCCCCCCCCCTCCTGTGCCACATTTGACACCTTTCGGGGGGGAGCGGGTACCTGTTTTTTACAGGTACCCTGTCCCAATATCCGGGAGACCGGGTCATGGCAAATTATGTCAGCAGCTCTGTCCCCCTCCTCCTCCCTCATCTTCTGCTATGCCAGTGGGGTAGGCACCTGGCCGTGAAGCTGAAGGGCCTACAATGGCAGCGGTAATGGCATCGGCAGCACCCGACCAGTCGATGTAAACATTGGCTGGGGTGCCGAAATCTCTGGACTCCAGGACAGGGAAGTGTCTTAATCTTAAAAATCAGCAGCTACGGTATGTGCAGCTGCAGACTTTTAGTTTTTAAAGGGGTGGGCTGAACTCCGCTTTAACCTCTTCGCGCTGGTGGTAAGCATATATGTGTTCTCTCGGCGGGTGGGCCTTAATGCTGAGAAGCCACAAATATCCATATCAGTATGTAAACAGAGCTGTGCGACCCCTACACCCTCCCGTCACATTTGCTGTCAGCAAACGGAAAGCTCCCAATCTCTACTTGCGATCAGGAGCTTTCCAACCATGTGACCGCTGTGACAGTCAATCACAGCGTCACATGATCAGAAACCCCACCTCACGGCATCAGAAACCTCTTAAAGGCCCGGGAGGGGGTCAGCATTAAGGGGTTAGGATCTGTTTAAAGATTACTTCATCTTACAACAAATAGAAAAGAGGTTACCAGTTCTAGGGACAGCTGTTACACCCACATCCTGGTATCTAAAATATGTGTGTGAGAAAGAGGAAAACCTCATAAAATAGGACTTTTCAGGGTGTAGAGCTGTCACGAGGTGAGAACACAGTATTTAATTAAAATAATTTTTTGAAAACATATATTGATAAAATGACATACAAAATATTTTGTTTAATGATATAATCATTGATACCATGATATACAAACAATGAGAGTTGACCAACATGTTTGAAAACAGTTCATGTCTGTAGAGTAATCCAACGCATTTCTAGAGGTTCGTCACCTACAATTTGTGTGAACTTCATTGGATCCTGGTCTGATTGCTAAATCCCTCTATCCCTATACGTTACTCTGACTAAAGGCAGACTTTAGTAAGTATATATGGACGTCTGATGAATATGATCTGCCATGTACTATTAGTAATAGCATTATGCAATAAAAAATACCGATATATCTATTGGTGTGCAATCCAATATCTGCTTGACTGGGTACCAATTTATCAGGGACCCTTAGCCGAAGGGGGTTTCCTTGTGTGTTTAGCCTCTGCTAGGGCGTATCTTCTGCATGCTGAATTAACTGGTGAGCACTATTGTAACGTGACAAGTTTATAATGTGAATTACACAGTTGTGAATATGTATTTAAATGTATTATTTAAATTAAACATAGCTTCATGATAATGATGTATCTTTTTCAATCCAATGATGACTAGATATTAATCAGAGTTCCCTAAGGAAGCAGAGATTTTGCTTCATGAAACGTGCTGGATTACTGTCAGGAAATCACTGTGAGACATTTGGCGCATAGATGTGTGCAAGAGCATTGGTTTGCCCATAGAATGCCAGGTGTACGCATGTGCACAGGAGCCTGCAATCACGTGTGCGCACGGCCTTAATTCCTCTTGGCGCCAGATGACCTATTTTAAAGGAGTCTAACCACCTAGTCTTTGCTGACTGATCTTCACCTGGGTCCTGTATCCTAAGCTGATCCTGTGTGCTTTCCTAGTTTATGACCCGGCTTGTTCTTGACCTTGGCTTCGTATTCTGTTCCTGTGCCTATACCCACCTCTGACCCGGCTCTGTTCCTGACTCTGGTTCTGTTTACGATTTGGTTTCCACCTGTTGACGAACCTGCCTATTCCTGAGACTCTGCTACTGTCTTTAATCCTGGCTGCTGTTAACCCTCGGGTTGCCTGCCTGGCTGTCTCCTGTTCCTGCTCTGCACACCGCAGCCCACTCCAGTCTGCAGAACCCTGACAAGCTGCTGACCCGGGACCTTCCACTTCAGGCACTTGTGTCCCTCTTGTCCTTTGGGCTCCTCTTTCTCATCCTCAGCGGAGCCAAGACAGGAGATATAAGAGAGGCCGAGCTTGTCAACTTAGTCTCTTATCAGGTACCTGACAATTACTCTACAGACATTAACAGTTTCAAAACATGTGGATCAAATCTCATTGTTTGAATATCATGCTATGAATGATTATATCATTAACAAAATATTTTGTATGTAATTTTATCAATATATTTTTTCAATAAATTATTTTAATTAACTACTGTGTGCTTACTCTGTGACAGCTCTACACCCTGAAAAGCCCTTTTTTATGAGGTTTTCCCTCTTTCTCACACACATGCTTCATCTTACAGTTAAAGTCTAATCCATGTAGTGTGAGAATTTCTTTCTGTTTATTCACGTGTTGGAGAGCAGGTGGCTCCTTGATTCACCTGCACCTGACACAGAATGCAGAGCAAGAGCAATTTGGCTTGTAGTGGAGATTGTCTTTTGAACAATATTAATTACATTTAAGAATTGTGAGTGACACAGTGGCTCATGATGCAAAAGGGCCCATTAAAAAAAATTACAAACATCGTGTGACTTGACCATCATCCTTACGTGGGTAAGCACTTGTTATCAGTGGTTGGTTGTACCTATGATGCTTTATAACTATCCTGAAGTTATGTATCCAAAACTCTAAAGTTTGCAAGCATGACAATGAAATAGTGCTGCTTATTATGGCTCATTTCAAAATAGTCCACTAAGTAATATTAACAAGTTAGCAGAGGTTACAATGCTAATACATCTGTTCTTTGTGTTTGGTCGTAAAACAGTACAAAAGCTGTCTTTAACACATTTTAAGTAAATCTCCAAAAGATCTACTACTTTTTCATAATCAGCTAATTTCTATGCTTTACAGTATTATAGTTATTTTCTCGTTAGTTGCCATAGTAACCTGCTTATTTGCATCCAACCATTGAAATTCATGGAAATTTAGCTGTGAACAAATTCCTGTTATTCATTTTTTGGAAATTAAAGGTTCCAAATCCTACGACTACAATAAATTCAATTTAGACACGAGGGGGCAGATTCACATAGATGTAATCTTCCGCTGCGTAATCGAAATACGCTACGCTGCCGTCTATCACCAGACTCTACGCCGAATTCAGGTAGTTTTTTTGCGCGTACGCTATTGTATCGTATTTTTTTTCCGCCGCGCAATCGAAATACGTGAGTATGAAGCATTTAAATTAAGCGCGTCCCCGCGACGATCGAACTGCGCATGCTTGTTCAGGAATTTCCCGCCGTGCATTGCGCGAAATCACGTCGTGACGTCATTCGTTGTTTGAGTAGCGGCGTTTACGAACATTCCTATTCCCGGACGACTTACGTTAAAAATAATAAAAGAAATCGAAAAACGTTGAAATTCGACGCGGGAACGACGGCCATACTTAACATGGGCTGTCTAATATTAGACCAGCAAAAAGCTGGTATAGTGAAACGGAAAAAAAAGATGACTAAAGGTGCCGTAAGAGATTGCGTTTGAAGAGCGAAATTTTGTGGATTCCAGGCAAAAGCTCATTAGCATACCATGAAGGTGAAAAACAACAGGAAGTCCGCCCAGTGGCCGCAATTTTCAGGCAGCGTAGATCTGAAGGCGTACTAACACGTAATAAAGTCGAAATTTAGCACGCAGGTGTCTTTTCATGGTTTGAGGATTTCGACTAGCGTAAAAACGCTCGTAAATCGAAATTACTCCTGTCTAACAACATTTACACAGGCGTAATCGCTTTGTGAATCTAGGCCTTTATTTGTATCATTATCCCCAGGGCTTATTTTTTCAGCATATTTAATGCAGAACTATTTAATTACAACCTGATATAAAATATGTAATTCCCAGAAAAAAGAAAATTGGAAAATTGATATGAAAATTACCTTTTTTAATTCTACAGACAGCTATGATATTCTAAAACTGCCTAAAATTTACAAATTCTTTTTCTGGACTATGGCAATAGTACTGTTTACAAACAGGACTTCTCAAAATTCCCATTCTCAATCCCATGAAACGAATTCAATCTGCACAATAAAGTGCTTTAAAGTTAGTCATACTGTTTCACGCAAGTTCACCTATTCCAGAAAAAAAATAGTAGTCAAGGGGCCCCAGTAGATGTTAAAAACTGTGCAGCTTTGTAGGATAATTGTTATTTTCATACCTGTAGACATTGTGGACCTCCTGGATCCTGGCTCAAAACCTCCCAATTAGCAAAACGGTTGGTTTACACTATTGTAGTTCTGGAATTGAATGCCAAATGTTTTTCATGTCCTAGCAGCAAAGCGGAATGTGGGAGTTTTGCAGTCAGTCTGCTGCCAAGACCCAAATGGCTTCCAGGGAGGGAAAACAAAATCTTGTAGAAATATAAAATAAAATACAAAAATATAACCAAATGACAGCAATACTGGTCTTGCAGGACTTACAGTAACTGCCATAAACAGTACCCACACCGCACCCACCTCTCTCTGTGCAATATCATTAACATCCACCACTAAAGTAGAGTGTACCATTAGACCAGTGGTTCTCAACCTTCTAGTGCCACGACCCCTTGATAACATTTTCCAAGTTGTGGGGACCCCTAACAGTAAAATTATTTTCGCAGCGTGGGTATTATTATTTTTCGCAGGCAAGACAAGTAATCCTAACCCACCGACATTGGGCACTTCACGAGTCCCTTCCACTCATACAGTATTAAAACCCCTATGGTACATTTTAGGATGAAAACATCAGCCACCACTGTTTTTCACCTTAATGCATTCTATGCATTAAGGTGAAAAATCTTCTGAGCTACAGCTGCCCCCCAGAGTCCCCCTTTTTCTTACCTGAACCCAATCATTCCAGCAATGAACACAAGCCCAACAGCTTCACCCACTGTCTTGGGTCCTCATTGAATAGATTAATAGCAGCAGAAGCCATTGGCTCCCACTGCTGTCAATCTAATCCAGTGATGTGTGGTCTGCTGTCTGTGTCAATGGACACAGCTACAGGATTCAGAAGCGCCCGCACGGGTGCCCGCATGGAAAGTGGGTTTCCGTGATGGCACCCAATGAAGAGAAGGGGACCTCAAAAAAGAAGGTTTAGGGCCGCCGGGGGACCCCAGAAAAGGAGGATCGGGGCTGCTCTGTGCAAAACATGTTTGTTATTTAAAAAAAACAAAAACCTTTACAATGACTTCAAGTGGCTGTATTTTCATAGTGATATGCTGTGATAAGCAGCATTGAAGTATCACCACAATATGAGTTGAAAAACCGGGTCAGGAGGCTGGGGAAGGCTGTAGAAGTGTGCACACAAGCATCTGTGGGAGGAAATCTATGATCCTGAGAGACCACATCTAAAAGGCATCATGCACATTATTATTACTCCTATAATTACTAATATTATTATGAATATTATCAAAAAACATTTTAGATTCAACATGTTTGTCAGTTAGAAAAAATTAAAAAAAACTTTTGTCTTATGTTATATGTTTGTTAATTGAATAAAGGTAAAAGGATGTTGATGGATGTAGATCTGTTTTCTCTGTAGTGTAGGCGAACACAGATCCATTTTTCCTTGGTCAGGTAATGGAGTAAAATCAAAATGGTAAGAGTCCATTCACACAGGAACGACTTTGGATCCCCAAGTCGGCCCTAGTCGCCTCAAGTCGCGCTGTATGAGAAAATCTATTTAAGTGATTGGCGCCGTCTTAATGCACACTACTGCAGTCGCTCCGACTTCAAAAAAGGTTACTGTACTACTTCAATACGACTTCTAGGCGACTTGTAGGCAACTTGTACCTATTGATTTCAATGGAAGTCTCCTTTAGAAGTCGGATGACTATCTTAACTGAAGCAACAATACAGGAAGAGAACATACATTTCTCAAGCAAACCCCTCCCTTCTTCCCACAGAGCTGATTGTTGTTTGATTGGCCACTGGAAAGCCTCCTGTCCTGGAGGTGACATGAAGTTGCCTTGTACTGTCCTGCCAAAGTCGCGCTGGAAGTCGTGTCGCCCCTGTGTAAATTGGCTCTAATGGAGTAAAATCAGAATGGAAATAGATATCACATATGTGACATCCATTATTTTTCAGATCCATCTCAGCAGGAATTAATGTTAGAAGATCTCCTGCTGTAATAGGTGGAGTTGCACACATAGGGCCAGATTCAGCAAGACTTGCGCTGGAGTAATTCGATATGCGCCGCGTAACTGTGATTATGCGCCGTCGTTTCTATGTGGCCGTACCCACCAAACTAGATGCGACAGAAAACGGGCCATTTCCGATCGGCTTAACTTTCCGACGCCAGAGTATTGTCAGCGCATCATTTCGCTTGGCGCATCAGTCGCGCCTATTGATTTCCCCTGCAAATATGCAAATGAGGGAGATTTCCCAATTCGCGAACGGATTAGCACCATACGCCGGCTACATGCGCCGCGCGTAACTCGTCCGTCCGGCGCAAAGTTATTTCTACAAATAGCTGCTTTATCTTTACTCCAGACGGCATCAGGTCAGCAGGAGAGCAGCTACAGCAGCAGCGTTACCGACGAAACTAGCAAGCTGAGCACCCCCATTCGCAAGGACAACACCTCTGTGTGCCAACATGCCAGGGGCAATCGTGGTCCTAGCACTAGTACTGGGTCCCCCGGAACGAAGGATGCGGGCACGTGAGAGGATATACCGCACGCGCATGAGCCTCTTTGGCATGGGTGATGAGGAGGTGTATCGCCTCTTCAGATTCAGCCCAGATGCAATACTTGAACTAACCACAACCCTGCAGGGTGACATCACCAGCTCAACACACCGCTCACAAGCAGTGCAGCCACTGGTGAAGGTACTGGCAACACTTCATTTCCTTGCAAGTGGATCATTCCAGCGTACAAGTGGAGTGGTGGCTGGGATGTCACAGTCCTCCATAAGCAGATGTGTGCACCAGGTTGTCCCTGCAATCCTCAGACGCATGTCCAACCAGTTCATCAGACCCACCACTGAGGAGCTGCGGCTGAAGGCAATGACAGATTTCTACAGCATTGCCAGATTCCCACGCACCATCGGGGCCATTGATTGCACACATGTGGCCCTACAGCCCCCCAGTGCCACAGAGCACATATACCGCAATCGGAAGCATTGGCATTCCATCAACGTACAGGTGATAGCCGATGCCCAACGCCTCATATGGCACGTCCGTGCCAAACACCCCGGGTCCAGCCATGACAGCTTCATATACCGTCAGAGCCCCATCCCAGCAGAATTCGAGCAGAACATGTATGGGGACAGCTGGCTGGTTGGTGAGTGACATGGATGGCAGGCATGACTATCCCCTCCCGTGATGCACATCAGAAGGGGCACATGCATGACTAACATCCTCCTGTCTTTTCCCTTCCAGGTGACTCTGCATATGCATTGGGACCCCATCTCATGACTCCTTTCCGGAACCCCCAAACCAGAGGAGAGAGAAAATACAATGAAGCACACATCAAAACCCGTGCAGTGGTGGAGCAAACATTCGGGCTCCTGAAGTCCCGTTTTCGCTGCCTGGATAAGTCCGGGGGGACCCTATTGTATTCCCCTACCTTCGTGTGTCAGATCATCGGTGCATGTTGCATTCTGCACAACTTTGCTATGAGAAAAGGCCTGCAGATTGACATACGTGATGACCTGACCCCCGACCCACACAGTCCCCACCTGCCAGAGGAGACCCAGTCTGCTGATGGAAGAGCAGTCAGGAGGGTCCTCGCCGTAGGCATCTTTGGACAATAAACCAAAACATTTATCACACAGACAATGCACGCGTGTACACCACTGATGTCCCTAGATCACACACACCACATCCACATCGCATTGGATTAGCCCAAGTCCAGCATGTAGGACTTGGGAGCAGCAACGCCAGCGTCAAGGCCCCAATGATGTCTCTGTCCATTCATACACCTTTCACACGTCATTCATACAGCCGTGGGGTTAACTTCACCACCACGGTCGAGGGTGACACCCCTTACTGGCAGGAGTGCCATCCCCTCACATTCACACACCATTCACACTGTCCCCTGCACTCCTGACCGTGTGCAGTAAAAAAATAAATACATATCTCATAACATGAGAAAAAAAATAAACAAAAACTCATAACCTGAGTATAAAATAAATATTCAAAAATAAACAAAAACTCATAACCTGAGTATAAAATAAATATTCAAAAATAAACAAAAACTCATAACCTGAGTATAAAATAAATATTCAAAAATAAACAAAAACTCATAACCTGAGTATAAAATAAATATTCAAAAATAAACAAAAACTCATAACCTGAGTATAAAAAAAAAAATATATAAAACAAAAAAACAAAAAACCCTCATCTGGGATGACGGGGGCTCCTCCTTGGGGGCACTCTCGGGCTCCTCAGCTGCCTGGAGGGAGTGGGTGGTGGTGGGGGTGGGGGGGCATCTGGAGGAGGCTGATCCCCGGGTGGGCCACTCCTGGGAGCTATTGGCTGCCTGCCCTCCAAGGCCACGGCAATACGGCTGAGATACAGGTTGGTCTGGGCCTGCATCCTCAGCTGGCGAGTGATATGATGCCGCTGGTCACGTTGCCGCTGCCTCCCCTCTTCCCGGATGGCAGCTGTGTTGGCGTTGACGGCTGCTGTCAGGTGCCGTACATCAGCCTGCACCTCCCCCAGGCTGGTGACAACGTCCTGCACACGACTGGGCAGCTGTGACATGGAGCCCAGGCTGTCAGCGACCCGGTCTAAGTGGCCAGCAATCTCCCCCATCTGCTGGGTCTGCCTTGCGTGGTCCAACACTACCTGGTCCTGGACCATATCAGACAACCCCCTGGTCTTATGGGTCGCCTTCCTGGGGGCAGGAGAAGGTTGTCCCCGTGGGGATGGAGTCGCCCTTGAGGGGCTACCTAGGATGGGGGAGGGGATGACAGAGGGCCCTGCAGAGGAGGAGGACTCCTTCAACAATAACATAAAGTCCTGCTCAGGGACAGGCTCCTTCTCAACCACCTCTGCTGAAGTAGTGTGGGCACTCTCCTCCTCCACCTCGGTGTCTCCAGCACTCAGGGCCTCGTCATCAGCATCCCGTTGGGAGGTTGGGGTGGACTGGCCGGTAAGAGATGATGGCCCAGCTCCGTCATCTGTGGATGACACAAAGCAGACACATGTTGGTGGTCCCACACACTTGGCACATGTACCCTCCCCCCCTTACATGCAACACACCAAATAGGGGATAAAAAACACTTACCTGTCCTGGAGCCTTCCTCCATGGAGTCATAGCCAGGGACCCCCTCCAACTGCTCCCTGTCCAGGCAGCGGGCGACCACCTCCTCCTCCGTGGTCAGGCTGACCGGACATGGTGGACCACCACCTGTGCCCCTCTCATGCCTCCTGATGGTGGCCACCTTGCCACGGACCTTGCGCCGCAGGTCGTTAATTTTTTTTTGTATGTCGCTAGCAGTCCGGGTGGAGTACCCTAACACATTGACCCTGGCAGCAATGGTCTCCAGGATGCCCTGCTTCCTCTCCCGGCTGGTCTTCCTACTTTTTTTCCCGTGGAGGAACTGATTAAACGTCTCCATAGCCGAGATGATCACAGAGACCTCCTGGGCATTAAAATTGAGGTTCCTCCTCTCTTTGGGGGTAGCGGGAGCAGCCATGACAGTGCAAAAGTATCTTCCCTGGGGTGGGGGGAAACGGATCTACTTTTGCGCCGGAATGGCGTTTCCGCTAGCGCTTTTATACGCGCAACGGAACACATTGCGCTGGCATTTCCCGTGAAGTGGTGCCAACGGAAGTTGTGAGCATGCGCACAAGGGGGCGAGTGGAGCCTCACTTACTGCGCATGCTCCGTGGATGATGCGCTGAACGTAAGCCTCTGCGCTGGGCTCCGCCCATCATTTACATATGATCACACCCACTTTCACTTGCGTCGGGTTACGCCAGCGCATTATCGTTACTCTGGCGCAAGTTTACGCGCAACTGCTATGTGAATAACAGTACTTGCGCCGAAAGTGTCGGCGGAGTAACGTAAATGAGAAACGTTACTCCAAAGTAAAGAAGCGCCCATCTACCTGAATCTGGCCCATAATGTTTGTGTGAATGGAGCCTGAAAGTGTTAGGAACACTGCCAGTGAATGTGTTGTAATCTAAGTATATACTATATTCACATGGCTGCACAGGGGCAACTGCCAGGAAGATTTAGAAGATTTATACCAGTGGTTCTAAACGCTGCCTGCACAAACTGTGAGTGAGTGAGTGAGTGAGTGAGTGAGTGGATAACTTATATAGCGCTACAAATGCGAACTGAATCGCCTCAAAGGCGCTTAGGTATCCATTTCCTTCTATTTAGCCTTCAGAATAGGTGGGTCTTGAGTTTTTTTCCTGAAGGCCTGGTGATTCTCTTCCGTTCGGATATTAGTTGGTAACATGTTCCACAGTCGGGGCCCTTGGACTGCAAATCTTCATTCTCCTTTGGTCTTGTATCGGGCTTTGGGGATTTGTAGTAGATTTGTAGTGCATGCTGGGAGGGCTATTTATGAGGCAGACTCCATTTTCATGGGTTTTCTCTTCTTGTGGCGCCCACCTTCAGGGTAGCCATTCCACGGCACCCCGGCAAATGGCCTTCCGGGCCAGGGTGCACGGGCTACGCAGAGATCCTGGCTTCGGGACCACGTTGGCCCGGAGCAATTGATCTGCCGCTTGGGACTCAGTAATTGACTGAGTCCCTATCTAAAGAGGTCCTGGGCTGTCTTTCCTGTTGGAGGAAGCTGTTCGGTGGAAAGTCTGCCTGAGGAGTGTCAAGAGAGACTGGTGTTCCAATAGGGGCCTGACCATCCATCGGGGACCAGTGTAACCAGACACTGAGAGGCTGGATGTTTTTGCCTATCAGTCGGTAACCTAAACTAAACTACCTTAAGGAGATCCAGGTGTTATGTTCAGTCAAAAGGACTTTGGACTACTATTTTCTGCAACCATTGGGAGGGTCTGTGGCAGAGACTTAACCCCAAGTTCTAGTGTTATTCTGGCTACCAGGCTTGGGAGAGAGGCCTGTCCAGGTGCCCTATACCCATTATGGTGGAGTGAAAGTTTGTCGTTGGAAGCAGGACTGTTTCCTTTTCCCTACACCTGTATCTGTGTTTTGCACCTCTGCTATTCTTATATTCTTCAACAAGTTCAACTGTTTTACCTTGTTGGGTAAATAAAAGCACAAGAAAAAGACACCTGCTGTGTGGACATTCCATTACTACGGCTCTCATCAACTACCGACGGCGGAGTCACAGAGGTATCATGCCACCCAAAACAAATCAGCAGCTCCTCCGGGGGTAGTGCTACATAGGTAATGTAAGAGCCTCTGGTGATGGCCTTAAATGTGTTACAAAGAAGGGAGTAGTTCCCAAGGGGTACCTTGCCTGGCCAGAAGGTTTACATATCAGTTATTACTCAGGTGGGGACCCATCTAGAGGAAACCCAAAGAGGTTTTTTTTTAATTCTACCCACTGTTCTGATTTACAATGTTGCTTTATCCAATAGACATAGCCTCCTGAGACCCAGTCTGTGCAGACAATGTGGTAACTTGCTGACTCAGTAAGAAAAAGTATGGAGAAGCAGACAGCGTCTAAAAGGGAACTATACTATCTTACACAAAATAGGAGTGGGGAACAGGTAAAAATACAGAGTACAAAAAAGTAAAAAGGCTGCAACACCACAGCTATTAAATTATATGCAATTCTGTAAAGCCAATCTTTTGCTTTACATACATTTTTCACATTGCACAGTCAGATTGCTGACCTCCTTCTGAAAATGCTAGAGGCCTGGCTATATGCTGACCCACTGGGTTTAATACTTGCTGAATCTTCGACCTTGACCTTGGATACCAGGAAACCAGAATATAAGACAAAGTAAGAATGGGTCACATCCCCTATACTCAATAAAATAAAGTGCAGCGCAAAAAATACACAAATCATATAATAGCATCATGCAATAAAGTAATCAAAAAATAGTCCATAAAGTGCACAAGTGAAAAGAGGTAATGCTCCAATACAATCGTGACTGCGTGCAAATTCCAAGATCAGTGACCCCAGGACAGATCCTCCACCAGGTAATCAAGATCGCCTCTCACCTGAACCATTCGACCCAGAGCTAGGTCACATAGCATGAAAACAACAGACGTATCCTGATCTCATACAGGGATAGCAATAGACAGGCAGCTCAGCAATTCCCCAGATCCAAAGGATGATGGATGTATATGCAAATACAGAAAAAGGGAAAGACTACTAGTGCTCTCTGTATAGCATAACAGTTTATTAAAAGCAAGTGATAAAAAACTCACAATTTCAGACACTCGCGGCAGAGTGTGTGGCTACAAGCATGTCATGGATCCCCAGGCATCCAGCAACACAATCAGCGCACGGATCCGAGATGTGAGGCGGCGATCGCGGGTGATGTCACGTGACTCCTCCCCCTCGTACGCGTTGCGTCCCAGTGGGCAGGACTTCCTCAGCGTGGGGTGGAGAGAGATCAACGTGAACGTCCCGCTGTGGTCTAAATAGTGTAACGCTGCCATAGCAACCATAGATACAGTGGGCGGGACTTCCTCAGCGTGGGGTGGAGAGAGATCAACGTGAACGTCCCGCTGTGGTCTAAATAGTGTAACGCTGCCATAGCAACCATAGACACATTGACACCTGCAAACCTGCGCCACCTAGTGTTTCCATATTAAAAGGAAACAGGCACAGCTTACCATTCTAAAATGAACGGTCAAAGAAATAATGGTCTCAATTGAAAAATCAAAAGGACCGGCAGGTAAATAGATTAATTAGAAATGATTAATTAGTGAAGTCATCCGAAATCGCCTCCTCATTACAAAAAAGGTACACATAATATATTAAAATGGCCGACCAAGGCCAAAGATAAAATGACATTACGTTTACCATTAAATTACATATCAATAGTAATATTTAATATTATATTATAATGAATAATGAAATTAATAAAAAAAAAAAATTAAAAAAAAAATTAAATATTACCTCAAATACACTAAGGATCATGATTAACAATTAGAAATAAAACAATTAGATGAATGAAGTACAGCGCAGGAGTGCATTCTCATGATATTTGGGATCCTCACCTTTCCCAGCCAAAGGTGGAGGGGCTGAGTAAAGCCAAGGTAAATGTCCATTAAGCTAGGGTCCAAAGTGATTATCTTTTAGTTTTTTTTTATTGTATTGATTTAAAGTACTGAAATAATGTTTTATTCATAAATGCAAATAAGTTAGAATGTGCTTTCATTAAATAGAATATGTCTTATTAAGGTGAAGGCAACCCTAGGTCTAGTGTAAGTCTTAAATGGTGTAAACATTTTCAACACGATAAATGGAGTGAAGCTTTTGGTATTAAAGAAAAAAAAAAACTGCAAGTCTATGTGATTGTTGTTAAAAAATGCTCCAAATCCAACTAGACGTACAACTACCCATAACGGGGAGTTTTTTTAAACATAGTACTTTCACCTTGCAACAATATTGTTAGTGAAAATATTAGTATGTTCTTCATATGGAAGGGTTATAATCCTTAAAAAAAGTTTTTTTCCTACAATCATTGTGTACATGTATTGTAGTAAGACTGTAGACCACACAAAGTGGAGAAGAGAGGAATACTTTTCACAACATGGACTATAAATATGATATCATTCAATTTAGTGTCACATTAACCCGAAGAAGCATTTTCCAGTAGACCTATAATTGTCTGAAAAGAGAGTCACTAATGACACTTAAAAATTATTTGTTATTCCCATAGCTATGCATAATAACGCAAAATAAAATGCAAAGACACTTGCTTAGAAATATTTCAGCAAACCTGCCAATCAGATTCTGAGGCCGCGTACACACAATTAAATTTATCTGCTGAAACTGGTCCGCCGACCAGTTTCAGCGGACATATCCGATCGTGTGTACGACCTAGCGGACAGGTTTGTCCACTACAAACCTGTCCGTCGTATATGTCCGCTGGTTAGAACGCCTAACCAGCGGACAGAAATCTCCTGCATGCGCCAAATGGATTTGACGCATGCGTGGAAGTATTTTACTTCCTGGAGTGGTGACGTGGCGGCGTCAACGTCACCGCCACATCACCGTCATGTCACCGCGTCCTCAGCCCGAGGGGATTTTCGTCCGATGGTGTGTACACGCCATCGGACAAAAATCCGATGAGACATGTCCGCTGCAAAGGTCCGTCGGACATGTTTGAGCGGACATGTCTCATCGTGTGTACGCGGCCTAAGTGTGGGAAGAGACTATCTCATGTCGATTGGTACTATGCAGAGAAAAAACTTGTTCTGCTGTCAAATGCAGTCCTTAAATAAATACTTTTGAAAAAAGTGGTGATACTGTCTAAGTAAATAACCTAAATAAAAAATGCAAGCAGCTTAAAATGTGAGATACCCACAAATAAACTAGTACAATGGAGGAACAAGCTGCGCAACTAATGTGAACACTATAGTGGTATTGATCCAAAATACAAAATATATTTATATGGAGCAAATGATTAGTCCCGTAAGTGAGATAACATATCCCGTGTATTACGAATGATATATGAATCAAATATATAAAAAAAGTCTATTATTCAAACACGGAACGCAAAAAATGCATCTGATGGTATTTGATAGCAGAAAAAATTATTCTTTTCCCTTCAAGCAGATGGTGACATCAAATTCAGGGTGGCACCTTTCAGGGTGGCGGCGTGCTGATGTCTAGAACTGCATACTGTGTCCCGGAGTGAATGGGTTGTGCTAGCCGGCCGACTATATATATATTCACAAGGGAATTTTATCTACCTTCCTGTAAGTGTGATTTTAATCTTTTTAATAAATTGTTATATGGGTTCACACTATGTAGCCTTTTTTCTTCTCCATATTGGTTTCATTCAACACTGATTATCGGTCCACTGTGGGAGAAGTCTCGGCGCTTGGATATCCTGCCACGTAACCCCTTGGCTGGGGAACAAGCCATCTGCTATCAGAAGATCTCTAGTTGGGATCTTTCCCTCTGGTAAGGGGCCGTGTGATTGAATGGTGGAGGTGTCTTGTCTATCCATGCACTTTTCTGAGGTTCTCGCATTTGATGTCACCATCTGCTTGAAGGGAAAAGAATAATTTTTTTTGCTATCAAATACCATCAGATGCATTTTTTGCCTAAGACGCTGTGGAGAATATTTCCCCACTTCCGCTCCTCACAGTCGTCAAGGGCACGTCTTTCAGATGAACTTTATGTTTACCTTCTATAGAATGCAATCTCCATAAAAGCCTTTAGAGGATCCACTGAGAAATCAAAAACATCCACCAGTCCCTAGTGATAACTTCTAATACAGTATCTCACAAAAGTGAGTACACCCCTCACATTTTTGTAAATATTTTATTATATCTTTTCATGTGACATCACTGAAGAAATGACACTTTGCTATAATGTAAAGTAGTGAGCGTTCAGATTGTATAATAGTGTAAATTTGCTGCCCCATTAACCAATTAAGGACTGGGCCTATTTTTCAAACTTGTTTTTGCTACAAAATTATTTAGAACCCCCAAACATTATAAATTTTTATATACTTTTTTTGGAAAAAATACCCTTTTTTTTAATAAAAAATAAGATAGTAAAGTTAGCCCAATTTTATATTGTGAAAAATGTTGTTACGCCGAGTAAATTGACACCCTGCATGTCATGCTTCAAAGTTGCGCCCGCTCGTGGAATGGCAACAAACCTTTACCCTTAAAAACCTCCATATGCAACGTTTAAAAAATTCTACAGGTTGCATGAGGAGAATTATTGCTCTCACTCTAAGGACCGCGATGATACGTCACATGTGCGGTATGAACACCATTTTCATAAGCGGTTGCTACTCACGTATAATTCTTATTCTTATTTATTTTACCTCTTATTTATTTTTTTTAGACTGTTCTTTTTTTGAAAAAATGTGTCACTTTTAATCCTATTACATGGGATGTAAACATCCCTTGTAATAGAAAAAAAGAATGACAGGACCTCTTAAATATGAGAACTGGGGTCAAAAAGTCCTCAGATTTCATATTTACACTAAAAGGCAAAAAAATTAAAAACAAAAATAAAATTAAAATAAAATAAAGTCGTTTGAAAAAGTTGCTTTCACCAGTTAAGACCCGGACCAATATGCAGGTTAAGTACCTGGCCCCTTTTTGGGATTCGGCACTGCGTCACTTTAGCTGACAATTGCGCGGTCGTGCGACGTGGCTCCCAAACAAAATTGGCGCCCCTTTTTCCCACAAATAGAGCTTTCTTTTGGTGGTATTTGATCACCTACCTGTATGCGGTTTTTATTTTTTTGCGCTATAAACAAATTTAGAGTGACAATTTTGAAAAAAATTCAATATTTTTTACTTTTTGCTATAATAAATATCCCCAAAAAATATGTAATTTTTTTTTCCTCAGTTAAGGCCAATACATATTTTTCTACCTATTTTTGGTAAAGAAATGGCATTTTATGATCATCGTTACCTATATCAGGGAACAGATGATCACTGACATTGTCACAGAGAAGAACGGGGAAGGTTTGTTTACACTCACCTCTCCCCGTTCTTAAGCTCCTGTGACCCAATCGCGGGACACCCGCCTGGGCTCTTAAAGGGGACATATATATATACGTCCCTGTGCCCAGCCGTGCCATTCTGTCGACGTATTTTGTACATGGTCGACCATGGTGAAGCATGTTCTGAGTGGAACCTGTCCTGTTAAACCGTTGTATGGTCTTGGCCATTGTTAAGCAGCTCAGTTTTAGGGTCTTGGCAATCTTCTTATAGCCTAGGTCATCTTTATATAGAGCAACAATACTTTTTTTCAGAACCTTTAGAGAGTTCTTTGCCATGAAGTTTGATGTTTAACTGCCAGTGACCAATATGAAAGAGTAAGAGCAATAAAACCAAATTTAACACACCTGCTCCCCATTTACACCTGAGACCTTGTAACACTAATATGACACTTGGAGTGAAAATGGCTAATTGGACCCAATTTGGACATTTTCACTGAGGGGTGTACTCACCTTTGTTGCCAGCGGTTTAGTGTTGAGTTATTTTGAGCGGGCAGCAAATTTACACTTTTATACAAGCTGTACACTCACTACTTTACATTGTAGCAGAGTGTAATTTCTTCAGCGTTGTCACATTAAAAGATATAATAAAATATTTACAAAAATGTGAGGGGTGTACTCACTTTTGTGAGATACTGTATTAGAAGTTATCACTAGGGACTGGTGAATCACAATAAAAAAAAAATAGCTACCTAGCGGGAACAGTGACACTAATACAGCGATCAGAAAAATGATCGCTTAGTGACACTGGCAATAGGGAGTGAAAGGGTTAACTAGGGCGGTGATCAAGGGGTTAAAACTTTATATGGGGGGGGGGGTACGGGGGCTACCCTGGACCTAACACTAACTGCCTGTCACACTGCCTGTCACACTAACACTAAATGCAGTGATCAGTACATATATGATCACTACATTCAGTGACACTGTTACAGGGGGGTGGGGGTTGATCGGGGGGGTTAATGTGCCTATGTGTAGTGTGTGTCAGTGTAGTGTTGTGCAGACTTACTGTGCGATGTAATCTCTCCTCAGCGGCGGTTTAAAATACCGCTGAGAGGAGAGATTACATCACTTCCCCCTTCCTGTGTTTACACAGGAGGAGGAAGTGCACTGCAGGGGGAGCGCACGCATTGGCTGGGAGCGATCCGGAGGGGGCGGACAAAAACGAACCGCCGCCCCCTCATCCCGGAACGCTCGCACAGCAAACCGGATCGCCACATGTACCGGGGGGGGGGGTCCCGATCGGACCCCCGACCCACTTCTAGGCAGGGACGTACAGGTACGCCAATGTGCCTGTACGTGCTATTCTTGCGACGTAAATGCACATGCGGTGGTCTGAAAGTGGTTAAAGATGAACTTCACATGCCCCTTTGCTTTTTTATTTTATTTTTATTTTATGCAGAATTGTCTTCATAAAAACATACCTGCCCAGCAATCTAGTGCTATCCTGCTATTGGCTGACAAAAGCCATGCCCCACAACTCCACCCAATACTTCCTACTTCAACAGGAAATGTCAGTTTCTTCCAGGTGGTTGCATTAGGCCCCCAATGACACGTTGCCAGGTCCACCCTCCAACCACTGCGTGTCCCAGCACCAGTAGCCTCCATCCCACCTAGCCAATAATGGATAATTGGGGGAAAGGTGTTTGACTTGTTTGTGTTGAGTAAAACAAAAAAAAAAAAACATTTTGGGACTAAAGGTCTGCTTTTAAGAAGCTAAACAGATAAAAACAGCCAATGCATGGAAGGGGGGGGGGGGGGGGTGGGAGAGACATAGAACACAAAGCTTAGAATGGTGCAGTAATGTAGAAGTGTTAAAAAGTACATGGTGGCACTGCAAACAATGCACTGGTTAATGCAGCTGGCCACTAATAAAAAGTTGTGTGCGTTATTTGACTGCAAACTTGCTGGACAAAATTCTACAAATATCTGCCTCATGATACAAATATGTGCACAATGAAAAGGCCCCTAGATTAGCCATAAAAGAGTTTATATATACAGGAAACTGGTATCACTAGATTCAGATTAAATAGAAGGAAATTATAACTTGTTTATACCGTAGCAGTATCATCTACAGGTTCCTCTTCGGCCACTAGCTTCATTGGACAATCTGACGCCTTGACTGGTGTGATGTTATTGTTTACCAAAACCCCTTATCCTTATGCTAACTTACTTCTAAATAAGACCATGACATCTTCTGGATTAAATGGCCAACAAAGGCCCCTTTATTAATTCCAAAAAATAACATATAAAAGAACTTATCAAAAATATATATTTTTTATAAATATATATATCTTTTCATAAATATATATATATATTTAACACATACTGTAACATTTTCCCAACAGATTTTTCTTTAACTGCTGCGCCTGGGTTCCTGAGAGAAGGTACCAACTGCTATTTCATCGGCTGTCCACGATCTTTACAGTATCCTGCCCACCAGCTGCGATCCACAGCTCAGAGACAATGCCTCGATCCTTCTTCCACCATTCAGCCCGATGACCAATAGTCCATGACCAGATAGGGGAGGTGCCCATCCCGAGACAGGTCCCTAACCCCTACCACCCATAACTGATATATACAAATAAATAAATATATATATATATATATATATATATACCATCACCATCCAACCTTCAGGAACACCGAGACCTGTGCCACCGACACCTGAAATAAAACACAGCAAAAACACATACCCATACCAGACAACTGCATACAGGGAGGGAGGGAGGAAAATTCAGCACTGTGTGATGCCTCTCCTGCTCTCCGCGCCAGAATGCAGAGGCTCCGCCCCCCGTTCTCCTATATGGACACAGCATGGGTAATCTAAACCCCTCCCTGTGTCCCAGCTAATACTGTACCCACTCCTACATCACTTCCTGGTGCACATGCCTAAGCATACCTGCTGTCATGCGGACCCTGTGCTGAGGTTCCCTTTAGCTCCAGGGCATTCTTTGTTACGGGACTCGCTTTCCCAAAGTTCAGGAGTTTGTATAATCTTTTCAACAAGTTCTTCGAAGGCACACTGAACACCATCCCTGGTTTTTGCACTGGCATCTGTAAACAATATTAAATGTTTTGGTGCAAACTTGAGGCCTTCGTTTCAGTTCAATTCTTGATTGTCTATGTCTATCTTGGTTCCAACTAACATTTTTACAATGTAATTTCTTGTGCAATATGTCTCCAGTTCATTTAACCAGTTGTCCAGTCTTACGAATATGTCTCTTCTCGTGACATCTTAAATCAATATAACACCTTGTGCACCCTTGTAAAAGCTAGGAGTTAGGGTTCAGAAACATTCTTGTCCAGCAGTATCCCAAATCGACAACATTGCTTTATTACCATCCACTGAAATGGTTTTCACCTTAAATTCAATACCAATAGTAGCAGCAAGCTCTGCATCAAAAGTGTCATCTGTGAATCTCAACAAAATGAATGAATGAATGAATGAAAAACGTATATAGCGCGGCACATGCGAACTAAATCGCCCCTGGGCGCTCGTTGTTTCTGTCTCTCAAGGCCTTCAAAAGAGCAGAGTTTTAATCTGTCTTCTGAGGCTCAGGTGGTTCTCCTCCAACCGAATGCTGGTTGGTAAAGCGTTCCATAGTCTGGGACCTTGGAAAGCAAACCTTCTTTCTCCTTTGGACTTGTATCTGACTTTGGGTATCTGGAGCAGATTTTGATTGCTGGATCGCAGGACGCGATTGGAATTGTGGGCTTTTATCTTTTCGCATAGATATTGCGGGGCTTTCCCATGGATGCACTTATGTGTCAGACAGAGGACTTTAAAAGTAATTCTGTCTTTTACTGGCAACCAATGAAGGGATCTCAGTGAAGGTGAGATTGATTCCCAGGGTTTTTTCCCAGTCACAAGTCTGGCGGCCGTAATTTGAACGACTTGCAGTCGAGTGATTTGGTACTTAGGGAGACCGAGGTAAAGGGCAGTCTGGAGTTTACAATTGCTCCCACCACGACTGCTACGTCTTCTTTGGGGATAAAGGGAATAAGTCTGCGTAGTAGGCGCAGCAGATGGTGAGATCCGCTGACTACTGACCCTATTTGTGTGTCCATTGTCATGTAGGAGTCAAAAATTACCCCGAGACTTTTGACTTTGGAGCTAGGGGTGATGATTTGGCCCAGAATGGGCGGAGGTGTCCAGGTTGTTGCCAGTTAACTCTTGCGACTGGCATGAAACAGAAAAAGTTGTGTTTTGGAACTATTGAGTTTAAGATAACTCTTAGGCCGCGTACACACCATCGGACATATCCGATGAAAATGGTCCGCGGACCATTTCCATCGGATATGTCCGATCGGGAGTTTGATCCGATGGCGTGTACACACCATCGGATCAAATTCCCCGCCGCCAGCGGGCGCGGTGACGTGGCGGTGACGCGGCGGTGACGTTGACGCCGCCGCGTCACCGCCACGTCACCGCACCAGGAAGTAAAATGCTTCCGCGCATGCGCTTAATCCATTCGGCGGCGGCGCGGCGGCGGTGGGGGATGACATGTCTGCTGGTAAGTGTACTAACCAGCAGACATGTCGGGCGGACAGATTCCCACCGGATGGATTTCAAAGCATGCTTTGAAATCTGTCGGGTGGAGAAATCTGTCCGCTAGCCCATACACACGAGCGGAGATGTCTGCTGAAACGGTCCATCGGACCGTTTTCAGCGGACATATCCTCTTGTATGTACGCGGCCTGAGTCATCCAGTTTTCTATCAAAGAGAGACAATTCTCTAAACTGCGATGATGATCCTTTTTGTTGCAGATGCGAAAATACAGTTGCGTGTCGTCTGCGTATGAGTGATAAAGTAGTTGTTGACTACTAATGATTTCAAAAAGAGGGCGAAGATAGACGTTGAAGAGCACCAGTGACAGGGGTGATCCTTGAGGGACTCCACATGACACTGTGCGTTTTTCTGAGGTGAAAGGTCCCAATTTCACTGTTTGTGATCGGTTTTCCAAGAAGGAGGAAAACCATGGTAAATCACCTTCTGCGACTCTGGCTACTTCAGCTAGCCGCGTCAGTAATAGTTTGTGATCTACTGTGTCAAAGGCTAGACTTGCCCACCCCGCTTTCCCCAATGATCATTGGTGGTGGTCAGGATATCTTCCTCCATTCTTCTCCTCTGCCGCTCCAGCTCTGCGCAGCTCCAACACTGTATGCTCCCTGCAACCTTCTACCCCTTGGTGTGGACCCGACTGGACTCAGAAGATGACAACAGCTTTGGAAGGCATGTGACCACACCCAGGTGTCTCCTGAAATAATGTTTTTAAATGTTTATTCCTCTTTGTTTCTGATTTTTCTTTATTCCTGCACTGCTTTTTCAATAAAACACAACACGTATTTAAGCTTTTAGACTTTACCATTCTACAAATGTACATACTATTAATTTTGTTACTGCAATTTTTTTTATTGCAGACTGATTTTCCACAGCTTTGAAACTACTAGATATGTCAGGCTTGAATACATTTACTAAATGCAAAACTTATCCATTAGGGCTCTCTTATTAACTACACTTTCCCTACCCTACACTTTCCCTACACATACACGCATTTTCACTTAAACTCTGTTATGTTATTTCACTGAAAACGAGGGCCCAGATTCACAGAGCAATTACGCCTGTCTAACTGGTGTTAGACAGGAGTAATTTCAAATTTCGCACGCCGTATCACTAGTTTGAATCCTCAAACCATGATACGGCGGCTTCGGGCTTCGATCCAAGAGGCTTACGTCTTCGTAAGCCTTCGGATCTACGCTGCGATATTTTTGCGGCCGCTGGGAGGAGTTCGCATCATTTTCATGCGTCGGGATATGCAAATGAGTTTTTACGGCGATCCACGAAGATACGAGCGGTCTTCGCAATCGCTTACGTCTATTTTTTTTTTACGTACTGTTAGACCAGCTTTTTGCTGGTCTAACGGTGCGTAGCCCATGTTAAGTATGGCCGTCGTTCCCGCGTCTAATTAAATTTTTTTTTTTTTTTTTACGTAAGTCGTTCGGGAATAGAAATGTCCGTAAACGATGCTACTCAAACAACGAATGACGTAATGACGTGATTTCGCGCAATGCACGGCGGGAAATTTCTGAATGGAGCATGCGCAGTTCGATCACCGCGGGAACGCGCCTATTTTAAATGCTTCACGCCCCCTACTCGCGTAGTTGGCTTGCGCCGGGAGAAATACTCTAGGCCGCCGTCGTTTACTGGACGAAATCTATCGGGATTCCACGTAGAGCCAGGTAAAAAACGGCGGCGTAGAGTATTTCTGTTACTCTACGCTAATCTAATTCTCTATGAATCTGGCCCAATATGTTTTATTCAAAAACTGCAGTCTAAAACTTTCAGTAGCTATATGGTAATAGACATTCTGGAAGTATTCCAAATGCACAGTTGAATTTATTGGCCTAGTGAAAAAAAAAAAATCATCAGTAAACAAGTACAAGTTGTATCCTATATGTCAAATCTTTTCTATAATTGCATTGCTATTAGTAGACCTAAATGACTCAGAAGAGAAATACAATTCCTTTAATCTTTCCTAGCAAAGACTGGGATGTCTTACTTAAAGGCCTTTCACACTGTGCCGTACCTAGCGTCGGCGGTAAAACGCCGGTATTTTTAGCCGCGCTTTACCGTCGGATTTGCCTCAGGCTTTCACTCTGGAGTGTGAGGAGCAGCTGTTTTAGGGCGGATTGCAGGCACTATTTTTAACGCTATAGCACCTGCTATAGTGTGAATATGAAAATGTGTAGCGCTTAATGTTGTATAAGATAATAAATAAAAAAATAAATAATACAATACAAATCATAAGTGTGATTAAATTAGATATCACCACCTGAAAATATTTAGATCCAATAAATCCAACAATCCTGTGAAAAAATATGTATTGTCCAATAAAGGAAACAAAATAGTAGTCCACAAGTGTAGAGTAAGTAGAATGATTAATCCCACGTAGGTGCGACACTCTAGATGAGATGACAGTAAAAAAGGCAGCACCAGTGATGGAAGGAGGCTTACCAAAGGTAAATTACTTAGGAAGGCATATACCAGCCAAGTCACAAAAGCTTATATGGTTAATCACCACGATGGATACTGCTGGTCTTGAATCCAACTGGCAACTTGACACTAGTATTCCGGAAGCCTCAATATATCCTCGGAGATGAAAACCATATAATCGTGTCTGAGCCAGAGACTTAGTATCAACAGACCATGCGTAGTAAAAAAACTCACATAGCGTGATACCGTAAGGCCGCGTACACACGATCAGTCCATCCGATGAGAACGGTCCGAAGGTTAACCGATGAAGCTGACTGATGGTCTGATGTGCCTACACACCATCGGTTAAAAAACTGATCGTGTTAGAACACGGTGAGGTTTACGTGTTTTAACACAACGACATGCTGAAAAAATTAAGTTCAATGCTTCCAAACATGAGTCGACTTGATTCTGAGCATGCATGGATTTTTAACCGATGGTCGTGCCTACTAACGATCGGTTTTGACCTATCGTTAGGCGTCCATTGGTTAAATTTTAAAGCAAGTTCTCTTTTTTTGACCGAAGGATAACTGACTGATGGGGCCCACACACGATCGGTTTGGACCGATGAAACGGACCTTCAGTCCGTTTTCATTGGTTTTGACCGATCGTGTTTGACACGGCCTAAGAGTAGTAATATATTTAAAAGCAAATAAAATGAACACTCACGTGTTAAAACATCATCATGGGCATATGTTAAATTAGGTGCAAGAGCGATGTATGTAGGTGGGTCCATCCGACGCATTTCAACTACAGTAAACAGTAGTCTTCTGGGGTCACCTGCTATAGTGTCCCTGTTCTCCATTTCAAGTCTGAATTCAGTCTGAGTTTTTGACTGAATTCAGGCCTTAAACAGGCCAGAATATGCACAGGACTCCTGTGTAATTCATACCAGAGCTGCTTTGGAGATGTGTAAACCGACTCCATAGGGAGCCAGTCACAATCTCCTGTCATGTAAATTGGATCCGGGGAAAAACACATCCAATTTGCACTAGTGTGAACCCAGCCCAAAATGCAAGTAACTCACATCAGTGAAGATTTTGACTCAGTGTAGACTTTAATAGAGTACACCTGCCCCCTCACCCCATTCAGTTTTTGACTGAATTCAGGCCTTAAACAGGCCAGAAGATGCACAGGACTCCTGTGTAATTCATACCAGAGCTGCTTCGGAGATGTGTAAACCGACTCCATAGGGAGCCAGTCACAATCTCCTGTCATGTAAATTGGATCCGGGGAAATCCACATCCAATTCGCACTAGTGTGAACCCAGCCCAAAATGCAACTCACATCAGTGAAGATTTTCACTCAGTGTAGACTTTAATAGAGTACACCTGCCCCCTCACCCCATGCCTAAATAACCAATCATCGTATAGCTGCTTTTAACCTGCTGCTTATGTGCACGCCCATTTACTGAGCCATGCTCCCATCAGTCAATGCTCCCTTTCCCTATGGGATCAAGGGGTCTTCTTTCGCACAACACAATATTTAAAAAAAAACCACTGTTTTTGATATACATTTTATAGAACAATACAAAATATACCCTACCTCACAAAATGATTTAAACCATTTTAATGGGTTCCCCTCTCCTCTTCTTGTATACCATAGCATTAATCCTCAGTCCTGTCCCCATGCCTCTCTAATTTATGATTTGCTATGCTCCTTTACCTTTCCACCGATGCTTCACAAATTTTTCTGAGATGTACTACCCAGACAAAGACAAAGAATTTGAACCTGTAATTATTTTATTGCCTACAGTAATTCTGAAAGCACAATAGTCACATTTTCAGAATAACTCAACTGATATGTGACCTTAAATTGAATAAAAGCATTGAACAAGAAAAAAAGAGGTAAATACCAGAGGGTCTTGTACTGCTAGGTGCTGGGCTTGTTTTTTTCCTTTGTGTTTGGGGCCATTAGGGTATGTTGCTTTTTAATGTATAACACAATATTAAAAACAAAAAACAAACAAAAAATCATTTTGGCTCACTGTGTCCAAATTTGTTGAAGAAATCTTGAACACTTTAAATTGTATTGTATTGATGTGTATTGTAGCTATACTGTCTCTTTATTTTGTAACGCACTGCATAAAACTATAAGGCTTCCTTCACACAAGAGATTATCAGGGCCGTCTTTAAGGCAGGGCAAAAGGGGCAGCTGCCTCATACTTGCCAACTATCCTAGTTTAAATTCCATTGTCCCTTGAAGTTTCAGTCCTTTGCCATGTCTTGATTTCTCAGTGTGACGTGCTGCTACTAATGCTGCCCAGCTCTGCCCTATTGTTGTGTACAGATGACTCAACCGCAGACCCTGGGCCAGATCCACAGACATGAGCGGATCTTTGTGTGGGCGTAGCGTATCTTCTTTACGATACGCCGCCGCAACTTAGAGAGGCAAGTACTGTATTCACAAAGTACTTGCGTCCTAAGTTACGGCGGCATAGCATAAATGGGCTGGCATAAGATAGCGTATTTCGAAGTAGGCAGGTCTTGGGCGTGTAGTATTATAATTTTTAAACTTTTTTGATTGCTACACTTGGATTTTTTATATTGCCGCCATTCAATAATGGATGTGTTTGAATATCGCACTAGTCGCACCTTCAGCACTGAAGGGGTGTTTACGGTTCTTAAAACAGACTCGGAAACGGGTGGCCTTTTCATGAGGCTCAAGAACGTAATGACTTCAGAACTTCACCTTCAATGGGACACAGCATTTTTAGAACAATACGTTAAAGAAAATATGGTCCCTAGAGGGCTGAGATGGGATGTACATCCCCAGCAGGGAGACCCTGATCTCGAGTCCTGGTACCAGTTTTTTAATTCTCAAGGTATTTCCCTTTTGAACTTTTTAATCGATAAGAAAAAAAACCAAATGTCTAATTTAGATAAAGAAATTAAAGAAATTAAGGAAAAACTCCTTCCCTTTAAATCCACCACAGAGTATATCACATTATCTACCAGTTTAAAAAATCATCTGGAGAAGGAGGAACGTGAACAGAAGCATAAAAAACAGAAAAAATATGCGTGAGATTTTGCCGATTACACATCCCGCTCAGGTTTTTAGTTGGCAAAATGAGGAGACCACTAGGACAGGGACAGTTTCTTCTAATTCAGAGATGGAGGTTTCTCAACCGTCCACTAGCGAGGTGAAGGTCCTTACTTTTTCTCAACCTATACCGAACAGTTCCATAACCCAGTAGATGTCTGTGAAGACGAAACCGGTCGGTTAACTGGACTCTTATCACCACTATTGCGTTACTACCAAGATTTTTGCTTGCTGTGGTTTCCTTGATGTGCAGTGTGGAACTTTTTATCTTTTGGTTTTTTTTTGCTTTTATATTTTGGTACATGGACTGTATCCTTGCTTGGAATTTTTAATGAGATTTGCAGATCTCTTTGCTGTGTCAATACTTTTTGATCAACTTTTAATAAATTTCTACACGATGAGGAGGTGTTCTCGCCCTCTTTTTTTCATATCTTCCATGAAATACGGAGTCTCACATCTTCACTGTTCTGTCTGACGTTCCTGAGGCCAGCGATACCTGCTCTCCTTTTGGGATCTGCCTACAGCATCACAACCTGGGACATCGATTTATCCATTGGGATGATCGGAGGGCGGCTAGCCTATACAAGCTTTGAAGACCTACCCACCATACGGTGAGCCGTGGGTCAACAAAAGTCGGTAAGAGTACCTTAATATATATATGCCAAAGAATGTCCTGGGAAGATGACCTGTTTCTGAGGGAAAGGATTGCCCTTGTATATGGATGAGGTGTTTCAAACTGAATGAACAATCAGTCTGTTTTGGGGAAACTGGAATATCAACATCCTCAAACCTACACCTATCCCCCCTCCCCCGTTTTTTTGCTGTTTTCAGGACCTCTTGCATTTGTTTTCAGCTGCACTTATTTTGTTGCAACTCTTTTCACATAACCTTCAGTTTGTGTTTTTTTGAATATTGTTATTTGTTTCACCCAGCTCAACAGCTGGTGTTTCATAGCCTATAGTCTATGATCTTCTTCACGAAGGCTGCACCTTAGGTCTTACTGTATTTTGGCTGGTAGCTACATCACCCTGGCCATTTATGGTTTTTCCTACATCTATATAGTTTTGGCGCTACACTTTTTTTTCTTTTTTCTATTACACTTTATCCACTGTGGTGTTGGCTGCCTATACACTATATATTTACACTATATATTTACACTGAATTGTTTAGCGCAATATATTTTTTAACTTTTTTGTATTATAATGAGGCTTGACCCCATGTAGATGCATGTCCGTACGAACGGTGCATGCGCCGTCCGTGGACGTGACCCAGTGCGCATGCTCCGACTCATGTCCGATCGAATTCCTAAGATACGTCGAAAAATGCCTCCGACCTGAACGTAACTTACGCACAGCCCTATTTGTGTATGACTTACGCAAACAACGTAAAATACGACGCTGTTTCGACGTCCATACGTTAACATGACTTACCCCTGCTTTATGAGGGGTAAAGTTACGCTGGTCGTACACCTTACGTAAACTGTGTATATTGGTACGCTGGGCGCAACTACGTTTGTGGATCGGCGTATCTAGGTCATTTGCATATTCAACACGGAAAATCGACGGAAGCGCCCCTAGCGCACAATTGCACACAATTATACGCCGGCGTAGGCAAGTTACGTCGGCGGAGGAAGCGACGTATCTGCCTTTGAGAATCAGCGTAATGGCAGCGCAGTTACGGCCGTTGGGCCCTGTGTTTACATGTAAATAACTGTAGGCAGCATTCATATGCGCTGAGCTGAGCTTTCTTTTGTTAAAGACAGCATTTGTATGTACACTGCTCAACACTGCTTTGCTGTTAATCAGGTGCAGGGGCAACAATGAGACGACCTCCAATACAGAAATGTTTTTCAGATAGAGGTGTCTGACCTACTCATTGACTGCGCTAGTTTTGCAGGCTAGAGAGTCACTACAGCACAAGACGATACTTGAGGTTGCACAGGCAGTGGATGGCCAACGAGGATGGCACATCAATACGTGTCATTGCCAGAATTTGCTAGCACAAAGAGCATGGACCAGGAGACAGGCAGTTACTCTATGGACAGAGCCGTACCTTAACCCATCAGGAGGACTGATATCTGCTCCTTTGTGCAAGGAGGAACAGGGTGAGCACTGCCAGAGCCCTACAAAATGACCTCCATCAGGCCACTGGTGTGAATGTCTCTGACCAAACAATCAGAAACAGACTTCATGGGGGTGGCCTGAGTGCCCCGACGTCCTCTAGTATGCTCTGTGCTCACTGCCAGACACTGTGGAGCTCGATTGGTGTTTTCCACTGAACACCAGAATTGGCAGGTCTGCCCTATACTTTTCACAGATGAGAGCAGGTTCACACTGGGCATATGTGACAGACGTGAACAAGTCTGGAGAAACCACAGAGAACTTTATGCTGCTTGTAACATCATTCAGCCTGACCGGTTTGGTGGTGGGTCAGTGATGGTCTGGGGAGGCATATCCATGAAGGGACACACATACCTCTACAGGCTACACAATGGCACCCTGACTGCCATTAGGTATCGGGATGAAATCCTTGGACCCATTGTCAGACCCTATGCTGGTGCAGTGGGTCCTGGGTTCCTCCTGGTGCACGACAATGCCCAGCCTCATGTGGCGAGAGCATGCAAACAGTTCCTGGAGGATGAAGAAAATGATACCATTGAATGGCCCCCACGCTCACCTAACCTAAGTCCAAAAGAACACGCCAGGTTGCACCTCAGTCTGTTCAGGAGCTCAGTGATGCTTTGGTCCAGATCTGGGAGGAAATTCCCCAGGACACCATCCGTCGTCTCATTAGGAGCATGCCCTGATGGTGTCAGGCATGCATACAAGCACTTGGGGCCCATGCAAACTACTGAGGACCATTTTGAGTTGTTGCAATGAAATTTCAGCAAAATGGACTAGCATTTTGCCCAGGGTCCAATCAATATTGAAGACGACCCTGGAAATTATGGGTATACACCAGTATCCCGCTTAAAGCGGAGTTCTACCCTAAAGTGAAACTTCCACTCATCTGATTCCCTTCTTTGACAGGTATCCTTTCCCACTTCTGGGAGTCCGAGCAACGGCCCGTGATGTCACCACGGGGCACCCTCCTCCTCCCCTGGCAGCCGGGCCAGTAGGAGAGAGGAGTGGGGCCTTGTGCATGCGCAGTAGGGTTCCCGGAGTGAAGCTGAAAGGGTACACTGCCGGTTTCCCTCACCCGCAATGGCGGCGGCAGCACCCGACAGCTGATGGAAACATCAGCTTTGGTGCCGACATTAAAGGGGCTCCAGGACAGGTAAGTGTCCATTTATTAAAAGCCAGTAGCTGCAGTATGTGTAGCTGCTGGCTTTCAATTTCATTTTTTTGGTCCGGAATCAGCAGATTATTTTGGTTGGGATAACAAGCTCCTAAACTTGACTCAACAAAAGCCTTTGGGTGTTATTTACAAAATGAAAATCCCCTTTGCACTACAAGTGCAAACTGCAAGTGCAAAGTGCACTTGAAAGTGGTGAAGTGGTCGCTGTAAATCTGAGGTGTAGATCTGAAATGAGGGGAAGCTCTGCTGATTTTGTTACCCATTTATGTGCTAGCTAAAATGCTGTTTTTTTTTATTTTACTTGCATGCCCCCCTCAGATCTACAGTGACTGCACCTCCAAGTGCACTTTCAGTGCAATTTCAAGTGCACTTTGCACTTGTAGTTTGCACTTGTAGTGCAAAGTGGATTTGCCTTTTGTAAATAGCCCCCTATGTGTACATGTACACAAATGCTTTTAGTAGAGTTTAGGAGCTGCTCCATTTAAGTGAGGATAAAACTCCCTCTGCTGAATGCGGAATAATCACATTCATATAATGGCTCCATGTGCATTTATCTGCAGACAGCCCATGGCTGCTGTCAGCTTCTCATTCATTCACATGGGCAGCATCTAGACTTAAGTACCCGAGATTGCGGCTGCAAGAACCTGCTGATTCTTCCCACTAGAATTCACAGACTAGTCCTAATAGCCCATGTGAAGGAGCCCACAGTGCCATCTAAATGCTATATAATAATAATAATAATAATAATAATAATAATAATAATAATAATAACGATAATAATAGTAATAAAATAATCTGTACTAGAAAAAATCAACTCTGATGTTTTATTGGTCACTATTAGCAGTGATTGCTCTTAGACACCTGGAATACAAATTACTAAGCCAGTGAATATAGATAAAAGGAAATACTGTATATTTGCCTGTCTTAGTGAATAGCACCTGCCGAGTCCATCTGAACAAATTAAGTGAATGCAGCTCCACATACATCTGGGCTTGTTATTAGTCATGTCTGCTTTCTATTTATGTCCATCTGGTGAAAACATCCATAACTGACTGTACAGCCTGAAATAGAAGAAAGGGATGAGGTATTGTATAGACAGAATAATGCCAGTCACAAAGCACATCCATATTATAGACAGTGCAAGCGTTTATATAAGCTCTAGTATGTGCTGGCTAAACATACATTTCTGATAGATAGATAGATAGATAGATAGATAGATAGACAGACAGACAGACAGACAGACAGACAGACAGACAGACAGACAGACAGACAGACAGACAGACAGACAGATAGATAGATAGATAGATAGATAGATAGATAGATAGATAGATAGATAGATAGATAGATAGATAGATAGATAGATAGATAGATAGATAGATAGATACTGTTCAAAACAATTAAAGGAACACTTTGAAAACACATCAGATCTCATTAGGGAAAAATATAAAA
Organism: Rana kukunoris; assembly: GCA_029574335.1. Taxonomy (NCBI): domain Eukaryota; kingdom Metazoa; phylum Chordata; class Amphibia; order Anura; family Ranidae; genus Rana; species Rana kukunoris. The sequence goes on from CM056053.1 coordinate 118,588,314, forward strand.
ATATCATGCTGTATATCTATTCTTATATGGACTGGGTAATGTGTTAAGAAATGAAAGGATCTACAGAGGGCTGAATTTAAAGAAACCCCAAAAATCAAAGTGAAAAAATGATGCAGAAGGCTAGTCCATTTTGCTGAAACTTCATTGCAGCAACTCAAAATGGTACTCAGTCGTTTGTATGGCACCCACGTGCTTGTATGCATGCCTGACAATGTTGAGGCAGCTCAGAATGAGATGACGGATGATGTTCTTGGTTATTTCATCCCAGATCTGGACCAGGGCATCCCTGAGCTCCTAAACAGACTAAGGTGATGTCAGATGGAGCAAAACATAATCTCCCAGAGGTGTTCTATTGGATTTAGGTAAGGCAAGTGTGGGGCAATTCAATGGTATCAATTTCTTCATCCTCCAAGAACTGGCTACATACTCTTGTCACATAAGGCTGGGCATTATCGTGCACCAGGAGGAACCTAGGACCCACTGCACAAGCGTAGGGTCTGAGAATGGGTCCAAGGATTTCATCCCGATACTTAATGGCAGTCCAGGGGCCATTGTCTAGCCTGTAGAGGTCCGTGTGTCCTTCCATGGATATACGTCCCCAGACCATCACTGACCCACCACCAAACCGGTCATGCTGAACAATGTTACAGGCAGCATAACAATCTTGTGGAAATAAAAATGTGGCGCTGTGATACCATAAAAAAAAAAAATTCTCATGGAGAATTCTAAATCAAGTGAAAAGAATAGATGATAAAATGACCACGTAAACCCTTTAGAGACAAGCTGTCACTTGTCACTTGAAGATAAAATTGCGCCTACCAGAAAGCGTGGACCTGCCTGTTAGCGACAGCAGATCAATCAGGCATGAACACTCACGGGGCATACTCTGCTCGGCTTCCTCAGACTGGATCGAAGGTGGACATGATCTTCAGTGGAGGGCCATGGATGCACGGTATCCCGGATGGATGTCCCGATAATCCCAAGATATCGGCTCTCACGAGTAGATGTAGGGGGATAATGGTGAACCCCTTGAGGGGTAGGTAGGATGCAAGTGGAAGACTCCAAACTGCATGTAGGGAAGAGAAGTAAAACGTAGCCCCAATGGTGCAGGTCAAAAAAAAAATTTGGTTGTATTTGAATAAAACCAACATATACATAAAAAGTGATCACAAATATATAAAAAGGGCAATATGAGAAATGGTAAAAAACAGGCCCTACGCGTTTCCTCCTAGAGGGACTTAGATGCCCTAGTTCAGGGGTGTCAAACTGGCGGCCCTCCAGCTGTTGCAAAACTACAAGTCCCATAAGGCATTGCAAGGCTAACAGTTACAAGCATGACTCCCACAGGCAGAGGCATGATGGGACTTGTAGTTTCGGAACAGCTGGAGGGCCGCCAGTTTGACACCCCTGCCCTAGTTGAAGTCCCTCTAGGATAAATAAAACCTAATTTTTTTTGACCTGCACCATTGGGGCTGCGTTTTCCTTCTCTTCCCTACATGCTGTTTGGAGTCTTCCACTTTTATCCTACCTACCCCTCAAGGGGTTCACCAGGGGCGTCGGGAGGGCGTGACTTGGCGTGCTGGAGCCCCGAATGGGACCCCGAAAAGCCCCGAATCTCGGCCATTTACTTTAATATTATTAGCCCCGAATCTGTAAATCAGCGAGGCAGGTCTCTCCTTTACACTATCGCATCAAATCACTCCCCCTTCCTCCCCCTCCCCTACCTTAGTCACACAAGCCTGAAAGCACTGTCTGTGCAGGGGGTCTGCCTGTCTCCCCAGTCATCCAATCAGGCAGGGCTGTCCCTCCACGATCTCCAATGCCTCCCGAGTAAGCTGGAGTTGGTGGGCAGAGATGGGGGTGTGGCTGCCTCCTCTACTCCTCCCAAAGGCTTGTTCATTGGCTGATCCTGGAGGAGAAGGAGGAGAGCACACACGAGCCACGAGTGTCTGTATCTGCAGCTACACAGTCCTGACCCTACTGCCATCAAGGTCTCAATGATTCCTCACCTTCCAGCTTGTACAGATAAGTTGATCACGAGGTGAGACGTTGCTGCCTTTTCACAGAAGTGAGGTACTGTCGGTAGTATGGAAATCAGGAGACACTGGAAGCACCACTACATCTGTTTACCTGTGTACTATCATAGCACATGAAAAACTGTGTAACACTTTGGTCATAATTTACTAGCCTTACTTTCCTAGGATTTCCCACAACTGGCATTCATGTTTTTTTTTAGCACTCTTTGATCCCAGGTGGATCATTATCACCACACTACAGTGGGTCAATTACTTTGAATTATTTATCAGCAATATATTGAATTAATACCCATGCTGGGTTGAACTATTGACCCCAATCTCCTATTCCTGTTATAATGCCACTGCTGAAAGTATGATGGTTAAAGTGTGCGCAAATGGCTTTGAGCTTATCTGAGTGTCTCTTTAGTTCTGTGACATTGTTGTCCCAGTTGTATTGGTGCTCTGGAGGGTTGCTGGTGATTGGGCCGGCAGACTGGACAATATGCTTAAAATACAGTAACATTTTCATATTTTTTTGATATACCGCAGTTGGTTCTTTCGTAACATCGTGTCATCGTGGAATACATTTGTTGATGTATCCATCTACATTAGGTCACATTATTTGTTTTGATGTGATTGAGTCCTGGTAAGGTGCCTGAACATGTTAAGCATCCTTTGTTATCCTTTGTTAGGTGAGTGTCTAATTTACCTAGTGGTAACGCCGGTGATCTGACGATATGGTTCCGGCTATCGAGATGGTTCATGTAAGGACTGCGCAGGCGCAATGCTTGCCGACAGAAATCTCCGAACCTCGGCCGGCATCCAGGGCAACATGGAATTTGAGGTAAGTGGCCAGTCGGCCTCACGTCCTCGCTTCGCTCGGATGGCTTGCTCTCGGCCTCCTGGCTCTTTTTTTAACATCCTCCAATCCATTGAGATGTTAAGGAATGAGCCTGGATGCCGGCTGAGGTTCGGAGATTTCCGTCGGCAAGGATTGCCCCTGCGCAATCCTTACAGGAGCCATCTCGACAGGGGAACCATAACGACAAGTCACAGGCCCTGCGTGCCCCATGAACATCAAGGCTACATTCACATTGCCGATTGGGGCTGGTTTGAATAATAGCAGCAGGTATCAGATTCCCATTGTGATTGTTAGCAGGCCCTCTTCACGATAATGTGGCCAGTGGTTACCTGTGGTGATTGCTGCTGGATGCACATTGTGTTTTTTCCAACAGAAATCCCTGCAATTAATCACTGGCTATGCAGAGAATCACCAACAGCTGTGGCAACTGACAAATTGCCATTATAGGGAAGGGGGCTAGCTGCTGAAAGCTACAGCAAGATTTGCACCAACCCTAATCTCTGGTGTGAAAGTAGCCTAAATAGTCCTGTTCCTTCCCCCTGCCCCCAGCTAAGCAGATGGGGCCCAGGAAGGTTTTAGTTGTAATTGCTGGAGACCATATGGTTACTCAACAGTGTCTGGAAGTAAACATTAATAGGGCTGTTTCTATCCCTAGTTCCCTTCTGAATTTACAGAAAATACTGTAATGGCTAAACAGACTTATGGCTCAGTTACACTTGTGGTGCCCTCTGAAGAGCAATCGGCACTTGGATTGCTTTTCAGAAGGCATTTGACAGGCAGTGAGGTGTTATATATTGCATCCTCATTATAGTTAATTAAATGGGTTGCGTAAAGGGAGCAGTAGCATAGTACGTGACATTTCTACTCTCCTTGGGGCACGCAACAGTGCCCCAGGTCTTTTACAATCCTGTAGTGTATACTACAACATTTTTTTTGCCGTGCGACACTAAAGTGTTCGGGTTTGGCTTAAAGAAAAGGTGGTCATGGTAATAATCTGCAGAAGGATTCAGGCCTTTACAGGCCTTGCTTTTTTTGGTTAGCACTCGATTCCTTTTTTATACACCCATTTTATACTTATGTGTCACTACAGTGATAGCTTCTTTGTATACATTTCACATAACCTCCTATACATGAGTCATGCAATCTGTACACCCACCCCCTTCCCATGTTTTGCGAGTATAGGGGTGCATAGAAAATGCATCGAGTGCGCTTCGAGTATAGGGGGTGTATATGGAATGAATGGAATGTGCTTCGAAAGGGTTGTTTTTGTCCGGTTTGCAAAATTAAAGTGGGCCAGTCTGGATGAAGTCCAGGGCCAAATTCTTGTCCTAGTCCAGCCCTGGAGGGGGAGGAAGGGGGAATGCTGAGTTGATGTAAGGGACAGTCAGACTGTAACGGAGCTGGGTTACTGTAACGGAGCTGGGTCCTGTAACGGAGATGGGTCCTGTAACGGAGCTGGGATGTGTGATGGGCAGCACCGGTAGGCCAGGCAGAAAGCAGCAAGTTAGCTTACCTCCCTTCACACAACGCCACCTCCCTGCGAAAAACACCTGCAAAATGACCACCCCGGATCCCCCTGCGGTGCCACCACTGACCTTTGGACTGAAGCCCCTGGTCTTTTTGACACCTAGCAACGCCCCTGGGGTTCACCATTATCTCCCTACATCTACTCGTGGGAGTGGATATCTTGGGATTATGGGGACATCCATCCGGGATACCGTGCATCCATGGCCCTCCACTGAAGATCTTGTCCACCTTCGATCCAGTCTTAGGAAACCGAGCAGAGTATGCCCCGTGAGTGTTCATGCCTGATTGATCTGCTGTCGCTGACAGGCAGGTCTACGCTTTCTGGTAAGCGCAATTTTAACTTCATTTAGAAAGTGACAGCTTGTCTCTGAGGATCTACGTGGTCATTTTATCATCTATTCTTTTCACTAATTTCGGATGGACTTTCTAATGTTATATTATTTTTGGTTGTGTTTTATATAACACCAGTTTATTCACTTATTTCACCATTATTGTCTATTTTTGGTACTTTATCACTGTTTTATTACAGTGACTATTGATTTAGTATTCTCCATGAGAAAACATGTTTTTTATGGTATCACAGAGCCACATTTTTCTTTCCACATCACTGTTCAATATTAGTCATATTGTAGTGTGGCTGCTTTAGTTTTAACCTTTTTTCTGGTTAGCGCAATATTCCCCCCCCTCTTCTTTAGCATAACAATCTCCACAGCTTCTCCAGACCCTTTCACGTCTGTCACATGTGCTCAGTTTGAACCTGATCTCATCTGTGAAAAGCACAGGGTGCCAGTGGCGAACCATCCAATTCTGGTGTTCAATGGTAAATGCAAATTGAGCTCCACGGTGCGGGCAGTGAACACAGGGCCCACTAGAGGACATCAAGCCCTCAGGCCACCCTCATGAAGATGTTTGGTCAGAGACATTCACACCAGTTTCCTGCTGAAGGTTATTTTGTAGGGCACTGGCAGTGCTCATCCTGTTCCTCCTTGCACAAAGGAACAGATACAGGTCCTGCTAATGGGTAAAGGACCTTCTATGGCCCTGTCCAGCTCTCCTAGAGTAACTTCCTGTCTCCTGGAATCTCCTCCTTGCTCTTGTGACTGTGCTAGGAGACACAGCAAACCTTCTGGCAATGGTGCGCATTGATGTGCCATTCTGAAGAAATTGGACTGCCTGTGTAACCTCTATGGGGTCCAGGTATCGCCTCATGCTACTAGTAGTGACTAGCCAAATGCAAAACTAGTGAAAAACAGTCAGAAAAAATTAGTAGGGAAAACAATGTCAGTGACCTCCACCTGTAAAACCATTCCTATTTTGGAGGTCGTCTCATTGTTCCCCATCTAGTGCTCCTGTTGTTGATTTCATTAACACTAAGGCAGCTGAAACTGAATAACAACACCCTCTGCTACTTAACTGACCAGATTAATATCCCAGGAGATTAATTGACTTGATGCTATACCCTAATTAAAAAGTGTTCCTTTAATTTTTTGGCGCAGTGTATATCTATATATCTATATAGCTGTATAGATATACATTTATATATATATTTTCACATATTTTACTAGTGACTGTTTGCACTGGTATGGAAAATATGTTAGAAACAAATTTAGTTAAGGTGGGTATTGTATGCTTAGTATGTGTCTATTGTGTGAACACTTAAACTATTCAGAAATGTTCACCCTATTCCAGATATGTAGCTGGAAGGCAAACCTGTAACAACAGTCTTATTGTAGTTAACTACAACATAACATCCATCACCATGTTAAATTGTATGATTTGTTGGTAAAAGATGAAATAACCCACCTTGCAAAAAAAAAAAAAAAAAAAAAACATTAAATACTCATCTGTCTCACCACCCACACTGCCAATCTTTGCTCTTGAAAGCCTAGTGGCTAAAAAACCTTCAACATACAGGGAATTTCTAGGAGTGTCAGATGTCTGGTCCCCCTCCATATCCACATTCTGTAGCTGAATCCAGTTAAAAGAACACATACACAGTGCTCAGGACCTCAATTGAAATAATGGTAAATCATTTTTTTATACCAAAGGCATGATAAGAATAAAATAGATGGAGAAACTGTCATTGAGGTATCAAAAAACAATGTACTGTATTTTTTTGAAGCATAAAAAAATATACCCTATGATTAAGTGGCGTGACCAGCCACGTAACGCGTAAGGGAGGGAGGAGAGCTGTTGATTACGTCATCCCCGCTCGCGGCCGAGAGCGGAGAAGTTGTATTTCTATGATGTTTTGCTTCTTCTTAAATGTGAGTGCATATGTGCTTATTAAAATTATTTGTTTTAAATGGTACTGCACTATGGAGCATATTTTGTATTTACATTTATCACTGGGGGTAGTGTATCTACATTAAGATCTATTTAGACATCGCCAGCCTGGAGGTTTTTTAAAGAGATCCTTCTGTGGTATATCTGATCACCGGGATTGTGAGCTGCTGCCATATTCATTTTCAAGGCTTTTATTATAAGCCAGCTGAGGTGAGAGGCTGGTGAGAACAGGGGTCACTTGGAGTGGAGCACCTGTCTGTTTGTGGTGGATCTTTTGATCACTTTACACTTCAGGAAATTTATGGACACTGAATATCTATCTTTTGCATGAGATTGAACTGTTGTTTTTTTGCAAGGAGCACCTTTTGATTTTTTGTCACTTGTTACACATGAATGCATGAAGATTTTTTTAGGATTGGTACTATTGTTAATTTTGCACATCTTTAGAAAATTGGCACCTATTTTTTCACTTTAATATGATAGTTGGTACTTATAATCCATGTACATTTTATAGTGTATTCACATCAGTTATTAATATTAATTATTATCTATTTGCATCATTTTCACTAATATTGACATTAAATATACAGTACATTAAATATACATTTACATTATATATTTAAGAAAATTAGTTACTGGATTTTTACTTATCATAGTTTAATATTGGCACGCGCCCCAACACACCCTGTTTTTTTATATTGCTATCAGTGTGTGAGCACTATTCTGGTTGTGGTTGCTGCTAGGGATTGATCATTTTTATACGCACCAGTCTCCTCATATTTTATATAGCCTTAGATGCTGCGTAGTTTTACTATACAGGAGTTTTACCCCCCATTTTAGTTATTCTCTGGTTAGTGTGGTTTGCGCATTAGTTTCCCCATTATTCATAAAATAAGTCATAAAATCCAAAAGCCATGGATGTAATGTAAGCAGATCCAGTTACCAACTGTGACTGACTGTGACACAAAATCAACCGCAGGATGGCATCAATGTAGCGCACATAAAAGACAATGGGCCAGATTCAGAGAGAATTAGATTAGCGTAGAGTAACAGAAATACTCTACGCCGCCGTTTTTTACCTGGCTCTACGTGGAATCCCGGTAGATTTTGTCCAGTAAACGACGGCGGCGTAGATTATTTCTCCCGGCGCAAGCCATCTACGCGAGTAGGGGGCGTGAAGCATTTAAAATAGGCGCGTTCCCGCGGCGATCGGACTGCACATGCTCCGTTCAGAAATTTCCCGCCGTGCATTGCGCAAAATCACGTCGTTACGTCATTCGTCGTTTGAGTAGCATCGTTTACGGACATTTATATTCCCGAACGACTTACGTAAAAAAATAAATAAATAAATAAATTTGACGCGGGAACGACGGCCATACTTAACATGGGCTACGCACCGTTAGACCAGCAAAAAGCTGGTCTAACAGTACGTAGAAAAAAATAGACGAAAGCGATTGCGAAGACCGCTCGTATCTTCGTGGATCGCCGTAAAAACTCATTTGCATATCCCGATGCATGAAAACGACGCAAACTCCTCCCTTCGGCCGCAAAAATATCGCAGCGTAGATCCGAAGGCTTACGAAGACGTAAGCCTCTTGGATCGAAGCCCGAAGCCGCCGTATCATGGTTTGAGGATTCAAACTAGTGATACGGCGCGCAAAATTTGAAATTACTCCTGTCTAACACCAGTTAGACAGGCGTAATCGCTCTCTGAATCTGGGCCAATGTGCCTAGCAAAGGGATTGTTGGCCCAGATTTGGCGCCCATTTGGCAATGGGTTATGCAGTTTATGTCCCCCTTCTGCCCTTGTTGTCTGATTGTATGCCATCAGTTTGTCTCAGTTTAGATTTATCTCTTCCTTTGTTCCTTTCAAAATTATCTGTATAAAAGATAACAAAATTAACACAATATAATTTGAGAATGTATTTCTTTAAAATTTATTTTGTCAGGGTATATATATACTGTATATATATGTTTGTCAAAATATGGCAAACAAATCTAAACTTTATGCTTCTTTCCAAACCCACAGTCTTGTGTATGTCCTTGTGATTATAGATTACTCATACATTGATGTACAGAAAAACAGTGTATATGTTCCAAAGGCTGTATGCTTTAGTAAAGAAAATGGCTGCTTACACACAACATTTACAATAAAAAAGTATGAACCAGTGGTAATGCATTTTGTTCACTATCATTTAGCTTTCCTTAAAGCCCAACTCTAGGCAAAAGTCAAATTTTAAGTATAATGTGGCTGACATACCTTACCCATCAGGGGCCCTTGCAAACACATCCGCCTAGCACATTAATTAATTTAAAGTGTCTACTTCCTAATTATGACATGTCCTGTATTATTGTGCATACTTTTTGTCATTAGAGAACATTCCCTGTGGCTGTAATGCATTCTTTTCCCTTTTGTATTTGTAATGGAAGTTTAACTAAACAAGAAAGTGTCTGCTTCCTATAACCTGAATCATTATGTCCTGCTCTGGGGACCAGGAAAATCTCAGCTCTCCTTATCTGATGTGGGACCAGTCCTCTTACCACCCTGTTGTAGTTCTACTGAAATGCACACTGATGTACTTCCTTCCGGCATCCCTACTCTAGCTTGCCCCAGGTGGTGCTTCATCTAGGGAAGATGGTAGAGCTGGATGCACATACTGTGGCCAGCAGCTCTTTAAACTGGATGTAAACCCTCACATATACCCAGTGAAGTGAACACCCTCAGATGATACACAGGAATGAAACAAATCTCCCTACATAAGTTTTACATGCATATCAGCTATCTTCAGCTGTATATATCCTTTAACCACTTGTCCACCGCCCACCATCAAATGACGGCGGGCGGAGGACTCCATTGTCCTGACAGCACGTCATATGACGTGCTGTCTCTTTAAAGCCGCCTCTTTAAACGATCGCCATCGGGCACAGGCGATTGCCCAGTAACTGAGCGGGGACGTGCAGCTCTGTGTGTAAACACAGAGCTGCACGTCCCTGTCAGGGAGAGAGGAGACAGATTGTGTTCCTTGTACATAGGGACACAATCGGTCACCTCCCCCAGTCACCCCCCCTCCCCCCACAGTTAGAACACTCATAGGACACATATTTAACCCCTTCCCCGCCCCCTAGTGGTTAACCCCTTCACTGCCAGTCACATTTATACAGTAATCAATGCATATTTATAGCATTGTTCACTGTATAAATGTAAATGGTCGCAAAAATGTCACAAAAGTGTCCGAAGTGTCCGCCATAACGTCGCAGTCCCAATAAAAAAAATCGCAGATCGCCGCAATTAATAGTAAAAAAATAAAATAATAAAAATGCCATAAACTATTCCCTATTTTGTAAACACTATAAATTTTGCGCAAACCAATCGATAAACGCTTATTGCATTTTTTTTTTACCAAAAATATGTAGAAGAATACGTATCAGCCTAAACTGAGGAAAAAAATATTTTTTTAGTATATTTTTGGGGATATTTATTATAGCAAAAAGTAAAAAATATTGCATTTTTTTTTCAAAATTGACGCTCTATTTTTGTTTATAGCGCAAAAAATAAAAACCGCAGAGGTGATCAAATACCACCAAAAGAAAGCTCTATTTGTGGGAAAAAAAGGACGCCAATTTTGTTTGGGAGCCACGTCGCACGACCGCGCAAATGTCAGTTAAAGCGACGCAGTGCCAGAAGCTTAAATTTCGTCTGGGCAGGAAGGGGGTGTAGGTGCACAGTAGGCAAGTGGTTAAAAAGTGTTATTCGTGTAACAGATTTTCTCTTCCTGGTCAGCACTGAATGGAGGAAAGGCTCACACCCCCACTCCAGAATGGCAAAGGAAGGAAGGAATGCGCAGAGCTCTGCTCTGAGATGGCAAGCTGTCTGCTAATCTATTTATAGCAAGCTCCCACAACACACACTCTTCAGGCTGCCATCTCGGAGAACTTGTCAGAAGTTATCGAGCTGATAACAGAGCTACTGGCCAGGAGGAAGCTACGAGGCTGGTGCTTTGAAGAGAGATAAAACACTACAGATATTTGTGCCCAGCTCAAATTTCATGAATTGTGTTTACATCCACTTTGTGTGTGTATGTTTTTTAAATATGTGTTGAAATGTTTATATGTAAGTGTTTGTGTTATGTTCTGTGTATAGCGAATTTCATTGTAAGATATGATGTCAGCACACCAGTGTGAGGATGTTGATGAGTACATTTATTTCACTTCATACTACCTTGCCAGTTACAGTTCCATCTCTCCTTTGGTACCAAAGCTGTGCACTGGCCCATCACTTCCTTGTCTCAGCTCAGAACACAATAATGATAATAATGCATCAATGATAATAGAAAAAAATATATTCCCTTACAGTACTGACAACTTTGAGCCTGCAATGCTTGCAACAATTTCTCTTATGAGGGCATTGTGCCACTGGTTAGATAGGTATTTAATTTTAGGTAGTGGCACAAGAAGAAACATCCAAATGCATCAAGTACAGATCTCAATAGAATGCCATAAACTTGTGTGTAATGTAGTCTGATATTACAATCGGATAGCTGGTTGGAAGAGATATGTGGCTCACTACTTTATCCCCTAACCTACGCCAGTGAAGACCAATACTAGGCTTATCCGCACATGGCCCTCACAGACAGCTGGATGCCAGCCTTGGCATACAATTTTCAGGGCATCGCAATATTGGTGGGAATTAAATAGCATCGCGGTAGGCAGGTGGCATGAGGTTTCTTGAGACTTATCTCGAGTAATGCTCATTCTATAGATCCAAACCCCTAATAACAGTGAGCTATTCTCCCCAGAGGGGAAGATAAAGGGAAAAACAGAATTATCTTCTTCTTTAGCTGTCCATTATGCCTTTTCTTACTCGGATCATTCCCAGAGCAGCTCTGCCACTGAACTGGATAGCATGAGCACCCTGAGCAGGCCTTCCTTTACTCTTTGTATCCTGGCTAGAACAATTCCAGATCAACAGCTCTACCCACCTTAAATAGGGATACCCACAAAGCACTCCACCAATAGGAGGAGAAACCCTTAAGGGGACCTCTACATTGACCTGCTTATACCAGGATACTCAGAATACACTCAGTGCCGGTGGATGACATCACAGATGTACCATATAAGATACTGATAAAGTAAGTGAGCTATTATTACAGTAATTCAGCCGTTTTAATCTGTTTACCACTGGGGACAAGAGAGTAATTACTAAATAATAGACTGAAGTTAGGCTTCAAAAACAATATATTGTGTGTTAGATTTCAAACGCAATTTGGACGTTATCATCTAGTATGGTCTCCTATAGAAAAATCAAAAAAGCATGTCTGTTGGTTGAAATCAAAATACCAGCTAAATGCACCATTTTAATACTTGTGTTTATGTTTACTGTTTTACATACCACACGGCACAGTCACACAGGTGACACATTTGCTGATTAGCAATTCAACTTTCTATGTCAAATAAAACCAAAGAAATTCCTAGCTCAACTTATAGATCAGCCTTCAACCAACCAAATTGTCCTGTCTAACAGTATGCAACATTTAGTTTGCACACATTTGCAAATACATGCATAAGTTGCAGAGCCACAGTATTTTTGAGAGCCTCAGTAGTAAAAACACATGCATAATAATGAATAGATAGAGAGCAGGTGGGTGTAGAGGGAACCCACCCCTCCTTAAAAGCACATAGGTAATACATATTATGATTAGCAATTCAACTTCCTATGCTACCATTCTCTTCCACCCTTCACATTGGATAATGAATCAGTATCATTGCCTATGTCTAAGTAGCAGGGAGATGATTGAGGAAACTTTAATTGTTTTCCTGGGCCTAACACAGTTTCGACTATTGTGATCAAGAATAAAGAACCTTTATGTGGAAATATTTCTACTAATGAGAGGGAAAAAAAATGTGACCAACAGTTATACAATTAGTGCCTCTTCTGTCTTCAGGCACATGCCTACTGGTATACCAGAATGCCAACCAATCAATGTATAACTAGCCTGCAAATTGAAGGCATTGCACAGCACAAACAAAAAGATTTCCCAGCACACTTACTTACCAGTTAGACTGCAATTAAAAGAATTTATAACTACTGTATTTATTGGTGTATAACACTCACTTTTTTACCCTGAAAATAGAGGGTAAACTGTGCCTGCGTGTTATACACAGGGGGCTGTGGAAAGTTTTTTTCCTGAAACTTCCCTCTTAAAGTTAAGGTGCGGGTTATACGCTGATAAATACGGTAGCTTTTGAAGTAAGGTGCAAATGAAAGGCATTGCACAGCACAAACAAAACAAAAAATTACAAGTACATTTACCAGCTAGACTGCAGTTAAAACAATGTGACACTCTCTAACAATTTATCTCAATGCCTACGGGTCCTAATGGTAAATTTGTCTCTACATACACTGTATGTAATTCAGCTGTGCATTTGTCTTGTCTGGAGTCCCACTTTATAGCAACAGAAGTCCACCAGTGCTGATGGACAGCAAATTCACAGGAGGAGGGGGGGAGGAGGAGGTTATAGTTCTTCTAGCAGATCATACTAGTTGACAATGCCAGACTGGCTGAGAAATATAGCACATGAGAGATTCTTTCCACTTTCATCCTCTCCAGCTAGTCAATGCTCTCAAGGGCTCATAGTTGATATTACACTTGATATTTTATTTTTAGATTAACTGCATGAAGGCTCACTGCCATGCAATGGTAATTCAAGATGACAAAATTAAGCTGCACATTAAAAAGTCAAGGAATATGAAGGTTCCAATGGTTAAAAGCCATCAGAAAAAGAGTGGATGGGGGGAACCTTGTGACTTTATTTATTGCTATGTTTCAGTAGTGGTGTAATACATGCTATGATAACATCTGGAAATAGCTTATGTTTTCGAGTAATACTTGTGAGAGACTAACACTAGACAACTGTCACTGCATCTATGTGTCAAATACTCATATGCTTTCTTTATGATTTACTGAGCTAATGTAAGGGATTTCCACGGAATCTCCTAATGTAGAGGCAGTATTTCTCTACAAAAAGGTTGCTAAAGCTAGATATAAGGCTAAATTATTGCTCATAAAGTGAATCTAATCTAACAACGCTGAAGTGTAGGCACCAAGTATCTGTTTAAGCCTTCAATTTATTACCTTTGACCCTGGGGACCATTTGGATTCTTTAGCAAATAAAATAGTTCATACATATGCATTTAATATATGAATTAAGCTATGTTCTGATAGTTCTGTTCTAAAGTGAACCTGACTTGACCTTAAAATGTAGACACCTTGTTCTCCCTGCAAGAGCCTTGACATCTTTTCAAGTCGAGATTAAGCCCAGCCTCCTTTGGTAGTTCCCATCTCTTGTCAGTCACCTGTCAAATGCAACATCCCCTGCTCCTGAGACTCTGATTTTGCGAGGTTAAATATATAAAAAAAATATTACTGCCAGGAAGGGTTAGATCCTAGGTAGGAAATAAATGGAAGCATTGTGCCTATGATCAAAATGGTTCCAGGGCAACACAATGAACAATTTTAAATCTTTACTGCTGAACCATTGTTACCTTAGACACTTTTTTGGCTAGGTCAGCAATTTAAGAATGGCCTACACAGCCAAGTTTATCTTTCAAACATTGAAAAACAAGTTGGTTCTGAAAGCTATAGCACTTATAGTAGGTGCCTCTGCAGATCAAACGCAAAAAAAGTCAGCGCTGTCCTCACAAACACCTCTTCGGTAATCTCTCACAAATCCACTGGGTGCCGGAGGTAAATCTGAAAATTAGGGATAAGCTTCATGTTCGAGTCAAACTCACGCTCGACTCGAACATTGTATGTTTGAGCGTTCGTCAAAATATGAACGTTACGGGCCATTCGCGCCAAATTCGAGTGGTGTGTCACGGCCCATAATTCATTGCGGCATCTCAGTGCTTGCTGGCTGATGATTGGCCAAGCATGCACTATGACCCGCATGCTTGGCCAATCACAGCTTGCAAAAAATGGAGAGCCATAAGGGTGGCTTTGGCCAATTATGGCTCAGGGGATTTAGTACACGCCCCACACTATAAAAGGCCAACTTCCAGGCGGAAGTGTATTGTGTTGCGGTGGTTAAGAGAGGACAGAGTGAGACAGAGAGAGAGAGAGTGTCATTTTTTGCAGGTAGATAGAGCAGGCAGGCAGGCAGGCTAGTCAGTTAGAGTTACAGTGTGTAGAGGATACATATGCATCCCAGGTGTTGTATATATATTTATACACTGTATTGAGTTCAGCTAGATCTGCTCTTCCTAATATACTGACAGGCAGACAGGTGATTGCGCTAGCTGCAATATTCTCTTGTGGTGTACAGCGGTGGCCAAAAGTTTTGAGAATGGCACAAATATAATATTTTCACAAAGTCTGCTCCTTCAGTGTTTTTGGATATTTTTGTTAGATGTTACTATAATATACTATACTAATATACTAAGTATAATTCCAAGCATTCCAGAAGTGTCAAAGGCTTTTATTGACAATTACATTAAGTTTATACAATGAGTCAATATTTTTAGAGTTGACCCTTCTTTTTTAAGACCTCTGTCATTCACCCTGGCACGCTAGCAATCAACTTGTGGGCCACATCCTGACTGATGGCAGCCCATTCTTGCAGAATCAATGCTTGGAGTTTATCAGGATTTGTGTTTTTTTTTTTTTTTTTTCACCCGCCTCTTAATGATTGACCACAAGTTCTCAATGGGATTAAAGTCTGGAGAGTTTCCTGGCCATGGACCCAAAATGTGATGTTTTGTTCCCCAAGTCACTTAGTTATCTCTTTAGCCTTATGGTGAGGTGCTCCATCATGCTGAAAAAGGCATTGTTCCTCATCAGACTGTTCTTGGATGGTTGGGAGAAGTTGGTCTCGGAGGATGTTTTTGTCCCATTCTTTATTAATGGCTGCATTCTTGAGAAAATCTGTGAGTGAGCTCACTCCCTTGGCTGAGAAGCAACCTCACACATGAATGGTCTCAGGATGCTTTACAGTTGGCATGACATATGACTGGTGGTAGTGCTCACCTTTTCTTCTCCGGACAAGGGTTTTTCCAGATGCCCCAAACAATTGAAAAGGGTATTCATCAGAGAAAATTACTTTACCCCAGTCCTCAGTAGACCAATCCCTGAACCTTTTTCAGAATATCAATCTGTCCCTGATGTGTTTCCTGGAGAGAAGTGGCTTCTTTGCTGCCCTTCTCGAAATCAGGCCATCCTCTAAAAGTCTTTGCCTCACTGTGCGAGCAGATGCACTCACACCTGCCTGTTGCCATACCTGAGCAAGCTCTGCATTGGTGGTGCCCTGACCCCGCAGCTGAATCGCAGTGTTGATGGTCCTGGCACTTGCTGGACTTTCTTGGGCGCCCTGAATCGATCTTCACAAATGCAGTGGAAATGTTTTTTTTTTTATGGGATTAAGTTCATTTTAATGGCAAAGAGGGACTTTGCAATTAATTGCAATTCATCTGATCACTCTTCATAATATTCTGGAGTATATGTAAATTGCCATCATAAACACTGAAGCAGCGGACTTTGTGAAAATTAATATTTGCGTCATTCTCAAAACTTTTGGCCAAGACTCTACTGTCTGTGTCCTCTGCAGTGTGCACCTAAAGCTACATGGTGTGTGTACTGTCTGTGTTCTCTGCACATTGTGCACCTAAAGCTATGTAAATATTAGTGATGAGCGGAATACGCCATATTCGATTTCGCGATATTTCGCGAATATTTCGAAGAATATTCGCGAATATTCGTTAATATCGAATATTCGTGATATTTTATAAAAAAAAAAAAAAAAAAAATTGCGAATTTTCGCCAATGCCATATTCGATTTCGCGATATTTCGCGAATATTTCGAAGAATATTCGCGAATATTCGTTAATATCGAATATTCGGTATATTTTATATAAAAAAAAAGCGAAATTTCACATATGCGGTTGCGAATATTCGTTAATATCGAATATTCGTGATATTTGATAAAAAAAAAATTGCGAATTTTCGCTATTGCGAATTTTATTGCGAATTTTTTTTGCGAAATTTGAAAAATATCGAATATTCGAAATAGCGAATATTCGCCGCGATATTCGAGATATTCGCGAATACTCGAATATGCAATATTCGTAGCGAATATTCGCAATGCGAATATTCGTGAGCAACACTAGTAAATATGGTGTTTCTCATATTTATTCCTAGAGGCAGGGATCTGCTCATATTAATACCACATGCAGGGATCATTCTGCAAGTACTTTCATGTGGTGTAATGTCTGTGTCCTCTGCAGGCCATTAGTATGTCTGGAAGGACAACAAGGGGAGGCAGAACATCACGAGCCAATAAAAGAGGGCAATCATTGGCAACCCCGACTTCCTACCAGACCAAAACCAAAAAGTCTTTCCAACTCCAGTACGTACCTCCAAGTTCCTAGTATCACGTTGCATCTCGGAATGTAGGATTAAATCTCTAGATACACTTAGATCTGAATACGGTGATACTTCACCTAGTCCCTGGTTTTACTTGCAATTATAAGACTTCCTAACTAACAATAAACACAAGAAAGCGTTTCTCCGGAACAAAACCCCTTTAGAAACCATCTGTTTTAACAGAGAACTGGTTCTAAAGACAACCTCCATAGCATACACCTGGTTAAATCAATGCTCACAGGCGGCAACTAAGCACCACAAAGACAGGTGGGAAAAGGATTTAGGCCGCGTACACACGATCAAATCTGTCTGCTGGAAACGGTCTGCTAGACCAAGGGTCTCCAAACTATGGCCCTCCAGGTGTTCAGGAACTACAATTCCCATCATGCTTAGTCATGTCTGTGAATGTCAGAGTTTTACAATGCCTCATGGGAAGTGTAGTTCTGCAGCAGCTGGAGGGCCGTAGTTTGGAGATCCCTGTGCTAGACCGTCCCAGCAGACAGATTCGATCGTGTGTACGGGCGAGCCGACGGATTTGGCCACCCGACAGATTTCAAAGCATGCTTTGAAATCTATCGGGTGGGATCCTGTCCGCCCGACATGTCTGCTGGTTAGTACACTTACCAGCAGACATGTCGTCTCGCACCAGCGCCGAATGGATTGGGCGCATGCGCGGAAGTGTTTTACTTCCTGGTGCGGTGACGTGGCGGCGTCAACGTCACCGCCACGTCACCGACACGTCAGCGCGCCGTCTGCTGGCGGGGATTTTGGTTTGCTCGTGTGTACACGCGAGCAAACCAAAATCCAAACAGACAGATTTGTTCAAATCAGTCGGACAGACCGTTTTGAACAAATCTATTGCCTCGTGTGTACGAGGCCTTAGGCACTGTTTTCACCAAAGCTCAATAGGAAAGGGCATGTATCTTCGCACACAGGTGCTCACTCAGTACGAGATATCAAGAGATATCTTATAAGGTTCTAACGCAATGGTATTTCACCCCATGCAAGACCAGTAGATGCTGCGCATTGAGCTCTGATCTCTGCTGGCGTTGCAACAGAGCAACTGGTACCTTTCTACACATTTGGTGGGATTACCCTTCAATCTCTGGTTTTTGGTCCCAGGTTTCGTATTGGATTATACACATTACTGAAACTGAGACAAGCCTTAACCACTTCCCGCCCGGCCAATAGCCGATTTACGGCCGGGAAGTGGTTATGAAATCGTGACTAGACGTTCTCAAACGTCTAGCACGATTTCATGCCGCGCGTGCCCGTGCGGGCGCGCAGCGCGGCGATCGGTGATGCGGGGTGTCAGTCTGACACCCTGCACCTCCGATCTCGGTAACGAGTCTCCGGCGGAGCCTCTTTACCACGTGATCAGCCGTGTCCAATCACGGCTGATCACGATGTAAACAGGAAGAGCTGCCGACGGCTCTTCCTCACTCGCGTCTGACAGACGCGAGTACAGGAGAGCCGATCAGCGGCTCTCCTGACAGGGGGGGTTCGCGCTGATTGTTTATCAGTGCAGCCCCCCCTCGGATCGCCACACGGACCACCAGGGAGTGCCCACACTAGACCACCAGGGAACATAAAAAAAGAAAAAAAAAAGACAAAAAAAAAAAAAAAATGACAAAAAAAAAAAAATCAGCAAGAAAAAAAAAAAAGGGGCAGTAAAAAAAAGATGCCAATCAGTGCCCACACATGGGCACTGATTGGCAACATTGATCCATCAGTGCCACCCCTCAGTGATCATCAGTGCCGCCCCAGTGTCTGTCAGTGCCACCCCACAGTGCCAATCCATGCCCAGTGCCCACCTATCAGTGCCCACCTGTGCCACCTATCAGTGCCCACCTGTGCCACCTATCAGTGCCCACCTGTGCCACCTATGAGTGCCCACCTGTGCCGCCTATGAGTGCCCACCTGTGCCGCCTATGAGTGCCCATCTGTGCCGCCTATGAGTGCCCAGTGCTGCCTATGAGTGCCCATCAGTGCCGCCCATGAGTGCCCATCAGTGCCGCCCATGAGTGCCCATCAGTGCCGCCCATGAGTGCCCATCAGTGCCCCATACCAGCGCCGCCTATCAGTGCCCATCAGTGCTACCTAATCGGTGCCCATCAGAACTACCTCATCGGTGCCCATCAGTGCCACCTCATCGGTGCCCATCAGTGCCACCATATCAGTGCCCGTAATTGAAAGAGAATACTCATTTACAAAAAAATTAACAGAAAAAAATAAAAACTTTATTTTTTTTTCAAAATCTTTGCTCTATTTTTAGTTGTTGCGCAAAAAAAAAAAAATCGCAGAGGTGATAAAATACCACCAAAAGAAAGCTCTATTTGTGGGGAAAAAAGGACGCAAATTTTGTTTGGGTGTAGTGTAGCATGACCGCGCAATTGTCATTCAAATTGCGACAGTGCTGAAAGCTGAAAATTGGCTTGGGCGGGAAGGTGCGTAAGTGCCTGGTATGGAAGTTGTTAAAGTGGATGTAAACCCCCCCCAAAAAAAAATGTTTTTGATGTCACAATGTACAGTATAAGATTTCCTATCATCTGTGCCCAGTCTTGCCACACAGAGTTAATCCAGTGCTGAGTAATCCTCTTGCAATGTTCAGTGCAAATTAACATAATTCCAGATAAAAACTTGCCAAATTATAAAGTTTGTTTCTCTGTTTTTGCTTTCAGTGACAGGTTATTTACAAATCTAGCTAGGACATGTTTATCATATATTATGTTTTGTTTATCATAACATGAGATGATCCAAAGTTCATTGTATATTACCAGGATGTGTTATGTGGGGGAGGGGTGGATTTCTCACTTTTTATACCTCATGTTATGATAAACATAACATAACATATGATAAACATGTCCAAGCTAGATATGTAAATAACCTGTCACTCAAAGCAAGAAGAGAGAAAACTGATTTTTTATTAAGACAGGTTTTTATCTGGAAGGCTGTTCATTTTACTGAACATTGAAAGAGGATTACTCAGATCTGGATTAACTCTGTGTGTCAAGACTGGGCACAGATGATAGGAAATCTTATACTCTACATTGTGACATAAAAAAAATTATATATTTTTTTGGGGTTTACATCCACTTTAATGCAGCTGCCTGCCTATTGAACATAAATTCTCTGTCGCTTAGTAAGTATAAGAAATCCCTGACCAGACACCTCTTGCTTGCTGCCAGGACCATTATTCCACTTTACTGGAAGACTACATATACTCCGACAGTGAGAGAATGTCTGGATAGGGTTCAATACATATACAGGCTACAAGTGATTGCTGCGATGAGGAAAGAAAACGGTGATGCTTTTAACAAGATATGGCAACCGTGGCTGATCTTCAAATACTCAAATGAATTTCTAACCCTTACCTCTCCGGTCCACTAGAAAGTAAACACAGCCCTGGTTAGGTTCTTCGGTTGTCCACTAGGTTGCTACTATATCTTTGACTTTTCATTGATCAGATTTTTCTATATGACTGTACTGGGCCTTCCTCCAAAGAAATACAACATCCTGCGTGATACCACTATTCTGCCACTTCCCCCTCCCCCCCTACATTCACCCCCCTTTATTATTATTATTACTTATTATTTGTTTTCTTTTAGCCCCCCGTCCATTCTAAGTTTACATTTGTTACCCTTAGGCCATGTAATAGCTTGTTGGGTACGTGACATTGCCTTGTTACTCCTTTAATTGATGTGCAAAGCTTGTTATGAGATACTATTTGATTTATGTTACACTACTTGTGTTTTCTTCTTCTATTATTTTGTAATGTTGCTACAATTTGTTTAATAAAATTATTTGATTGTGAATTTTTTTTATAAAAGAGGGCAAGCAGGCATTGGATCTATAGGCAACAGTGCTGGTCGTGGGACACGCGCATCCTTTTTTTCGGCAGCTGGTCGTGTTAAGCCACAACATGCCGAAGACTTGGTAGAGTGGATGACCAAGCTGTCCTCATCCTCCTCATCCTCTCTCACCCAGACTCAGGGTACTTTGTCTGGCAAAGCAGCTGCCAAGGCGTCCTCTTCCCCCCGCTCAATGGCATCAGTCACTCCTTCCCTAGCCCCACCATGTCCTCCTGAGGAGTCCCCCCAACTGTTTGACCACAGTGTTGGCTACATGCTGCATGAAGATGCGCAGCGTTTTGAAGGCTCCGATGATGGAACTCAGATAGAGGGAGGCAGTAATATAAGCCCAGAGAGAGGGGGTGCCCGAGAGGGACAGCAATCTGGCAGTTATGTTCCCCCAGCTGCAGCATTCTGCCAGGTTTTTGACAGTGATGAGGAGGAAGGGGATGATGAGGTCACTGAATCTACGTGGGTGCCTGATAGGAGAGATGAGGAGGCACAGGCGCATCTCCAAAAAAGCAGGATGCCCTCCAGGGGACAGCTTAAGGGCAGCACACCAACTGCATTACATCGCCGAGCTACGCCTGTGCAGGGCACTGCTGTGTCTCAGCGTTACTGCAAAAGTTCTTTGTTGTGGGCCTATTTGATACATGTGCATCAGATCGCACCGTTGCTATTTGCAACATATGTCTCAAGCGTATCTCGCATGGCCAAAACATCACCCGCTTGGGCACCACATGCTTGACCATATGTCAACCTGCCATGCAGTTCGTTGGCAAGCATACCTGAAAGACCCACACCAAAGAACAAAGCGGACCTCCCCTTGCCCCTCATCAGCTGGGATCTCCAACCCCACTATACCCTCAGACCTCTCTGAAGCCTGCACTGATAGGACTGAAGGTGTAGAATTAGGTGTGTCACAACCTAGTAGCACATGCGGGCAATCTACTTTCGGTACACCGAGTGCAGATTGTAGCAGACAAATTTCCCTGCCCTAGCTGCTGCAGCGCCGAAAGAAGTACTCTCCCAGCCATCCACATGCCCAGCGGTTGAATGCTAGCTTAGTGAAATTGCTAGCACTTCAACTGCTGCCTTTTCAATTGGTAGATTCTGCCCCCTTCTGTGAGTTTGTGGAATGTGCGGTACCTCAGTGGCAAGTTCCCAAACGCCACTTTTTCCACCATGTGGAAGGCAATGTCCATGCCTCGCTGGACAGGGCGGTCAGTGGTAAGGTGCATATTACCGCTGACTCATGGTCCAGCAGGCATGGACAGGGATGTTACCTCTCTTTCACGGCACATTAGGTGACTCTGCTGGCAGCTGGGAAAGACACAGGGCAAGGTACAGTAGTGTTGGAGGTTGTTTCTCCACCACGCCTCCAAAACACTACTACTGGTTATGACACACCTCTCTCCTCCACCCCCTCCTCTTCTTCCTCTGTGACCTCTTCCTGTGCTGATGTGTCCTCGGAACCAGCAGTGCTCCGTAGGCCTACGAGGGGCTACGCAGGGAATGCAGGCAAAGAGATGCCATGCGGTGCTAGAGCTGGTGTGCTTGGGAGACTGGAGCCACACTGGGGCAGAGGTTCTGTCAGCTCTGCAGGGGCAGGCTCAGAGGTGGTTGGCGCCATGCCAGCTTAAGCCAGGAATGGTGGTTAGCGACAATGGCACCAACCTCCTCTCTGCCCTACCACAGACACAACTGACCCATGTGCCCTGTTTTGCTCATGTTCTGAATTTGGTGGTGCAGTGGTTCTTGGGCAGGTACCCGGGCTTACAGGATGTCCTGAAGCAGCTCAGGAAAGTCTGTGTTGGTCATTATATGTTGTGATAAAGAGAGTGTTATGTTGGTCTTTGGCAGATGTAGACATATCCCTATTCTGGGTACCTTCTCTATATCAATCAATTGCCTTTTGGATATGCTGAGATTCATATTCTTTTTCTAGAAATGTTGTAGACAAAATCTACTCCAGATACCCAAGGCCAGATACAAGTCCAAAGGAGAGCGAAGATTTGCACTCCAGGGTCCCAGACTATGGAACGCTTTACCAACCAGCATTCGGTTGGAGGAGAACCACCTGACCTTTAGAAGAAAGATCAAAACTCATCTCTTTTGATATCAAAGGAGACAGGAACAACGAGCGCCCAGAGGCGATTTAATTTGCATGTGCTGCGCTATATAAGTTCTTCATTCATTCATTCATTCATTCATTGACTAATCATCAAAGTCCTTGGTACTACTACAGTTTATGCCTAACCCCCAAAACTGACTGTAAGGTATAGTCTCCTCCCATTTTGGATGATGGCAACTCTTTTGGTGTAAGTCGGAGTTGCCATCTGTTTCCTTGAAATGGGTTTTTGATGTGATGTTACCATCTCCATCATTACCCAGTTCGAAGTCTAAAAAGACCAAGGAGTTTGCATCCACCACATGGGTAAATTGCATACCAAACTTGTTATTTTTGCAATAAGAGTCAAATATGTTAACGGTATCAAGAGGCCCATTCCAAATAATGAGGACATCATCGATATATACCTCCCATAGTATACCAGATGTTTGGCAAAGAGATTCAGATAACAGATGTAGGATTTTTCCTAGTACCCCATAAACAAGTTGGCATAGCAGGGTGCAAAATGTGCACCCATAGCCATGCCAGAAACCTGTCTATAGAACTGGCCCTGGAAGAAGAAATAGTTCCTCTCTAGGGCAAATCGAGTGCATTGGCAGATGAACTCAGATTGGGTAGGGTTCATGTGGTCTGCTTTTGATAAAAAAATGTTCAACTGTGCGCAGTCCACCCTCATAAGGAATTGACATGTAGAATGAACTCACGTCCAAGGATAACCATAGGTATCCTGGTTCCCATTTGTATTTTTGTAAGGTATCCAAAACATGTGCAAAATCCTTTATATAGGCAGGGAGGGTGATGACAGGAGGTTGAAGAAAAGCATCCACATATTGGGATATACTCGACTAGTGATACCATCTATACTAGCCACTACAGGTCTACCTGGTGGGTATACCGGGTCCTTATGAACCTTAGGGGTGTGGTAGAAGTAAGGTGTCTTAAAATAAGTTGTCAGAAAGAATTGTTTCCCTGATTTTTGTATTAAACCTTGAGTAAAGGCTTAATTCATCAATTCCATTTTATACCCAGGAATAGGATCATTTTGCAGCATTTAATAAGCAGCATTATCAGATAGGAGCCTATATGCTTCCTTTAAGTATTTCATCCTTTTCTGAATAACTACACCTCCTCCTTTGTCTGCTGTGTGGATTACTAGGTCATAGTTATCTTTAAACACAAGTTAGGCTTCTTTTTCCTGCTTTGAGAGGTTGTGCATATTGACTTTCCCATGTGGTGACTCACAGAGTTTTCTGAAGTCTGCATACACCATAGCATAAAAAGTTTTGATAAATTAATTTTTAATATGATGCTGGTAGAACGTGGACTTCGGCATGGAATGTGGAATGTACAGTATAATCCCATTTGAGAATGGTGTGGATATGGGGACTTCCACCTCCGATCCTCCTTCCAGAAGTAGTTCTTCTAAGATGTTAATTGCCTCTTTATCAATATTATTCATGTTAAGGTCACTGGTTTCTTCTAATGGAGGTATGTGTTCTTTCTGGGTGTCACTCAAAAATGTAGTATTTGTATTTTCACCAGTTTTTAGGCTACAGTAAGGCCCTGTACACACGATAAAACTTATCCGATGAAAACGGTCCTATGGACCGTTTTCATCGGACATGTCTGCTGGGCTGTTTTGGTCTGATGGTTGTACAAACCATCAAACCAAAATCCTCGCGGACAGACAGGGCGGTGACGTGGCGGTGACATTGACGCCGCCACGTCACCAAACCAGGAAGTAAAATACTTTCACGCATGCGTCGAATCCATTCGACGCATGCAGGAGATTTCGGTCCGCTGGTTAGGCGTACTAACCAGCGGACATGTCGGACGGACATCTTTCCCCTCTTGTATACTTGTTTCTTCTTCCTCCAGCCCCTCCTCTTCTTCTTCTATTTTTCTTTTTTAGGGAGAGGAGGGGGAAGCACTAAAAAACTATTAGCGACATCTCCAATCAGTTCTTTAGGGCTATGTACATCCCTTTATGGTAGTTGGGCAGGATGGCTACTAGTGGCGGTGTCCACTGCTGGTGTGATTACACCCACAGTGGCATTCAACTGATTTATTGACCTCAACGCATTAAATGGATTAATGGTTGGAATATCGATAATATATTTGTCCTCCTGAGACTTCTTCTCACCCTGTACAGGTCTCACATTTGGTTCTTGATTTTCCCGAGCACCCACAGAAAAAGTATTAGTATTACTCATACTGCTATTATCCTTGTTTTTATTTTCATTTTCATATTTGCCTTTTGGTGTATGTCTACCTCTTTTATCATTTATATTGGACCCAGGATCCATTACTCCCGGGCTCATGCGATGGTACCCTTGGTGTAGAACCTGAGGAGCTATTGTTACTTTGAGATGTAGGTCATTGGGCTCTAGAGGGGCTGCCTCTAACTGGATTACAGGTATTCTGAGTAATCTGCAGATCAGATTTTCCTGTTTTTAGACTCTATCTCCTGAGTATAAGATAGAGTAGTGATAAATGGCTTATTTTCTGAATGGTCTAGAGTTGTGAATGGGTGTGCCTTAGTGCTCTGTCTTGCTACCAATTAGGTTTAACTTGTTCATAAATGACATAGAGGCTGAATTAAATTATTCAATCTCAGTTTTGCTGAAAACACACCGTTAAGCAGGGAGATTATTTTTAAAAGGGATATAGCAACTTTTTCAAGAGACCAAGTTAAAATAGAGGGGTAGGCAGCTATATGGCATATACATTTTACAAGGATTTCTCCACCTCGACACCAGTATACACATCAGGGATGTCTCAACAGTTCAGGTTCCTGGGCACCTCCAATTCATTCATTTGAAGTGAGCCTGAGTCCAAAAACAAGCCTATGACTAAGGCATCAACAAAATCCTATTAGTGTTCTGCTGGTTTTGTTTGAATGTCTCAAATCACTCATCTTTTACCCAAAAAAATATTATGAAAGATTATTATCAAACTATAGAATGTAGGCAGAATGTAGGCAGTTATATGACAAATGAGGTTCAAAACTGAAAAATGTATAGTAAAGCTTTCGAGAGTTAAAAATATGTATGCAAGTTACTTGCTAGGGAGAGGAAGGATGTCCTTGAACTGGAAAGAGTACAGAGAAGGGCAGTGAAATTATTAATTATTATGGGGTCTGGAGGGCCTCAGTTATGAGAAATGACTACAAAAAGTATATTTATTGTCCATAGAGAAGAGGCTAGGAATGTAATCGCAGCGTACAAATCTTTAAATTGTTACTGTATTATTCAGAGAAACAGTTTAACCACTTAAGACCCAGATCAAAATGCAGGTAAAGGACCAGGCCCCTTTTTGCGATTCGGCCCTGCGTCGCTTTAACTGACAATTGCGCGGTGGTGCAACGTGGCTCCCAAACAAAATTTGCGTCTTTTTCTTCCCACAAATAGAGCTTTCTTTTAGTGGTATTTGATCGCCTCTGCGATTTTTTTTTTGCGCTATATACAAAAATAGAGCGACATTTTTGAAAAAAAACCAATATATTTTACTTTTTGTTATAAGAAAAATCAAATAAACAAAATTTTAGTCAAACATTTAGGCCAAAATGTATTTAGCCACATGTCTGTAGTAAAAAATAATCGCAATAAAAAAAAATAGCTACCTAGTGGGAACAGCGACACTAATACAGCGATCAGAAAAATGAACGCTTAGTGACGCTGGCAATAGGAAGTGAAAGAGTTAACTAGGGCGGTGATCCAGGGGTTAAAACTTTATTAGGGGGGGTACGGGGGCTACCCTGAACCTAACACTAACTGCCTGTCACACTGACACTAAATACAGTAATCATACATATATGATTACTGTATTCAGTAATACTGTGACAGGGGGAGGGGGGGGTGATCGCAAGGGATTAAGTCTGCCTGTGTGTCCTGGTGTCAGTGTAGTGTTGTGCAGACTTACTGTGAGATGTGATCTCTCCTCAGCGGCGGTTGAAAATACCACCGAGGGGAGAGATCACATCATTTCCCTCTTCCTGTGTTTACACAGGAGGAGGAAGTGACACAGCGGGAGCGCGCAGATTGGCTGGGAGCGATCCGGAGGGGGCGGACAAAAACGAATAGCTGCCCCCTCATCCCGGATCGCTCGGCCAGCCGCGGGCGCGCGCCCGTGACCCACGGCTGGGTACTAGAACCAACGTATATATACGTTGATGTGCCCAGCTGTGCCATTTTGCTGACGTAAATGTACAGTAGGCGGTCCTTAAGAGGGTAAGGACTTTTTTTTTAGCAAGCACAGAAAGTTACTGTTGATGTTGTCCATGCCAGTGATGCAATGTCATTGTAACTTCCTGTAAGAAGGACTGAATGTAAAAATAATACTATATTTCTTGCGTAAACATTTAGGCCTATCACCCCACATGTACTTGAGATGAACAAAGGCAGACCATGGCATCCTTCATAGCCACAGTAGAGTGTAGTCACAATAAAGAAGGAAGTGCAGAATAACAAGATGATAATAAAGAGAAAAAAAAAGCCTATAGACTGGTCTGGCAAGCTGCAATATATATGGAATGCTAGTCATAACATACTTAAAGTAACAATTTCATGAATAAATATAATTAAATAATTAAATAAATAAATAAATAAATACCATTGTGTGGAATATAATGGCCGCGGCCTTTATTATAGGTATTCAAAATATAAGTTTTAACTGTAAACATACCATGGATATATTAAAATAATTGTCTTCAATAATTTCCAAGACAAATATACAACTTGTTTAGCTATTAAAGCTCAAACTATAATAATAATTACACAACAGTCCCTTTTCAAAGAAAAGGACAAACCTCATAACTGAGCCGCGACAGGGAGGGAGGGAGGGACGCTGCTTCTCAGGATCCTTCAAACGATTTTGTACTAACTGACGCATTTTCTTTTCTTTTATAGGTCTGGATCCCTGCTGATTGGACCATTAGGATCACCACTAACTGACCAATCACAGTAAGTAATTTTCAAAAACTTTATGTAACATAGCTTATTTATGCCAGCATTCCATGTGTGATGTTAGGGGACATTCAATGCCCCTCCCCTCACTTTTATGGAATGCTAGTCATAACATACTTAAAGTAACAATTTCATGAATAAATATAATTAAATAAATAAATAAATAAATAAATACCATTGTGTGGAATATAATGGCCGCGGCCTTTATTATAGGTATTCAAAATATAAGTTTTAACTGTAAACATACCATGGATATATTAAAATAATTGTCTTCAATAATTTCCAAGACAAATATACAACTTGTTTAGCTATTAAAGCTCAAACTATAATAATAATTACACAACAGTCCCACCAGCCGATCTTATGGACCATAAGAACGGCACCCCCACCGGCCCACGGCCATTTCCACACAAGACTGCAAATTCAAATTAACAATATCAAGGGCAACGTCTGAAAGATGGATTCCGTCAGGGCGATAGAAACCTTGCACACTGCCCTCCAAATCCACATGCCGAAACAAAAACCCTTGAATGGAAGGCATAAATTTCGAGCCCTATTTACATTTTTTCTAACCTTTTCAAACTTTTTAAACTGGGGAGAAAACCACAATAAACGAGGGATGACCTCAGAATAAACTAAAATACAGTTAGGCAACACAGAATGGATGTTGAAAAAATCATTCTTCATACTAGCAATAACATCGAGGGTCCTGTGACGACCAATATCATTTCCGGCCAGATGTAAAACAATAATATCTGGTGCCGGCCATTGTAAGTAAAGAGATGACAAAATCCTACGTAAATTAAAACAGGATAAACCCCTATACCCACACCAATACAATTTTACATCATGAGGTGATAAAGTAAGATTGGTACCATAACACCTGAAGTCAGCTCTCTTATGGGCCCAATAGACAAATGAATGGCCGACGATCCATGCCACCAATGAAGAACCTGAAATTAAACAGAATTATTAGTACGAATGTAAGTACTATAGCAATTAGAGGACCACCTACCAATATTCTTAATAGCAGACACATCAAGCCCCATACTAGCAGCAGTAGTCGCAGCCCCAATACGGAACGAATGAGATGATATTGGAAGGTGACCCAAACGTAAATGAAGCAAGCATTTCTTCAAGACATAACTAAATTGAAAACTAGTCAGAAGAGTGGAATCAATGTAAAGAAGGAACTGAGAACCATTATTAGGACGCAAAGACAGATATTGTTGTACCAAAGCAACGGCACATACCGAACTATCAAAATGTCTGTGAATAGTGATCCACCGACCCTTACCCAATTGATCTGTCTTACTCCGCTGCAAAAATAGACGCAAGACTCCAGGCTGAAGAAGCACGGCAGACGCCAGCAAACCCAAGCCTGAGTATTTATTATTAGGCACCAACTCAGAAATCCTAAAGGCACCGTAAATGCATAGGCAAAAAACAAGCCTAAACAGCAGGGCTTCAAAAGGAGAGAAACAAACAGCACTAGTTGCAGCACACAATTGTTTTAACAATCCAAAAGAAACCGGTAATCTCTTATCCGTCGAGATATGTGCCTTACGGTAACCCCTCAAAGCCAGCTTAACAGTAAAGAAAGTATTGCAAGGGGTATAGCCTGATAACTTTTGAAAAAAGGAAACCCCAGCTAAAATTTTCGCAATCTTAGAATAGGAATACCCTTCACTCATTAACGCATTAAGAAAAGATAAAGTTAAACCCTCCGCGTCATTCGAAGCACCGCCATCCAAGGAGCCTAAAAAACAATTCCATAAGTCCCACGCAGCAGCATAACTTACTCGCGTGGACGGAGCCAATGAATTATACAAAGCATTTAAAATAGGGCTCAAATTATGGACCAAAGATGTGGAGTACAAGAAAGACCAATCCCGTCTGCATCTGGAACCAATTCTTGAAACTTCTGCATCTGTTGGCGAGACAGGGAATCCGCAATGGCATTACTAAAACCAGGTATATACTTTGCCTTCAACCAGATATTTAATCGTAGACATTGAAGAACCAAAAAGCGAAGAATTGAAATTACAGGAATGGATTTAGAAACCAAACAGTTGATCGCAAACACTACACCTTTGTTATCAGAATGCAACAAAATTTGCTTATTGCTAAACTGATCACCCCATAGTTCGAGGCCTACCACCACAGGAAATAACTCCAAAAGGACAATGTTAGACACCAACCCACGATCAACCCAGGAGGAAGGCCACAGACCAGCCGACCAATGACCATGCCAAAAAGCACCATAGCCAACAGAACCAGCCGAATCCGTATATAATTTCAAAGCGGAGGCCGAGCAAAAAGGGGATTGCCAGATAGAACAACCATTAAAAGAAACTAAAAAAGAACGCCAAACAAGCAAATCATCCCGAATATCCGCTGTGATCCTTACAAAATGTCTAGGAGACTGGACACCCGAAATAGCCCTATAAAGGCGCCTAGAAAAAACCCTACCCATAGGCATAATCCTGGATGCAAATGCCTGCAATCCTAACAAAGACTGAATAGTCCTCAACTGAACCTTATTTTTAGACAAAATAATATCTAACAACAACCTGATCTTCACGATCTTATCACCCGGGAGCCGAAATTCCCTCTTAACAGTGTCAATCTGTATGCCTAAAAATTCCAAACACGTGGTTGGGGAGACCGACTTTTCCGGAGCCAGAGGGACTCCAAAAGATGCACAAATCATTTTAAACTCTGAAAAAATAAACAAACAGTCCAGTGAATCAGCCTTGCCAATGAACAAAAAGTCATCAAGATAATGAACACAGCGTGTAGAACCTGTACGACGACAAACAACCCAATTAAGAAAAGTTGAAAACATCTCAAAGTAAAAACATGACAAGGCGCATCACATCGGCAAACATTTATCAAAATAGAACCGGTCTTCAAAAAAGAAACCTAAAGAATTGAAAGCTGAAGGTCTAATAAGTAACAACCTAAAAGCCGATTTGATGTCAGCCTTCGCTAACAGTGCACAATCACCAGCCGAGCGAATCAGAACCAAGGCATCTTCAAAAGAGGAATAAGTAACCGAACAAAGATCAGAATCAATCTCATCATTCAATGACAAACCAAAAGGGAAAGACAAATGATGAATAATTCTAAAAGAACCAGGCTCCTTCTTGGGAATAACACCCAACGGGGAAACCCTAAAATTAGGAAATGGAGGCCTATCAAAAGGACCAGCAACTCTACCTTCCTCAATCTCTTTCCCAATCTTCTTTCTAACTCCCTCCTTATGTACTTCAAAAGAAGCCAAATTTTTAAATAAAACACAGCCAGAGCCAGTAAATGATGGTAACAGAAAACCACAACAAAAACCTTCAATTAGCGTGTCTGCACTCTTGCGATCCGGGTATAGCCGTAGCCATGGCAACATGTTTCCCAGTCTCACTGGCGAAACTGCTTTTAAGAATGGGCTCTTTGGGATGGGCTCCTTGATATCCTGTCTTCTTGAAGCAACGAAAAGCAGGATGAGATCCTGCACAATGAGCACACTCGTGCTTGTACCTGCAACTAGCCAGACATTTACAATGACTCTCATTAAAATTGAAACAAAGGCCCTTGCGAAACTGTCCAGTGGCAGGCACAGCAGATTTAACCATTTGCCTCTGGGGTAAAAGCAACTTCAACCATAGCCCAACATCCTTCATACCCCATTTCAAATTCTTATGTAAGTTTTTATAAGCTTCAAGAATTATTTCTTCATGTTGAAAAAGGCCACTGCATAATTCCGGGTGACGTTCACCCAAAACACTCGCATATATGCTAAAAGCCTGAAGCCAATTATTAAAGCTTTTTGCAACCACTTTACGCTTCTCATCCTCAAATTTCTCCTCTACATCCTTTCTACTTCTATTATCTTTCATAGAAGGAAGCAATGAGAGCAACTCTACATATTCACCTCTCCATATTTTTTCTTTCATAGCCAAATTTAAATGAAATCCCAACGGCGATAGCTCGCACGAAAGAACTTCCTTCAAATGCGATTCAGGAACCCCAGAAGAGGGAGCTATAACAGGCAAAGACTGTAACCCAGGCGAAGAAACACCAACATCAAGAACAACAGGTGCATGTACATTAGTATTTAAATTATCTTTCCATACAGAAGCAAGCCCAGTTTGGTCAGCATTTGCCACAGGTAACGCAGGAGATGCAGGCAATAGTTTTGAAAACAAGCTATGCATAGAACAAGCAAATTCATTTAAGAAAGAAGCCGTAGTGTGCTCACCCATAGAAAGACCCGGCTGAGCAGCAGGGTTGCTGTAAACAGGAACATTCACTGCGGGTAGTGCTGCAGCAGATGCAGTCTGTGTAGGAGCGGTTGCTCTAGAGACCATTGAAACTGCAGAAAGGTCCATTGCAGAACTCCTGGCTAAATCAGGGTTAACATCAGCGCTAGCGGTGAAACTGTCAGCATTATGCCCACCTCTGCCACAAGTAGCAGCAGCCATAGGTGACAATAAACTATTTACCCCTGTAAGAGGCGGCTGGGTGTCCATTCTTCTGTTAGTTTTCTTCTTCTTCTTGCCAGCTGTTGGTTCAGTGTGAGGAGGTGGGGATTCAAAACTCCCGGGTCTCTTGCATTGTCTTTTCGACCTAACTTCCGAGCGGACCACATTCGCGATGTCATCCGAAACCGCCAAGAAGCCACCGACGTCACGATCGACACAGGATGACGTGAGTTGAGTCACAGGGTCAGCCACAGGGAGCCAATGAGAGGAGGAAGTGTCGTCACAATCGGCCGCCGGAAAGGACGAAAGAAGACCGACATCACCGCGGAGGGAACCAGGAAACCGCACGGAATCCGAAGATGTAGATGGAACCGGACCGGAGGAAGCAGACAGAACCGGAGGAGAATCGCCAAAGGACGCAGCCGGAGGTAGCGAAAGGCACAATTGAAGCCAACGTTCGCCATCTTCAGTCCCGGCCCGCTCCATAACTTGACGAAGTAAGGACTCTATAACCGCTGACTGTACTGCAACGCTGCTTCTCTGGATCCTTCAAGCGATTTTGTACTAACTGACGCATTTTCTTTTCTTTTATAGGTCTGGATCCCTGCTGATTGGACCATTAGGATCACCACTATAGAAAAAATTGGTAAATACCTAAGTATGTACACTCACCGCGCTACTAAAACACTAAAGCAGCCAACATAACTAAGTGATCAATTTAGCAAAACACAATATAAACAAAGAAAATATGTAGCGCTTAACACATATATAAACCAAAAGAAAACAAAACAAAACAAAAACAAAAACAAAAACAATAGTGTAGGTTAAAACACCATAGGTGCACTTGAAGTGTCCTTTGAAATAATATAAAGTCCACAGGGGTCAATACAGTGACTTGAGTGAGAATAATCCACCACCATAGGATAAGTTGGAGAGGCTTACCAGATAAATAGTGACCACATTAGGTGTACACCTATTGGTCAGCTATAGCTTGAGGTTAAACGCTGTTCTCACAAGGACTCAGAAAAGGTGAATATCAAAGGTGACCGATCGTTTTGAAGAATCAGACTTAAGGTTTTTCCTCTTCATCACAATGCATTCAGCCAGAGACATGACTCGGAAAGTCCAATGGCAAAGAAAAAAAGAGCAGACATAGTATAACTCTGATAAAAAAGTTTTACTTGAATAAACAAAAAATAGTACACTCACATTTGATATGAACAATCATGGGCGAAAAACAATTCATATAGGCAGTAGGGTCAATCACTTCCCGACGCGTTTCGTCTCTTAGACATCATCATGGGGATTGTCCTACTGCATAGAGAGACCCCTTAATATATACTAAACCCCCCCCAGATAATTGGCAATGAAGTAAATTGTACAGAGTGATTACTACTCGGTACTTCCGGGTGGGGGAAAGATGGCCGCCACGGCGTGCGTTCCAAGCCTCGCTTTGGCATAATGATAGCAAAAAACAGGGCATATAAAACAAACCATCACTACTAAATATTCCGGAATAAGACACATAAAAATGAAGCTCACAATGATGTGAGTCGATATAAGGCCCATTCATGTAAAAGTTTGTACCGCTATGCGCTCCAAGCCTCGCCTCACACACAGCAGCACGGCAGAGGGGCGTATAGAGCGCAGGCGCGAACCAACCACCCAATCACGCGGTGCGCCGGACGCCATCCAGTCACACGGCACGTCGCGCATCACTGGTCCGTAGGACCGCGATGCGCTCCACTCCTCGTTAGCAAACGAGGAAACGGAACGTGCCGCGCGATGACGTCACGCGTCACTGGTTAGAGGACCACGATGCGCTCCACGTCTCGTAACCAAACGAGGAAATGGAACATACTGTCGGGTCGCACGATGACGCTGCACCAACGAGAGGGAGGGAGGGTACAAAAAATCATAACATTAGCCCATAGTTTCAAGGAGATAGAGGTGACAGATCTAAGAAAGGCACCACAACTCTCAGATAGATATAAATCATATAATACACCAAGAAACTAACTGCACAAGGGCATATTACGATATGAAGTTCATGACATAAATCACATGTTATAATACAATTAAATGTACAAACATATTAAAAAATATTAAAATATTAAAAAAAGAGAAGAACGTCTGGTTAGGTGATAAAAACTGAACCAAAAGTCTTAACATATATTAAATAGTTAGACTCATATACAGGATAAAACAACATTGGTATAGAACCAATGTATTACAAATCAATATATGGCTTTCACATCAAACATAAAAAAGGACTATATCAATGAAGAACAGTCCAGTCTATATGTTTGTGGAATACCGAGCCATGCTAGGCCCTAAAGTCTAAGTCAAAATATTGAAATATTGAAACTAAAATTGAAAATATTCCCAGAAAGATGTGAGAATTATAATATGAAAAAAAACATATAATGGCTGGAACCCTAATAGGAAAAAATGATCTTAAGACTGATTAATGAATGCATTTACGTCCCACTCGACATTCAAGCCATGTGGGACATAAGTGCGTAAAGTGTAGATCCAATAGGTTTCCAACCTGAAGTTGGAAACCTATTGGATCTACACTTTACGCACTTATGTCCCACATGGCTTGAATGTCGAGTGGGACGTAAATGCATTCATTAATCAGTCTTAAGATCATTTTTTCCTATTAGGGTTCCAGCCATTATATGTTTTTTTTCATATTATAATTCTCACATCTTTCTGGGAATATTTTCAATTTTAGTTTCAATATTTCAATATTTTGACTTAGACTTTAGGGCCTAGCATGGCTCGGTATTCCACAAACATATAGACTGGACTGTTCTTCATTGATATAGTCCTTTTTTATGTTTGATGTGAAAGCCATATATTGATTTGTAATACATTGGTTCTATACCAATGTTGTTTTATCCTGTATATGAGTCTAACTATTTAATATATGTTAAGACTTTTGGTTCAGTTTTTATCACCTAACCAGACGTTCTTCTCTTTTTTTAATATTTTAATATTTTTTAATATGTTTGTACATTTAATTGTATTATAACATGTGATTTATGTCATGAACTTCATATCGTAATATGCCCTTGTGCAGTTAGTTTCTTGGTGTATTATATGATTTATATCTATCTGAGAGTTGTGGTGCCTTTCTTAGATCTGTCACCTCTATCTCCTTGAAACTATGGGCTAATGTTATGATTTTTTGTACCCTCCCTCCCTCTCGTTGGTGCAGCGTCATCGTGCGACCCGACAGTATGTTCCATTTCCTCGTTTGGTTACGAGACGTGGAGCGCATCGTGGTCCTCTAACCAGTGACGCGTGACGTCATCGCGCGGCACGTTCCGTTTCCTCGTTTGCTAACGAGGAGTGGAGCGCATCGCGGTCCTACGGACCAGTGATGCGCGACGTGCCGTGTGACTGGATGGCGTCCGGCGCACCGCGTGATTGGGTGGTTGGTTCGCGCCTGCGCTCTATACGCCCCTCTGCCGTGCTGCTGTGTGTGAGGCGAGGCTTGGAGCGCATAGCGGTACAAACTTTTACATGAATGGGCCTTATATCGACTCACATCATTGTGAGCTTCATTTTTATGTGTCTTATTCCGGAATATTTAGTAGTGATGGTTTGTTTTATATGCCCTGTTTTTTGCTATCATTATGCCAAAGCGAGGCTTGGAACGCACGCCGTGGCGGCCATCTTTCCCCCACCCGGAAGTACCGAGTAGTAATCACTCTGTACAATTTACTTCATTGCCAATTATCTGGGGGGGTTTAGTATATATTAAGGGGTCTCTCTATGCAGTAGGACAATCCCCATGATGATGTCTAAGAGACGAAACGCGTCGGGAAGTGATTGACCCTACTGCCTATATGAATTGTTTTTCGCCCATGATTGTTCATATCAAATGTGAGTGTACTATTTTTTGTTTATTCAAGTAAAACTTTTTTATCAGAGTTATACTATGTCTGCTCTTTTTTTCTTTGCCATTGGACTTTCCGAGTCATGTCTCTGGCTGAATGCATTGTGATGAAGAGGAAAAACCTTAAGTCTGATTCTTCAAAACGATCGGTCACCTTTGATATTCACCTTTTCTGAGTCCTTGTGAGAACAGCGTTTAACCTCAAGCTATAGCTGACCAATAGGTGTACACCTAATGTGGTCACTATTTATCTGGTAAGCCTCTCCAACTTATCCTATGGTGGTGGATTATTCTCACTCAAGTCACTGTATTGACCCCTGTGGACTTTATATTATTTCAAAGGACACTTCAAGTGCACCTATGGTGTTTTAACCTACACTATTGTTTTTGTTTTTGTTTTTGTTTTGTTTTGTTTTCTTTTGGTTTATATATGTGTTAAGCGCTACATATTTTCTTTGTTTATATTAGGATCACCACTAACTGACCAATCACAGTAAGTAATTTTCAAAACCTTTATGTAACATAGCTTATTTATGCCAGCATTCCATGTGTGATGTTAGGGGACATTCCATGCCCCTCCCCTCACTTTTAATATTTTTGTTTTTGGATGTATATATGCTCATAGGTGTGCTAAACTTATTGTATTAGGTTGTGCACCCTAAAGCTCAAACACACATGCATGTGTGTGTGTATATGTATACATATATACGTGTAGCGCTCACCCCCGAAGAAACCGCTGATTGTTGTTGGGATCAGCCTATAAAGTTACCCTGATGTTGTCTAGAGGTGTGGTGACAGGATCAAAGTAGTGAGCGAAGGTCCAGACAGTCAAAAAAGGTTTTCTTCAATGCTTTATTCCCAGCCAAACAAGGCTAACATCAACATCGGTTAGGGAAGAGAAAAGGCTGATGGAAAGAAAAGAGAGAACCCTCTCGGTATCAGGCCTGGACATGAACAGGGAAGTCTCGCCCTCAGTAGTATCAATTGTTGAGACTCATCGCCACTCCTGCTTGGCAGCCGAGTCGCCACTTTGGATCTTTGGGAGGAACAGATCTCTTGCTTAGATCTGGCTCTAGGGCCTCTGCCACAGGCCAAGTACTTTAAATGGACTAGATAGATGAATGGAGTAGAATTCTTTAGCATAGGTCACCAGCATTCCGATCACCAGATTGGTTTATTCAAGCCCTGTTGGACAACCTGCCTCCGGGTTCCCCTCAAGCCGATCCCCCAATCGCACGACACCCAGCCTGGGATCCTCTCAATCGAACCAGGGACCCAGTAAGACACTGGGATCCCCTTTTACCTCCAGCTGAGGTTTGGCATAGCCTGCAATTCTGGCCAGGTGGGCCACGCTGGCAGGGTCCATGGATGCACGCACCCTGAAGGTCGATGCCCCACCTGGAACTGGGACCCCGCTAAGAACTATAGATATATCCCTTCCCAGCATGCCCCCCGAGGGAAAAACTCCTCCAATTGGCTCCTGGGGAACAACTTACTCTGCCAGAACCCCTCTGGCGCCAGCTGCCGTCCAGAGATGATATCACATCCCTGGAATACAGACCGACCCAGTGGACAT
This sequence comes from Rana kukunoris, assembly GCA_029574335.1. Classification (NCBI taxonomy): domain Eukaryota; kingdom Metazoa; phylum Chordata; class Amphibia; order Anura; family Ranidae; genus Rana; species Rana kukunoris. The sequence goes on from CM056053.1 coordinate 118,626,332, forward strand.
TTCCGGAATGACAGGGGGTCACAATTTAGACAAATTGTGAACGGGAGCAAAGTAACTCTCCCATTCTAACTATTATTTTGGATAGTGCCTATACTGAAAGTAAGGGGACACTACATACAGTATCTCACAAAAGTTATATTTTTATTTATAATATATAGTTATATATTTTCATTTGACAACATTGAAGAAATTACACTTTGCTATAATGTAAAAAAGTGAGTTTACAGCTTGTATAACAGTGTAAATTTGCTGTCTCCTCAAAATAACGCATCACACAGTCATTAATGTCAAACCACTGGCAACATATGTGAGTACACCCCTAAGTAAAATAAGCCAAATTAGGGCAGATTAGTAATTTTCCCTCCTTGGTGTCTTGTGATTCGTTAGTGTTACAAGGTCTCGGGTGCGAATGGGGAGCAGGTGTGTTAAATTTGGTGTTATCGCTCTCACTCTCTCATACTGGTTACTGGAAATTCAACATGGCACCTCATGGCAAAGAACTCTCTATGATCTGAAAAAAGAGTTGTTGCTCTACATAAAGATGGCATAGGCTAAAGAAGATTGTCTAAACCTTGAAACTAAGCTGCAGCACAGTGGCCAAGACCATACAGAAGTTTAACGGGACAGGTTCCACTCAGAACAGGCCTCGCCATGCTCAACCAAAGAGGTTGAGGGCACAAGCTCAGCATCATATACAGAGGTTGTTTTTGAAAAATAGATGTATGTGTGCTGCCATCATTGCTGCAGGGGTTGAAGGGGTGGGGGGGTATAAGAAACTCTGACAATTTTACAACATGCTTGTTCTGGATCTGTGATTGAAATTATTGAAGGCAGACACAACCAGATGAATAATAAAACTATATACGCTGTGCTAAAGTCATATAAATAAGCAGTGCACAGTAAATAATTTATACTTAATCGGAAAATAAGATAATAAATACGTAAACATATACAAATATAATACATTTTAGTACTGTATATCATAAGGTGAAAAACATAATTAAAGTGCCTGGTGCATAACTGTGTATTTAAAAAAACAAAGATTAAACACAGTAATGTATCAAAGTGCTCCTGTGCTTTCATACAGTGTCCAAATCTGCCAATGATGACTATGCTGAAAGACAATGCAATGGGTGATTTAGGCCATATGACAAGGTGCTTGTGTGCATATGAGTAGCAACCAGCTGCGTCACTGATCCTGTGATAATAAAGTCTGTGTAATACAAAAGAACTTAAAGGGTTTGTAAAGGATTTTTTTTTAACTTAATAGCTTCCTTTACCTTAATGCAGTGCTGTTTTCATGTCCTCATTGTTCGTTTTTGCTCTCAAGTTGCTGTAATTCTTCTCTGATCTCCACACTTCCTGGTTGTCTGTTTCCTGATGACCACAGTGCTGGGAGCTTTCTCTCTGTGGTCACTAACGTCAAGGAGGTATGATTACTGTGTGTCTAGTTTCTAGTTTCGTTTTCCAAACCATCACTGCTCTATGGCTCTGTATGCTCTGTGAGGCCGCGTACACACGATCGAATTTGTCCGCTCAAACTGGTCCGACGGACCAGTTCAGCAGACAAATCCGATCGTGTGTATGGGCTAGCGCACATGTCTGACCGGCGGACAAATTTTAAAACATGGTTTAAAATTTGTCCGCCGGAGACATGACCGTCGGATATGTCCGCTGGTTAGTACACTAACCAGCGGGCATATCTGCCCGCACAAGCGTCGGAAGGATGCGACGCATGCGTTGAAGTTTTTTACTTCCTGGTGCGGAGACGTGGTGGCGTCAACGTCACCGCCACATCACCGCGCTGTCTGCCGGCGGGGATTTTGATCCGATGGTGTGTACATGCCATCGGACCAATATCCAGAGGAGACATGTCCGCTGGAAACAATCCGTCGGACCGTTTAAGCGGACATGTCCCTCCGTGTGTACGCGGCCTTAGACAGAGAAGCAGGAAACAACATGCAAAAACGAAACTAGAAACTACAGGTACATTGTATGATTGATTTTTATCTATTTTTAATCGTTTTTAAAAGGAATCAGTTAACTATTATGTCTCTATACCCTGTAAACAGTCATTTCAGCAAAACATTTATTTTTATTTACAACTCCTTTAATGTGGGATCCAAGCCGTGCTATGTTGTCATTGTCATCACTCAGGTGCCCCCCTTAGGTAATGAATGCTCACCTTCGAGCATGCAACTATGCGATTGAGCTAAGTCAAAGCACGCATGTGAACCATCTCTGGTCTCTTTAATAGTGTTAGGCTCCTGGGTTCCTCAGCATAAACCATCCGGGATATATGAAACAAGAAAAACTCGATAGTGCAAGTAAAGTTTTAAACCATTTATTGAATAAAGCAAAATCCCCTTCAGGAGTATTCACACAGATTGGGTGCATCAGTGCATCATTCTATGATAAGCCTATACTGGTGTATGCCAATGATGGTATCGGGATGATATGAGCATTCTCCTCAGTACACAAGATGCCTGTCTTTCCGTCCTGACCCCTCTCCAACGCGTATCTATGCAGGGATAACGCATCTACTTCAGGGGGACACAACAAGGTGACTAGCAGACCCATACTTTTTTTATAGCTTTCCTATGTCACTAAGCAGAATGATAATGCTCAAAGTCAAAGCTTGCTTTTTAATGTAGTAGAGCATTTTTTTGTATTTAAACACGCACAGGAAAAAATAATCTCTTAAATTGTTATTTTAGTTTAGCACAGTGGACTTTTTATGGGAATGTTTGTGGCTAATTAAATATCTTTATATGCCATCCTATGCTTTCAATATAAATAGGTGAACCTGGGGATTAAGGAATTTATGTACTGTATACGGTTTATTTTGTTATTTTTTAAGGCGTTTTGTAATATATCTATTTGATAAGTAAAAAAAAAAGTGCTTGTTGATCATGAGGGAATCTTGTGAACTTCCTTTGCTCAGCTTTCTATAGGGGTTTCATAACCTGTGGAGTAGGCATCCTTAAGGGAAGTGCAAAGATAATGAAAGTGAACTGAGCCTCCCAAAAAAAAGTACTGCAATACATTTCTTGGTGGAAAAGAAAATGGAATGAAATTCGGGTCCACAGACTGACCCAAACAACTAATTTTTGGTATTAAAAACAAACTTCGATGATTAACCAATCCCCAAGAATATTCTACAAAAGTGCACTTGTTAAAGTTTGGAGTCTCAATGAAGTTGCTGATGCATCAAAGTTCTGTCTTTGCCATCGGGCCCCTATAGTGTGTTTTTATATCTAGCCAAGAAAACAATTTCTGGAGGCCTTCTAAAACGTTACAAAAGGCCTTCCACAATTTATAAAACTCTTATCAAGCCTTGTTCCCTTTAAATGGTCAAATTCTCAAAAGGCAACAGAGGGAACATATTTCTTAATATTAACATCATCAAAGGGCCTGTTTTAGCTGCATCACCTGGTATTTTGCATCAGCAAAGAAGAATCTCAAGAAACTAATTTTGCCCTTTAGGGATAATTTAGATAGAAGAACATCTGCGGAACATTTGAACTTTGTTAGATATGTGCAAGTTCCCCACAAGTGTTTGCAATCCCTTTTTTTCTATCCCAACAAACATTGGGATCAAATACTCTTTCTCTGAGATTAAAATCTGCTATGAACCTGCATTCAATGTTGATTTGTGAAATATAGACCCTTTAACATGTATTGCCATAATGTAGTGTTTTATCACATATCCCACACAGACTTTCATATGGATGCATTTGAAACATAAGGTTTCATTGTCGCATGCCTATTTTGAATCTACAGTATAAACCTTTGTATAACATCAGTGTTTTGTTTAAAGGGTCACAGGGGAATGATCTGGCTTCAAAAGAAGAAGGCTGCCAGGCAACAAAAACTGGCTGCCTGGGGAGAGCAATTATGTAAATGTTCCTACACTATTCTCTTTGGGGTTCAAATTATTAGAGATATTTCCAGATTGGATTTAATACAATTGTTTTTAGACAAATGGCAAACATTATACAATTGCTTGATAAATATGTTATTTAAAGTGGAAGTAAACCCACCTACCATTTTCAGCCAAGGAAGTTGCCATCTTAGCCTATGTTTAATCTTCAACTGCCGTGGTGCTGCACATGTGATCAGTTATAGTGATGAGCGGAATACGCCATATTCGATTTCGCGATATTTCGCGAATATTTCGAAGAATATTCGCGAATTTTTGTTAATATCGAATATTCGTGATATTTTATAAAAAAAAAAATGCGAAATTTCGCGATTTTTTTTTTTTTTTTTATAAAATATCACGAATATTCGATATTTACGAATATTCGCTATATTTTATAAAAAAAAAAATAGCGAAATTTCGCATATGCGAAAGCGAAAATGATAAAAAAAAAATGATAAAAAAAAAATGCGAAATTTCGCGTTTTTTTTTTAATAAAATATCACGAATATTCGATATTTACGAATATTCGCTATATTTTATAAAAAAAAAATGCGAAATTTCGCGATTTTTTTTTTTTTTTTGGATAAAATATCACGAATATTCGATATTTACGAATATTCACTATATTTTAGAAAAAAAAAAAAAAATGCGAATTTTCGCTATTGCGAAATTTCGCGAATGCAAAATTTATTGCGAAATTTATTGCGAAATTTATTGCGAAATTTGAAAAATACGAATATTCGAAATAGCGAATATTCGCCGCGATATTCGAGTTATTCGCGAATACTCGAATATGCAATATTCGTAGCGAATATTCGCAATGCGAATATTCGTGAGCAACACTAATCAGTTATGACACCAGCCATTGGACGGTTTGACAGTTTGGTTGAGAGCACAACCAATATGACAGTTGGCAATCCCGGCATGCCGGAAATTTAACTGCTTTTTGAAACTGTTAAATCGATGGGTTTACTTCCGCTTTAAGATAAAAAAAAAAAAAAATGTCCGATGGATTAAAAACTTTTCAGCAGACAGATTCGATCGTGTGTACGGGCGGACAGACAGATTTTTCCAGCAGACAGATTTTAAAGCATGCTTTAAAATCTGTCTACTGGGAATCCGTCTGTCCGATATGTCTGTTTGTTAGTACGCTAACCAGCAGACATATCTGCTCGCACATGCGTTGAATGGATTTGACGCATGCGCGGAAGTGTTTTACTTCCTGGTGCGGTGACGTGGCGGCGTCAACGCCATCGCCACATCACCACGCTGTCTGCCAGGGGGGATTTTGGTTTGATTGTGTGTACAGCGATCAAACCAAAACAGCCCAGCAGACAAATCTAATCAAATCGGTCTGTCAGACCGATTTGAACAGATTTATTTGGTCGTGTGTACGCGGCCTGATGGATGATGTTGATGCATTATCACTTCAACTTCACTGACTAGCAAAATTCTTGATGAACTTGGTGCTCACAAGAGGTGCCTACCTATTTATGACAAAGAAAGCAATTTTTGCCTTCTCTGATTTGTAACATTTTCATTTATGTGAATCAGAATTTGCCCATATTTGCACTTAAACTCATCTGAAGCAGATCTGTTTTCTGTGGTGTGTTCTGTTGCTTGTGTTGGGTGTAGATGCTGCGTACATTGTTTAGGAAGTTTAAGGCTGCAAAGATTTCTGGTGTCCAGGAGGAGAAGACATGCACCCTTCCTGGAAACAGCGGAAAATACTGTGCGGGTCTACCTGGGCCAGAGAGAGTCAGTGGATGTCTGCTGCAAAGGTGCTGACTAGGTATGCTTCTCCTTTGAACAGGGCTTGGGAGGATAGTGTCCTATTGTCTTTCCTGAAAATTTAGTCTCAAAAGTTTGGGGTTTAGTAAGGGAGAGAAGCGGGCAGTTGCTGTGTTTGGTTTGCACTTACCACATGCTCTACATACTGAATATGAAAAGAGGAAAAAGGCAGGGGTAGAAATAGAGTTACTGAAGGTGTAGCTTGTGGTGGCGACCAAACGTTTGGAAGATACTGCAAGCAAGGCAAAATATTTACAAAGTGGGGCACTCAAAGTTACACCTGCAGTGGCTTTGAAGTGTGTTCAAATCACGGCAGGTATAGCTGAAGATTTGAATGAGCGTTGTGCGGTCATATTCAAGTCTAATGATGTCCCCACAAATGACAAAAGCCCTAAGCCTGCAATCAGAAATCTGATCAGCTCAAATAGAGATGGCCGAGTTGAGACAGATAAAAGAAAAACAAGGCCAATGGTCTCCAGGAAACACATGTGCACTGTTTGCTTAAAGGGTCACTAAAGGAAAAAAAAATGTTTTGCTGAAATGACTGTTTACAGGGTATAGAGACATAAAAGTTAACTGATTCCTTTTCAAAATGATTAAAAATAGATAAAAATAAATCATATAATGTGCCTGCAGGTTAGTTTCACTTTTGAACTGGCTTCATGTTTCTGCAAAGTAGAAATAGACACACAGAACAAAAACAAACAAATCCAGGGCAGTGTTTTGTTTTTAAAATGAATCTGATTGGTTCTGGGATGTTTTAGACACACAGCAATGACAGCTTAAACCATCGTGAGAAAGCTCCCAGTATGGTGGTTATAAGGAAACAGACAAGCAGGAAGTGTGGAGAACAGAGCAGGATTACAGCAACTTCAAAGCAAAAACGAACAATAAGGACATGAAACCAGTACTGCAGTAAGGTAAAGGAAGCTATTTAGCTATACATTTTTTTTTCCTTTAGTGATCCTTTAAAGGGGTTGTAAAGAAAAACATTTTTTCATAATAAGCTTCCTTTACCTGCAGACATTCCTCTTTTCACTTCCTCATTGTTCGTTTTTGCTCAGAAGTTGCTCTATTTTTTCTCTGTTCTGTTTACTTCCTGCTAGTCTGATTGTAACTCACCACCGTGAAGGGAGGCTTTACTGCGGTGTTCAGTGACGTGCTCGCTCCCTCCTGGGAACTACATCTGTGCAGCAAGATGCTCTCTACGCGTTAGAGACTTCAAGGAGGTGTGAAATACTGGGCGTGCCACAATGCATACTGGGAAAAGTAGTTCTTACATGAACGAGCACCACGAACCAGGAAGTGAATGAGAGAAAAGAAACTAGAACGCCGGAGGTAATATACTGTAGATTAAGGAATTTAATAGGTATTTACTCATTACACTATTCTGTCTGTCTACCTTGCAGACATTAATTTTAGCCAAAAAAATGTTTTCCTTTACAACTCCTTTTACGGTCCCTAGAGAGTTAGTAGATTGGAATCCTACACCAGCATTGCTTAAGAGGTGGAAGCAAGTGATTGCCAAGAGTAGGCTCAGAAACATTAGGGTCCAGATTCTCAAAAGAGATACGACGGTGTATCGCAGGAAACACCGTCGTATCTCTGTTTATTTTACTGGGTATCTATGCGTGTGATTCATAGAATCACTTACGCATAGATACAGTGAAGATCCGACGGTGTAAAACACTTACAGCGTCGGATCGTAGATGTAATGACTTCGCTGGCCGCTAGGTGGCCTTTACGTTGATTTCTCATGTGCCCCCCGTCGTCGTTTCCGTCGTTTCCGTAAGCGTAAACCTACCCCTGCTATATGAGGGGTAGGTTTACGAAGTTCCGTCGTTGCCGTGTTAAGTATGGCGTCGGGTCAGCGCCGTCTTTTTCCGTCGGTTACGTTGTTTTACTAAGTCGTTCGTGAATAGGGATTTACGTAAACGACACTCACGTCGGTTTCATTCACGTTTTCCGACGTGAGCTGGAGCATGCGCACTGGGCTATTTTTGCGGCCGGCGCATGCACAGTTCGATCGATGCGGGGGCGCGCTTAATTTAAATACAAGCTGCCCCCTTTGAATTACGCGGCCTTACCCTGGGCCATTTGCACTACGCCGTCGCAAACTACTGAGCAAGTGCTTTGGGAATACGGCACTTGCTCTGTTAAGTTGCGGCGGCGTAGTGTAAATGGCTTACGCTACGCCACCGCACAATGTACAAGAATCTGGCCCAAGGTGTTTTTGTTGTCATAGAATGGGGCATTTTGCTAGAGAGTGCCATGCTGTGAAGATTGGACAACAGCAGGCCAGTGCACCCAGGAAAGCACAGAGGAATGCTGAATTTCAAATTTTTCCTATTTTATGTTAAAAAATCAAGAGGTAGAATGTGTTTCCATGGCTATTTGTAGTGATTTTAGGCCATGTGCTGTTTTAACCACTTAAGGACCGCCGCATGTACATTTACGTCGGCAGAATGGCACCGACAGGCACATCAACGTATATATACGTTGGTGCCTTGGGGGGGATCGGGGGTCCGATCGGACCCCCCCCCCGTAAATGCGGCGGTCCGCGCGGCTGCAGGAGCGATCCGACAAGTGGGGGCGGCTATCCGTTTTCATCCGCCCCCTCCGGATCGCTCCCAGCCAATGCGCGCGCCCGCCTGACCTGTCACTTCCTCCTCCTGTGTAAACACAGGAAGGAGGAAGCGACGTGATCTCTCCCTCGGCGTTTGCTTCAAGCGCCGCTGAGGAGAGATCACTACAGAACAAGTAAGTCTGCACTAACACTACACTACACACACACATTTAACCCCCGCGATCGCCCCCCCCCCCCCCCCCCCTCCCCCCTGTCACAGTGTCACTGAATGCAGTAATCATGTATGATTACTGTATTTAGTGTCAGTGTGACAGACAGTGTGACAGTCAGACAGTCAGTAGTGTCAGGGTAGCCCCCCCCACCCCCCCCAATAAAGTTTTAACCCCCTGATCACTGCCCTAGTTAACCCTTTCACTCCCTATTGCCAGCGTCACTAAGCGATCATTTTTCTGATCGCTGTATTAGTGTCGCTGTTCCCGCTAGGTAGCTAATTTTTTTTTAATGCGATTTTTTTTTACTAAAGACATGTGGCTAAATAAATTTTGGCCTAAATGTTTGACTAAAATTTAGTTTATTGTTTTTTTATTATAACAAAAAGTAAAAAATATTGATTTTTTTTCAAAAATGTCGCTCTATTTTTGTATATAGCGCAAAAAATAAAAATCGCAGAGGCGATCAAATACCACCAAAAGAAAGCTCTATTTGTGGGAAAAAAAGGACGCGAATTTTGTTTGGGAGCCACGTCGCACGACCGCGCAATTGTCTGTTAAAGCGACGCAGTGCCGAATCGCAAAAACCCCTTGGGTCATTTGCCAGCGTATTGGTCCGGGTCTTAAGTGGTTAAGAATCTGAAGCTCCCCCATTGATATGCAAATGTACCAGTTGGGCCAGTTTATGAGCTAAGCAGAGGAAGCTTTTTACAGGATATGATGTAAGAGAAAGTTAGGGGGAGGGGAGGACTTTGAACAGGCATGTGGTCAGATAAAGAATATACTGTAGTTGTTTTGAAACACATGTCTGCTTGAATCTGGAGGACTTTGGAGAAGTTTTGAGTTGGACTCTGAACAAAGAACCATGAAGAAGATTTCATCTTGATGACGCCATCATAAAGATATATATTGCATACATATTATACGTGCTTATTTTTGCTAGAAAGGATAATTGGCTTGTGCATGTTGTATTGTGTATCCTACAGGTGTATGTGCAGTTTTTCCTGTTTAGTAAAAGCATCAATACACTACAGAAACTTCCTTGACCTCTACGGCAAGAACCTTTATTAGACACCAAAGCAAAACATTGTCATAAATGAAGCCAAAAGCCACGTACACACAACATTTTCAGGCTCTAGAAAAAACTATGGCCCAGATTCAGATACAATTAGATTCGCGTAGAGTATCAGAAATACACTACGCCGCCGTATTTTACCTGGCTCTACGTGGAATCCTGGTAGATTTTGTCCAGTAAACGACGGCGGCGTAGTGTATTTCTCCCGGCGCAAGCCATCTACGCGGGTAGGGGGCGTGAAGCATTTAAAATAGGCGCGTTCCCGCGGCGATCGAACTGCGCATGCTCCGTTCAGAAATTTCCCGCTGTGCATTGCGCGAAATCACGTCGTTACGTCATTTTTTCTTGAGTAGCGTCGTTTATGGACATTCCTATTCCCGAACGAGTTACGTAAAAAAAAAAAATATAAATTTAAATTCGACGGCCATACTTAACATGGGCTACGCACCGTTAGACCAGCAAAAAGCTGGTCTAACAGTACGTAGAAAAAAATAGACGAAAGCGATTGCGAAGACCGCTCGTATCTTCGTGGATCGCCGTAAAAACTCATTTGCATATCCCGACGCATGAAAACGATGCAGACTCCTCCCAGCGGCCGCAAAAATATCGCAGCGTAGATCCGAAGGCTTACGAAGATGTAAGCCTCTCGGATCGAAGCCCGAAGCCGCCGTATCATGGTTTGAGGATTCAAACTAGTGATACGGCGCTCAAAATTTGAAATTATTCCTGTCTAACACCAGTTAGACAGGCGTAATTGCTCTGTGAATCTGGGCCTATGTTTTTGTTTAAACCGATCATTAAAACGGCCTTGCCTACACACGATCGTGAAAAAAAAAAATGCTCTAGCAAAGTGCGGTGATGTAAAACACGTACAACGGCACTATAAAGGGGAAGTTCCATTCGGATGACGCCAACTTTTGGGTTGCTTTAGCTGATTTTCTGTTAGTAAAAGACGATTCACGCTTTTCTGTCTGTTACAGCGTGATGAATGTGCTTACTCCATTACAAACGATAGTTTTACCAGAACGTGCGCTCCCGTCTCATAACTTGCTTTTGAGCATGCGCAGATTTTCACGTCGTTAAAGCCCACACACGACCATTATTTACAACCCGAGAAACTACAACGTTAAAAACGTTGTGAAAAAATAGAGCATGTTCGAATTTTTTTTGCCCGTTTTTCAGAACCCGAAAAATGCTCTGAAGCCCACACACAATCGTTTTTAATGACATAAAAAAAACGTAGGGCCAAATTCACAGAGGCATTACTCAGGTCTATCTCCTGTTAGACCGGAGTAATTTCAAATTACCTGCGTCGTATCATTAGTTTGAATCCTCAAACCATGATACGGCGGCTTCGGCTTCGATCCGACAGGCTTACGTCTTCGTACGCCGTCGGATCTATGCTGCAATCTTTTTCTGCCCACTGGGTGGAGTTCGCGTAGTTTTCAGCGTCGGGGTATGCAAATTAGCTTTTTTCGGCAATCCACGAAGTTACGATTGTCCGTCGCATTCTCTTACGGCATCTGTAGTCATCTTTTTGCTGCGTAAAGTTAGGGAAGCAAAAATCTGGTCTATAGTTAGACAGCCATGTTAAGTATGGCCGTCGTTCCCGCGCCGAATTTCAATTTTTTTTTGTTTTTGCGTAAGTCATCTGGGAATAGGAATGTACGTAAACGATGCTACTCAAAAAAATCTGACGTAACAACGTAATTTTGTGCAATGCACGGCGGAAAATTTCTGAACTGAGCATGCGCAGTTCGATCGCCGCGGGGACACGCCTAATTTCAATGCTTCACACCCCCTAATTGCGTATTTCGATTCCGCCGCGAGAAATACACTTACAGGTCGAAATCTACCAGAATTCGTCTTAGAGCCAGGTAAAATACGGCGGTGTAGTGTATCTCTGATACTCTGCGCCAGGGCAATTGTACCTGAATCTGGCCCGTAATTTTTTACAACCCAAAAAATGATCATGTGGGCCAGGAATGACATGCATATTTATTGTTACAGACTTTCTTTAATTTTTGTCCTTACTATCAAAAAAAAATCACAGTCATCTAAGTTAATCCTGAAATCCACATATAGAACTCCAAGAAGAAGAAATAGAGGTTGAATTGGAGGAGGAGACGGACAGAGTAGGAGCAGGGGTGCAGCAACTTACAGACATGCTCGCAACAAAATGTGATATGGAAGTTATGTTTGCGGCCTTAGAAAAATCATTAAAAAGCCTAGAATCTTCACTAAAAAAAGAAATCGCCATAATTCATAATGATGTGGGACATTTACTTACCAGAGTGGAAAAAATTGAATATAGAGTAGACACACACACAAATATAATAAAAGACCTAAAAGAAGAAATAAAATCGCTTAGAACAGATCAGAGGGAACAAGCCTATAAAAAAGAAGATCAAGAAAATAAGAACAAGAGAGAAGAAATCTGAGAATCAGAGGGCTTCCTGAGCACCCCCAGAAAGAGAACCTGGAAGAAATTATGGAGAAAATATTTATTCCATTATTGGGCAATCATGACGCAAAAGATTTAAAGATAGAAGAAGTCTTTAGAATAAGAAGACCTCTGAGAATATCTGCAGAGAGCCCTAGAGATATAATTCTGAGATTAGAAAGCCTAGAGGAAAAAAATCAAATCTGGAGAAGTTTGAAGGGGAAACCTCCGCTGAAATTTGAAGGAAAGCTATTAGAAATATATCCTGACCTATGCCACGACACATTAAAGAGAAGATGGGCACTATAACCCCTGATAAAAACACTACAAGAACATGAGATCCAGTATAACTGGGGGTTCCCCGCATGTTTAGTAGGGAGAAAGAACGGTCAAGCAGTGAAGCTCAGATTCATTGAAGAAACTCAGGAGTTCTGTGAGAAACTAAACATACCCGTACCGGAAGCCTTAAAGGGGAAACAAGAACCAGAGTTACAAGATGATGAGGCTTGGCATTTGGTGCCGAGAAGGAAATAACCTCAACAAGGGGTGGGGGGGGCTTGGGGATATGGGGACTTAGGATGAGAAGTGAAAGCAAGAAGAAATATTTAGAAAGGGGCTGGGGAATGGGATCTCACGGGGAGCTCTTGTGTCAACCCAATCGGGGTAGACAGCGCCAGACAGTACGCCACCTCGGCGCCCACAAATAGGCAGGTCAAGGAGAGGGAGTAGATACCTGCTAGACCATGGGTCTAGAATATTCTTGGAAAGGGCATAGAGATGGGGGGGAGGGGGGATGTTCAAGAGGGAGGGGAGGAGGAGGGTGGGAGGGAAAGTGGGAATATGGGAAAAGAGGGAGAGTGGTTTGTTTCAAAAGAGAGAAAAGAGAAAAAAAAGGAACATTTGATAGTTGTGTGGCGGACCTCCTGGAGAGGCGGAGCGCGCCCCTGCCACCAAAAAAGGACATGGGCTCGCCTCGCCCCGACATGGACGGGCATAGGGAAAATAATTCCAATTACCTGGCGAAAGAGGAAGCAATTAACAAGAAATGGGTTCAATTCATTTTATAACATATAATGTCAGGGGATAAAATTCCCCTCAAAAGCGACATAAGGTAATGCGAGAACTAGAGAGGAAAGGTGCTGAAATAATATTCTTACAAGAAACACACCTGGCATTAGAGAGTAACATTAGACTATACTCAAAGCAATTCCCTATTTGGTTTTACAGTGACACCCCTACAAAAGGGGCAAAAGGGGTGGCAATCGGCTTCGGGAAAAATATGGATGTTAAGATAGAGGAGAGAAAAACCGACCCAAATGGCAGATTTCTGATATTAATAGGAACCTTTGCTAATATAAGATATACATTGGTTAACATATACGGTCCGAACAAACGTCCTAAGAACTATTTCTTAAAAACCTTAAAAGGACTCGATGAAGTAAAAAAAGGCAATTTAATACTGGCAGGAGATCTAAATTTCTATATGGACAATAAATTGGATTCCACATCCAGGAGGACGAATATAGAAATAAAAGAAACAAGGAGGTTAAAAAAAAAAACTTTTTGAATACCAATTGGTGGATATCTGGAGGATTCAGCATCCCAGTAAAAAAGACTACTCCTATCATTCAGTGGTACATAAGATGTACTCCAGACTAGATTACATCTTGATCGAACATAGCTTGTTAGAGGAAGCGGTGGATTCAAATATAGAAATAGCTACATTATCAGATCACGCGTCAGTGACAATGAAACTTAAGGCTCACAGGGAAACAAGAGGAAAAGGAGTCTGGAGAATAAACAAAGACATTTTAGAAGAGCCAGAAACAGAGAAGATAATTGAAACAGAAATAGAAAAGTACTTCCGGATTAACGATACACCAGACTTAAGTAAGGCAACCATATGGGAAGCGCACAAGGCTCTGATAAGGGGAAAAATAATAGCCATAGGCGCCAGAAAAAAGAAAGAAAGGGAAAATAATATCAAAAAGACCCTGAAAGAAATATATGAATTAGAACAAAGACATAAAAAACATCTGAAACCTGAAACCCAGTGCGCTTTAATGACTAAAAGAGAGACCCTGAAAGACCAATTGGAACAAGAGACAAGGAAATAGTTCTTTAGGATGAAAAAGGAGCGTTATATAGGAGGGAACAAACCAGGAAAATATCTTGCAAAAATGTTAAAATATAAAAAGGCGTTAAACTTTATAGAAAAGATCAAGAATATAAGAGGCGAAATAGTGAACAAAACAGTTGATATAGCCAATGCATTTCACATCTACTACAGCACACTATACACAATAGGCAAGTATAATCTCAATAAGGAGGAAGAAAAGAGACGAGAGAAAATACAAGATTATTTAAACAGCGCAAACCTGCCAAAGCTACAAAAAGAACGTCTGGCATCTCTAGAAATGGAGATCACACGAGACGAAATTATAAGAGCACTTAAAGAAACGCCAAATGGGAAAAGCCCGGGACCAGATGGATTTACCATCAAATATTACAAAAAAATTCAAAAATTGCTGGTCCCGAGACTATGTGATTATTATAACCAAATAGGAGAAGAGACAGAAATGCGACCTGAATCTTTGCTGGCACATATTACTTTAATACCAAAACCCGATAAAGACAAGATAATATGTTCCAATTATAGACCAATTGCGTTACTAAATACGGATACCAAACTGTACGCAAAAATACTCGCTACAAGACTCAAAGACCTAATGCCAGATTGGATCAATACAGACCAAACTGGATTTGTACCAGGGCGAGAAGGTCGGGACAATACCCTAAAAACGATACTACTAATGCAAAAAAATGAGGCAGTAAAATCCCCAGTCCTACTCCTCTCAATCGACGCCGAGAAAGCGTTTGATAGGGTGGACTGGGGTTTTATGACAGAAACTCTTCAACATCTGGGGATAGGTCCAAAATTTAGACACTGGGTACAAAATTTATATAATAGACCAACGGCAATGGTGAAGGTTAACGGTAAAGTCTCCGCCCCCTTCAAAATGTTTAATGGCACTAGGGTTGTCCCCTTTCCCCACTGCTATATATTTTAGCATTAGAACCTTTTCTGGCAACTCTACGAAACAACTCCAGAATAGAAGGAGCAAAGATAGGTGAAGAAGAACACAAAGTAGCAGCATATGCCGATGACATTTTAATGTTCATAACAAACCCAACTACAACTTTGTTAGAGATTGCTAAAGAAATAAAAAACTACGGAGAATTAACTAACTTTAAAATAAATCCCAGAAAAAAAAGAAATTCAGAATATTGGTGTGGGAAAAAAGGAAGAGTCAGCCCTGCAAAAACAACACACATACTCATGGGTAAAGGAGCTGAGCTACTTAGGGATCAAGCTGACACCCACAATAGAAGGTCTGTTTCCTGCCAACTTTATTCCCTTACTAAACGAGGTGAAAACAGATTTAAAAAAAATGCTACTAAAGCCCTCACATGGAACGGAAGAATCAACACCTTTAAGATGATGAACCTACCAAAAATAACATACAAATTCCAGACGTTGCCCATAAAAATCCCACAAAGTTTTTTTAAGATAATGAAATCAATGTTGATAAAATATATCTGGAACAATAAAACCCCTAGGATAAATTTTAAAACACTCACAAGAAGTAAAAAAGGTGGCGGATTAGCAGCACCAGATATAGAGAGATATTATAAATCCACAATTATAGCACGAATAGTAGAATGGGGAAACAAACACAAAAAAAAAAGAAAAAAAATGGGTACGAATAGAAAATAGTATAAGTAATACAGCACTACATAAAAATATATGGATACCCCGCAAATATAGAGATCTAGGGAGAAATATCCATGGAATAACCACAAATGCCTTTCGAATATGGGACACACTGTATAAACAGAATAATTGGATTCACAATTCACCTTTAATACCACTCACGAGCACACATTTTTTTTGCTGGGAAAAGAGACACGATTAGGAAATAAAATAGGAACAGCACATATAAAAGATATTACAGAAAGGGAAAAGATTAAATCATTCCAGAAGATAAAAGAAGAACTTGGATGGAACATCAACCAATGGGAATATTTACAATTTCAGCATTTGGTAAAATCAATTCCCACACCAATAAGAGAGGGAGAGAACCTTACTCAACTTGAAAAACTATGTGCCACGCAAACACTAATAAAACATGTAACATCAAAAATATACCAAATATTGACTGACATAGAGACACAAGACAAACCGGACTTTATAAAAAAAGAATTTGAAGACCAACAACTCGGAAGAATTATAGCATCAGTGCACAACACTGCAACAGATATGAACACTATCGAGATGAATTATAAGTGCATTACTAGATGGCATAAGACACCGGAAACTATGAATAAGCTCAACAAGGACAACTCCCCGTTATGCTGGAGAGCTTGCGGCCATACAGAATCAACCCTGCACATCTGGTGGAGCTGTCCCAAAATAATACAATATTGGAGGGAAATTCAAGAAATCACGAAGGAAATAACCCAAGAAGAGTTAGACAATAAAATCTACACATGCCTGTTCCACGATATAAAAGGTCCTAAGAATAGAAGAAAAGAAACCCTGCTCCCGCAATTAATAAATGCTGCTAAAGGACTAATCCCAAAAAATTGGCTAAACATAAGTAAACCAGACATAAAAGAGTGGTTCTCGCGAATCGAAAACTATAACAAACTGGAATATTTAAGCAGCAGCGATAACAGCCAACTCGAAAAACACAATAGAAAATGGAAACAATGGGAGAAATATAAGGGGAAGCAAGAATACACAAAGAAAATGTCTGAATAAATAAGAACTTAGAAATAAACCACATAAAGGGGAGGGGGAAGAGGGAAGGGGTTGGGTAGAGGGGAGGGTAGAAATAGAGAAGATAGTCTGGAGAGTAGAAAAAGAGAGAATAAACGGGAGGAAGTGTAGAACTATAAGGGCATATTTTATTAAATAATAATAAATAGAGGAATATCCATAAATATGTATCTATACATAACACTTAAAAAAAAAAAAAGAAACAATAAAACAAAAATTTAAAATAAATAAACAAAATAGAAATTCACAAATGATGCATTACCGAAGTGGAGACAACGGTTCCTCTCTACTTGTGAAAACACTAGTGACTCTCTGGATATGGTAAAGTCTGATGTGAAAAAAAAAAAAAAAAACCCTGAAAAACTTTTTATATATGTTTTATAGTTTTTTTGTAAACAACTAAATGAATAAATAAAACCTCTTTATAATCATAATGTATATGCATAGCACAGACTTTTTATGTATAGAATAGAGCAGGGAAAGGTTAAAACTCCTTTTTAAGATATTTCTTGCTGTCTCTGCCAAGCTGGAGGGATTTCTTTCTTGTTCTTTAACCACTTCATTACTGGGCACTTAAACCCCCCTTCGTGCCCAGATCAATTTTCAGCTTTCAGCGCTGATGCATTTTGAATGACAATTGCGCGGTCATACAACACTGTACCTAAATTATGTTTTTATAATTTTTTCCCCACAAATAGAGCTTTCTTTTGGTGGTATTTGATCATCTCTGCGATTTGTATTTTTTGCGCTATAAACAGAAAAAGACAGAAAATTTTGAAAAAAAAAACACAATATTTTTTACTTTTTGTTATAATAATATCCCATTTAAAAAAAATATATATATTTTTCCCCTCAGTTTAGACTGATACGTATTCTTCTACATATTTTTGTTAACAAAAATTTCAATAAGCGTTTATTGATTGGTTTGCGCAAAAGTTATAGCGCCTACAAAATAGGGGATAGATTTATGATTTATTTTTTATTTTTTATTTTTGACTAGTAATGGCGGCGATCTGCGTTTTTTTTGTCAGGCCTGCGATATTGCGGAGGACATATCGGACACTTTTGACACAATTTTGGCCATTGAACCGTTGGCAATCAAAATTCGTTCCTCCCCAGATGTTTTAGGTATTGAATGTGGAACCAGTGAACACAAATGTGTCCTTTTTGCAGACGACATTCTAATGTTGATTTCTTCCCCGATAACTTCTCTCCCCAATTTGAATATGATTCTAAAATTATTTTCCACTATTTCGGGCTTAACTGTTAATCAGGAAAAATCTCAGGCTTTGAATATTTCACTGGATAAAGCCACGATTTCCACTCTTAAAAGTTCATTCTCTTTCAATTGGAATACTGACTCCCTCCCTTATTTGGGGATTAATATTACACCATCTATACGCACGTTATATTCCCAGAATTACCCCGCTCTATTTAAGAAACTTAAAGCCGAGTTGAATAAATGGTTGTTCCATCCCCCATCGTGGTTAGGTAGATTATATTCAGTTAAGATGAATATACTCCCAAAAATATTATACTATTTCCGTTCACTTCCAGTGGCGTTAGTTCGGTCAGACCTAATAGCTTTTCAGTCCAGGGTAATTTCTTACATATGGGAAAATAAGAAACCTAGAATAAACAAAAGGACACTACTTACTCCTAGAGCAACTGGTGGTCTGGGCGCTCCTGACTTCCTCAAATACTATCACGCCGCGATAATAGCACAACTGACCCGAACGCATTCTTCCATGCCTGGCCCTATTTGGATGGAACTGGAGTGTCATGCATGTCGAGGTGTTCCTTTATCACACTTGCTTTGGTTGCCTCCTAGTGAAAGACCACCGATCTTATGCCCTACTTTGTCACTATCTCTTGATACCTGGGATAGACTATCCAGAACATTCAAATTCAGGTCTTCTCACTCCCCGTTGGCTCCTATTTTCGGTAATAAGAAATTTGCTCCGGGGCTTGTCCCCAACGCCTTTGAATGGTGGAAAAATAAGGGCCTGATGCGCATAGCCGACGTCTGTGATGATAAGGGAATGCTACATTTTGATTTCCTAAAGGAACGTTTTCACATGCCGGTTTCAGAGAAACATAACTATAATCTTATAAAATGTTTTCTAGATAGTTTACCATGTGACTCTAAGTTAACTATAATGTCTGATATGGAATGTTTTTGCCGTAGATTTGATAAGATGCAGGGCTATATTTCGACTATATATTCTATTTTGACGGTTTCTACAGATAAGTTGAATTACATGTTAAAATGGGAAGAGGATATGCAGGAAACTTTTGAGATCTCAGAATGGCACAAATTGGCACGTGGGGCGTCACGTTCTCTTATGAACACTTCGATAGTTGAGGCAAATTATAAAATACTCTTGAGGTGGTACATGGTTCCCTCTAGACTAGCATCCTTTGTACCAGATGCTTCTCCTCTTTGCTTCCGTGGATGCGGACGGGAGGGAACTTTGTATCATATATGGTGGGACTGCCCGAAAGTGAAACGTTATTGGATCAGAGTGTATAATTTTATTTATGTACTTACCCGTATTAAATTACTCAAATCTCCAAGGCTTTCACTGCTGGGTGGCGATATTAAAAATACCTCTAAATCACAGAAGTGCCTTATAAAATTTATATTCATTTCTGCTAGACTGGTAATAGCTAGATCGTGGAGATCGGCCCTGCTCCCATTTGACCAACTTAAAAATAAGCTGGGAGCTGTGGTGGCTCAACGTGATTGGCACTGCGCTGACAAGCCATTCACCTCTGCAGCCAAGGGTTCGGATCCCGGTCTCGGCTACATGTGAATTGAGTTTGGTGGTCTCAGCCCGGCTCCCGGTGGGTGTGCTATGCAAGGTACGCCTGTGCTTAGTACGCCCACCCCCCCCCACAAAAACCACCACACTTGCACGCACACAAAATTGGTTTAATACGCACGCACATTGGCCATGCGGTCTCCTAAGGAGAGGCGAAGGACCTACGGGGCTGGCTTGGTGGGTCGGGCCCCCTCACTCCCTCATAGGGGGAGTCCCTCTGCCCCGATGGGGTCCTGTTGGGCCCCAGTTGGGCTCCCAAGTGGAGCAGGTAGGGCGGGGTGAGTGGGAGGCCCCCCCTCACACCCGCCATTGCCACCGGGGGCATGGAGAAGGATGGCGATTGCCTCCGGGGGGAGGGTCTGCCTACTCCCAACTCCTGCAGTCCGGCTCCTCTCTCTCGAGTTCACGCACAAAATACACTTTAAAAAAAATAAAAAAAAAATAAAAATAAGCTCACATGGTTCATGATTAACGAACATATGACCGCTATCCTTCAGGATAGGATAGAATTATTCAATGCTGTCTGGGATCCTTGGATCAATCATATATCAAGTGATCCTGGATCTCTTCCGATCTAACTATTTGGTTTTATTTTTAGTAGGCACGGAGATTCCTTCCCTCACTTCCCCCTCCCCCTTATTTTTAAATTTTTTTTTTTTTTGGTTTATTTTATTTTATTTTTTCTCACGTCTATCCCGCTGCCGCTCCAGGTGTTCTATGCGTTGGGGGCGGTGACAATTTTTCTGATATAAGTTTATGATTATTCATGTTTATTGTAATAGATACTATTCTACTCTTCTTGATTTATTTGGTGGGTTCTACGTTACCACCGAGATGGTTAGTTTGTATCAAGGTCTTCTTTTTCAGTTTTCTTACGAATATATTTACTGAGATACAAGGATTTATTATTAGTTCTAAATATAGTTTATGGATTACCATCTTGTTCGTAATAATTGAAAATGCACTCTTCATGTGTTTTCTTATGCTTCCACCGACTTAATTGTATAAATTTTCTTTGTACAATTCTGTAATGTGACATTTCCAACTAAATGCATAATAAACATATTGAAAACAAATTTTATAAAGTTCTTTGCCCTGGAACATATCCCGCCTGACTCAAGAGGGGGCAGCGTCGACGGAACGCTGCTTCAACTTGAAGCACGCTGGATATACAAGCTCAGGGCTACCCGGGTTTTAATGAGAGTCTTAGCTTTAAACCTTTTTTATGATTCTCTTTGATACTTTGTGGTCACTCTGTTAGTTTCCAAGTTCCCAAGTTCCTTTTTTCCCATTACCTTCAACAACTAGTTCCTGGTCTTTCCCCCGTCCCCATCTTGTTTTCCCCTCCCCCTCTTTTGTTCCCTGATCCTTGCCATTTTTCTCTCCCCTTCTTTTTTGGCAGCATACCACTTCCCTGGTTCTTTGGTAACCCGGAGGTATGCTTTTTTTGATATATTATCAATACTTGGTAATATTTAGTAATGATTATTTGTATCTAATGAATTATTATTTATGTACTGTATTTAAGAATATCTTGATTTCTCTATGATATCTTCTATCCTCCGTTTTTTGCCTTGTTATATTTTTTATATATTCTTTCTGGGTTGCAGAGGCACTAGGAAATTATCGGAGGTATTTCGGTCTACCATCCGATTCTTTCCTATGCTTCCCCTTTTCCCCTTTTGTGTGCCTGGTCTATCTGTGCTTCGGAGCTTGGTTCAGCGAGAAAATCCCCCCCCCCTTGTACACCCCAGGCCAATGACAGCTCTATCTTTTCTTTTCTTTTCTTCAAATGTCTGTCTATATCTCATCTATGCACTATTTCAGATTAGTCTCTGTCATTTGCTTGTTTATACATTGTGCATTTGCATAAAGGCGGCGTTCTCTGCACAGCACGCCCCAGCTCCACGTTGTGGCGTATAAACGCGCACACGCGACCATCCCGTTGCCTTCTGGGATATGTAGTTTTGGTCGGCACTGTCCTTCCGGCTCCTTCCTGTTTCAACGGCCAGCCTCTTTCAAGTCATGCGTCCGTCACCTCGCACGCATGAACGCCTACACGTGATCATCCCGTTGCCTTCTGGGATATGTAGTTTTGGTCGATATCGCCCTTCCAGCTCTTTCCTGTCTCAACGGCCAGCCTTTCCCACGTCATACGCCAGTCACGTCGCACGCTTGTTACGTCGGACGGGTATCTCCTTTAAATAGCTGTCTGTTTTACAACACAGCGCAGATGACACTGGTTGCAGCTGTCCACACTATCGTATGGTAAGATCTCATTCGGACATCAAAGTCCTCTTTATGCTTCTTAGCACTTTACACTGGGTATTCTGTTTAATTAATGTTTTTTTGCAAGTTTATGGAACTGAGACTCTCGGTCCTCTCCATAACATTTATTGCAAACAAAAATCGCCTAAAATCCATGCAAATTACCCCTTGTTTTCTACACATATTTTTCAATTTTATTATTTCTCATTTTCTATTTTACTTTTCCTCTTTTTTCCATTATGTCCAGACTTACATGTGCCATTTAAGCACACCTATGTCCAGACCTACATGTGCTATTTAAGCACACCTGCATTCTACGTCCAGTGTCCTTCCATTAACCATCTCCATTTCCAACATACCTTTGTTTCCATGTAAGTCAAGTTTCTTTTTCTTTTGGTTTAAATCTAAATTTAAACACATATTTTTCTTTTCACTGCAATTAATCCTTCTTTTCTTATTAAGTATCAGACCTATTTTCGATCCACACGATCGAGCTGTCAAATTGGTCCAATCACATCTGTGTGTTCAAGGGTGGGTGGTCTTGCTCCACCTGGTGGCGAGATACGAGATGGCCTATGGTTTCCTGTGGTCAAGGGGTAAGCTCAATTGTTTGTAGCCTCTGCAACCCAGTAATATCGTGTTTAATATGTATATGTATATTTTGTACCTGCATCCTTTGTATGTATAAAATTAACAATGATGCTTTTCTACATTTTTGTAGTTTAATCAATCTAAAAGCCGTGATTGTTACCATCTACCCCTGAGGAAGCTTATTACAAGCGAAACTGTCGACACAACTGTCGATACAACAATCAACCTCTGGCTTAAATTTGATTTTATTCACCTCTGACCGATTTTTTGTTTGTCTTTTAGTTTTCATAGAACCTTTCTGTTTTCTGTGAATATTTACTGTATTGATGTATATTTAATAAATAATATATTTTTTACTTTTGTACCCCCTGGTCTGTACAATATTTTCTTTCTCAAGCTGACAACAATAACTTTTTGCTAATAGCACCGTTTAGAAAATCCCACCTTCTTCTCTTTTCTTTTTCCAACAATATATATATATATATATATATATATATATATATATATTTTTTTTTCATGTTACTGTAGCTGTACATCCTGCTAAAACAGCTGCACAGAGAATTTGGTTAACCGCTCCTGTGTCAATGCACATCAATCTGTCCACTGAGACGGACTGAACTCAGTAAGTTTCTATGTGGCTAGCTGATTTTATCTCAGAATGTGCAGCGCTAGTTCATCAATGTGGCAGGCAAAGAATTTGCCTGTCCTAGATTATGCAACACAGGGACCCATTGTCAGCTTTCATAATAACTCAGGCATCATTTTAATATGTCATAAGTGATGGTCAGAGAAGGCAATGTTCACTCTTGGACTGGGCATACTTTATGCAGAAAAGGTGCAAATGGTTCACTGCCATATTGTTACCATACGATGTACTGAGATCTTGAGAAATAATCCTCATCAATTTCCTTTTCGATGAACTGTTGAACTATTTTGTAAGCTCTTTCAAGTGCACTTTCCTTTGGTCTAAGAATAGTTTGTGGTATATTTATCAAACTAACTTGGACTTATATCTAAAGATTTTTTTTTAAGGACTTTTCTCTTGATATGGTTACGATTACGCTCAAAGGACAAGTAAACACTCAACAATAGTATTTAAAGGGAATATTAAAACAATGCTAAATACATGCAGTTTGAGAAACATTTATTTTGATGACATCTTTGTAGGATGCTGATTGTTCTGTTAATTTGCTCACAGCCTTAAAAATCAAACCTGCAGGGTTAAAGTGATATTAAAGTGTTGTTTTTTTTTGGTTTAATAGTTATAAACATGTTATACTTATTTGCTTTGTGCAATGGTTTTTCATAGAGCTACCCAGATCCTCGTCTTCTTGGGTCCCTCGCCGGCACTCCTGGTCCCTCCGTCCAGCTGAACGCCCCCCAGAGAAAGCAGTTTGCTATGGTGGCACCCGAGCTGAGCCGCAGCTCTGTGTGTCCATTCAGACACGGAAACGCGTCTCGGCCCTGCCCCCTCTCTCTCCTCACTGACTTTGATTGACAGCAGTAGGAGCCAATAGCACCCACTGCTCTCTCAGCCAACGAGAGTCCTGGACAGCCAAGGCTCTCGTGCAACATCACTGGATGGAGGTGGGGCTCAGTTATGCATTAAGGCGGCTCCTGCACTCTGCCATTGGAACCACTTTCATATAGAGCTTCTTACAAAATTCTAAATACATTCTACCTAATACCAACACTTTTTTTTAAACTTAAAGGGTAAAAATCTGTAAGGTGAACTTACACAGGACCCCCTCCTCACCTCCCCATCCTGTTGACTTGCAGCACAGAAATCTCCTGTTCTAAACCTTGCTATCACCGCCTCACCAGAACAGGGCTTAGACATCCCCTCGGCTTAATCTCCAAAACCCCCATCAGGAGGTAAGGTTCAAAGCATTCTAATTGGGCGGCACCATCACATTGGCGGTGCTGATCAATCAGATTCTGTGTAGCCTGTCCTGCCAGCGTCAAAGAAGTAGAGAGAATGCCAAGTGGATTTCTAACCCGTGGTCCAGTGAGGCTGCGATAGCAGGGCTCAGAACAGGAGATTAATTGCGGGTGAGGAGGGGATCCTGTGTATGTTCACCTTAGACCCCTTTCACATTGGGGCGGTTTGCAGGCGCTATTGAGCTAAAAATAGAGCCTGCAAACCGACCTAAAACAGCGGCTGCTGTTTCTCCAGTGTGAAAGCCCTGAGGGCTTTCACACTGGAGTGGTGCGCTAGCAGGACCGCTCCAAAAGTCCTGCTAGTCGCATCTTTGGAGTGGTGAAGGAGCGGTGTGTTTACCGCTCCTTCGCATTGAAAGCAATGGGAAACCGTGGCTATACCACTGGCAATGCGCCTCTTCAGAGGCACATTGCCAGCAGTATTAACCCTTTTTTGGCCACTAGCGGGGGTAAAACCACACCGCTAAAGCACCGCTATTTTTAGCCCACCGCACCTCCCGCTCCAGTGTGAAAGGAGCCTTACAGAATTTTCTGTAAAGGTGAACTTACACTTTAAATAGAGTGATGGTAACTATTGCATGTGTCCCTGTTAGAGAGATTGACTCTCTCTAAATGTCCTGATCCCCAATCTTACCACGAATGAAAGAGATAGTAAATACACATTGGATAGATATCGTCTCACTTCCTGTTGAGTCTGCAGGACAGAAAAGTGAAGTAAAATACCATAATTAGATGCAGATTATGAAAAAAAAAAATATGACATCAGTTTTAACTCTCCGCTATTCTATCCAAAGTTGTAAAAATATTGGATTTAGATACAGTGGAACCACAGATTGCGAGTAATGCTGTTAACGAGCATTTCACAATACAAGTAATTATTTAAAAAAAATCCTGACTCGGTTTGTGAGTGTTGTAACAAAAGTGATGCTAACACATATTTTTTAGTTTTAATAACGCTTTAAAGCAGAACTAAACTCTCTAAATCAAGATGACCATTTTTATTCCTTATGCTTTTAGCATTATTATTTACAAGATAAGAAAGTACTGTATATACGATTTATTTGTTTTAAACTTGTTTTTACATTTCTTCAGTTACTTCCTAAATTCCAGGGCTAGGCGAATGATTCATACATCCCAGGAATCCTCAGCTAAGTACACCCTCCTGCCTGCATGCCTGAGCAGTTGGATTCCAGGAAGTAAAAGCTTCATGAATCATCTGCCCTTACTTAAGATGGCTGCAGATAGAAATGCTGGGGGATGGATTTCAAAGTGATTTCCCAACAAAATAAAGCATGGGGAAGGGGATGAATAGGCGAGTTTGCTTTAAATATTAAAAATGTGTTTTCGTTATTGTAGTGCTTCAATATAGTTTAGTTCCACTTTAAGCATTACTGGTTCACAAGCATCACTCACGGGACTTTTAATTGAGAGGTTTGTGAAATGTAATTTAAATTTTTATGTTACCAATTATTTAAATATTTATTTACATTTCCAAGGCACCCCACCACTAGAAATGTATATATATATATCTATATCTATCTATCTATCTATCTATCTATCTCTCTCTCTCTCTCTCTATATATATATATATATATATATATATATATATATATATATATATATATATATATATATATATATATATATATATATATACACTCGAGTATAAGCCGACCCGAATATAAGCAGAGCCACCTAATTTTACCACAAAAAACGAGAAAAATGTATTGACTCGTGTATAAGCCTAGGGTGTACATCTGCATGCCTCACTGTGCCTCACTTGGCTTCATTGTGTCCATGTGCATGCCTCACTGTGTCCATGCCTCATTGTGTCCATGCCTCATTGTGCCTATGTCTCACTGTACCCATGCCTCACTGTGCCCATGCCTCACTGTGTCCATGTCTCACGGCACTGTGCCCATGCCTCACTGTGTCCATGACTAGACTGACATTTAACATGGGAGTCTATGGAAGGGGTGCCCAGCTTTGAGAAATCAGTGCTCCCCAGCCATAGGTCCCCTTGACAACAAACTTTGCACACTTGGAGAAGAGAAATGGGGCTACATGTGTGCCAGGTTCCAGGGGACCTATGACCGGCCAGTACCGGGTCCCCAAAATCACCAGAGAAATGACCGTTTAACATGGGAGTCTATGGAAGGGGTGCCTGGATTTGAAAAATCGGTGCTCCACAGCTGTAGGTTCCCCTGGACAACAAACTTTGCACACTTGTAGAGGAAGAGTGGGGCTACATGTGCGCCAAGTAGCTTCAGCCAGTACCAGGTCCACAAAGTCTGTGCGATCAAGCGCAAAAAGGCGACTCGAGTATAAGCCGAGGGGGGCATTTTCAGTACCAAAAAATGTGTTGAAAAACTCGACTTATACTCGAGTATTCAGGGTATATATATATATATATATCTATCTCTATATATATATAGATAGATATATATAGAGAGAGATAGATATCTCTCTCTCTCTCTCTCTCTCTCTCTCTATATATATATATATATATATACAGTCATGGCCGAAATTGTTGGCACCCCATACATTTTTCCAGAAAATCAAGTATTGCAGTAACACGTTTTGCTATACATATGTTTATTCCCTGTGCGTGTATAGGAACAAAACAAAAAAAGGAGGAAAAAAAGCTAATTGGACATAATGTCACACAAAACTCCAAAAATGGGCTGGTCAAAATTCTTGACATCCTTAACCACTTAAGGACCTGCTCATGTATATATACGTCCTTTTTTTAAAGATGGATATCTCGGTAACGGCAGCAGCTGCTGCTGCCACATCTGAGGTATCCATCTTTAGCATGAGCGGTCCTGTAAACGATAACGGCAGTCTCCTCGGCGGATTCGCAGCGAGATCCCCGCTATCGGCAGCGGGAGAGGGCCCCCCTCCCGTCGCTTTCCCGCGCCCCCCCCGCCGCTTACCGCAGCCGTCGGTAGCGGCGGAGGCCATCGGGTCCTGCTGCCTGCTGTGTGGGGATGCGAGTGAGGGCAAGATGGCACCCACCCATCCCCTTAGCACTGCAGGGTGGAAGTGACGTCAAAACGTCAGTCCCGCCCATGAGTCTTAAAGAAACATTTAGTTATTTATTATTTTTTAAATGACAACATTTCCATTTTTTTTTTTTTTGCATTTAAGTCTAAATATGAGATCTGAGGGGCCAGATTCACAGAGCCCTTACTCCTGTCTAACTGGTGTTAGACTGGAGTAATTTGAAATTACGCGCGTTTTTTAGCTAGTCGGAAACCTCAAACCATGAATAGACGGCTGCGGGCTTCAATTCGACTGGATTACGTGTTCGTACGCCTTCGGATCTACGCTGCAATAAAATTGCGGCCACTGGGTGGACTTCCCGCCGTTTTCCGCGTCGGGGTATGCAAATGAGCTTTTGCCGGCGATCCCCGAAATTACGATCTTCATTCGCAATCTCTTACGGCACCTTTAGTCATCTTTTTTTTGCATAACACTATACCAGCTTTTTGCTGCTCTAATATTAGACAGCCCATGTTAAGTATGGCCGTCGTTCCCGCGTCGAATTTCTACATTTTCCGACGTCTTTTATTATTTTTTACATAAGTCGTCCGGGAATAGGAATGTTCGTAAACGACGCTACTCAAACAACGAATGACGTAACGATCGTGATTTCACGCAATGCACGGTGGGAAATTTCTGAATGGAGCATGCGCAGTTCGATCGCCGCGGGGACGCGCTTAGTTTAAATGCTTCACGCCCCCTAATCGCATATTTCGATTACGCGGCGAGAAATAGACTACGCCGCCGTAGCGTACGGGCAAAAATCTACCAGAATTCGGTGTAGAGCCTGGTAAAATACGGCAGCGTAGAGTATTTCGATTACGCAGCGCAATATTAAGTGTATCTGAATCTGGCCCGAGGTCTTTTTGACCCCAGATCTCATATTTAAGAGGACCTGTCATGCTTTTTTCTATTACAAGGGATGTTTACATTCCTTGTAATAGGAATAAAAGTGATCATATTTTTTTTCAGTGTAAAAAATAATATAATAAATAAAAATAAATAAGAAAACGAAAAAAAAATTTTTTAAAGCGTCCCGTCCCGGCGAGCTTGCGCGCAGAAGCGAGCGCATACATGAGTAGCGCCCGGATATGAAAATGGTGTTCAAACTACACAAGTGAGGTATCACCATGATTGTTAGAGTGAGAGCAATAATTCTAGCCCTATACCTCCTCTGTAGCTCAAAAGATGCAACGTATAGAATTTTTTAAACGTCGCCTATCGAGATTTTTAAGGGTAAAAGTTTGACGCCATGCCACGAGCGGGCGCAATTTTTAAGTGTGACATGTTGGGTATCATTTTACTCAGTGTAACATTATCTTTCACAATATATAATATGGCCAAATTTATTGTTGTCTTATTTTTTAATTCAAAAAAGTAAATTTTTTCCAAAAAAAGTGCGCTTGTAAGACCGCTATGCAAATACGGTGTGACAAAAAGTATTGCAATGACCGCCATTTTTTTCTCTAAGGTGTTAGAAAAAAATATATATAATGTTTGTGGGTTTTGAGTAATTTTCTAGCAAAAAAAATTGTTTTAGTCTTGCAAACACCAAATCTGAAAAACACCCAAGGTCCTTAAGTGGTTAAAGTGGATGTAAACCCAAAAACATTTATTTAATTTTTTTGATGTCACAATGTAGAGTATAAGATTTCCTATCATCTGTGCCCAGTCTTGCCACACATAGTTAATCCAGCTCTGATCAATCCTCTTTTATTGTTCAGTGAAAATAAACAGAATTCCAGATAAAAACCTGTCTAAATAAAAAGTCAGTTTCTCTCTTCTTGCTTTGAGTGACAGGTTATTTACATATCTAGCTTGGACATGTTATACTCTACATTGTGACATCAAAAAAAAAAAAAACTTTAACTTAATATTTTGTTACACACCCTTTGGAAAAAATAACTGAAATCACTTGCTTCCTACAACCATCAATACGTTTCTGACACCTCTCACCCAGAATTTTGAACCACTCTTCCTTTGAAAACTGCTCCAGGTCTCTCTTATTGGAAGAGCAACAGCAATAGCAGTTTTAAGATCTCTCAACAGGAGTTCAATGGGATTTAGATCTGGACTCATTGCTGGCCACTTTATAACTTTAGAGTGCTTTTTGACGTATGTTTGGGGTCATTGTCCTGCTGGAAGACCCAAGATCTCAGACACATACCCAGCTTTCTGACACTGTGCTCTACAGTGCGACACAAAATCCTTTAGTAATCCTCAGATTTCATGATTCCTTGCACACATTCATGGCACCCAGTGCCAGAGACAGCAAAACAACCCCAAAACATCATTGAGTATCCACCATATTTCAATGTAGGTACTGTGTTCTTTTCTTTGTAGGCCTCATTCTGTTTTCGGTAAACAGTAGAATGATGTGCTTTATCAAAAAGATCTCTTGGTCTCATCTGTCCGCAAGACGTTTTCCCCAGAAGGATTCTAGCTTACTCAAGTACATTTTGGCAAATTGTAAGGGGTTAGCTCGGTAGCGGGGGTGTGTGACCCCCTGGATGGGTTCACTACACACTGAACTATGCAGAGAGGCACCCGAAGACGGTTGAAAACAAAGAGTTTGGTTTATTCTTCCATATTGCTGGAAACAAGTGCAAGCATCCAAACAGCATAAACAAAACAAAACATAAAATAAACCCTGGGCTTTTGGGGCGTCTACCTTCACCACACAGGAACCTATCTATGGAGTCTGGCACAGCAGAAAACAATAGTCTTTTTTATTTTTATCACACAGAAAAATCAACAACCACCTCACCTTTTCAGACGTCTTTCTCACTGCTCTCCTTAACTCAAAAGCCTCAGGATGCAGCAATCAGTTGTCATCCTTTGGATAACTTATAGATGCCTTAATTGCCTCATTCTGAACAGCTGAATCTTTCCAACGCTCTAAACCTTTCTGGCTACCTCTGTAGCCGACACCTGGTAGTAATTGGTGTATTGTCTAAACAAGGCAGAAATGTATCTCCCGTCTGTGACAACACCCACAGATTTACCTGACTTCCTGTCACAATATATATATATATATATATATATATATATATATATAGTATATAAAACATATGAATGGTATACCGTGTATGATTATCTCCTTTTAAAAAGTTGAACCCACTCATCAGTGTAGGTACCAGGACTTTCTGCTATATATATTCATGTTATATACTCATGCTATTTCTGTGTGTGAGATATATATCTGGTGAAAACAGGCAAACAATACACATTTAGCTGAATGCATATATTTCCTCATCAGTAAAAGGAAAAACTGCAACTAAATTAGAGGCCACATTTACCTTTAATTAGAGCCAAATGGTTCCATGCTTTTATCCACAGAAAAGAATGTGGATGTGGCATCATTCCCAATCCCCACTGAGATGCAACAGTTTGATGTGCCTTATGGTTATTGCATTAAACATTTTCCTAGGGCTGTTGAACTCTTTTAGCAGACGTGTTTATAACACACATCAGAGCAATAGCTGGATGATTTTTGCAGCAAATGAGATATTTTACTTATACACATGCAAAAATTCCCCTGCCACCGATGTGTACATATCCAGGGCTAAAATGTATCAAAGCGGGTTGGAGCCTGTAATAATAAACTACATTTATTTAGCACAAAGAGGCTTTTCAGATGCTTACAAATAAGAGGCAATCACATAGCCACCTCTGTGATGGAATGTTGGCAAAGGTATTCAGGTCTTCGGATGTGCATGGCTGCTACTAAGTGGGATTTGTTACACGGTATCAAGGTACTGTAGTGTAAGCTGAGATACTCAGCGATAACTGATCTGATTAATAACATAGCAAATATGTGAGAGCATGCACACAGCTCAGGGGCAAACTACTCACTGCTGAAAATTATGAAAGACTTATTGGAGCAGACCCCTCATGATGCAATGCATTTGACAGACGCTAACATGCTGTCATGGGGGAAATAGGAAAAGAAAGAACTTCACCTAAGTTTCAGAAAATTAAAAATCACCATCTGCACGTAGTGAGGCTGATGACTTTTAGGAAACACATGTAGCATTACCCCCGCAGGAGCCGCTGGATAGATTTTGTGTCGGCCTGTTACCTGTATGAATGTCTAGGGGTATGATGAGGATGTGAGAACAATGACAGAATGTCCAAACAGCCGGTGTCTTTCGGTGCTTTTATTCTTGCCCAACACAGCAAACAGTGAACTTGAAGTAGATAGAATGGAGATGGGTGAGAAAGAGAATTTGCAGATTCAGGCCTAAGAACGACGAAAACAATCCTGCTTCCAATGGGACTTTAACTTCGTCACCACTCCAGCTGGAGTGGGTACAGCGTACCTGGACAGTCTCTCTCACAGAACTGGCAGCCAGAATATCACTGAGAATCTTGAGAAGGAAAACAAGTCTCTGACACAGACTTGACTAAAATAGAAAATAGGAGTGAGACCTCTGCCACAGGCCCTTTGCTTTAGAACACAATTTGTGAGGTGAATCCTTCTCAAGATTATTGATGCCTGAATCTCCCTCAGGTCATTTTCTTCAAATAGTCACCGACTGAAAGGTTGCCATTAGAAAAACTCCCAGTGTCCGGTCACCTCGATCCCAGATGGCTCGTCTAGGCCCTATTGGATTGCCTGCCTCCGGGCCTTCCTCAGACTAACTCCCCATCGAACAGCACAACTCACTTGGGATCTTCTTTTCAAAGGTAGGGGACCCAATAAGTCACTGGGCCCCATCACAGCTTCAGTTGCTCCAGGCCAACATGGTCCTGGAACCAAGAACAACGCGTGGCACGTGCGCCCCAGCCTGGTAGGCCATATCGCCGGGGCCCGTAATGTGCGCACACCCTGAAGGTGGGTGCTGCACTCCGATCCAGTCACGAACTCCCCCCGCCAAAATGGCGTCTGCCCAAGAAGTACCCTCCCCCAGCATGCCCCCGCGAGGGAAAAACCTCCCTGATTGGCTGCTGGCAAGAAGACACTCCGACCTGAACTCCACTGCTGCCACCTGCTGCCCCGAGGTAGAAAGGCACCCCAGGAACACAGAATGAACTGAGAGCACAGCCCAGCTAGAACAGAAGCTGAATTTGTACAAATCACCTGGATGAGAGCTACATAACTCTCTCATCCCCCTCTAAATTTGAAATAGCACCTGGACTGAAAGTACACAGGCGCTACACATACTTATGTCTTCCATGTAGCTGACTCTTCTCAAAGTTGCAGATTCTCTATGCCACCATCTTGTTTGAGGAGCTGACTGTCACTTCATGATGACTCACATGTAGAGTTGAGCGGACACCTGGATGTTCGGGTTTGGACTCGAACCCGAACTTAAAAAAAAAAGTTCGGGTTTAAAAAAGTTCAGTTGCGTTTGATGGCACAGTGGTGGCAATTGATGGCACAGTGGTGGCAATTGATGGCATAGTGGTTGCGTTTGATGGGCACAGTGGGTGCGTTTGATGGGCACAGTGGCGGCGTTTGATGACACAGTGGCTGTGTTTGATTGGCACAGTGGCTGTGTTTGATGGGCGCAGTGGCTGCATTTAATGGCACAGTAGCTGCATTTGATGGCACAGTGGCGAAAATTGAAGGGCACAATAGCTACGTTTGATGGCACAGTGGCTGCAATTGATTTTTTTTTTAGTTTGTTTGCACCCCCCCAAAAATTTTGAGCACCAGCCGCCACTGTTCACAGCGATGCACTTCTGTTTTCATGATTTTTTTTTGTTGTGTTTTTTTAATTCTCATTTTTATGTTTTTACGTGTGCTTTTTTTTATGCTATTTCTTGTATTATGTGCCCTGCTTTTAGAGAGATCTTAGGAGAACATGCTATTTTCCAAGGGTACATGGCCAGTTCCCAGTCGTCTCAGTAACCATGCATTTGTACCGCATGAAAACACATTTGTTGTGCATTTTTATGCATTTTTTTCTTTTTATGAAATGCTTATTGCAAGGTAAAAAAGTGAACCAGATCCTCTGAAAAAAATGGGATGGCAAGTAATATGTGTTTTAGGCCTCGTACACACGATGAGATATGTCCGCTCAAACTTGTCCGACGGACAGTTTAGAGCGGACATGTCTCATCGGATTTCGGTCCTAAGGCGTGTACACACCATCGGATCAAAATCCCCGCCGGCAGACAGCGTGGTGATGCGGTGGTGACGTTGACGCCGCCACGTCACCGCACAAGGAAGTAAACACTTCCGCGCGCATGCGTCGGATCCATTCACAGGATACGACGCATGTGCGGGAAGATATGTCCGCTGGTTTGCCGTACTAACCAGCGGACATATCCGACGGACAGGTTTGTAGCGGACAAATTTCAAAGCATGCTTTGAAATTTGTCCAATGGACAAACCTGTCCGCTAGCCCGTACACACGATCGGATTTGTCTGCTGAAACGGTCCATCGGACCGTTTTCAGCGGACAAATTTGATCGTGTGTACGCGGCCTTAAGGTACCGCAAGTTTTTTTTACAATGAAAATATGTGAAGAGGGCCTTAAGGATAGCTATAGGCCGAGTACACACGACCGGTTTCCTCGGCAGAATTCAGCAAGAAACTCGATGGGAGACGTATTCTGCCGAGGAAACCGGTCGTGTGTACACTTTTCGCAGAGAAACCCGTCGAGGAACTCGTCGAGCAAAAAAGAGAGCATGTTCTCTATTTCCTCGATGGGCAATGGGAAGATTTAGCTCGACAAGTTTTTTGACTGCCGAACAAGGAACTCGACTGGGAAAACGATGTGTTTCGCCCGACGAGTTTCTCGGTCGTGTGAACGCCGCCTTACTCTTTTGTCTGGTGTTCAGTAAGAAAACACTTGGGAGTGGATGTAAACATTTTTTTTATTTTTTATGTCACAATGTAGAGAATACGATTTCCTATCATCTGTGCCCAGTCTTGCCACACAGAGTTAATCCAGCTTTAAACAATCCTCTTTTTTTTGTTCAGGGAAATAAAACAGACTTCCAGATAAAAACCAAAGTCCTTGCTTGAGTGACACGTTATTTACATATCTCGTGCACTGCTTGCAGACATACACAGCTTCTGTAAAAAGTGCTCAATTCACATCCCCCTCCCCTCTTCCCTCCAGCTCTATGTATATTCTGATGGCTGTTGCATTTTCTCATGGCACTGAACTGTGACTCACCCCATATTTTGAAAACATTTAATCAAAACACAGGGGAGGGGATGTGAATTGTGCACTTTTTTTCAGAAGCAAGGACTGGTTTTTTATCTGGAAGTCTGTTGTATTTCACTGAACAATAAAAGAGGATTGCTCAGAGCTGCATTAACTCTGTGTGGCAAGACTAGGCACAGATGATAGGAAATCTTATACTCTACATTGTGACATCAAAAAAAAAAAAAACTTTAAAGTGAATCTTCAACCTCTCTCAACTTGTTTTTTTTAAACCTCTGCTTACCTCGTTGCAGGTCTTGCATATTTAAGGTACTCATCACCACCGGATCCAACATTGTCCTGCTGTTGGATCAGCTTCTTTTTTGCCCACCCCCCTCCACCTCTATCCCGCACTGCCATTTTCTTCTGAGACATTACGGACATTCCTATTCCCGAACGAGTTACGTAAAAAAAAAAAAAAAATTTTTAAATTCGACACGGGAACGGCGGCCATACTTAACATGGGCTACGCACCGTTAGACCAGCAAAAAGCGAAGACCGATCGTATCTTCGTGGATCGCCGTAAAAACTCATTTGCATATCCCGACGCATGAAAACGCATGAAAACGAAAACGGCGCGGACTCCTCCCAGCGGCCGCAAAAATATCGCAGCGTAGATCCGAAGGCTTACGAAGACGTAAGCCTCTCGGATCGAAGCCCGAAGCCGCCGTATCATGGTTTGAGGATTCAAACTAGTGATACGGCGCGCGAAATTTGAAATTACTCCTGTCTAACACCAGTTAGACAGGCGTAATTGCTCTGTGAATCTGGGCCACAGAGTTTACAAAATAGGGGGTACTTTTATGGCATTTTTATTAATACTTTTTTTACTATTAATGGCGGCGATCAGCATTTTTTTTTGGTACTGCGACATTATGGCGGACACTTCGGACACTTTTGACACATTTTTGGGACCATTGGCATTTTTATAGCGATCGTTGCTATACAAATGCATTGATTACTATAAAAATGCCACTGGCAGGGAAGGGGTTAACACTAGGTGGCGGAGAAGGGGTTAAATATGTTCCCTGGGTGTGTTCTAACTGAAGGGGGATGGCCTCACTAGGTGAAATGACTGATCGATGTTTATACATTTAACAAACGATAACGAAAGCACAGAAAACGGAAAACAAAAGATCTGTAATAAAAAATGCTTTATTTTTTTTTCCGTTGCGGTCGAATGTGCCTAACCTTAACTCTATTAGTCCAATATTATTCTACATAAAGAGAAAAGATTTGACATAGAGAGAAAAGATTCAACATTATAGAGACATGAAGAAAAGTTGACAGAGAGAAAAGATTTGACATAGAGAGAAAAGATTCAACATAGAGAGACATGAAGCTTTGACATAGAGAGACATGAAGATTTGACTAAGTAGCTAAAAACAACTGTAAAGTATGCCTGTGAAATAGAGCATGTTTCCTGTGTTTAGAACTGTCTGCACAAAGTGTAATTTCTGAAGGAAAAAAAGTCATTTAAAAATGACTAGCGGCTATAATGAATTGTCGTCACCCGGCAATTCAGAGAGAATTCATTCCCCCTAAATTCAATTACCAGGTACTTCAGGTCTGGTATGAATATTGTAACGGTATGGCCCGCGGGACCCAGAGGCTCTTGAAGGATGAGGGGTACTCCTGTTTCAGCTTCACCAATGACTCTTGGGTCTAAGGTCATCCTATGTCCACTGGGGCATAGGATGACTGAGAAAGGATATCTTGAATTACATGAGATGGGACAGTAATGATAATTCACATTGTATTGCAGGATATCTTGAAATACTACAGGTGGTTAATTCTGAACACAACCGGTCAATAATAGTGTGATTCATTCAATGTGAGACACATACTGTTAATATGTTAATTGATGTTAATCACATCCAGCTACCTGGCTGTAGTTATAAAGCTTGCTGTGATTGCATTCTATTGTGTTAATTAAGTCTGGCTCCTAAGATTTTCATTGTGCAATGCTAATTGACACTGTTTTGTGTGAAAGTCTATTGATGATAATAGATGTGGAATGTGACTAAGGCCTCGTACACACAATCAAATCTGTCTGCTGGAAACGGTCTGCTAGACCGTCCCAGCAGACAGATTCGATCGTGTGTACGGCCGAGCCGACGGATTTGACCACCCGACAGATTTCAAAGCATGCTTTGAAATCTATCGGGTGGCAATCCGTCCGCCCGACATGTCTGCTGGTTAGTACACTTACCAGCAGACATGTCGTCCCGCACCGCCGCCGAATGGATTCGACGCATGCGCGGAAGTGTTTTACTTCCTGGTGCGGTGACGTGGCGGCGTCAATGTCACCGCCACGTCACCGACACGTCAGCGCGCCGTCTGCTGGCGGGGATTTTGGTTTGCTCGTGTGTACACGCGAGCAAACCAAAATCCTATCAGACAGATTTGTTCAAATCGGTTGGTCCGACCGATTTGAACAAATCTATTGCCTCGTGTGTACGAGGCCTAAAGGTCAGGCGTCTGACTTATGTTTACTAAAGGAATCTGAATTGAATAGAAGGTGAAAAGAGCCAGAGTCATGATGTCTACCATGTCAGCTATAGTAATTAACTCATGAAGACCTGGCACCAGAAAGTCTGTCTCCAAAGGATGTGTATTGAGGGCGCCTCATTAGTATCCATTGTGTGATGTTGTGGGTGGAGTGTGTCATTGTCCCTTTGATTACTGCAGCATGCTTTTTGGTTGCTAACTGTATATAAAGAGCCTGAGTTTGTCATTAAAAACTATCCGTTTGGAACCAGAGAACAGAGCTGTGTGTGTCTTGTTTGTCTGGGGAATTCTTATGGGTCCTGTCTGCTGGATTGTGGAGTGTCGGATAAACTGTCGTTGGTTGGTGGAAAGGAATATTGTAAACTGCGTTAACCCCTGACCATTACAGATATTAAGGGCAACCCGGTCGTCAATTAAAAAAAAAATTACGTGGGGTTACCCCAAATATCCATTCCAGACCCTTCAGGTCTGGTGTGGATTTTAAGGGAAACTCCACCCCAAATAAAAAAAATGGCATGGAGTTCCCCCAAAAATCCACACCAGACCCCTTATCCGAGCACACAACCTGTCTGGCTGCAGAAAAGAGGGGGGGACGATAGAGCGCCCCCCCTCCTGAACCGTACCAGGCCACATGCCCTCAACATGGAGGGGATGTCCCCATGTTGATGGGGAAAAGGGCCTTAACCCCACAACCTTTGTCCGGTGGTTGTGGGGGGATTATCAGAATCTGGAAGACACCTTTAACAAAGCTGACCCTCAGATCCTGCCCCCCCTATGTGAGCTGGTAATGTGGTACATTGTACCCCTACCATTTCACTAAGGAATAGTAAAAAAACACACACACCATGTAGAAAAGTCCTTTATTATTTTTTTTTTTAAATAATCCAGTGGTGGTAATCCACTATCGATCCCAATCCAACATTGTCAGTATCCAGCGATGGGTGATCTCCTCTCCGCCGGGGTCCAGCGATGAGATGTCCATCCAGGTCCGGGATCCAGAGTGCAGCATCGCCGGCCGTCTGTCTCCACCAGAGACAGCCCGGCAAATGACGAGGCTGGAACACGTGACGGGTGACCCCCCGCCTCACCTATAAAAGAAATGTCACTAGCTCCAGCCGCGTCATTCGCCGGGCTGTCTCCGGTGGAGACAGGCGGCCAGCGATGCTGCACTCTGGATCCTGGACCTGGATGGACATCTCATCGCTGGACCCCGGCGGAGAGGAGACCACCCGTCGCTGGATACCGACAATGTTGGAGCGGGGATCGAGAGTGGATTACCACCGCTGGATTTTTTTAAAACATTTTTTTAATAAAGGACTTTTTTCCACGGTGTGTGTGTTTTTTTTTACAATTCTTTCTTTGTGAAATGGTAGGGGTACAATATACTCCATAATCAATTCACATGGGGGGGGGCAGGATCTGGGGGTCCCCTTTGTCAAAGGGGTCTTCCAGATTCTGATAAGACCCCTGCCACAGACCCCTTCTGTCGAATCTCTTTTTTTTTTTAAAGATTCCGTCGAATCTTCTTAGAACTTTCGACAGACACCATAAGCCTTCAATGACAGATTCAACCTTAATTAATTTGGATTTTCGGACGAATGCATTTTTTTTAATGAAAAACAAAATAAATAAAAACAAATTTCGGGAGTAACAAAATAAATTTTTTGGACAAAAACGAAATTCCGAAACAAAATATTTCAGTGTGCACATGTCTAGAAATCAGTGGGCCCTTGTTCAAGATCAAAAGTGGGCCCTAGGCATTGAGAATAAAAATGTGGCGTGGGTCGTGTGCCGTGGCAAAAAAAGGTATGGTTTAAATTGTGTTAAATATTGGCCATGACTTAAAGGGGGTGTAGTTAAATAAAGATAATTTACAGAATGTGGTAATGTTAAATAGGGAATTACTTCTCATATATTTATCCATGTACCTCTGTACAGGGGTGTCCCATGAAATCAGTGGGCCTGTGTGTAAGATCATATGTTGGGCCCTATTGCCATGGTGTGCTTAGTGTGGTGTGGAGATGGGTTTCTTTGTGCAAGGGGCTTAACTAAGATTTTAAAAGACCCAGGGGTGTTCCAAGGATAGAATTAATGTGACGTGCTACACACGAACAGTGTGTGTGGCTGACAGTGGCAAACAGTGAGTGTGGCCGACTTGTGTTAACAGTGGGTGGGGCTTAAAGGTGCGTGTTTAGATAAAACAAAAGCCTTGTGTACCCATAAAATATGCAAATATTGCAGTGCCACAGGTAAGTCTCACAGACATGTATTTTGTGTACACTGAAAATAGACATAGAGCTTGATGACTCTAAACACTTTGATGAGAAGTTTGTAATGCACAATATATTGTATATCGTGCAGGGGTGTGCAATGGACAATATAGTGTGCATTATATAGTGCAGGAGTATGTAATGAACTGATTCTTCCATCCTCTGCGGACCGTTTTCATCGGACATGTCTCCAGGGATATTTTGGTCTGATGTGTGTACACACCATCAGACCAAAATCCCTGCGGATAGAGAACGCGGTGACGTAGAAGACACCGATGTGCTCAAACACGGAAGTTCAATGCTTCCACGCATGCGGACCAGTTTCAGCGGACATGTCTCCTCGTGTGTACGCGGCCTCAGAGAATATGTGCAGGTACTCACCTCCCATATTGCACAGAGTACAGGGTTCAAGAGTGTGTATCAGCTATTTTAGCAAGGCAGTGGTCATCCTGGAGGTGTTTTTTGGGTCATTATCATGTTGCAATACTGCCCTGTGGCCCAATCTCTGAAGGGAGGGGATGCAGGGCCATCTTAATAGCCTCATGGGCCCCTGGGCAAAGTTGCCCCAATTTACGCACCAACTCTCAAGAATGGAAGTACAATATTTCTACTTTACAGTGTGTCACTTGCCACCATCACCTGTCAACAAATTCAGCGTGTCAATTGCCACCCATCCCCTGCCACCAGATTCAGCATGTCACTTGCCACCAGATTCAGCGTGTCACTTGCCACCAGATTCAGCGTGTCACTTGCCACCATATTCAGCGTGTCACTTGCCACCAAATTCAGCGTGTCACTTGCCACCAAATTCAGCATGTCACTTGCCACCAAATTCAGCATGTCACTTGCCACCAAATTCAGCGTGTCACTTGCCACCAAATTCAGTGTGTCACTTGCCACCAGATTTGGTGTGTCACGTCCCACTGTCACCTGCCACACAATTTAGCGTGTCACTTGCCACCGTCACCAGATTCAGTGTGTCACTTGCCACCTGCCCCTTGCCACCAGATTCAGCCTGTCTGGAAGGGGGGGAGAGAAGGAAGGAAGAGAAGGATGGGGGAGGGAGAAGGATGGGAGGGAGAAGGAAAGCGGGAAAAAAAAGAGGAGCGAGGAGTAGGGAGGAGAGAGAGGAGGAAGGCTTGGAAAAGGAAGAGGGGAGAGAAGAGGGGAGGTGGGGGGAGAGAAGGATGAGGGGGGGGAGGCAGGGGAGAGAAGTGGTGAGAGAAGGAAGGCGAGGCAGAAGGAAGGGGGGAGAAGGAAGGGGAGGGAGAAGGATGGGGGGGAGGAAGGAGAAGGGGGGAGAAAGGGAGGAAGGAGGGGGGGAGAAAGGGAGGGAGGAGGGGAGAGAAGGAAAGCGGGGAAAAAAAGAGGAGGATGGAAGGGGGAGGGAGAAGGATGGGGGGGAGGAAGGAGAAAGGGGGGAGGAAGGAGGGAGAGGAGGAGGAGGGGGGAGAAAAGGAGGGAAAGGGAGAGAAGGAGGGCGAGGGAGAAGGAAGAGGGAGGTGGGAAGAAGGAGGGGGAGAGAAGGAAGAATGGAGATAAAAAAGTGGGAGAAGGAACGGGGAAGAGAAGGGGGAGGTGGGGGAGAGAAGGAAGGCAAGGGAGAAGAAAGAGTGGAGAGAAGGAAGGGGAGAGGAGGGGAGAGAAGGGGGGAGGTGGGGGAGAGAAGGAAGTCAAGGGAGAAGAAAGAGTGGAGAGAAGGAAGGGGGAGAAGGAAGGGGGGAGGAGGGGAGAGAAGTGAACGTGGGTGAGAGAAGTGAACGTGGGGCCCCCGGGCTGAGCCCGGGGGTGCCCGCTCAGTAAGACGGCCCTGAAGGGATCATGCACTGATTCAGTATGTCACAGTACGTGTTGGCATTCATGGTTTCCCCAATGAACTGTAGCTCCCCAGTGCCAGCAGGACTCATGCAGCCCCAGACCATGACACTACCACCACCATGCTTGACTGTAGGCAAGACACACTTGTCTTTGTACTCCTCACCTGGTTGCCGCGACACACGATTGACACCATCTGAACCAAATACGTTTATCTTGGTCTCATTAGACCACAGGACATGGTTCCTGTAATCCATGTCCTTAGTCTGCTTGTCAGAAAACTGGTTGCAGGCTTTCTTGTGCATCAACTTCTGGGATGACAGCCATGCAGACCAATTTGATGTAGTGTACGGCATATGATTTAAGCACTGACAGTCTGACCCCCCACCCCTTCAACCTCTGCAGCAATGCTGGCAGCACTCATACATCTATTTCCCAAAGAAAACCTCTGGATATGATGCTGAGCATGTGCACTCAACTTCTTTGGTCAACCTGTTCTGAATGGAACTTATCCTGTTAAACTGCAGTATGGTCTTGGCCACCATGCTGCAGCTCAGTTTCAGGGTCTTGGCAATCTTCTTATAACCTAGGCCATCTTTATATAGAGCAACATTTTTTTTTCAGATTCTCAGAGAGTTCTTTGCCATGAGGTGTCATGTTGAACTTCCAGTGACCAGTATGACAATGCACCCCATTCACACCTGAGACCCTGTAACACTAATGAGTCATATGACACCAGGGAATGGAAAATGGCTAATTGGGCCCAATTTGATCATTTTCACTTAGGGGTGTACTCACTTTTGTTGCCAGCAGTTCAGACATTAATGGCTGTGTCTTGAGTTATTTTGAGGGGACAGCAAATTTACACTGTTTTACAAGCTGTACATTCACTACTTTACATTGTAGCAAAGTGTCATTTCTTTGGTGTTGTCACATGAAAAAATATAATAAAATAATAAAATATTTACAAAAATGTGAGGGGTGTACTCACTTTTTTGTGAGATACTATATATATATATATATATATATATATATATATATATATATGTATATATATATATATACATACTGGGTATGCATACTGTGTACATATAGATATATGTATAGATACATATAGTTTTACTTTAAACATTTTATTTGTTAATTTCTTTTAGGAAAATTTATTTTTCTATGTAGCTCTGAACATACAGCTATTTAACTATCCATTCTGTTTATTTTATCTATAAAATCTGGCGATTTAACATAGTTGAGGAGTTTCGTGTCTCCTGCTGAAACGTTCCTATGGTAATGTCACCCATAGTTCTCCAAATATATGAAGTCAGTTTGCAGCTTTATGCCAACATTCTTTGCATATGTTTTGATTTTTGGATGACAAATCTTGCACAACCGAAAAGCTCTGGCAAAAAAATGACTCCATATGTTAAAGGAGGAGGAATCAAAACCATCTTTGAAGACTTTAAGCTGAAATAGAAATGGGGTAAAATAACATCATAACTTTCAAAGAACAGTTATACATTTTTACTCTGAAATATCAATATTTTTGGCTAATAAATCCACTAACATCCATTAGCTTTGTGATATTTATATGATGCTTGTGATAACTGAATTGAAATACTGTGTAAGCACTTATTTTAGTATTCATTTGGTGCTACAAAGGTGAGGTTTTTTGCCTTAGAACACATGCCCTTAAATGAGAAAAAGAGGTGATGTAAATAAATTGCTTTTACAACGTGAAACAAAATGGATTTTCAATTTGTTCATCATTAAACATCCAGGGTTAAATGACACCTTGAGCTTCAAGCCATTCCAGTAGGTCAAACTATGACCATGGGAGGACTTGTCGCCCACGGATACTTTTTTTTGTGTTTTTTTCCGCTATCTTGTTGGATTTATGAATTTAATTGGCAATGATCATTTTGCATTTTCAAATTGCATTTGTTTAAGTTTATTAAATTGTGTTTTCTAAAGATCCTTTGATGGGGTATCACTCAAATTTCCAATTAGTTGGGGTTCCCCCAGTGTTGGCTCTCTTTTGCCCCCCCCCCTTTTTTGTCCTCCCTTTGTGATTAGCCAACTTGCCTATATTGAGATATCCATCTCTGGATTACATGCATTCCAATGCTGTCTTATTCCTTATATTTTTTATTTCTTCTACCGATTCCACCCCCCTAGGGGTGGTTCTGGTTGGGGAGTTTGATTGTTCGGGTAGGCAGGTTGCGAGTAAACCCTTGTGCAGCCGTTGATGAGGGGCTGTTTGGGCTTTCGGTGGATGTGTTTGTGGGTTGGTGATATAGGCCACTGTGGGTGTTTTCACTGTGGTTTTCCTCTCTTCCCCGGCTTCATAAACAGGGTGTTACAATCTTAAACACTAGGCGGTGCTGTAATATGCCATCTGGTTCCCTTGCTTGTGTGTGGGAACCGTTGTAAGGGAAAGGGGAATTCCAAAATGGCTATGGCGGGTTCGCATATGTGAAGAACACCACCGCGAGAAGTTCCGTGTTCTCTCCTTACTATAAAACAGTAGGAACTTCTGATTAACCAATGGGTGTTCAAATCCCAGCAGTGACATCATACGCTGCTGGGAACAAGGGGGAATTTAAGACCCTTATTTTAAAGGGGAGATTGCTGTGGCTGATCGCCCTGTATGGTACCTGCAGGATTCCTAAATCCAATTTAAAAAGTAAGTCACTCCTGTGTTAGACTATGGCAGCTTTACTTCAACTAATTGCCAAATTTAATCAGGATTTTTAATAGCAATCTATTATTTCTACATAGGGGTCAATCCCTTGGGATAGACCATTTATATTGATCTTCCCTGGTGCAATAGTATCATATTGATACCAAGCAAAGGACTATGGATACATTCAAAGAAGGAAGTGCTCAGGTAATAGTTACTTGCCAAATGTATTGCTATATCCACTGTGAAAGATCCTAAATTTACATGATAATTGTG
Organism: Rana kukunoris; assembly: GCA_029574335.1. Lineage (NCBI taxonomy): Eukaryota > Metazoa > Chordata > Amphibia > Anura > Ranidae > Rana > Rana kukunoris. The sequence continues at coordinate 118,670,587 of CM056053.1, forward strand.
TGATAAAATATGTGTTTTTTAGATAGCACAGTTTCCCTTGGAAGCTCGCAACCAGTATGTAAAGTAGATGCTCTGGGAGTGATATAAATTATCAGCCTATTGATTTGCTAACTGTTTACCATAACAGGGCAGGTTTAAGTTGAGCTACTTGATTTGCACACAGACACCTCACTGGACCTCTTGGTGGGCCTGGAGGATTAGAACCATGATCATTATAAGGGGTGAAAGTGTATCCATCAGACGATCTATATGTTATTGTAGTTATGTAAATACATGAATTGTCACTCCGATAAGACCCCTTGGAGGTCTCTATGTATAGTAATGTCCTTTTTTGTTTTTTCTTGTCTTTTTCTTGGGATTCATTATAATCTAAAATGTATTTTATGGTTCTGTTTTAGTGATATTGTACTAGTGTCCTACAAAAGCTCCAGAAGAAGCCATGGATTGTGGTGAAACATGTAGAGGCTACGTTTGTTTAATAAAACTTTTAATTTTGTAATATCAATTTTTATTGACTTCTTTGCATCTCCAAACTCCCATTTTTTTCTCTATATTTCCTTGAACTTATTTTAGTATTGTTTGCAATGGTAATTGTTACATCTTTTATGTAGGAAGGAGTAGATCAGTTATCAGAGTAGATCCATGAAATTAAACAGATCAGGCCAATATACTGAAGATATTGGGTCCATATTGTTTTAATACCAGTGAGACCTATGCCTTTCTTATTGGTATATAGGAAATAGAGTGCTTCCTTATTCGGGTAGACCCAATCTCCTTCGCACCTTGTGGTACCAAATAAAAAAGGGGACCCTATACTAAAAACTAGAGGTGAGCAGCGAGCGTTAGTAAAGTTGTATATTTCCTGATCATCCAAATTGCTCCTTTGCTACTCTTTGTAACCCTTTCCTGTTTAAATGTTGATCAAAAGACTAGCTCATTTTGTAGACTCAGTGGGTTTTCTTCATTAGGTCATTAGGTCAAAGACCAATTTGTAAAGTATTTTAACTAACAATAACTTAGAATTGGATTACATTGGTCTGAATACACCAAGTTTCTGAAAGTTGAAATCTCGGTCATCATAACTCTTTGCGCTATGGTATTCATTACAAGTTTGTATTTCAACAAGCTAACTGCCAAAGTGACAATATTCACATAATACATATAATGAATTAAGTACATAAACAAATAATATGCATCCTAGGTGCCTGATTATCTCTGCATATTTAAGATTAGGTAAGTCTTATACATCCTAAAGCTACAGTGTTTGTTTTAGTAACTTCAACTAAGGATTACTTAACAAAACATTATACAGATGTATTCATTTATTAAAAGATTATCACGGTAACTCGCATCCCATGAATAATTTGTTTTTCTATTTAATAAGAATTGTTAGACTGTACATTCATTGTGAGTTTGTGTCTCTGGAAAAGAACCAAACTCCAATGTATATTATCCCATACAGCTAGAGTATATCACGTTACCATTGTCAGCACTCTGAACTTCCACTTAGGCTTTGCTGATGTGAAAAGAACATTGGAATCATACCATTTTTGGTCACATTAGGAACATTTACTGCAAGGGTGATAACACATAGCAGACATTTTATTTTTTTCTGCCTCAATAGCTTATCTACAGAAATGTACAAAAATTACTGCAAATGTGGTATAATGACTGTTCCCTTATTTCAGCTAGTTAAGTTTGTTACTGCATTCCTGAATGAACATTAGGTCTATAGGTTATGCATTTCCCTTTAGAAAACACCCTTTTGAGAACAGATGTAGTACCGATTTATGGATAAATAGAAAAGATGTAGACTTATCTAAAAAAGGGTACTGATTTATTAAGCATAACTCCAGTCAACGTTTTTTTTTTATTAGACTGAGATAAGGACAAAACTGGTTTCAGATATTTATTGTTCTCTGTGTCCCCATTTGGTAAATTTGATTCCCTCTTCCTGGCTATGTGATGGGTTTTAGGCAGTGGCGTCGGGGGGGGGGGGGGGGCGGGGCTGGAGCCCTGGGTCTCCGGCATTCACAGCTCTATTATTAGCCCAGAGCGGGGACTAATCTAACTCGGAAGGGCAGCCAAGTGGCATAGCAAGTCCCAGCTTCTGGAGCCTGCAGCGCCTGTAATGGACGTCCGACTGGTCCAATGTCAGTGCATGGCAGTGTAATGGTCAGGTAGGTCACTGTGGGTCAGGTAGGTCAGTGTAATGGTCAGGTAGGTCAGCGTATGTCAGGTAGGTCAGCGTATGTCAGGTAGGTCAGTGTGGGTCAGGTAGGTCAGTGCGGGTCAGGTAGGTCAGTGTGGGTCAGGTAGGTCAGTGTAATTGTCAGTGTAATGTTCAGGTTGGCCAGCGTATGTCAGGTAGGTCAGTGTGGGTCAGGTAGGTCTGTGCATGTCAGTGTGGGTCAGGTAGGTCAGTGTAATGTGTAATGTAAAACAAAAAGAAAGAAGTGCGCTACCAAAAAAATAAATAAATAAAAAAATCACAAAAATGACATTTAGATGTGAACATAAAAAGGAAACCAATTAATTGCACAAGTGTTCTTATTCCTGTGTAAAAAAACACATGTGATATGAAATGAAGGAATGATAATAATAATAATAATAATAATAATAATTTTGATACATTGGCTCCAATGCGGTCTCAATCCTCCTGTCAGGAGAATATAGTAGACCAGCACTGTATGACTGCACAGAGGAGACCCACAATGCATACGGTGAAGTTAAAAGGTGTTTATTAACAAATAATTGAAGACAACCAGTGCACAACAAAATAGCATATACAATCAGGGGAAATACCGTATTCGTAAACAAAGCCAGGCCGAGGTCATACACAGGGGAAGTCAGCAGATGGGTGAGGATAGGAACACAGTGGAGCAGGGAGTGGATGGATGGACAGGCTGCGGGGCAGGGATCCGAGAGGGAACAGGAACCAATGTAAACAGGCAAAGGGCAGGATGGGTCCAGGATGGGGAACAGAAACAGAGTCCAGATAGCAGGGTCAGATAACAGGCTCAGGATCAAGGTAGAAGACTGATACCAGGGCGAGCTCTGCTTGAACTCGCCGGGTATAAATAGAGATGTTGATTGAGTTCAGGTTACAGCTGAGCGCAGGAAGGGCTGTGTGCTCCATACTGCCAAGAACCCCCCTGGTGGAGGCCAGTACTGCAGCCCAAATAACAGGCAGTATCACCAGCGGGGGGGGCCTTTGCTGACAACTCCATAAGATGACTATTGTAATACAGGTAACTTATGAGCAAGCAAACTCCATGCATCAATAGATAGATAGATGGCCGCTTACCAGATCAGTAGGACCCCCACAGGGATCATAAGGGCTCATAAACTGGGATATTCTCAACTCGATCACAGTGATAGATCCACAGTCTTCTCCTCTGATTCGAATACCAGGATCCAATCTGCTGTAGTATCCAAGCGATTGTTCCACAGTGCCAGCAGCCTCATCAGATGTTATAGGAGCATCTGCTTCACCCTTGTGGTAGCAGCTCTCCCGTGTCTCCTCTCCCGTGTCTCCTGCCAGGTAATTCTTAATTTTTAGATTCTGACAAATCTTTTATAAAAGGACATGCAATGCCGCGAGAGTCCTTTGTAGTAAAATAATGTCCATCATTATGGGCTTCCCATCAGATTTTTGTGGAATGGCTCTGGTTTTACCTTTGTGGAGCTTTGTCAGAGAAAATACAGATTGCAGTCCTCCTGGATCTGAGCAATGGAATACAGGTGTGAGCACAATCCTACACACCTGTGTTCTAGACAGGGGAGAGGAGACACGGAAGAGCTGCTACCACAAGGGTGAAGCAGATGCTCCTATAACATCTGATGAGGCTGCTGGCACTGTGCAACAATCGCTTGGATACTACGGCAGATTGGATCCTGGTATTCGAATCAGATGAGAAGACTGTGGATCAACACTGTGATCAAGTTGAGAATATCCCAGTTTATGAGCCCTTATGATCCCTGTGGGGGTTCTACTGATCTGGTAAGCGGCCATCTATCTATCTATTGATGCATGGAGTTTGCTTGCTCATAAGTTACCTGTATTACAACAGTCATCTTATGGAGGATTGAGACCGCATTGGAGCCAATGTATCAAAAATAATTTTTTGGGACTCATTCCTTCATTTCATATCACATGTGTTTTTTGACACAGGAATAAGGACACTTGTGCAATTAATTGGTTTCCTTTTTATGTTCACATCTAAATGTCATTTTTGTAAATTTTTATTTATTTATTTTTTTGGTAGCGCACTTTTTTCTTTTTGTTTTACATATGCTCAAGCCTAGTATTAGACTTTTATGTATTTAGGTGCAGCACCGTTATATATATTTTAGATATATTCCTTTTAATTTATTTCACATCATCCCTTTTTGGCTTGTAATTATTTGCATCTGTGCACATTGTTGAGGGATTAGCACGGATTGTCTCTGCTACACAGGTCAGTGTAATGGTCATTGTGTTTCAGGTAGGTAAGTTTAGTGGTCAGCATTAATGGGCACTGGTAAGCCAGACAGCAACCAGCAAGTGAGCTTACCCTCCGCCAAACAACACCGCCCTCCACACAACCCCACCGCCCAGCGCCCACAGCCCCTCCGTGCCGGGCTAAGACTGTGGGCTAAAACCCCTGGCCCCACCTAGCAATGCCCCTGGTTTCAGGCAGAATAGGAAGTTTTTACTGCTGAAAAAAGTGTCACTTGGTAGGACATAAGAAGAAACCTGTAACAGAAACACAGACAGAAAAAAAAATCTAACAGGGGTTTTAGGCTTCCCTTACTCTACTAAATTGTTTTTTTTGCTTTTGACCGCATTGCTATTGGACAGCTCTGCTCATTTCCTGACTGTTAAAATATTGTCTGCAGGACAGAAAGCAAGGAAAAATGTCCATGACAGGTCCCCCTATAGCAGTATAAACCTGAGGTTCTAACACTTCTCCACTGTTTCCAAAATGTAGAAAAAAATATTTGGTTATACATACACTTTAACTGAAATATTTCCATTAACCGTGATCTTAACCCTTAACTCATAAGTATTACCCTTACAGCAGTTAATTTTAACCCCTAAAACCCTAAAACCCCCTAAAACCATCTACTTCTAACTACTTCCTAAACACTTAAATGTAACATTAACCTTTGAATCTACTAATTGCCCATTATCTTAACTGTTAAATGTTTTCTAATTTGATCCTAAAATCTTACCCTTATCCTCCATCTAAATCTTTACCTAATTGTAACTCCAAACCTAACACTTTCACTAAAATCCACAACAACATGCCAATTCAAAATGATCCAACAGCCATTTCTTTAAAAAAAAAAAAAAAAAAAATATATATATATACCGTATTTTTCGCCATATAAGACGCTCCGGCATATAAGAGGCACCCAATTTTAAAGGAGGAAAATGTAGAAAAAAAAAGATTCTGAACCAAATACTGTAGTAAAATATTTGCCCCCCACTGGTCATCACCATCACACCACCCCCACATTAGTAATAGCCAGTAACATTGCCCCCACATTAGTAATAGCCAGTAACATTGCCCCCACATTAGTAATAGCCAGTAACATTGCCCCCACATTAGTAATAATAGCCAGTACCATTGCCCCCACATTAGTAATAGCAGTCAGTAACATTGCTACCACATTGGTAATAATAGCCAGTAACATTTCCCCCACATAGTAATAACAGCCAGTAACATTGCCCCCACATTAGTAATAGCAGTCAGTAACATTGCTACCACATTGGTAATAATAGCCAGTAACATTGTCCCCACATTAGTAATAGCAACCAGTAACATTGCCCCCACATAGTAATAACAGCCAGAAACATTGCCGCCAGTAACATTGCCGCCAGTAACATTGCCCCCAGTAACATTGCTGCTCCGGAGCTAGGCCAAAGCCGCAGTCTTTCCTAAGGCCGCGGCGGGGGTGCGCTCCGGAACGCAGATCGGTCAGGCGAAACCGTGTATTCGCCTTATAAGACGCACCAACTTTTTCCCCCCAGTTTTGGGGAAGAAAAAGTGCGTCTTATAAGGCGAAAAATATGGTGTGTATATATATATATATATATTTATATTTATATATATATATATAGGCTTTTGCTTCCCTCTGCATGTTTTCCACTTAGTGATTCTTCATATGCACTGGTGTAGCCAGTGTCTTCAATGGAGGTCTCATTCTTAAACAGCAAGATCTTGGAAGAAAAAAAGATCTTGGGGGGAAGGCTTTTTTTTTTTCAACAGATGAGTATAATACCATAAGGAGCATGCACAAGGTGGGTATGTGCAGTATGACAATACACTTAAGAAAATGCACTATTGTCATTGCTGGGCCTGCAAAAAAAAAATAGTTGAAGCCAATTGTACATTGACATTATTTTTCAAAATGGCAGCGCAGGTGAGGGACACACTGACAGAAATGATCCAGTGGGAGAGTGCTAACATATGAAAAATAAGGCTTGGTCATTATGAACTAGAGGCAAAACGTTTTGTTTTCATTTTGGATAGAGTAAGAGCCGGTTCGCATGGTCGAGAAAATTAATGGAAGTGATTGGCACCGTCTTAATGTACGCTACTGAAGTCGCTTCGACTTCAGAAAAGGTTCCTGTACTACTTAAAGCGGAGCTCCACCCAGTATAACAACATTTTACAATGTTGTTTGAAAAAAATAAAATAAAAAAACCTGAAAAAAAAAAAAAAATTACTCACCCGAAATAGCTGTTGCTATGCGGAAGTCCGTAATCTGCCTCTTCCTAATCCGCGGTGTGTTTTCTTCTTCTCCTTCTCCTTGTGAATGGGCGCGCTGCTTCCTGGGAACTGTGTGTGTTCTCAGAGAGCAGCGCGCCCATTCACAAGCCAGCGTGAGACTCGCGGAGGCGCAGTAGGAAACGGGCAGTGAAGCCGTACGGCTTCACTGCCTGTTTCCCATATTGTGAATGGCGGCGCGGGACCCGGAGCGATCGTGGGACCGGCATCAGGGGGCCCATCAGCGCGGGCGCCTAGGACAGGTAAGTGTCTTTATTTAAAGTCAGCAGCTACACTGTTAGTAGCTGCTGACTTTAAAAAAAAAATTTACCGTGGCTGGAGCTCCGCTTTCAATCCGACTTCTAGGCAACTTGTACCCATTGATTTCAATGGAAGTCGTCTCAGAAGTCGGATCACTGTCTTAACTGAAGCAACAATACAGGGAGATAACATACATTTCTCAGGCATACCCCTCCCTCCCCCTCCCTCCCACAGAGCTGATTGTTGTTCGATTGACCACTGGAAAGCCTCCTGTCCTGGAGGCAACTTGAAGTTGCGTTATAAGCTGCCTGATGATTCATACTCAAGTCGTGTCCAAGTTGCCTCCCAAAGTCATGCTAGAAGTAGTGTTGCTCCTGTGTGAATGGGCTCTAAGGGAAGGTTATAATCTTTGTCAGATTTTGTTTTTTGATACCTGTGTCCCATTGAAGAGATTTTCCTTCACGTTCTGCCAAACAGGAAGTGATAGGAAATCCCAGCAAATTAAGGCAATCTCTTGAGAACCCTAGTTCACCAGGACTAATGTCCCCATTTAATTGAGTTCTACTCTAATTCAGTTTTCTGGGGACAACCCAAAATTTGGGATTTTCTTTTACTTTCACTTTCAATAATAATAGTAAACATGACAAATAGAGAAAGTGAACCTTCTTAACGAGGAAACAGACAGCAATAATAACTGACTGGGGTTCTTATTCCCCTCCACTCTATCCAAAACAAGTTTTGCCTTAAGTTATACTTTAACTTAATCTTAACAAAATTACGTTTTAAATCTCACTCTTATGCCGCGTACACACAATCATTTTTCAGCATGAAAAAAAAAACGTTGCTATTCAGCATGTAGAAAAAAAAGTTTTTCCAACTTCATCATTAAAACGGCATTGCCCACACACCATCGTTTAAAAAAAATGATCTAGCAAAGCACAGTGACGTACAACACGTATGACGGCACTATACGTAAAGGGGAAGTTCTATTCGCCTTTGGGCTGTTTTTAGCTGATTCCGTGTTAGTAAAAGACGATTCACGCTTTTTTGTCTGTTACAGCATGATGAATGTGCTTACTCCAATATGAACGGTAGTTTTACCAGAAAGCTCCCGTCTCATAACTTGCTTATGAGCATGTGTTGGTTTTTAACGTCGTTTTAGCCCACACACGATCATTTTTTACAACCCGAAAAACTACATCGTTTAAAACGACATTAAAAAATGCAGCATGTTTGAATTTTTTTAAATCGGTTTTCAGAACCTGAAAAATTATGTGAAGCCCACACACGATAATTTTAAATGCCATTTTTTTTAAACTATGTTTTTTCATGCCGAAAAATTATCGTGTGTACGTTGCCTTTAAGAGCCCAGCGGTGGGTCGCGCGTGTGCGAGCTGGTCCCCCGTTCTTCTGTGTGGCAGTGACACTGATCGCCATCCTGAATCTGGCCCAAAGTCTACAAACTATAGTATATATACTGGAATGCTCATTTATTTTTACTAGTTATGGCGTCAATCGGCGACTTAAAGTGGGACTGCAATAGTATGGTGGGCAGACACTTTTGACACTTTGTGGGAACCAGTGACACTAATACAGTAATCAGTGATAACAATATACACTGTGTCTGTATTAATGAGACTGGCTGGGAAGGGGTTAACATATAGTGCAATTAAAGGGTTACATGTGTGCCTAACCGGTATTTATGTGTGTACTGTGAGTTGCTTTTACTAAGGGATGTGCTGGTTATTATTCCCTGCTTTGCAGGGAAACAAAAACTGGGACATCCCTGCTGATAGGACAGAGCTCTGCATTGTTTACATTGACAGAGCTCTGTCCTGTCTTCCTCCTTGTCGATCAGTGGGTGCTTGCAGTAAATCATTGGCCGGCACCCGTTGATTGGCTTGTGCTGTGACTAATCACTTTCAGGTTTGAACAAACTGAAGTTAGAATCTGATTGGCTACCATGCAGTGCTGCACCAGATTTTGCACTCTCCAGTTTTAGTAAATCAAGCCCAATGTGTGCTCTTGTCATTATCTGCATGCGGTTTTCTGATGTAAAACAGCTTTTTAATTTGGTCTCAATGCACCCCTGGGCTCTTCTGACACTGTGCAGGTTTTTGGTAAAATAATATAAAAAGGTTGAGATTGACATTTCAATCAGTTGATAATGAACACTTACAGATTGGTAAAGCAGATAAATGAAGAAAAGTACCTTATTGAAGCTATCAAATAAAATTATGTATCCAAGAGAGCAATAAAAATTCAACTTTGAATGATTTAATAGTGGTCAAGAAAAATACGATTAAAGGACTGAAAGCTCAGTTGAGGTGCAAACTGCCACAAAGCAGCGACAAGGAAAAGCCAGATTAATACAATGAAACTTTCCATAGTCCATTACTTTACAGAAAAAATATACACTGGCGGACGTGATTGCTACAAGGAAAATCACCTTGTTAGTGAGAGTAGAGGAATGGTTTTCTATAATTGGCAGAAAACCACTGTATCTGAAATGCAGAGAGAACCAGACTGTCACCGAAAAAAATGATAGTAGGACCTCTGTGCGGTCCGAATATTGTGGAAGGTCTGACCCTTAAAAAGAAAGAGGCACACACAGCAGAGTTTCATGAGAGCACAGACTGTCACAGAAAGAAGGATAGTATATCATTTGTGGTGTAGGAGAAGGTCAGGAGTAGGGTAGGAGAGGGTATGTTCAGAGTCCGAGCACATCAGATCACCAGAGCACTCAGCAAACAATGTACTTAATTGGTAGGTGTACTAGGTTCATTGGTAGGTGTACTAGGTCGTGGCCCTCAGAAACATCTGTGCAGAAGAATGCTTAACAGGAAAAGAACCACAGTGTAGTACGAAGTTGACTGGCAATATCAGAAACAGGGACAAGCAAAGGTCAGGGGAGTCTGCAAACAAGCAATTGGATACAACTGAATACTGGAGCTATGAAACAAACCTAATGCTCAAGTAATGGGTGCTGGTCTGAGCACAGCTTAATAGTAAGTTTGACTGACTGACTGACTGGACAAGGACTTATTCAGTAGGTACTATATAAAGCAGGTGATGCCTATACCATTCAGCAGTAGAACAAAGCATGCTAAATTAAGAAAGGAGAGACCACATGCTCGCAGCACCAAAAGTAATAGCAGAGCTGGTTTACTACTGATCTGTGACATAGTCTTATCAAAATAAGTGCAGGACCAAAGGACTTTTAAACAAGATGGCAATGAAAGAAACCTGAGCTTTGAGCCCTCATGCACACTGGGTGTAAAATAAAAATAAAAAAGCTGCTTATACAGGCATTTGATAGTTTTCTTTTAGCCGGTAGACACCGATGGTCCAAGCAGCATATTGAAAAAATACACATAGCTGCTTTGGTGATAGGGACTGCCACTGATAAATTTCATAGGGAAAAATTAGGATAGACTTACTGTAAAACAGGGGTGCCCAACCAATGGCCCAGGGGCACTCTGAGGTGGCCCGCGACCTCCTGCTCTGGGATGACGGGTTGACAAGGCCAGATCGCAGGCTGTCGACCCCCCACTCCCAGAGCAATAGTGTTGTAAATAAATCCAGCGGTAGAGAAAGCAAGCGGCTGTGGAGCAGAGCCGCATAAGCCACTGCATTGTATATATCAGTGTAAAAGCAGCCTTAAGCTCTTTTCATGCAATTGGTCTGACCCAGTAGGACCCTCCATTCACCTTTGATGCGAACTGCTGAAAAAAAAACAGAAGGGGATCCGTCTGGGTGGATCGCAGGGGCCATAGGGTAGAGTGGGCTGTGTCCTCTCTGGATATGCAGATTGCACAAGGACCTGTCAGCCATCCGCTTCGCATATTGTGGCCCGCGACCGGGTACCAAGATGCTTAAGTGGCTCTCACTCTTCAAAAGCTTGGGCACCCCTGCTGTAAAGGCACTGATGTAACTCCTTCAATAATGTCCTTTTTGGGATAAATGCTGTGTATGTTGGAGAAGTTAGGCTTTAGGTATTTAAGGATTTGTACAACTTTAAAAAAAAAAAATATATATATATATATATATATATATATATATATATATATTTTATTTATATATCAAGCGTACAATTTTACAACACACAAAACATAAAACAAAAGGTCACAATAAAAGTCATAGTCACCCATGCCGAGCATGCAATAAACTGTAGCAAAGGTTGCAATAAACTGTAGGATCTAGGAGACCGCGATAAGTCTACGTATGGCTCAGGTCCAGGGGCGGTCTGACCATTGAGTCACTGCTCGAGGGCCCCATGCCACTAGGGGGCCCCATCAGGGTTGCCAGGCTCAGTAAAACCAGGGACAGTATGTAAAAATCTATGTTTTTTTCACATCTGCCCTTGATAAGTCCGAAACCAACATGCTTCTGATGTGAAAATTCCAAAATTTTAGCTGCCCCGCCTCTGCACTGCCTCCTGACGTGGTGGCTATCTGTAAGCCCAGGGGCCCCATAATCTTCTATTGCCCGGGGGCCCCATGAGTTGTCAGTCCGCCCCTGCTCAGGTCCCAATGATGCAACTGCTTGTGAATATCAGCAATGGTAATTGAAGGAGAGTGTCCCCAGTACCAACTCATCTCAATATTCTATACTATTCTATCAAGAAAATTAAATGACGAGAGTGTTATGGTTTGTCTAACATAGGGGCTGTGGTTGGGTCTGCCAGCCATTTGGACCAAACTTTATTGTATGTTTTGGGGCAGCCCTGAATAAATTTGCATCTTTATATAAAGACAAATTGAAATTGACCAAATGTTTTCAGAATGTAGGGGAAGGAGGGGCAGACTTCTTCCAGGACATAGGTTATGGTAGTAACGCAGTAAGCTAATCATAGTTCTCCACCCAAAAGGGACAGACTCACAGAAGGCGTCAGGGAGATCTGAGCAATAGAACTAACAGTAAAGATCGCCTCCTCCCAGTATTTGGCAATGGTCGGGCAACTCCAGAAAACATGGGTAAAATCAGCAGGAGAGTGATCGCCAACATTCTAGGGAGATCAATGGGTTAATTTATGTAGTCTGTGAGGCGTAAAGTAGGCCCTATGCACTAGTTTAAACTGAATGAACCTGTCTCTTTGAGAGACCAAATGACAAAAGGAAACATCCCAAATGTCTTCCCAATCCTCATTATCTAGCTCAGGCATGTCTCTCGACCACCTGTGATGTAGCTTGAAGAGGTCTGGGAGTGTAACCAACAGTAGATGATTGTATAACACCGAAGCAGGCTTCTCCAAGCACCCGGTGCAAATTACATGTTCCAAGTCAGATTGTTTCAACCTTAAGGAGGGGTGGAAAACTGACTGCTAAAGGCATGGGACAACTGAAGATATCTGAATAGATGGGAGAGTGGGATATTATAGTCAGCAGAGAGGGATGCGAAGACCCTCAGAGAGCCGTAACAATAGAGCAACAATATGATAGGTGTAATGTTATATTTGGCCCACAATCAGGCAGATTGGATAAATGTGTCAGAGCGGGATTGCACAACAGAGGGGTATTTGGAGAAATAATGTCCTGCAGTAGTGCTTTGAAGCTAATCCCGCTTTCCAAGCTTTAATTGTAGTGACCATGGAATCGGTCAGGGGATAAGGGTATAAGAAGGTATCGCAGGGCCTCCAAGGAGTGCAATACCGCTGTCTCTAAAATTGTGGAAGTGTCATATCTGTCGGGGCATAGCCACCATCTAGCAGTAATTCCTCTTAATTAAAGTTAAGCATCCAAATAGGGAAAAAGGTAAGTTTTCCCATGCCTTGAGCTGAGTTTCGTGACCTGGTACACTGGGAGGAGATTGAGTTTAAGATAATCAGTAGCAAGCCTAGATACCAGATATTTGAATTGTTTCACCCACTGAAACTGCAACATTAGAGATGGAGTTTTTTGGGTGTTGGGGTCAATCGGAAACAATAAAGATTTTGACCAATTAACTTTTAGTCCAGTGATAGATGAGAATGCCTACAAATGTTTGGAACGCCCCTTCGAAGGAGGGACCCGCATCATTCGAAAACAATAACAGATCATCTGCACATAATGCTACTCTCTCCTCCAGCCAGGCAATTCTGAGACCACGAATGAGTGGGATACCTGAAGCGCTTTGGCCACTGGTTCCATTGAAAGTGCAAAAAGGGCTGGAGAGAGAGGGCAGCCCTGTCTCATACCTCTATACAAGGCAAATTTTGCTGACAGGTCACCACCCAACCTGATTGCTGCTGTAGGGTTTTAATAAATCTTTTGCAACAATTGTATGAAAAGAAGGGTATAGCCCATTCTCCATAACACTTCCTATAGGTAAGGCCACATAACGGTATCAAAAGGCTTTTTTATGTTTAGGGAAGCAACTATTCTGGAGCATGCATTAATATGTGGACGCATTAATATTCATAGTCTTCATAAATTTACATATGTGGCCATATGAGCCCAGTTTATCTGCATCTATAACTAAATTAAGTAGAGTTTTTAGTCTACCGGTAAGAAGATTGGTGAGTATTTTGAGATTGCTAAAAGCGATTGTTTCTAATCCAAATTTGGTGCAAACAGCCAGTCACGGGGTATTTTCAGCCATGTGCACAAAGTCCCACTCAGTCGTTAACCCAAGAAGGTTTTACCCCCTAATAAACAGGCCATTTTTTGCGATATGGCACTGCCTCACTTTAACTGACAATTGCGCAATCGTGCAACGCTGTACCCAACTAAAATGTATGTCTGTTTGTAGCTTTTCAGAGCCTTGGAAGGTTTAACACCACCTCCAGGCTAGTTCACCCTCCAGCAGGTAAAGGACCCTGCTATCCTCTGCTCAGCACCCTATTTACACCCCGCCATCAGGGGGTGCAGGCAGTACACCTTTAAGGGGCCCAGAGGTCCCCAGGCGCCCGGATGGCAACCCCCTTTTTTGTAAGGGGCCCGGATGGCAACCCCCCTTTTTTTATTTATTTTTTCAATTAGCGGAGGCACCCCCCGCTTCTCAATTTCAGGCGGCAGCACCCCCCCCGGTTCTCTGCTCCGGGGGGCCCATGCCTGAAGCTGTGTAAGTGGTCCCATAATTCCTGATGGCGGCCCTGCCCCTCAGCCCCCTGCTGGTCATTTCACTCCACCCTCTCACCTACTATGTTCCAGTGCTTTTGGGAAAGACAGGGGGAGACAGGCAAACCTACAACTGCAGATCCCAGAATAGACAAAGGTAATCAACTCAGCTCCACTGGATACAGCAGAGCCCAACAATAACTACATTTATTTATAAACTACCTATACTAGCATCTAACTAGGAGGGTGCTACAAGTAATTACTGTAGGATATAGTTTAATTGCACAATAACACAGGACCAAAGAAAGACCAGATGACATCTCGGCAAAGAGTGAGACTAGATAAACATACTTTCCTTCCAAGTTTCTTGCTATAACACAGCTGCACCTTCTGTGAATTTTCTGTGGCCACTCAAAGATGGGAATAACAGCTCCTGTCATATTTTACTTTAAGAGCTTTTTGTCAGTAGTGCATGAATGCAGGGTTTTTATTCCAAAGTAAATCTTCTCTCTTCTGGACAGAATTTATCTCGTTGAAATACTTGCTTAAACTATACTTGCTGATTTGGATAGTATGAGTATAACTTTGCCTTAGGTCAGGTTCCAGCATTCAGTATACTAATATATATTCATATATACACATTTATTATATTATTTTGACATTCCATAGAAATAGTGCTTCCATGACTATAAAAAAGGGATTGATTCCCTGCTAACTTGTACTTAGGAGCATAAGGAGGTTTTACAGTAATTTATTAGTTTGGCCATTGCTTACACTAGATCTTCCCATCTACAATCTTTAGATTAAAGAGAAGTATGGGATTTTTGTTTCCATAATCTAAAAGAACGGAAATCCGAAAGAATGAAAATTCGAAATTAAGAATTAAAATCGCGACAAACAAATTCTATTAATAACCACTTCAACCTTGGAAGGATTTACCCCCTAATGACCAGACTCTTTTTTTCGATATGGCACTTATGATTTTTTTCCCACAAATAAAGCGTTCTTTTGGTAGTATTTGATCACCTCTAGTTTTTTTTGCGCTAGAAACAAAAAAAGAGCAAACATTTTGAAAAAAACAACAATATTTTTTACTTTCTGCTATAAAAATATGTAAAAAAATTGAATTTCTTCATTATTTAAGCTAATTTATATTCTGATACATATTCTTGGTAAAAAAAAAATGACAATTAGTGTATATTGATTGGTTTGCACAAAAGTTAATGCGTCTACAAACTATGGGATAGATTTAGGGACTTTTTATTTTTTACTTGTAATGGCTGCGATCAGTGATTTTCAGTGGGACTGCGACATTGCGGCAGACAAATTGGACACTGAGTGACACTTTTTGAGGTCCAGTGACTCCTATACAGTGATCAGTGCTAAACACCAGGAACAATCAAAGGGTTAAATGTGTTCCCTTCCCTATGTGTGTTTTCTAACTGTGTGGGAATGCTGGCACGAGACAAAGAGAGAGATGGATTTTCCTGATTAGTAGGAATTACAGATCTCTCTCTTGCCCTGTGACAGAGGAGTCACAGATGGCGGCCCTGCCGGTGGTTGTCTGGGTCTGCGGGAGGGGGGATTATCAGAATCTGGAAGCCCCAGATCCCCCCTACTATGTGAATGGGTATGGGGTAAACCCATAACCATTCACCAACAGCATCATGGAACGCGCCTCATTTCGGGCAATTGGAAACGGATTTCAGGATCCACATCCTGATTGGCCATCTAAAACATTTCAAAAGAAGAGTTCTGAGGGACTGAGACTAATACCACTGATCAAGATACATTTCCCATTTCCTACACTGCAAAGAAGGCTGGAGTAGTATGGGTTTGACGTTTTTTCCATAGTCATGCTGCATCTGTCCCCCATTGCCTCTACACTGAGAAGCGAGCCATTGAACATCGCCAATGGCTCAGTTCTCACAGATCCCGAGCGGAGAGCTGCCCTGCTCTGCTCCTCCACGTTCATTGAAGTGCTGAGCTGTGGAGGAGAAGCGGCCATCTCTGCCTCTCAGCGACTCGCCAGGCACCTGGCGGATCCAGGCTTCTAAAGTCAGGATGATGCGGTGCGTGGACTGATTTCTGTGATGTCAACAAAAAGCAGACTTCCGACCACTCTCTGCTGAAAACGGGTCACAGGAGTGCAAAACAAATTTCACTCCTGTGACCCTTAGAAGAAGCCCAGCGGAATGAACTCAGGCTGGACTTCTCCTTTAAAGTATATATTACCTAGTAAAACAACCAATTCAGTTTAAAATATAAATGAAAGGCAAATTGTTTGTTCATATACATATAAAAAACATTATATATACCTATTTTTCTTTTTCTATAAGTGATCAAAAACCACAGCTGCATAAGGGGCTTAAAGAGGTGGGGGACTACAGGGGGGCATTTCAGCAGGAGGCTAGGTGTTAGAATGCAAAATTGTTTTTTTTAGAACAACTACTGTACATCAGTATTTAGTAGAGATATATTCTTCAATCAGTAAATGACAGTGTTTATAAGTTTGTGGCTGCATCTATGGTATGCTCTATGTCTTTTTCCTGAATAAAGTTTCATGTTTCCTGTCTGTACGTGGACTGTAAACTGTCTGTTCTGTAGGGCTATATACAACATTTCTAACACAGAGAAACAGCAGTACTCTGATCTTCCCAAGTAAAAAGCTGTGCAAGGGACATGTTGGACAACGTTTTTGTATCCAGTACAAACTGACCACGCTAGGATAGATTTGCTACTATGCCTACCGTGGTCATTTTGAAATAGAAAAACAGGGTGACTGGCAGGATCACCAGGTATTTCACACAATTTAAAGAGAATAGAAAACTTTTTAACACAAGTATATAGTTTAACAGACAGATATCAGGAATGTGAAATGTTGGGGTAATACATACTTTAATGGACCATTCTGCAGAGGCTTCAGAGTATTTACAAAGCAAACAGAGTTGGAGTAAGATGAGAGGCATGCAGCTCTAAGGACCAAATCTGATAATGTTGTAAGAAATCCAATCCAATCAAATAATAACAATGGAGCAGCTAATAATAAACGTATTGGCCCGTTCACACCTGCACAATGCGCACATATGTGCATTTTTTTTAACTTTTTCTTTTTTTTTTTGCACATTTGTCCCGAAACAGCATAGGGCAGCCAATTCACTTGAATGGACTGCTCCATACTCTACAAATGTGCCAAAGGAGTTCCTGCACTTTTTTATGGCAGTAAGCCATGTGCATTTTAAGCATTTTCTTAGATTTCTTTCTTCCTCCTGTTGTGGAAAGGTGGAACTCTGTGTCAACCCTTCTGTAAGTAGTGTTCCTCTCATCTTTCCTCTCATACCACATCTCTCTGAACTCTGTGGAGTCTCTCTAGACTCCTTCTTCTCCTAATTTCTATAAGGAACTTGTCCCCAAGGACCAGAGTGGGGTCTGTTGGTGTAAGGCCTGAAGAAAGTACAGTATGTAGATGACTGTCAACCAATACTGTCAGGGTAGGCTTAGGCTGCCCCACAGGCATCCCCACATATGAGGAAGAGTAGGATAGTTCCACTGGGATCTGACTGAGTGGAATCCATATTTGAAAAATTTGAATTTGTATCAGAACTTTTAATCTAGAAAACACTTCATTAAGCACTGTGTGATGTTGGTTAGATCTAACATGCTGGACAGAGTGAAGACTGTAGCCAGCAGGAACCTACAGACAGGGCAAACCAAGTACTACCCTGACCCCATCATTACAAACAATAGCTCATGCTTAATTTGCATCATTGGGGAAAGGAATCATAAACTGTTTATTTTTCTTTGACTTTTGCAGTTTAAAACCAAGGGTAGGGGAGTTCTGTTTAATATACAGTACTGTGCAAAAGTCTTAGACAGGTGTGAAAATAATATAATAGGAAAAAGTTGCCTCATATGTATCGCAATAGTATTGCGTCGTCAGACAATACTATTGCGAAACATGTAAGGCAGTACCTGGACGATGTAAGCATGCCACGATTTATGGAGCTTTTATGAGATTCTTTGCCTGTTATCTTTTTATGGAAATGTGAGTGTTCTATATATATTTTTTAATAAAATAGTGGTTTTAAAGCAATATTACACTATTGTGGTGCCCTATGCTCTTACATCTTTTGAGGTAAAAAGGCCGCAGTATATTCATATAATACATCCACTTACCTGGAGAAAGTGCTTCCTGGATTGGGATTGCGTTTTCCATAACTGACAGGAGTTGGAGTGATGCAGTTAAGGATGCTCATCTTCATCACATATGCGTTCCCTGACTCTTTATGATTTGAGAGTCAACTTCCTCTGGTAAGCAGGATTGCCTCTACACAACGGTGGTGACGTGTGCATTCAACCCATTTTCTCACTGCTGCTGCTGGGACTTATTTACCAACTTCTCATCCATCATTGTTGGCGGTTTTTGAATAGGACTGTTCATCACAGAGCTTACAGTATATTGCAACTTTTTCCTATTGGCACTGCACCCTTATATATTGTTTTTTTTAGCCAAAGCGCAGATTTTATTTGTTTTTAGGTGCGAAAAATTATGCAACTTAAGAATGCTTTCAGAAATAGAAGTGGTAATCATTTATTTTTATCAATTAACAAAATGAAAAGTAAACGGGCATAAGGGAAATCCAAATCCATATTTGGTGTGACCACCCTTTGTTTTCAAAACAACATCAATTTTTCAATTCTTCTAGGTGCACTTGAACACAGTTTTTTTAAGGAACTTGGCAGGTAGGTTGTTACAAAAAACTTGGAGAACTAACCACAGATCTTCTGTTGATGTAGGCTGCACTTTAAGATGTAAAATATATCAATAAGCATATATTGATTGGTTTGCACAAAAGTTATAGAGTCTACAAACTATGGGGTATTTTTATGGATTTCTTTTTTTACTAGTAATGGCGGCGATCAGGGACTTATAGCAGGACTCCGACATTGTGGCAGACAAATTGGACACTACGTGACACTTTTCATACTTTTCAAAGAGTTAAATGTGTTCCTAGGGCATGTTTTGTAACTGTGTGGGGGGTGCTTTAACTGTAGGAAGACAGAGATTCATGTCCCTGCTTTGCAGAAACAGAATCTCTATCATCCCTACTAACAGAATGGCGAACTGCCTTGTTTAGATAGGCGGACCATCGTTCTGCCTCTGTCGGGAATGATCGGCGGGGCCTGCTGATTGGCTCCTGATGTGTCAAAACACAGTAGGAACAGGTCGTCGGCAGCAAGCACACATGCTGCAGACCCGAAAGTGCAAAATCACGTACCTGGACATGATTTTGTGCAGAGGAGCCACCACCCCGCAGTAAATGTAGGTGGAGCGGTGGGCAGGAGGTTAATGAAAAATTGATATCTCCATATCAGTGATAAGAAATGTGGGAGGTAAATAGGACCTTTTCCATGTTGGTGTAAACTGTGTCACATGTGTATGTATTGTATTGCAGAAAAAATTCTGACTGAAACAAAATTCAGTTTGAGTCAATTCTACAATAGATACGTATAACCCAACAACAGTTGCATGAATATGTTGCAAATTGCACCATTTATTGGAATGACGGGAGACAGATTTCTAATGAGCACCTCTGACACTCTCTATATATTCTAGAACATGTAACTTCTCTCTTGTGCTGCACCACATGATAAGTAGGGATGAGCTGAACACGCCCCAGTTCGGTTCGGAGCAGAACATGCAAACAGGCAAAAAATGTGTTCGAACACGCGAACACCGTTAAAATCTATGGGACACGAACATGAAAAATCAGAAGTGATAATTTTAAAGGTTAATATGCAAGTTATTGTCATAAAAAGTGTTTGGGGACCCGGGTCCTGCTCCAGGGGACATGTATCAATGTTTTAAAAACTGACAATTTTTCAAGAGCAATGATTTTAATAATGCTTAAAGTGAAACAATAAAAGTGAAATATTCCTTTAAATTTCATACCTGGGGGCTGTCTATAGTATGCCTGTAAATTAGTGCATGTCTCCCGTGTTTATAACAGTCTCTGCACACAATGACATTTATAAAGGAAAAAGGTAATTTTAAACTTTTCGCGGCTATAATGAATTGTTGGGTCCCGGCAATACAGATAAAAGCCATTGAAAGTCATTGAAAAAATAAATAAAATAAGCTCAATCTCACTACTGCTCTCATTCACACAGTAGGAACATGGGCTGATGTCAAGGGAATTGCTTCATCCACCTATACATGTTACATCCTATGCAAAGGGCTTCCTCAGTCTTTGACGGCCATTGATGGTTCGAATCTCAGACAGAAACAACCTAAGCAGAAACCAGCCTAGATTCGACCCATGTATGGGCAGGCTGAATGTGCCCAAGTTGATCAATCAACTTGGGTACAACCAGCCTGCCAGATATTACATGCAGTTATTGCTAGCGACTGTTATAGCCACTAGAAATAATCACTGAGTTCTTATGGCGGGGGAAGAGTGGGTTTGATAATAAAGTTGTCAAGGCCTCCACCCAGTGCAGGGCCTCTGAACAGAGGTGATTCCCTTCCTGAGAAATTAACCAGTATCTAATTAAAGTAATTGGGAGCAGAGGAACTACTGCACACAGCTTTTTTTTTATAAGAAAAGATCATTAATAGTACATGCATCCAATGTATAAACAAGTAACATCAGCAAATGGCGCAACAAGAGTCCTAGTGCAATTTTGCCCATATACTGTACCTGGGTATTTTTAGTTAATAATATAGATACCTCCAGAATCCAGTTGAAGGGGCCCTGGAAGATGATCACAATGCAGTATATGTCTTGGTGTCGGAGACCTGAAGACATGATCTGCAGTGAAAAGGAGACCCCTTCCCCAGTCATTATCTAGCCAGCTTGGAACGCAGCTTTTCCCCAGCAGAAACCATGGTGTGGCACTTTAACTGAGCCTAATCTGTCATGCAACTGGAACTTTAACTACCAAGAGGTCATTGGCTGCCTAACCTAGCGCTAGCCTATGGTGGTTACTGAACCCTGGACTAAAACTAATTGTAGAAGACCAGACCAGAAGGGCCAGGATTAACTAGACTAACAGGAGCTGCATATAAACTATTTAAAGCGGTATGTAATTTTTTTGGAGGGGGAGTGGGTGCCTAGTTTTGACAGCTACATGGTCCCACTTCTGCTTGGACCGCCTAAGCAATCTGAGTGGAAGCTCTCCTCTCCCCCTCCCTCCCTGCAATCTTCTGGGACACAGGTCCCAGAAGATTACCTGACCATTCAAGAGGCACAGCGTGACTTGCGAATGCGCAGTGCACACCCTGCTGTGAAGACACAAGCTGTCACATCCGGGTGCCCACAGTTGTAATACTGGCGCCGGAGAGTGGGTAGGGAGAGTGTCGAGGGTACCGGTGGCCACATCGCTGGATCCTGGGACAGGTGAGTGTGTGTTTATTAAAAGACATTTAAAGTTTTTGTTTTAAATAAACTGGTTAACCTACAAACATACAGCAAGGTAACCACTACATATGCACATCGGGTCACAGACTGAACCATCTGGTACAGTGCATGCAATATAACAACAAGGGAACAAATATGCTTCTGTCACCAGTCAGTAAATATATACATAGAGTATAAACTGTACATTCAGAAGCTACGGGCAACAATAGAAAACTATTAACATAGGAATACTTGCCCAATAACCCCTGCTTCTGGTCTGGAATAGCAACAAACTTGGGGACATATGCTCTTAGCCTCTCTCTCTCTCTCTCTCTCTCTCTCTCTTTCTCTCTCTCTCTCCACTTCCTGCTTCTGGGATATCTAAACCAGCTATTCAGAGACTGGAAGTAATGTACATATAAAGAGCAGAGTCCCTCTGCTTTCCTATTAAAAACTGACCACACTAAGCAGGATAGCACATCATGGTCAGTTCTCTAGCTGTGCTGAAAACACAGCCTTCTCTCCTCCAATGATCAGACTTGACCTGACACATTTTCCCTGCACAGCCGGTTACTGGCAAGCTCAGTGTGCTGCTGCTTCTCCTTCCCCAGCTCTTAGGCAGCTGAGAGAATGTGATCACTTATAAAAAAGGGAAAAGGGTATTTATCATGTATTTTTTATATCTATACAAATATGTTGTTTTAAAAAGTGATCATTTTCAATCACTTTAAGTCAAACACAACCAGGCAACTAGCCTATCCAGAAGCAGTTCATCAATGGTAGTCAGCATTCATTTTTACGGGTATGCTTTAAACATTAAAAAGAATCAGTTATTTCCTTCCTCCCTAAAAAAAAAAAAAAACTGCTGTGGTTATAAAATACAAGTACAATGAGACATCTGTCACATCCTCCTTCCTAAATGAATGGCCTTTCTAACAGGCAAACCTCATGCACTACCAATGGGCCAATAGCAATGTGTTGGGAGGGATGGGGTGGACTAGTGGCAAACTCCCTTGCTACTTGATACTTCCCAGTGTTAACAGAAGGTCCTGGCATTTAATGTTATGACAGTAAGGAAGGTGCATGAATGTACAGATACTTCTGCCTCCAAGTGCCTACAATGAATACCTATAGCAGTTTTTTGGGGGGGAATTGGCAGTGACTCTTTAAGCACATTATACAAGTATGCAAACCAATGTACAGAATGGAATTTTAGACACATGGCCCATACTAATGGCATTTCTCAGGAACATGTTTGATTTTGATGTATTATAACTGGATTTTAGGCTGTTATTTTAGCAATGCTGAGATTTCTCCTGACACACAGCTGAACATTTACTAATGCACACAAAGAAAAACAATACTTCCGCTCACTGTACAGCACAAGAGTGAATAAATTATAGCCACTAAATACATTTCTATGTAGATGAAAGCCAGAGTTCTGGCCCACAGGGGGTAGCTTCCAAGGCACACAGAGTTTTGATAAAAGTACACTTTACAATAATTGCTTGACTAACTGGAAATGTACTATAACCGGCTACATAAGCATATTTTTATATATATTATTTTAATCTGCTGGATTTCTAAAGGCCAGATGTGGTTTGAAATATTGCCCTGACAGTTATTCATTTGGTAAATAAAAATGGATTATTTTGGAAAACATGTGAGACATTTTTTCTACTCATTTGAGGCCTAGGACCCAAGTCTCAACTCCAATACGCCTTAAATTATTTTGAAGGGTTAGTCTGCACAAAGCTACATTCCAACAATGGGTGTCTGCTATTGGGCTTAATCACCCATTGACTATTTATGTAAGTTGGGGAAATTCCATTTGATTCCCCATCTCAACATAAAATCTCACCTTTCCAACCTAGATGAACTTCATATACATTCTACATATCATATCATACCAAATTTTTTTAAAAACGTTGGGGCTGGGTTCACACTATTTGTGGAGCGGCTCGCAGCAAGGGGGTCTGGTGCATCCGTGTTCACCATTTCAGGGCTGAATCAGGTCCGAATTGCCGGAATTCGGACCTGAAATGGAGCCAAAGAAGCACAAGACACTTCTGCAGTGTGCTCTATGGGAAAACCTGCATCCAATTTGCAATAGTGTGAGCCCAGCCTCAGACATAATGAGACACTTTTATAATAGCTGAAGTACGAAGAAATTGATAGAATTGATAGAAAGTATATGTAGATATCTTTCTTGCAAAAATATAAAAACCTGTTGGGTGACGTAACTTACCATAGCTCTCCAAAACCAGAATATTTATTTTGGGTTTACCGATATTTAAAATGTTAAGGGTCAATGGGACAGGAATCTTTTCCACAAAAAATGCGTTCACCTAGTGCTTTTCTTCATGTGTAAGTATACCATGGCCTTATTTAATCCTATGGAATAGCTGTTATTTACTGGAAGGCTAGAAGCCACCATGAGCATTGCTGAAGAATGAGGTGGATGAGCAGGGAGATAAGGACCTAGCTGGAATGTTTTAAGTGGAAAGGCTGTAGGGTTTCAAGCAGAGCTACACAGTCATTATTGCCTAAACAGGGAGGAAAGTTAAGTATTTAAAAAGCGGGGTTGAACTCAATGGGGTGAGCTCTTAAAAGTTAACCCCCCCTCAAAAAAAAAAAAAAATATTGTAATATTATATATATATATATATATACACTCACCGGCCACTTTATTAGGTACACCATGTTCAATTGATTGTTAACACAAATTGCTAATCAGCCAATAACATGGCAGCAAATCACAACTTGCTGAAGTTCAAACCGAGCATTAGAATGGGGAGGAAAGGGGATTTAAGTGACTATGAGCAGTCTTTCAAAAACTGCTCATCTATTGGGATTTTCATGCACAACCATCTCTAGGGTTTACAGAGAATGGTAAAAAAAAAAAGAAAATATACAGTAAGCAGTAGTTGTGTGGATGAAAATGCCTTGTTGTTGTCAGAGGAGAATTGGCAGATGACAAATTAACCACGTGTTACAAGCAAGATATGCAGAATACCTTTTCTGAACTCACAACACATGGGACCTTGAAGTAGATGGGCAATAGCAGCAGAATACCACCGGGTGCCACTCCTGTCAGCTAAGAACAGGAAACTGAGGCTACCATTTGCACAGGCTCACCAATATTGGACAGTAGAAGATGGAAAAATGTTGCCTGGTCTGATGAGTCTCAATTTCAGATGCAACATTTAGATGGTAGGATCAGAATTTGGTATAAACAACATGAACGAATTGATCCATCCTGCTTGTATCAATGGTTTAAGCTGGTGGTAGTGGTGTAATAGTGTGGAGGATATTATCTCGGCACACTCAGGGACCCCTAAATACCAATTGAGCATTGTTTAAATGCCACAACTTACCTGAGTATTGTTGCTGACAGTCACTGCATATGCACCATAGAATCCTAACTTGATTTTTAAAACCATATTTACCAGGAAGATTCACTCAGTATTAATCAACATTTACCCACATTCACATCTGCTCATCAGTAGGAAAAAGTTCTTACTGTACCATTAGGTCTCTATATGACCATTAAACTATGTATTTTTTTCAGATTTATGGTCATCATTGTAAATTAATCACATTTTAACCTAATGAATTGAGTCAATACTTATGTCAAGTCCCATATGTCTTGAATGCAACTATTCATCATCACTTTTCCTGTTAGGCCGCGTACACACGATCAAACATATCTGCTGAAACTGGTCCGCAGACCAGTTTCAGCGGACAGATTTGATCGTGTGTACAGCCTAGCGGACAGGTTTCCAGCAGACAAAAGTTTTAAAGCATGCTTTAAAACTTGTCTGCTGGAAAGCTGTCTGTCGGACATGTCCGCTGGTTAGTACGCCTAACCAGCGGACCGAAATCCCCCGCATGCATCGAATGGATTCGACGCATGCGAGGAAGCATTTTACTTCCTGGTTTGGTGACGTCGCGGTGTCAACGTCACCGCTACTTCACCGCGTTGTCTGTCCGCGGGGATTTTGGTTTGATCGTGTGTACACACATCAAACTAAAACATCCCAGGAGACATGTCCGATGAAAGCGGTCCATCGGACCGTTTTCATCGGATATGTCTCCTTGTGTGTACACGGCCTTAGTCTTCACTTACCTTTAAACCTTTGTTAAACATTGTACCAATACTCACTGCTTTATCTTAGTGATAATATTTGAGTTTAATAATACTGATCCTCTGCCTAAACGTGACATTTAATTTTAATTAAATACACTGTTCATTGTATTCTGCAAAGAAAATTTGAAACATAAAAATAGTGTTAATTTAAAATATGATATTTACTTTTACAGATTTTTTTTTTTTAAATAAATTTTGAAATGTTATCATTCTTTTATTATTAGTCTGGCACCATAGATGGTCAGGCCAATGTTCTGCAAGGACATCCAGTGTTTTGGAATCGGGACAGTCACTAACTGTAACATTAAACTACTGTCATGCAGTTAATCACATGACTTCAAAGGTATAACGTAAGACTAATGAAGGATCATAGTAAAGTAATAATACATTTATTTGTTTTCGCTTGACACAGTAGCACATAGACTCTGACACAGGATATGAGCAATACTGTAGCTCACAAATGCACAGCCAAGTCACAGTAATGTACAGGACATCAGTTTTGCCTGTCATAGGCACACTTTTTTTATTGTAAAGCAGTTCAGGCCGTGTACACATGATCAAATTTATCTGCTGAAACCGGTCCGACGGACCGTTTCAGCAGACAAATTCGATCGTGTGTACGGGCGAACAGAAGAGGTTTTTCCAGCAGACAAATTTTAAAGCATGCTTTAAAATCTGTCTGCTGAAACCCGTCTGTCCGACATGTCCGCTGGTTAGTACACTAAGCAGCGGACATATCTGTCCGCACATGCGTCGAATGGATTCAACGCATGGGTGGAAGTATTTTACTTCCTGGAGCGGTGACGTGCCGGCGTCAACATCACCGCCACGTCACCGCGATGTCTGCCGGCGGGGATTTTGGTTTGATCGTGTGTACACAATCAAATCAACATATCCCAGGAGACAAATCCGATCAGAACGGTCTGTCAGACCGATTTGATCGGATTTGTTTAGTCGTGTGTACGCGGCCTCAGACTTTTGAAGTTATAAGATACTTTCAAATATTACAACTTCTAAGGTATGCTTAAATTGAGCGTTAAAGTGGAACTTCACCCTATAAACCTAAAAAGGCAATGTTATTACATGGATATTATAAAAAAAATACTTACCCTTCCATGCGGTCCAATGATATTGTCCTTGAATTTTGGGGACGTTTTACTACCCAGTAATTTCTGTCATAACAGCATCTTGAGTAAGGGCAGATAAAGATACAATTGTTTTTTTCCATGTCTTTTAAGCCAGTCCCCATAATGAGTTGGCCCTCATGTATGTGTACTCAGCACTCTAGTCAGGGAACTCAATTGGGTGCACTAGAGCAGTCACTAAGATCTGATGTTGTGGTATATTTTCCAGTCTGCATAAAGACATCTAAGTGGGAAAGAAATATTGCAATGCCTCCTAGGAAGTGTGACATAGAAATTCCAGAAGGCTACAGACTGCCTTTCTGTACATCACTCCCGCCTAGGCACGAATCTCAGAAGTATGGGGGCACCATATCAAAGAAATAAAAGAATGCATGGATGCACCCCCTGGTGTAAATGAGCCGTCTTCTGTTTTTGCCTCGGAATTGTGCACAATCATAAAGGGTGTCTTGACTGAAAAATTTTGAGAAACCTAGAAGAAAATTTCTTGGAAGAATTATTATAGATTTTTTAATCAGTGACAACAGTTACAGGATGATTAGCCCCATCCAGCAGAGCCTACATTCGGCAAAAGCTTCCTTAATTGCAAACAACTGCTTATTCCTAATGTCATAATTTTTTGTTTTTTAGCTGAAGACATCAAACGAGAGAAATACATACAAGGATGAAGCTGGATCTTTTCGCCCCTTTACTGAGAACGCTCCCACAGCAGAATCTGAAACATTGTAATTCTTCAGGCACAGTTACTATAATGGGCGGTGAGGATCACAGCTTTGGAAATCTAGGGATATGATTTTCTTAACATTTAACTTGAATTTGGCAGAAATCAGGTAGGAAGACTCAGATAATTTGGGTATGTAAATGGTTTTATTTAGTCTGATAATGCACAGCCACAATGTGGAGCATCAGTGTTAACTTAAGTTTAGTAGCAGTACACAGGAATACAGTTTATCGTGAACATAGGGATACTGCTGTGAGTGGTCTTCTGTTGTTAGTGCCATCCAGTGGCTTCTGGAGAGATATACTGGTCAGCTTGGGCTCTATCTGGCCCAATAGTTGGTAGTTGGATAAGATGAGAGATGAGATGTACCAATATTGGAAGAGTCTTGGGGGGCGGCAGTGGTGGCCATTCTTCTCTAAGGTTCTACAGTGAAGAGGCTCCAAATCAGTTTACGTACACAAGGCGGAGGGGGATAACTTAGTCATCATCTGGTGGGACATCACCTGGGAACACCTGGGACATCACCTGGGAATGGTGAAGCAGAAGAATAGAGAGAGGCCCCCCAAATTACCCAACTTTTTATACCATCTGCTGTAGAATGGGGCCAAAATGGTGCTGGAATGACTGCTTCTCCCTGCTCATCTGTTGGCTCATCTCCTAGCAGAGCAAGCTCCTAGCATACAGGAGATCTCTCTTACACATCTGCTGCTAGATCAGTGTCTTAAATTAACACCCCAGCTAAACACAGAAGAATAACAAGCAGCGACCTTACATGTGAAATTATAATTATGTAATTATGTTTGGATGATACTAGAGAGCATGTGGAACAAATAGTTACCTTTTCCACCACAGGACAGCCTGTTATAGACACCACATTAAAGGGCATGCTGGTTTCCCTAAGGGGGTCTCTTCACCATGATATGCTCACAAACTAAACTAGATATCAATGCTATAGATGATAGATTGGAGCATGTATAACACAAAATTGGGCAGTATGCTAATGCTCATAATGAATGTGGTAATGCCCATGAGTTGGAGGAAGACATGCAGATTTTTTTTAAGCTAGCCAACCCAGAAGACAGGTCACGTAGAAATAATAAAAAATCAGAGTAATCTCAGAAACTTTCCCTTCTGTGGACCTTAGATGGTACATCCAACAATTGGTTATCATACTCCTGCAGTCATTGGCCCCGAGAGAAGTGGTGATAGATCAAGCACATAGATTATCTAAGCTGCACATCTCCCAGACAGGCTACCCAGAAATGTTCTGGTGAAAATATATTTTTATCATGAAAAATAACTGCTAATGCAAGTTGCAGACAGACTCATCTGCCAGAATTATACTCTGTGATATTCTTATATACTGATCTTTTACAAACCACGATACAAGCACACAAAAAGCTCCTTTCCATTACTAAAATGTTGAGGGGCCATAAGATTGTGTATAAATGGGGGTTCCCAACATAACAGACTGCCATGAAAGACAGCTCCCTGCATACTATCTCTTTATTAAAACATAGATTACAGCTCATGAATCTCTACTCTGGCAAGCATATATTTTACCTGTTCAGAGAGCCCTTGATGAAACTGGTGCGCTGCTGGGTTCCAAGCAGTATCTGTGATCCAACATTGGAATTCAGCTGTGTACTGCACAACAAAGCATCTACTCTGGGGCAGCCTGTGCAACTTTGTAAAAGTGTAGTGGAGGAAGAAGCTAAGTGTTGGTAATCACTTCCAGTTTGCCAGATTTTCACGCTCTTTTCCAGCCAATAACTTTCTTTTTACACTCTTGCTGATGTCTTCATCTTCAGTACCGGTAATGGTAATAAAGATGAAGACATCAACAAGAATGTAAGGAGAAAAATATTGCCTGGAGAAGAGCACACTAATCTGGCAAACAGGAAATGCAATAACATGGCTTAAAGTTTATGGGAGGAGTAAGGAGTTCAAAGTTTACCAGAAACAAGATAGAAAATAATTTGGTCCAATGGATCAGATAGGGAGCTGTGCAACATCTCTGGGGCTCATCAAGAACTAATGCCAGATGCAGCAGAGGTCCTGTGTTCAGATCCAGGCCCTGACAGAAGATGGTATGAACAATGCTGTACAGAAGATAGGCAAAGTGGGCAAATGGCAGTATAGACAAAAAGGTATTGTGGACAGAGTGTAGAAAAGTGAGTAAAGTGGGCAGAAAATATTGTTGGCTTACAGGAAAAAGAAGAACAACATAGAATGAGATGGCATTGATAGAGTGGGGCAGGAGGAAAATGGTGTTGGTAGAGTGGTCAGACGGTAGACAAAGAAAGCATAAGGTGATGTGGATAGAAAGCAAAAGTTTGTCAACAGCATTAAAGCTGGTGCATGCAGAGAGGTGGTTTGAACTTAAAATGGAAGATGTTGGGCACAGTGGGCAGGTATAGAAAAGGGCAGAAGCTTGACATACTAAGCATAAGATGCAATGGACAGAGAAGGGCAGAAAAGTGTTTTGCTGAACAACTTATGAAGTTTAAAGCTTCATGAACCGTGGCAATTTTAAATACATTGCAAAAGGTAATGCCGCATACACGTGATAATTTTTTGAGTTGGAAAAAACAATGTTTTTTTTTAATGTCGTTAACGAACGATCGTGTGTGGGCTTCAGAGCATTTTTCGGGTTCTGAAAAACGGGCAATTTTGTTTTCGAACATGCTCTATTTTTTCACAACGTTTTTCGGGTTGTTAACTATGGTCGTGTGTGGGCTTTAACTACGTGAAAAATCCACGCATGCTCAGAAGCAAGTTATGAGACGGGATCGATTGTTCTGGTAAAACAAATAAACTAATAATAATAATGGAGTAAGCACATTAATCACACTGTAACAGACAGAAAAGCGCAAATGGCCTTTTCTAACACAAAATCAGCTAAAGCAGCCCAAAGGGTGGCGTCATCCGAATGGAACTTTCCCTTTATAGTGGTGTTGTACGTGTTGTACGTCACCGTGCTTTGCTAGAGCATGATTTTTTTTCACGATTGTGTGTAGGCAAGGTCGTTTTAATGATCAAGTTGAAAAAAACTTTTTTTCTAGAGCCTGAAAAATGAAGTTTTTTACAACCCGAAAAATTATCGTGTGGACGCAGCATATGACCTCATGCAAACGTGCATTATAAAATTGAATTTAAACTATGTCTGTAATGATTTGAAATAATATCAATATAATTTTATACTATTAATATGTGTAATCAAAAATGTTGGTTTATAGTCATACTGCACAATATGTGATATGAATGTAAGAGGTGAGGCTGAGGAGTCATCGTGGTTTATCACACGGGGCACGAGAGGAGCAAGTTTATGAACTGCTAATCTATTGAATGGCATGTTCTTACAAGAAAGTCATAGCAGAAATAAAAATAGTGGGATGGGTGAATCTGCAAAGGAGACGCATTTGATCTTTTTTTTGCTTGTTGAATCTAAAAAATATCTTTACGCAAAGCACAGACTCTTCATAAATCCATGTGGTCCATTCTGTATGCAGCACACTGCTAACAACAATAAAATAATTTTACTTGACTTGCAATGAATTATTACAGTCTTGTCTGAGTTTATTGTGTATGTTTATGTTCCTTTGTGAGAATTCAGTTGTGATTTATGCATTGCAGGCGGAACTGGAGAGGAATTACAGGATTTCGGCATCTGTTTATGAGTGCTCGTGATTTTCATATCTGCACCCTTTCACTTTATCCCCATTGCTGCTATTTTTTTAGCACACTGTTTTCAAACCCTCAGCTGTTTCTTAGTGACCTTGGATACTCAACTGCAAAAGCACATGTAAACTGAATTATTTAGTTCAGACACTGACCTCTCCTTGGCTCCTTTCTTTGTTATAAGCTTTCCTTGTACAAGAAATGTAAACATAGCTGGTGAATTGTGTCAGAACTATAATATTACACATTGAATACTTTGTTTTACATATGCCCGCTACCTGAATAATTAACTTAGGCACCACGTAAAGTGAATTTATGTTACAATCTACTAAAAAACACTTAAAGTAAACCTTTCATGAGAAAACAAAAACAAAACAAAACATGGAGGCTGCCATTGCTGAGCTCTCCTGTAAATTCTACTTGTCTGGTTATAAACTTGACAACCGTGCTTTCATACATTATAGCCCAACTCCAGGCAGTAACTAAATACACAGATAAAATGCATGTTTGAGAGCTGTTTTACCTGCCAAAGAATTTGTATTTCTTTCCATTCAGTTCTGAGATTTACACAGCTCTGCCCCACAGCACAAGCCCATCTGGCAGTGGAGGAGACCTGATTTTTCACTTACAAGTCCCCCCACACACAAGGAGAAGAAGCACACTGATGAAATTATATCCTAAGGCCGCATACACACGATCGAATATAACTGCTGAAACTGGTCCGCAGACCAGTTTCAGCGGACAGATTCGGTCGTGTGTATGGGCTAGCAGACAGGTTTTCAGCAGACAAAAGTTTTAAATCATGCTTTAAAACTTGTCTGCTGGAAAGCTGTCTGTCGGATATGTCCGCTGGTTAGTACGCCTAACCAGCGGACCGAAATGTCCCGCATGCGTCGAATGGATTTGACGCATGCGTGGAAGTATTTTACTTCCTGGTTTGGTGACGTGGCGGCGTCAACGTCACCGCCACGTCACCGCGCTGTCTGTCCGCGGGGATTTTGGTTTGATCGTGTGTACACAGATCAAACCAAAACATCCCAGGAGACATGTCCGATGAAAGCGGTCTGTCGGACCGTTTTCATCGGATTTGTCTCCTCGTGTGTACGCGGCCTAACCCTTATACACACGATCGGATTTTCTGACGAGAATTGTGTGATGGCAGGCTTTTGTCCAAAAATCCGACCGTTTGTATGCTCCATTGGACAATTGTTGTCGGATTTTTTGACAACAAATGTTGGATAGCATGCTTTAAAATTTTCCGAAAACAAATGTGTTTTGTCTGATTATCCGACTGTGTGTACACAAGTCCTTCTAAAAAAAAAAAAAATCCAAAGTACAAACACGCATGCTCAGAAGCAATGCTAACCATAACATAACATTAGCAGAAGTTGCCCAAAGGGTGGTGCTAAAGAGCTGAAAAAACAAGTCATTTTGTGTTTGTTGGCCAACAATTGTGTATGCAAGACAAATTCCTGGTCAATGCCCTTCAGACAAAAGACCTATGCCTTGTCCGTAGAAAATCCGATCGTGTGTACCAGGCTTTACACTGTCTTCCTACCAGCATGCTTTTGCTTCTCAGAACTTCTGATTGGCTGTTGTGGTGCAGTGAAAGATCCTTATGCTGCTTATCCCTCCATTTCTTCGAGGTCTCATGTGCAGAGACTGCTACCAAGTCAAATTCAGGTACTTACACTTTTTGCATATAAAAAATACATTTATTAATGCATTAAATATTACAGTGGAAATGGAAAAGTGTGGCGCTGTGAATGATTATTGTGTGAGTACTCACCCAACTTAAGAAACACGTTATTGAAATCATTAGGGCTGTGCAAATTAACTTTTAATTAATCGATTAATCTTTAATTTTTTTGATCGATCAAAATATTTTTGATCGATTAAATTATTTTGATTGGTACTCGCCTCTCCGCCGGCTTCTGGGCCTTCAGGGAGTTCTGTCGGAGATCCAGTAACATCACGGACACCGGTGGGGCTTGCCGTATCCATCTGAAGGGCTCCTTATCTGCATGGTGGCGGACCTTACTATCTGCCACATAGTAGCTGTTACACTTCCCTCTATCACTTCCTTTTATTAACCTGGGATTTTACAACCATCCACTGGGAGTTGTGATAGTTCCCTTCATGGGTCAGCTACATGCTGACGAACTGATGGTAACCTCTCCTTATCTGGATTCAGCAGTGGTATCGTTGTACACATTTTTATACCAGTATCATACTTGGCTACATATTTTTATGACTGCTTTTGGTACCGTTTGGTATTACTCGCACCATTTTTACAGTTTATGTATCTACATCGATTTTATCTCCAGTGCAATATTTATTTTGTTACCTACTTCAAGATTATAAAAGTTTTAATGCTATTCCCATCGAGCGTTGCCTTTGTGTGTTTTTTGTATCCTGCTGTTGGTAGCTGCACTGGAAATCAGCCTGCAAGGAGATCAGCTAAAAGTAGTTGGATCTGTATGTGCGTTATAATTAATCGAAATTAGTCGATTAATCGATTAAAATAAAAAACGATTAATCGAACACAAAAATTTTGATCAGTAACAGCCCTAGAAATCATACAAGTGAATAGATATCTCCTGTTAGGGAAAAAGTATCTTGTGAAACACACTAAAGCCAGGGGAGGGCTGGGCGAGTGGGGCTTGGTGGCAATTGCCTTTCCAGACCGCCCTGAATTATGTTCAAAATGGCTGCTGCCATTTTTTTTTATTCTGGTCTAGGGAGTTGTAGTCCACGCTCAAGCTCCCGGTAGGTGGAAAACAGAGCAGCGCAGTGGAAACTACAACTCCCAGAGACCGGATTTTTGGAAGTAGGCAGAGGCAGGGTGTCCCAGGGAGTCGGGATGCAGGAATGGGTGCTGGCTGCAACTTGACCCCAGGGCCAGGAGCATTACCCCCCCCAAGGCTGGGGCATGCAAGGACCTGCTGAGATCACGAGGTGAGACCCTGAAACCCATAGCTGACCCCCCATACACCCCATGTAACCTGCCCCAGTGATCAGGCTGCATTGATGGGCACTGGAGTTGGCTGCACTGGTGAGGCTGCATTGAAAAACCAGATGGGCCATAGATGGTGAGCTGATTTGGCAGTTCAATGGCCACTTGACTAAACTTGCCCCCCAGGCCTAAGGCTGCCAGCCCTCCCCTGCACTAAAGTGTATATGAATATCTCTTGCGATATAATATTGCAGAGAAAAGTGTCGGTAGTGATTAATACAGAATCCTTTTGTTATATAGAAGTAAAAACTATGCAATATATATCAAATAATTATAAAACGTGAAATAAAAATACCACCTTAAAGTGCATATAAAGATTTCTTGCGATAAGGAATCGCTGAGAGATTACTGACATTCAACACATAAAATAAAGTGATAAGAAAATATGATATGTAATTAAAATCCCAATGGAAGTTTAAGCAAAATAATCATAAACCCGCTATATGCAAAATTGATTCACAACTAAATAATCACTAATGGTGCATCAAAATCATATATACATTGCAGTCCAAATGTCATTGGCGTGGGAAC
This sequence comes from Rana kukunoris, assembly GCA_029574335.1. Lineage (NCBI taxonomy): Eukaryota > Metazoa > Chordata > Amphibia > Anura > Ranidae > Rana > Rana kukunoris. The sequence goes on from CM056053.1 coordinate 118,705,284, forward strand.
CAAAAATTTGTGCAAACAATAGTAGCTGGAAGTCCATAAACAGAAATCAGCAGTGACGTAACAAGGATGTCAAGCTATTGTTACTGATGCCTGGATGTCCTTCCAAATGACGTAATACACCACAAGTACTAACACGTGGGAGTGCCTTCACCATAAGTTTGGGTGGGGGAATGGCTACTCTTACCCAAGATTGTGGATCCAGCTCACCATGCGGTGGTGGATCAACCAAATGTATATCCACAGACCATGGAGTCAGGTGTGAAGTGCAGATCTTTCAATCACCTCATCTCAGGAAACAACGATGTGTCCAACGATCAACAAATCCAGGAGCTGGATATATTCTGGGTCAGGGGTAGTCCTTCAATCCAAGTTGTAACTTCACCAGGTGGTAAAAAGTTTAAAACATAAAAAAGGAAAAAAAGAAGGAACCTCCACATAGCATAAATCCAAAGTATTGTGGTTTTATTACAAAAACGTAAAAATATCCAAACAAATTAAATTTTTTACAAAAAGTTCAATTGAACAAAAAGCGCAGTATAGGGCATCTTGGGCCAGCGTGTAAACCCTACGCATTTCGTCTGCAAAGACTTCAACTGGGGTACGAAAAATATTACAGGAACTGCATTAATTTGTTCCTTTTATATCTGTCTGGAGTTTAATTTTAAATCACCAACCTTGTGAAAGTATACAGACAAAGATAGTTACACAGTTACATAGTTAGTCAGGCTGAAAAAAGACACAAGTTCAGTTCAACCAAAACAGAAACTAAAAAATACAATCCCATTTACACAATCCTTTACCCACAGTTGATCCAGAGGAAGGTGAAAACCCCCAGCAAAGCATGATCAAAGTTGTTATAGCAGGGGAAACATTCCCCTGATATATCTGATATAGACAGCGGCCTTGCAGTTTTAAAAACTTGCGCTCCTCCTGGTGCTGTTCTGTGATAGGCAGAACACTGGGATTCCCAGCAAACACTGTGTTCAGTGTTCCGCCTATCACAATCACCCTCTCTTCCTCTCATCTATCACGAACGAGAGGGCGATTGTGATAGGCGGAACACTGAACGCAGTGTTTGCTGGGAAACCGAGTGTTCCGCCTGTGTTCAGTGTTCCGCCTATCACGATCACCCTCTCGTTCGTGATAGATGAGAGGAAGAGAGGGTGATCGTGATAGGCGGAACACTGAGCACAGTGTTTGCTGGGAATCCCAGTGTTTTGTATATAAATCCCACTTTTGTATATAAATACAGCCCCACATTTGTATATATTGTGAACTTTGGGGGTTCTTTAGCTCAGCGAGACAAGTGCGTAAACCGTGTCAGTAAAGCAAAGGGTCTTTATTGGCGACCAAAACAAAACAAAACAAAATAATGCTTTCTTCAGCACAAAAATGTCACAACAAAAGTCCTGCTTGTTTCCAGCATAAATTAGATAAGTCTCTCTTCAGCACAGCAAAACAACCAAAAGAAAGGCACATACGTTTTAGTAAGAAGTCCTCCAGTCCCTTCCTGCAGACACAGCTTCACTTCCAAAACTACTCCACCCTCTGTCAGGACTTCCTTTCCTTTTAACTCACTTCCTGGAAGTGGTTAACCCCTTTGTGTGCCTGAAGCCAGGGGTCAGAAGGGGAGGCTCTCTTCCCTCCCAATTGTCGCTTCAGAGCCTCCGAAATCCCGGACCCCCCAAATATCATTAAAAGAAGACAAAGAGGACTTTAAGCTGTCCTCTCTGGATCCATTTTATCTGTCCGGAACCTCTCACCCCCTTTGGGTGACCTCCTGAACCAGTGCTTAAAGGGACCAGATTCCAAAAATTGGCGCTATGTAGCGTCCATCCAGGACCCATCCCTGGCGTCCTGTACATACCCCCCCCCTCTGCCTCAACGCGGAGGTGTTGGAGGCACCACTCGCCATCATACAGTGGACTCGGGAGAGGGCATCGGCATTCTGATGCTGTTTCCCGGGTCTGTGCTCCACCACAAAGTTGAACTCCTGCAGAGACAGAAACCACCTAGTTACCCTGGCATTGGTGTGCTTGTTCTGTCTCAGCCACATAAGAGGAGCATGGTCTGATATGAGACGAAACTTCCTGCCTAGGAGAAAATACCGTAGGGAGTCCAAAGCCCACTTGATGGCAAGACATTCGCGTTCCACCACTGCATAGTTTTTCTCAGCTGGCGTCAGTTTCCTACTAAGGAAAACTATTGGATGCTCCTCTCCGTTGATTTCTTGAGACAGAACTGCTCCTAGCCCTTCACTTGAGGCATCTGTCTGCACTATAAAGTCCTTAGAAAAGTCTGGCGCTACAAGCACCGGGTCCTGGCACAGTGCCGTCTTAAGCATTTGAAATGCCTTTTCAGCCTCGGCATTTCATTTGATCATGACGGACTTTCGGCATTTGGTGAGGTCAGTCAGCGGTGCCGCAATGGTGGCGAAGTTGGGGACAAACCTCCTGTAGTACCCAACTAGGCCTAAAAACGCTCTGACCTGTTTCTTTGTTAGGGGGCGGGGCCAGCCCTGTATAGCCTCTACTTTGCTCATTTGGGGCTTCACTAACCCTCTACCTACAATGTATCCAAGATACTTGGCTTCCTCCACCCCAACCGCACACTTCTCCGGATTGATGGTGAACCCTGCCCTTCTCAAGGAGTCTACCACTGCCTGTACTCGGGGAAGGTGGGAATCCCAATCCGTACTAAAAATGACAATGTCATCCAGGTAAACGGAGGCATACCGTTGGTGGGGACGCAGAGTTTTGTCCATGGCCCTTTGAAATGTGGCGGGGGCAGAGTGTAAACCAAACGGCATTCTCTTGTACTGGAAATGACCCTCTGGGGTAGAGAAAGCTGTTTTCTCTCTGGCCTCTTTGGTTAGGGGAATCTGCCAGTAACCTTTTGTGAGGTCCAGTGTGGTGATGTACCTGGCAGGACCCAACCTCTCAATCAGCTCATCTACCCATGGCATGGGGTATGCATCGAACTTGGAGACCTCGTTAAGTTTTCTAAAGTTGTTGCAGAAGCGTAGAGTACCATTGGGTTTGGGCACCAATATGATCGGACTGGACCACTCGCTCTGCGACTCTTCGATGACCCCAAGTTCAAGCATCCTTTTCACCTCTCCAGACACCGCCACCCTGTGAGCTTCTGGGATACGGTAGGGTTTAAGCCGGACTGTCACCTTAGGCTCGGTCACAATGGCATGCTCGATGACGTTGGTGAGTCCTGGCAACCCTGAAAACATGTCCCCATTTCTTTGCAGAAACTCTTTTACTTGCTGGGTTTGGGGCCTAGTTAGGGTAGCTGCAACCTGCACCATGTCGATCCCTACCTGGTCCCCTGACTGTACCGCCACCACTGCGGACACCGGTTCTCTGTCTTTCCAGAGCTTTAACAAATTTATGTGATAAATTTGGTAGGGTTTTCTTTTCCCTGGTTGGTGTACCCTATAGTTTACCTCACCCACTTTCTCCACTATTTCAAACGGACCTTGCCACTTGGCCAAGAACTTGCTTTCTACCGTTGGTATTAGGACAGCTACCCTGTCACCTACTTGGAGCTGTCTCACTTTAGCCGACCGGTTATATACCCTTCTTTGGGCATCCTGACCCCTCTGCACGTGCTCTCTTACCAGCGGCATCACTTTAGCCACCCTTTCTCACATTTGAGAAATATGTTCCACCACGGTTTTGTGCGGGGAGGACTCACTTTCCCATGTTTCTTTTACCAGATCAAGCAACCCCCGGGGCCTCCGTCCGTACACTAGCTCAAATGGTGAGAAACCCGTGGATGCCTGTGGTACCTCCCGGATAGCGAACAATGGGGCAGGGAGCAACATATCCCAATCTTTCCCGTCTTTCTGGACGACTCTTTTTAACATAGACTTCAGAGTTTTGTTAAACCTCTCAACTAGGCCATCGGTCTGCGGGTGATAGACGGACGTCCGCAGCTGCTTAATCTGAAACAGCCTGCACAAGTCCGCCATCACCTTTGACATAAAAGGGGTGCCCTGACACGTTAATATTTCCTTGGGGAACCCAGTTTGTGAGAACATTTGAAATAGCTCCCGGGCAATGGCCTTAGAGGACGTTTTTCTCAACGGGACTGCTTCTGGGTATCTAGTGGCGTAGTCCAGGATGACCAATATGTATTGGTGCCCCCTTGCTGAATTTACCAGGGGTCCTACAAGATCCATAGCGATCCGCTCAAACGGGACCTCAATAATTGGCAAGGGTACTAGGGGGTTTCTATAGCGAGGCACCGGGGCAGTTAACTGGCAAACAGGACAAGACTCACAATATCTTTTAACCTCAGCCTTCACCCCTGGCCAGTAAAACCGGTCGGTTATCCTGGCCTCCGTTTTCTCCGCCCCCAGGTGTCCTCCTAGTGAATCGTTGTGGGCTAGATCAAGGAGCATCCGCCTATAAGGTTGAGGGACCAGCAACTGTTCTATGGGTTCCCCTCGGCTCTCAACCACACGATAGACTAGGTCCCCCTTTAATGCAAAATGAGGAAACCTCTGGTCTGCATCTGGTATCTGTGAAACCCCATCAATGACATAAACCTGCTCTCGAGCATTGACCAGGGTAGGGTCCTGTAACTGGGCGGTGCCAAACGCACCCCTGGGTACGTCCAGGTCTGGATGCACTGGCCTTTGGGATGTTTCCCCCTCACCCTCCTCAACCGGGGTAAGCTCCTCGTCATCCTCCCCCAGCATGACTTGTAATGGGGAGACTTCCCCCCCCTCAGAGGTCAACTCGGTTTTCAGACCAGACACCGAACTAATATTATTAGAACTAAGATTTTCTGCAACGTCATTATCACTAACAAGTCTCTCTACATTAGAGGGGTGTGTTGTGGAGGTTTCAGGCCCGGATCCCCCAGACTCTGTCCCTTCCGAACCCAGTGTCCTTAGTTCTCCTGGCAGACCCGTCTGTACCTGGTTCCATAATTCCAAAAATATTGGACAGTCCCGCACCACTATGATATCGTGTATCAGGCTTTTTACCACCCCAACCTCCTGGGTAATCGAGGTTTGACCATAGGACACAGTTACTGGGACCAAGGGGTACTCCTTGGTATCCCCATGGATACACACTACCCGTAGGGTCTTAGTTACTGGACCAATCCTTCCAAGTACCCGGGCATGTACCAGCGTGACCATGCTACCAGAGTCCAGTAGAGCCCTGGCCGGAAGGTCGTTTACCCACACTTCACACTCGAACTGTCCGGAAGTCAGGTCAAGATGCGTGGCACACGCTCTTTGCGCATAGAAAGAGCTTCTTCGGGCAGCCCCGCAATCCATAGGCTCCTCCTGGAGCAGGCACTGTGCCCGGGTATGCCCCCAGGACCGACATCGCCAACACTGAATGTCTCCCATCTTTGGCACAGGAACCGACCTCCGTGGTTCTATGGCAGACGGTGTAGATCTGCGGACGCCAACATCTGGCCAGGCTTCTCTCCTCGGGGTAGTGGCTGGTCTGGGTGTCCTTGGCATGAGTTCCCGACGCTTGGCAGGCCCAAGCAGGTCCTCCACCACGGTGTACCATTCGACCAGCTCGACCAGCTGGTCAGCGTTAGTAGGGTTTCCATGGCTTACCCAGCGTTGTAGGTCATCTGGTAGGGACCGTAGGTACCTGTCCATCACCACCCGTTCCACTATTTGTGGACCTGACAACTTCTCCGGCTGCAGCCATTTTTTAACTAACTGAATTAGTTTGTGCATTTGGGACCTGGGTGGTTGGTCCGATTTGTACCGCCAGCGATGCACCCTCTGAGCCCGGACAGCTGTGGTCACCCCCAGGCGGGCCAGGATCTCGGCTTTTAGACGTTCATAGTCTTTGATGTGCTCAGCTGGGAGGTCAAAATAGGCCTTTTGTGGGTCACCAGTGAGAAAAGGGGAGATAATGCCGGCCCATTGGTCCCGGGGCCATGCTTCTCTCTCTGCTATCCTTTCAAAGGTGGTCAGAAAGGCTTCCACGTCATCGCTGGGTGTTAGTTTTTGCAAGAAATGGCTGGCTCTAACAGACACTGGGTTGCTAACAGCAACGGCCGATTGCTCTTGTCCCTGAGCCAGCCGCTGTACTGCCTCCTGCAAGGCAGCCACCTGTGCTTGAGTGGACTCCTGCTGGGCTGTAAACTGGGCGGCTAGCAGCCGTGTGTTTTCTTGCTGCGCAGCTATAGCCTGTGCCAGGGCCTGCTGCTGCTGAGCCATCGCTTCCTCATGGCGACGGTTGGCGTCCGCTGACGCTTGCTGCTGGGTCACGGTGGCTTGCTGCTGGGTCACGGTGGCTTGCTGCTGGGTCACGGTGGCTTGTGCCAAAGCCCTAATGACCTCTTCCATGTCGTTGCGTGCTGTTTGTAATGTCTGGGCTGACTTCACCCAAGACATGCCATAAGTACATTGTCTCTTTAAATGTCAGTTTGTAAACGGTTTTTGCGCCTGCAAATGCACTTTGCCCGCATTCGACACCAGTTGTGAACTTTGGGGGTTCTTTAGCTCAGCGAGACAAGTGCGTAAACCGTGTCAGTAAAGCAAAGGGTCTTTATTGGCGACCAAAACAAAACAAAACAAAAAAATGCTTTCTTCAGCACAAAAATGTCATAACAAAAGTCCTGCTTGTTTCCAGCATAAATTAGATAAGTCTCTCTTCAGCACAGCAAAACAACCAAAAGAAAGGCACATACGTTTTAGTAAGAAGTCCTCCAGTCCTTCCCTGCAGACACAGCTTCACTTCCAAAACTACTCCACCCTCTGTCAGGACTTCCTTTCCTTTTAACTCACTTCCTGGAAGTGGTTAACCCCCTGTGTGCCTGAAGCCAGGGGTCAGAAGGGGAGGCTCTCTTCCCTCCCAATTGTCGCTTCAGAGCCTCCGAAATCCCGGACCCCCAAATATCATTAAAAGAAGACAAAGAGGACTTTAAGCCCGTCCTCTCTGGATCCATTTTATCTGTCCGGAACCTCTCACCCCCTTTGGGTGACCTCCTGAACCAGTGCTTAAAGGGACCAGATTCCAAAAATTGGCGCTATGTAGCGTCCATCCAGGACCCATCCCTGGCGTCCTGTACAATATGCAGTCCCACTTTTGTATATAAATACACCCCCACTTTTGTATATAAATTCAGTCCCACTTTTGTATATAAATTCAGTCCCACTTGTGTATATAAATGCAGTCCCACTTCTGTCTATGAATGCAGTCCCACTTTTGTCTATGAATGCAGTCCCTATTTTGTCTATAAATGCAGTCCCACTTCTGTCTATTAATGCAGTCCCACTTTTGTCTATGAATGCAGTCCCACTTGTGTCTATTAATGCAGCCACACTGTGCATGCAACTCACAATGGCATTGCCTCGATCACACACAGCAGGTATCTCCTCTCCCAACGTGTGTCAGGGAACAAACAGGAGCTGTAGGTCTATGTTCGGCAGGGCAGTGTGCTCTAGCAAGGCCCCCCCCTAAACGGGCTTGTGTAATAGACAAAACACTGATTCAATCAGTGTTCCATCTCCATCTACTATCACACGAGCAGGTCTAGCACAGGCAGCACAGCCGAACACAGATCCAGCTCTCACACACAGCCAGAGATGCCGGAGTATATGTGACACACAGGAGAGAGGGGAAGCGCTGCAGTCAGCTACAGCTAAAATCAGCCTCAGGACAGGCAGTCTACTGGCCCTGGTGATGAGAGATAAAGAGTGAGAGACTTGGCAGCGGCAGCTGCAGGCACCGCAAAGCAGTTAATACAAAAGATAAATAAAATAAAAAAGCCAATGTGACATGATTGTCTCGGGGGGGGGGACAATTGCCCTGTTGCCCCCCCCCCCGGGATCCGCTGTTGATGAGGAGTCTGCTAAGTATGCATCACTTTTGTTTTCTGTCCAATTGACATTGTCTTTGACATCCTGAACTCATCTTTCTGTTTCATGTGCTGAGGTCATCCATTTTCATCTACAGTGACTTCTACAATCATCCAAATTTCCTGTACTTCCTCCTGGAATCTTACCCATGCCAACCAAGCGACCATGTCTGCAACTTGTACCTGCAGTCAAGCCTGCATCTGCCTGCCGTTCTCCTGCAAGAGTCTTCCCAAGTTTGGACCTTTCATCAACACCACCTAGTAATTATTCTATTGTCCTTGTAATGATCATGTTCATTTGCTTGTCTTCCTGATTCACCAACACTGACTCCTACTATTATCCATGTACCCTGTGCATCCTTCTGGAATCTTACTTGCACCATCCAATAGACCACCACTGCACCCAGTACCTACAGTCTAGCCAGAATTGGCCTCTTGTAATAGTCTGCCCAAGACTGGACCTGCCACCAGCATCATCTGGTTTATTCCATTGTTCTCATACTTAATGGTTATGGTTATTAGGTGGAATGAGGTTTTCCTGAGTCACAGACAATGATTGCTACTGCCATCCCCGTTACCTGTACCTCCTTCTGGAATCTTACTCATGCCATCCAAGGGACCATCACTGTACCCTGTACCTGCAGTTAAGCATGCCTTCTACCCATGTATGCCAAAGGTTGAACCTGTCACCAACAGCACTTGTTAAGTTTTACTTTGTCCTTATCTATAAAGGTCATGCTTGTCTGATCTCTTTGTTGAGTTTTCCTTTTTATCTTGTAGTTATCTAGAAACAACTATGCCTTCACTATGAATTCACTCATTGCCACACTTGGAACCAAAAGCAATCAAATCGACTTTATATATATTGCCAAGCTCAAACACATTGTACTACCCCAAGACAACATTTTCAATCACTGGGACTGAATAGGACTGACACCTGGTAAGTGATATTGATTCCTTTTCCTCTACTGTTTGTGACATTTATTTTGCTTAGATATGTTGGTGGTTAGTTTTAAAATGTAATATTTTTCAAGTCCTACCGCAAAAAAAATAAAGAGACAAAACCTAAAGTGAAGCGCATAATTATCAGTTACCTGCTCACCCATGGAATGTTATACATATGCAGTTCTAAAGATAAATGCGCTTTGAGAGTGCACAGCAAAATAAATTATTTTTGTATGGATAAAGTGATCTCATTTATAAAACGATTGAGGTTGAAACACTCCTTACAGGGTTTTTGATTGAACATAATTGTCATGAGAAGTCCTGTCCACCAGATGGGGGTAGTGGCGCATTCGCACACACAGGCTTGCGCATGCACGATAACGGCGCATCGGCGCGCACGGGTGCGTGCAATCGCGGCACCATAATGCGCACGGGCATGCGCGACGGCGCCAAATTTGGACTTAAAAGGGATCTGACCCCAGCGCCTCTTGCTGTCCGGTCTACAGCATTCCTTGTGACCATTTGCACCTGTTGTCCTTGCTGAACCTGTTCCTGAGACCCAGAGACCCGTTAAGAAGGGTACGATAATTAGTGTGTGGTCCCAAAACAGAACTTTACCCCCTTTTATGGGGCTGAAAATGCCCCCCCCCCCCCCTCGGCTTATACTCGAGTCAGTGTACCTGGAAATATTGAGAGGCTGCGGACGTCCATCGTTTAAAACTTGCGGTCTCCTCTTGTCCCTTCCATGATAGGCGGAGAAACGCCTATCACGAATGTTCTCTCATCCTCACCCATCCCAGCAGACACTGTGTTCAGTGTTCCGCCAATCACAAACGCCTTTTCATCCTCGCAGTCCGTGATTGGCGGAACACTGAACACAGTGTCTGCTAGGAAACTGAGTCCGAGGATGAGAGAACGTCCGTGATAGGCAGAACTGTGTTAGCTGCCTATCACAGAAGGGACCAGGAGGAGACCGCGAGTTTTAAACATTGAATGGATGCCCGCAGCCTCTCAATTTCAGGTACAGTGGCGACGGGCACAGTGACAATGGGGACAGTGATGACGGGCACAGTGACAACGGGAACAGTGACGATGGGCACAGTGAGAATGGGCACAGTAACGACGGGCACAGTGACGACAGGCACAGTGAGGATTGGCACAGTGAGGATTGGCACAGTGAGGTTGCAATGGGCACAGTGAGGTTGCAATGGGCATAGTGAGGCATGCAAATGGGCTGTTGACCCTCTTTTCCTTTTACAGCGGCTCCTGCATTCTCACCCTCAGCTTATACTCGAGGCAATACGTTTTTCCAGTTTTTTGTGGTAAAATTAGGTACCTCAGCTTATACTCGGGTCAGCTTATACTCGAGTATATACGGTTTTCTGTTCAAGTGCAACAATATCGCACTTTGTGCATCTGAACACATTTTTGCAATAAGAAAAAGTAATGCTTCACAAGATTCACCCTGCTCTACCTGAATTTTTCAAAAAGTTACTTAGCAGGTTTCTAATACAAATGTCATTAGTCAACAGGCGATTGTATTGAACACAGAATTAGACAACCCTTAAATCCTTTTGTATCAAGACGTTTGTTCACAACAAGTGACGTTACACACTTCTATGTGACAATTAGCTGCTATTTTTAGAGGAAAATGCCACTATATATGATCCAGTTTTCTGTTAATATTGAAACCCCATGGTTCCACATTTCAAAACTGAAATCTGCTGTGATAGGATCGCTATGCATTCACTACTAGTGAATTGTAAAAATATTTTCTTCTTCTACTAAACAGTGATACTGGCATCGAAAGAGTCTTCTCTAAAATAAAAATAAATTCAAAACACAATATAGAGCATCACTGTCATCGCAAACTATTCTGGTGGCTTTGATTACATGCAAAACTATTATGTTTAATAAAAGACAACTGTAATGCCGCGTACACACGGTCGCTTTTTGCGATGAAAAAAACGACGTTTTCTGTGAAGTAAAAAACGACGTTTTTGAAACGTCACTTTTCAAAGACAATTTTGCATACACACCATCGTTTTTTCACAAAAAGCGAGGTTACGTTCACCACTCTTTTCCATTGAAGCTCGCTTCATAACTAGCTTCTGGGCATGCGCGGGTTGAAAAACGTCGCTTTGAACGACGTTTTTGCTACACACGGTGACTTTTTGTGAAACAAAAAACGACGTTTTGAAAAACGACACAAAAAATTCAAGCATGTTGGAATTTTTTTTTGGTCGTTTTTTTGAAGACAAAAAACGACGTTTTGCCCACACACGATCAATTTAAATGACGTTTTAAAAAACGTCGGTTTTTTTCATCGCAAAAAACGACCGTGTGTACGCGGCATAACTCCACAAATGATGGAATTATTGTTTTGAATCAAAGTGTAAAGTGCAAAGAGTAGACATGTGTGGTTCATTTTGTTTCCAAATAAATGACACATTTTTCGTTATTCTGAGACTTGGATATATCTGAATCTCCAAATTACAGTATAAACAAAGTTTACAGAATGCTCCGAATAACGAAATGAAATTCGTCCGAATTTCAAATTGAAATTCAAATCATAAAGCGATTGTTTAAAAAAAAAAAAAAAGAGCTTGCATGTTATACTTACCTCCTCTGTGCTGTTGGTTTTTCACAGAGCAGCCTGGATCCCCCTCTTCTCTCTTTGCTGCTCCTTTTTCGAGTGCCCCCACAGTCAGCAGCTTCCTATGGGGGCACTGTAGCTGAGTCACAAATCTATGGGCCAGATTCTTCTAGAGTTCCCGGCGGCGTAGCGTAAGCCATTTACACTACACCGCCACAACTTACTGGAGCAAGTGCCGTATTCTCAAAGCACTTGCTCAGTAAGTTGCAGCGGCGTAGTGTAAATGGCCCGGCGTAAGCCTGCGTAATTCAAAGGGGGCGGCTTGTATTTAAATTAGGAACGCCCCCGCGCTGATTGAACTGCGCATGCGCCGGCCGTGACTAAATCCCAGTGCGCATGCTCCAAATCAAGTCACAAATAGTCAATGTAAACGACGTGAACGCAACTTACGCCCAGCCCTATTCAGAATCGACGTACGCAAACGACGTAAACGACGTACAACACGACGCGGTCCCGAGTCCATACTTAACAGGGCATACGACGGACTTTCGTAAACTTACCCCTCATATAGCAGGGGTAAGTTTACGCTTACGCAAACGATGTAAACGACGACAAGGCGGTGCAAAAACTTCCGGGAATCGGCGTATCAGACTCATTTGCATATTCAAATGAGAAATCGACGTAAACGCCACCTAGCAGCCGGCGTAACATTAAATTTTAGGATACGATGGTGTAAAATAATTACGCCAGTCGTATCCTAGCGTAGTTCCGGTGTATCTTGTTTTCTGATTAGAAAACAAAGATACGCTGGCGGGAAATTCGAATTACGCCGATGTATCTGTAGATACACCGGCATAATTCTTTTGAGAATCTGGCCCTATGTGTCCATTCAGACATGAAGCCCAACCAGGCCCTGCCCCCTCTCTCCCCTGATTGGCTGTCTGACTTTGATTGACAGTTGTGGGTGCCAATGGCGCCACTGCTGTGTCTCAGGCAATCAGGAGGAGTGTCCAACATTGGCTTAGACATTGCTGGAGAGAGATGGGGCTCAGGTAAGTAATTAAGGGGGTGCTGGGGTGGCTGCTGCTACTCACAGGTTATTTAATACATTAATAAAAAAAACTTTACAGCCCCTTTAAGCCAAAGGTGATTTAAAAGAGTCATTATAATCATTTGGTGAAGATTTTTTTGTTTGTTTACTTTGCTTCATTCGAATAAAAAAAAAATATAACATTTCAGGTTCGAAATGTATTGAATGGAACGTTTCAAATTGAAAAAATTGGTTATATTCCAAAAAAGGTGAAATTAATTCTGGGGGCGTGGCCGACCGGCAATGGAAGCAGCAGCCTGATCACCTCGCTCGTCTGCCCAGGGGAAAGATTAAGCGACTACAGCCTGCTTGGACTCCCGCTCCACAGCCACATCACTGCAGTGAAGCTCCAGGACCATGGAGGCAGCATCGCAGAAAAGATTCTCGGACTACAAACCCCAGAAACTAACGGCCTTTGCCTTCAAACCAGTGGAGAAGGTTAGTGCCTCCCAAGATGGTGCCGGCCATGCCGCGCTGTGGCGCTCATACACAGATCTGCCGAAGTTCACACCGGCAGAACTATCCTCTCCAGTGTCCCCCGAATTACTGGATCACCCCTACGAGGGTGACCCGCTTACAAACAGCTCGGCCAAAGCGAAAATGCGACTGGATACGCCGTCACGCCGTGCGGCGCATGCAGAAATTGAGGCCCCGGCTTTTAATCCCCTCACGTCGAACCAGGCCTTACATTCCTCTATGGCATCATTCCCTACCTCGGGTCAGCCTGTACTCGATTCCACCCTAAAGGATATGCTATTGTCCTTACAAACATCACTGATGTCTGACCTCTCATCTTTGTTCCACAGAGTTACTGCAGATACTCACTCCCTAGACAAAAGAGTGACACACATAGAAGAGAACATGTCTGATTGCGCCTCCACAGTCAATGGGGTTATAGATATGTGTGAAGACATTAAAGAGGATCAGAAATGGATGTGTTCTAAATTAGCAGATTTAGAGGACAGATCTCGTAGAAATAATATCAAATTGAGAGGTGTACCTGAATCCATCCTGCCTGCTGATCTGTCTAAATATGCAAGAGAACTCATGCACTTGATTCTACCTGAGGAATCCTCCAGAGATCTCCTGATAGATAGAATCCACAGGATTGCTAAGCCATCCCACCTGGCTGCCTCAATTTCTAGAGACATTCTGATGAGAGTGCATTTTTTTCATATTAAAGAAAGCTTGATGATGAGCCTCAAATCCAGGAAACCCCTTCTGTCCCCTTTCGCAGACATGCAACTTCTCCCTGACCTCTCCAAATTTACTCTACAACTCCGCAGACAACTCAGCTCGGTGACCAAGGGTTTGCAAAACCACAAGATACAATATAAATGGAGGTACCCGGCAACACTACTCGTCACCAAAGATGATAAGTCCTATACGATCAATGACCTTGAGAAGGGCCTCAAATTGCTCCAGGCCTGGGGAATTATTACCAATGCACCTGCACCCCTTCCCCAGAGGGCCAACAAAACCCCCTCCCGCAATTCTCCAGAGCTGTCCTCTGACGAGATGTCCTAATGTTATAGTATTGATTATCCTACAGGCTTATTACAATGTCCTGCCCGTTCCCCTGGGCCTTGATGATCGGTTTCAGATACTTTTCCTTGTTCTTCTTTCTGCTGTTCGTCCGAGTTTAGACTCTCGTGAACCCCGAGTAGAGGTTTTTATTTTAGCGTTTTGGCTCCTCCTCTGTTTTGGTGTACTGCCAATGTGATACATCTTCTAACATCGTTTTCTCCTTTTGTTTTTGTTTTTTGTTTTTTTGTGTGTTTTTTGTTTTTTTGGATCACCTTGTTACACGCCCTACTTTTACCTGTCAGTGTGCATTTTTTGAGCTACTCATTGCTCCTGTGGCTTCTACATACCCCTTAGTGCCATAAGCTCTACCAGTATTCTGACGCATTGTTTTTGTTCCACAGCTCTATAGACTATATTGCAGGACTCCTTGAGGCCACCTCCGCCCGACCACTACTGGCTGTCCTTTCGAACCCGGATATCTGAGTGTTACGCCTAACTGTAAGTTTTTGCCTCACCTCAACACACCAGACGCCACAATGCCACTCTCGCTTCTCTCACTAAACGTCAACGGGTTGAATCACCCGGTTAAAAGACACTCACTCTGGAAGACGATTAAAGATCTTCAGAGCGATCTGGTTTTTATTCAGGAGACCCACCTACTTCAGTCTGACTGGAAGCTTTGCACTCATCGCAGCTTCCCACATATCTACCAAGCCTCGTACTCCTCCAAAACCAGAGGTGTTATGATTGCGATCAGGGACTCACTGAACTTTCAACAACTAGAAGTGTATATCGATCCTAAGGGTCGCTTCATAATACTAGTATGCTTAATTGATGACCAAATATACACGTTGATTAATGTTTACGCCCCAAATGTGCACCAAATACGATTCTTATGGAAGGTCCAGAGAACAGCTCAACCTCTCAAGAGGGGTCAACTCATAATATGCGGAGACTTCAATCTGGCCCCGGACATATCCCTAGACTCCACGTCTCCCACCAAACGGAGACCATCCCCATTACAGCACCTCATGGCTATGAGTAATCTCTATGATGTCTGGAGGTGCCACCATGGATCAGAGAGAGACTACACCTATTATTCCCCCCGTTTTAACACTTATTCGTGCATTGATTTAATATTAGCGGACAAATGGATACTACAAAACGTAACAGCCTCGGCAATCCACGCTGCCACTTGGTCAGACCACTCCCCAATCTCAATCTGCATTGGCGATACAAGCAAAAAACATAATTTGTTCTTATGGAGAGTGAATCATTTTATACTGCAACACAAGGAGTACTCTTCTGTTATTGCTAACCATATCAAAGAATTTTTTGAAATTAATTTGGAATCAGTGGCTGACCCTGCGGTAGTGTGGAGAGCCCACAAGGCGTTTATGCAAGGAATTCTAATGAAACTATCTGCTGTACATAAAAAAAAGAGGACGCAGCGCATAGAGGACATAACAACCAAGATTCAGGCCCTTGACTCGCTTCACAAATCTTCCCCTCACTTACCTGTCTCTGACCAACTTTTCACTCTGCGACAAGAACTCCATTCTCTGTTGCTCCAATCTCACGACTATTTACATCGTAAGCTTCGAGCTACCATGTACTCCACCTTTAATAAGGCGGGTAAGCGCCTTACTCAACACCTAAAAGGCAGGCGGGTTAAGTCCAAGATCCATAAGTTATTCCACCCCCACACCCAATCCCTATTGACTAATCCCCAAGAGATCACCGACGCCTTTAGTGACTACTATGGCAACTTGTACAATCTGAAAAATTACCTGCTGACGCCCCAACCCACTCAGGATGACATTAATGGCTTTCTAGACAAAGCACGCCTCCCCTCTATTACCCATGACCAACTTCTAGCACTGAATGCCCCTTTCTCAGAACAAGAGATACGTAAAGCAATACAAACCCTCCCCATAAACAAAGCCCCCGACCCTGATGGTTATTCCGGGGAATACTATAAACAATATTCTGAACACTTAGTACACCATCTAGTAGCAGTTATTAACCGCGCTGCCTCCTCTTCATGTTTTGATCCAGACATGCTCAAGGCGCTTATTGTTACCATACCGAAGGGAAGGACCCGACCGTTGCCCAAAACTTTCACCCAATCTCACTCCTTAATTTGGATGTCAAAATATACTCTAAAGCTATCGCACTGAGGCTTTTAGAAATCATGCCCTCTCTCATTCATAGGGATCAGTCGGGATTTACTACGGGCCGACAGGCGTCCAACGCCACTAGACGACTGATTGATTTAATTCACTTTGCAGAATCTACAGGAACGCCTTCTCTGCTTCTATCTTTAGATGCAGAGAAGGCGTTCGATAGGGTCCACTGGACTTACCTAGCCTCAGTGCTACAGAAATTTGGATTTACTGGCCATATCTTTAATGCCATTATGGCACTTTACTCAACCCCTTCAGCTCAAGTCTTCGCCGAGGACATGCTGTCCCGCCCCTTTAATATATCTAATGGTACCTGTCAGGGCTGCCCTCTGTCCCCCCTCATTTTTATTCTGATGATGGAATCCCTTGCATCCCATGTTCGAACCCTCCCATCAATGTCGGGCATACGAATCGGCCAAACGATACACAAGATCAGCTTGTTCGCTGACGATGTAATACTGATCCTCACGGACCCGGCTTCTTCCCTGGCAGAGGTACATAGACTACTTACCTGGTTTAGCAGAGTGTCCTACTATAAGGTCAATGCGACTAAATCGTTTATTCTGGACTTACATTTAGATGCTACTACTAAGAATTTACTTTAAATGCAATATGACTTCCAATGGGCTGAGAGAGAAATCTCCTACTTGGGCATCAAATTAACCAGGTCTACGAAGCTATTGTTCTCATCCAACTTCCTCCCACTACTCCACAAAATACGTCAGGACTCTTTACAAATATCAAAACATGAACTCTCCTGGTCTGGCAGAGTAGCGGCCTCTAAAATTATGTGTCTCCCGCAGATTCCCGCAGATTCTCTACCTTTTTAGAACATTGCCTATCCCGATCCCTCTATCATACTTTAAGTCCCTCCAAAGGATCCTTAATCCCCTCTTATGGAAAGGTAAAAAACCCAGATGCGCCCACTCTAATCTCATTAAGAATAAATTCTCAGGAGGTGTCGGCTCCATTGATTTCGGTGACTATTACCTGGCCTCCATTCTTGCCCAGTTGGCGGATTGGTTTCATCCCTATCCTAATACCCTTTGGGGGCAAATAGAACTTTCCTTTCTCCACTACAAAAACTTGAAGGCTTGGATACTGAGCATGCCATTAACTCCGGGGGTCCCCTCGTCCCTCCCACCAACCATGAAAGCCACGGCGTTGGCTTGGGGCAAGTTTACCGCCCGTACTAAGATTGACCCCTCCTTTTCCCCGTCCCAAATACCCTTAGAGTCCCTTCAATTTTTATCTCCAGACTTATCCGTCTCCAGAGGGAGCATTCCCCAAATCTTTCACACAACTCCAGCTAGAGTTCCAGCTCCCTCCATCGGAATCATTTACGTACTTGAGCATCTCCCATTGCCTGAAAACAGTCCCTCTCCCTCTCTATGTCGTTCCGTCTAAGACGTGGGAATTCCTCTTAACTGAGAAACCTAAACCTAAAGGAATATCACATTTCTATAATGCCCTCCAAAACATATTACAATTCACCAAACTACCTGCTCACACCCACTGGGAATCCAAGCTTTCTCGCTCTTTTTCCGCAGACCAATGGTCCTCCGCCCTAGGTGCCTCCTACAAATTCACTAAATGCTCCGCCCTTTGGGAAATCACACAAAAAATCACACTCCGTTGGTACATGACCCCAGCCAGAATAGCTGCTTTTGACCCCAAGACCTCCAATCTATGTTGGCGTTGCACTTCCACCACAGGTGACCTTCTCCATATTCTTTGGGCCTGCCATAAGATCCAGTCGTTTTGGACGAATGTTTTTCATCTCCTGTCCGCTACTATTGGTACTACGATCGCTCCTACTCCTGAATTGGCATTGTTGAGTTTAACGATATATAACATACCTTCCCCTACCAGGTGTGTAGCGTCCCATATTCTATTAGCATCCAGGCTGTGCATAACTCGGAAATGGTGTTCGGAGGAGGCCCCGGTAGTTGCCCAAGTAATAGACCTGGTTAACCTGCACTTCTCCTATGAGTACATCATGGCGGTCAATACAGGCCAGACTAATAATATTAGGAAGGCCTGGCTTCCATGGGCGTCCAACCCCAGAGCTGTCCCTATAATGTGAATCATTTTCAACTCTTCTTTTTTTGTGTTGACTTCAAACGTGAACTTGATACTTTACCTATTTGGTGGTACATGGTTGGTGAGTGCTCTCTCCTGCCGGGCCACAAAAGTGCTCCCGATAAGGGGTGGCCTTCCAGGAGAGAGTACACTAATGTTGCGCATTGAATATATTTCTCATGTACCCCCCAGGCTTGCACGCCATTGGGTTCTTTTATGTTATCGTCTACCTTGCACATTGTCATATTACTTACACGGTTGATCATTTTTGTATTATCTACAGTATTCATTTCCTGTATTGTACTGCAACGTGTATGTTTTTGCTAAATTCAATAAAAATGATTGAAGGAAAAAAAAACAAAAAAAACTTTTAGCTACATTGTTCCCTATTGAAACTTCAAACAGAGCCAGATAGATTGAAGAGGAAGAAGAGGACAGGTTACTGCTCTGATGCATTGTCTTGCGTTTGTAGCTTTCTGATTGAGCTACTGAGGGTTGTAAATAGCAAGGGTTCTTAGAAGACCACTTTCTGGCAGCAAAGGAAAACACAAAACCTTAATATGCAGTATTTTATATTACCTGACTAAAAAATAAAAGTAATTTTTTATATATTATTTTTTAATCCTGACCATATAACATAATGAAAAAGTATACAAAACCAGGGCCCATTCTCTTTATTACAGATGCTTTCAAACCTGCCACACATTTGAAACACATATAAAGTAAGGGCCCGCTATTTCCTTGTATAGCATTACAGGTTTCTGTGACACCAGCCTTCTTAATGGACAATAAATTGACAGTCTGATGATACTAATTTAGTGTATAATTAACACCTAAAGTAAACTCTAAATCTGAACCAGATGAACCTGTGAGGAATCACCAGTCTGACTGAGCAGCATTACAAATGTTTTGGCAGACATAACATTACATATACAATAAGTATATCAACACTACATGTATTTTGCCTGGGGACCTGCTCTAATTAGTACACAAGACATTTAATCCAAGTGCAGGTGCTGGTTGCATGGTAAAAGGATGTTTTATTTATTTATTCAAATATATTAATTGCTGTTTTTT
Organism: Rana kukunoris; assembly: GCA_029574335.1. Taxonomy (NCBI): domain Eukaryota; kingdom Metazoa; phylum Chordata; class Amphibia; order Anura; family Ranidae; genus Rana; species Rana kukunoris. Next base: position 118,724,641 of record CM056053.1, read on the forward strand.
ACCAGCTTTTCTAATTAAGTTAGTTTGAATTGCTTTGGAGTCAAAGTACCGGAAAGCATTATATTTGAGTTAAAGCAGGGGTTCACTCTAAAAACAAGTATATACGATTCAATCCAGCATACTGCCGACATTTGCAGTATGCCGTTTTTTTTTTCTGTTTACATACCGTAGTATAGGTTTTTTTCCCCCCGGCTTCCGGGTAGTGAATCCCGCGGGACTGGGCGTTCCTGTTCAGAGACTGTGATTGACGTATAACAAAAGCTTCCCCCCTGGTGCATAATGCACATCACCAGTCTCCGAAAAAAGCCGAATGTCGGAGCGCAGGCGCCGTATAGTGCCGACTCGTAGTTCGGCTTCTTTCGGAAACTGGTGACGTGCATAATGCGCCGGGGGGTAAGCTTTTGTCATACGTAAATCACAGTCTCTGAATAGGAATGCCCAGTCCCGCGGGATTCACTACCTGGAAGCCGGGGGGAAAATAACCTATACTTCGGTATGTAAACAGAAAAAAACAGCATACTGCACATGTCGGCAGTATGCTGGATTGAATCGTATATACTTGTTTTTAGGGTGAACCCCCACTTTAAGGTAATACTTCAGTATAACAAGATCAGGGTGATTTGTATTTATTAATATTGTGCAGAATCTTACAGCAGAATGGTAAGTTATATCTACCAGTGTTAGTGCGAAACATGTCAGAAGTTGGGTTTTATTTTACTTTGCTGTGACTTGTAGTGCTGTCCTTCTTTCAATAAAGGCTACAATTTGTTCAGGGTGCGGCTGTCCAGAGACAATCTTTGTTCCTGCTTTGCTAAGTGCATTGCCTGTACCTGAGTTGTCTGCAACGGTGGATGTTCGTCTGGGTTCCCACATGGAGCGGCTATTCCCTTTCCCCTTACCATATTTTAATATTAAACGGGTTGTAAAGGTACATTTTTTTCGCTAAATAGCTTCCTTTACCTTAGTGCTCGCTGCTTCCTGCCAAATCAAACTGATTTCTTTTACTTTTTATGTTCCTTGAGACAGTGCCCACGTTTCTCCCCCTGTCATTTGTTTGGCAATCCCTTGTCTATTAGCCTAGAAAATGGCCAGAACTGATTTTTAACACCAGTGGAGTTTGCATTTGACACCCAAACTTTTGTAATGCTTGCCCAACTTGCCTCCAGCAGAAGGTACATTTGACTCTTCCCAATTCACCAATGTTCTCATATAACGCCTAGCTGATAGATCCAGTGTGTTACGATGCAATTACTGGATCTGTATCAGTGTTTCATTCTTTGCACTCATTAGCAGTCTTATTTCTGGCTTTGCTCTACTTGTATATGAACAGTATCCTCTCTTTTCTCTTAGAAAAAAATGCTTTGGGAGTGGGCGTGTAATCTCTCTGATCTAGTTATTTCTTTATATTTCCTTAAAATGAAAACTAAAGAAATTTCTCATGATCTCATCTTTGTATATGATTATCTATGGGTGTATTGTTTCTTGGGAGAAGGCTGCAGTCAGAAATAGGACAAAAATGATAATGCATTTCTCATCTGTATAAGTTTCATTTAATTCAGTTTTGTCATGTAAATTGTTTTCCAGAGAGGTAATAAGGGTATTTCCGCTACTTGATTCTCCGCCACTCTCAGACGATTTGCAGTGCCATCTTCTTTTGAATCTCACATCACAGACTGTTGAAACTTAAACCTGCAGTTTCTGAAAAGTATTGTTGCCAGTTGGACAGACTTCAGGCTGCTGATGAGTGATGTAAACAACAGGATGAGTGTAGTCTGCAAGAACGCTGCAGGAGGCAAATAAAAACCTTCATCACACAGAAGTCCAAAACTTCTGGAGAGGATTGATTAAACCATACTTCAGGGATATATAAAAGTATCTGTCAAGGTCTTGTTTTTATCACCTTTTGATGTCTCGCCTCCAGTGGCAGCCCATCCATATGGGGAGAAGGGGAGCCGCCCCCCTAATCGATGTGCCCAGCCCCTAATTTACAGTACATGCAGGGCTTCAGACACATAGATCTAAGTTCCGAATTTTCGTAAGGCAAAAACTGGATGTGCACGCTCTAAAACTGTTGTCGTACGTGAAAACCAAGTATGATTTTCGCACACGTGCACCGCGAGTCCTGCAAACTTGATGTTCGGTGGTGGCCCGCCATTGTGAGGCATTTCCCTGTCCTGCCTAGCAACATGACAGGGAGCTACTGCTCCCTGTCATCGGGAGCAGTGATCTCTGTCATGTTCTAGTGAAACAATCCCCCCTACAGTTAGAATCACTCCCTAGGACACACTTAGCCCCTTGATTGCCCCCTAGTGTTTAACCCCTTCCCTGCCAGTATCATGTATACAGTAATCAGTGGCTATTTGTAGCTCTGGTCGCTGTATAAATTACAATAGTCCCAAAATAATGTCAAAAGTGTCCGATTTGTCCGCCATAATGTCACAGTCCTGATAAAATCTCAAATAGCAACCATTACTATTAAAAAATAATAATAATAATAAAAATGGCATAAATATATCCCCTATTTTGTAGACGCTATAACTTTTGTGCAAACCAATCAGTATACACTGATTGTTTTTTTTTTACCAAAAATATGTGGAAGAATACACATCGGCTTAAACTGAGGAAAAACATTTTTTTATATATATTTTTGGGGAATTTTTGTTACAGCAAAAACTAAACAAATTGTTATTATTATTTTTTTTTCAAAATTTTCGCTCTATTTTGTTTATAGCACAAAAAATAAAAAAACACAGAGGTGATTAAATACCACCAAAAGAAAGCTCTATTTGTGGGGGAAAAGGGTCATCAATTTTGTTTGGGTAAAATGTTGTATTACCACGCAATTGTCAGATAAAACAACGCAGTACAGAATTGCAAAAAATGCTCTGGTCAGGAAGGGGGTAAATCCTTTCAGGGCTGTGGTAAATTATTACAGTTTTCACCTGAAAAAAAATTGGAAGAGCAGAACAGCACATGCTCAGAAACGAAAGAACACATACAAAACAACACATTACATCACTTTTGAAGTTGAATTCTGATGTACGAGAATTTTTGTATGTTGTGTAACCTCTTCACTTTTGATATGAGATACAAAAAACGGACAAAAATGTGTCCAATAATCTGATCGTGTGTACCCGGCTTAAGGGAGGGTAAATCTCCTAATATACAAAAGTGAAAATTCAGCGCTGGGATAAAAACAAATAATTACAGAATAAATATGCAAGCCAGCACTGAGGATAAATTCATAGAAAATTCCCAAAGCATAAATTAAAGTGAAAAAGTGCACTCTCCGCTTGACGCTGATAAAGTCCCACCCACGGGACATAACGCGTACATGAGGGGAGGAGCTACGCAGGACGTCACCCCGATCATCGCCGCTGTGAATAGTGACTTTGTTGTTACAGCACACACTCGGCTCATGAGTGTTTTTAAATGTGAGTGCTTTTGTTTTACCTTTGCTCTTAAAATAAACCGGCTTTATACAGAGAGCACTAGATATTGTCTGTGTTTCCTCTTACATATGGCCGCCTGCTGATATCTGTATGATATGAGGAATTGGCTTGGAGGTCGGATCTGATTGGTATTTTTCTGACATGCTCTGTGACTCTCAGGCCGTGTACACACGGCAGAGAACCTCGACGGGCAGAACACATCGTTCCGCCTGTCGAGGTTCCCTGCCGGCCGTCGAAATCGGCAACCCGCACGTCGGGAATGGCAACCAGCCATTCTTCCAGGCGGGCCGTCGAGCAAATAGAGAGCGTGCTCTCTATTTCTGCTCGACGGGCTTCCCGACGGGAAGCTCGCCGAGAGTGTACACACGGCCGAGGTCCTCGCTGGAATGCAGCTTCCAGCGAGGTTCTCACTGGTTTCCAGCGAGAACCTCGGTCGTGTGTACACGGCCTCACGGGTCGAAGCAATAAGGTGAGAGTCCATCTTACTTGCAGTAGTGGATCTCCTTTTCTTGGTGTTTTCTCTTCACTCCTGCCGGATGTATCTATTCGTGTTTATTCACTGGCACTGAATGGACTTGATTTATGGTCATATTTCACTGGCTTTCATTTTTTTCATATTGTTTACTGTTTATTATATGTATTGTTAATTTTCTTTGCGCTGCACTTTTTCACTTTAATTTAGGGTAAATCTCCTGTCAGATTTTTTTTCCCCTATCTGTATCCCTTTGCGGAGATTTCCCTTCACTTTCTGTTCCATAGCCTAACAAGAATTGAGAGGAAATCACTGCAAATTAAAAGAATTCCTTGGGGACCCCCAGGTCACCAGAATTAGTGTCCCCATAGGAATAGTTCCCTCTATTACATTTCTGGGGACAACCTAAAAATTTATTTTACTTTCACTTTCAATGATAATGGTAAACAGGATATATAGAGGCGATGAATCTCCTTAACGGGGGCACAGACATCAACAAAAACTGACGTGTTCTAATCCCTCTCCACTCTATCCAAAAAAATATATATATCTTAGTTATACTTTAGGCATACACCTGTATAAGGACCATGGGCCAGATTCAGATACACTTAATATTGCGCTGCGTAATCGAAATACTCTACGCTGCCGTATTTTACCAGGCTCTACACCGAATTCTGGTAGATTTTTGCCCGTACGCTACGGCGGCGTAGTGTATTTCTCGCCGCGTAATCGAAATACGCGATTAGGGGGCGTGATGCATTTAAATTAAGCGCGTCCCCGCGGCGATCGAACTGCGCATGCTCCGTTCAGAAATTTCCCACCGTGCATTGTGCGAAATCACGTCGTTACGTCATTCGTTGTTTGAGTAGCGTCGTTTACGAACATTCCTATTCCCGGACGACTTACTTAAAAAATAATAAAAGACGTCGGAAAACGTAGAAATTCGATGCGGGAACGACGGCCATACTTAACATGGGCTGTCTAATATTAGACCAGCAAAAAGCTGGTATAGTGTTACGTAAAAAAAAGATGACTAAAGGTGCCGTAAGAGATTGCGATTGAAGATCGTAATTTCTGGGATCGCCGGCAAAAGCTCATTAGCATACCCCGACGCGGAAAACGATGGGAAGTCCACCCAGTGGCCGCAATTTTATTGCAGCGTAGATCCGAAGGCGTTCGAACACGTAATCCAGTCGAATTGAAGCCCGCAGCCGTCTATTCATGGTTTGAGGTTTTCGACTAGCTAAAAAACGTGCGTAATTTGAAATTACTCCAGTCTAAGACCAGTTAGACAGGCGTAATGGCTCTGTGAATCTGGCCCCATGTTTTTACAGGTGTTCTGTGCATCCATGTGCAGGCAGTCTAGTCATGTCAATTGGGATGCAGTGGCTGCATGAACAGCTGCTGCTCTCAATTTGACACCCGTGAGGATGCAGCTGTGTGTCCCTGAACACAGACAGTGTGCATTCGGGGATACTCACACCTGCAGTTGTGTATCTGTAGACAATGCAATCCAACTGACATGAATAGGACTGCCTTCATGTGGATGCACTGAACACCTGTTCATCCTGTGCAGGCAAAAAATAACTCTCACACAGGCCCTAAAAATATATTTTACATGATATATATATATATATATATATATATATATATATATATATATTGTGACAGGAAGTCAGGTAAATCTTTGGGTGTTGTCACAGATGGGAGATACATTTCTGCCTTGTTTAGACAATACACCAATTACTATTAGGTGTCGGCTGCAGAAATAGCCAGAAAGGTTTAGGGCTTTGGAAAACTTCAGCTGTTCAGAATGAGGCAATTAAGGCCTCTATAAGTTATCCAAAGGATGACTACTGATGTTAAGGAGAGCAGTGAGAAAGATTTCTGAAAGAGGTGAGGTGGTTGTTGATTTTTCTGTGTGATAAAAAATCAAAAAGACTATTGTTTCTCTGATGTATGACCAGCAGTGTCTGCCCAGCAGTAGGCTGTGCCAGACTCCATAGATAGGTTCCTGTGTGGTGAGGGTAGACGCCTCAAGTGGCCAGGGTTTATTTTATGTTTTGTTTATGCTGTTTGGATGCTTGCACTTGTTTCCAGCAATATGGAAGAATAAACCAAACTCTTTGGGCCAGATCCACAAAGAATTACGGCGGCGTATGTCTAGATACGCCGCAGTCATTTCAAATTCCCACAAAACAAGATACGCCGGAATTACACTAAGATACGACTGGCGTAATGTTATTACACCGTCGTATCTTAGTTGGATACTTACGCTGGACGCTAGGGGCGCTTCTGTCTTTTTACTGCGTTGAATATGCAAATGAGCGATTTACGGCAATTCACAAACGTACGAGCGGCCGGCGCATTCCTTTTACGACGTTTGCATAAGCGTAGGTCCGGCGTAAAGTTACCCCTGCAGTATAGAGGCGTACGTAATGTTAAGTATGGACGTCGGGCCAGCGTAGAATTTTCCGTCGTTCACGTCGTTTGTGTAAACCTTAAAAAACTTAAAATTCAAGGGCATGCCCTTGAGATGCGTTGGAGAAAGAGCCATATGCCATTTGAGTTCCAAAACTGGAAGACATGGCGGCGGGGATATAAGGCCTCTATATTTAGAGCTAAAAAAGCTTATCTAGAGAGCCGTATTTGGGGTGCACAGAACAACACTAGAGAACTATTTAGAATAGTGACAGAGTTTCTCCAACCTGAAGCAATTAAAACCCAAGAAATAGCTACACCAGAGTATGTTCAGACTCTGGAGGAGTTTTTTATGGAGAAAGCTCAAAAAATACATGATGGCCTGGCCAACCATATTGTTGAAACTAAAAAAAATAATCTTTTAATACCCGACATTATTCAAGAAAGGAGAAACGACTGCCTGGACAATAGTCCAACCTCTATAGGCAGTGTTCCTATGTTTTATTTTTCACCAGTGACCGTAGAAGCAGTAGGACATTGCATTGCCACTGCTAAAGATAGTGCTCCCCCATCAGACCCATGTCCGGGTCTCGTGATGAAGTTGATAGCTGAAGAAATAAAGGGTTTTGTGGCTCAGCTAATCAACAGTTGTTTTGATAAGGGCGGATACCCAGAGCATTTCAAAAAAGCTATAGTTACTCCAATACTAAAGAAACTTAATTCTGATCCAAGAAAAAAGGAGGAAAGACGACCCATCTCAGGGATAGCCTTCCTGGCAAAGCTGTCAGAGGGAATAGTCTGTCAACAGCTGCAATGTTTTGTGGAACAACATGGGTTGCTGAAGGAGCAGCAGTCAGGGTTCCGTCCCAGTCATGGTACGGAAACTGCAGTAGTGGAGATCATGGATGACCTACTGTTTGAGGCAGATGCAGGGCAGACCTCCGTCCTCGTCTTATTAGATCTTTCGGCAGCATTTGACACCATCGACCATGAGATCCTAATGCGTAGACTAGTTGAGGTCGCGCATGTTAGTCCAGAGGCTTTAGGTTGGTTCATAGCCTTCCTAAAGGGTAGGGAATTCAAGGTACGACTGGGCCCATTCTATTCAGGCCCAGTACGCCTTGGTTGTGGGGTACCCCAGGGTTCCCCCTTATCTCCCCTCCTCTTTAACATCTACATGCGTCCTCTGCTGGATATGATAAAGGACCGTGGGATGAGATGTCAGTCGTATGCTGACGATACCCAGTTGTATACCAGGATTGATGCCGGAGGGCCGGGGGACGAGGTGGATCTTCTGGAGACTCTTGGGGCCATCAAACAATGGATGGCCGACAATTGTCTCCAATTGAACCAGGCAAAGACCGAGGTACTCCGGACGGGATCGGCCCAGAACTTACACTGGGTGTTGCCTTGGCCGGACGAGGAGGGGAGATTCCCTGTAACTGACGAAAAGGTGAAGACCCTAGGCGTTCTGCTGGACTCCGGTCTGTCCCTGGATGCACACATCGGCAGTATTACCCAGTTATGTTTCCTCAAGATGAGGCAGTTGTACAAGGTTGTACCCTTTTTGTCAAGCTCTGCCAGAATTGCTGTAGTTAGAGCGCTAGTCTTACACCATTTGGATTACTGCAATGCTCTTTTCATGGGTTTGCCTCAGACCCAGATTAGACGCTTGCAGAAAATCCAAAATCAGGCAGTTTGGCTGGCACTCAGGCTACCAGGGCGGACGTCCACCTCCATCCACCTGAAGAGCCTCCATTGGCTCCCAATACGGGAGAGATCAGAATTTAAGGTTCTTTGTATTGCTTACAAAGCCTTTAATAATCTAGGCCCATGTTATATCCGCAAGAAATTGCGGCGACAGTTTGTGACGAGAGCCTTACGGGCCACGTCACAAACTAGATTGGTGGTTCGGCCTTATAGGCTGAAAAAACGGGGGGGCAGAGCTTTTTCAGTTCAAGCTGCCCAGTTATGGAATCTGCTTCCATGCCACCTGCAACAACAGGAGAAGTACCAGGTATTCAGAAAAGATCTGAAGACCCTGTTGTTTACTAGGGCCTTTAGTGGTTTGGGGTGAGATATCTCTTTCTCTATCTTTTCCCCTTCCCCTTTTTCCCTTTCCTTCCTTTCCCCCCCTCTTCCTTTTTTGTTGTTTTTATGCAGTTTTTAACGTTTTTATAATGTATACATGTAGTACCGAGTGTTAGAATGTCTATGGGCCAGATTCATGAAGAGTTAGGCTGGCGGATCCAGTGATCCGCCAGCCTAACTGTCACTTTAAGCCGGCGTTTCTGTTTTCTATAACCAGAAAACAAGAAACGCCGGGTTGGAGTTCCGATGCGATCGGCGTAATTGAATTTCGCCATCGCATCGTTACTTCAACTTAAAAATGGCGCCGGGGGCGTTCCCGCTGATTAACGCTGAAAAAATATGTTAATCAGCGGGAGTCGGAAATTCACGATCGTTTTCGGGCGCGACGCAGTGACTTTACGACGTTTCCGGAAGCGATACGCGACGTAAAGATAAAGCAGCCCCCTAGTGGAATATCCTATGTTAGGTATAGCCGTCGTCATCGCGTCGGAAAAAAAACAAATCGCGTCGTTTGCGTAAAACATTCATGAATGGGGACGTGACGTCAGCACCGGAGGGTCAAGACTCAAAACAAGCAGGAGAAGGAAGCAGCAAGACGTGTAGCAAGACGTGCAGCAAGACGTGCTCTCTCCTCTCTCTGTGCTGATTTCACGACCAGGTGTCTACTGCTGGTTGTGTCGGCCCCCTCTCTCTCCTAGGGCTTGAACCAGGGAGTAGCAGATACTGGCGCACGGATCCCAGCAGTGGGACGTGTGGCTCATACTCCCTGGATAGGCAGGGTTTTTTGGCCACCCCCGTTCCTGCTCCAGCTCCTTCCCTGCTCCAGCCCCCATCCTCGGAAGGTAAGTCTGCCTGCTCTCCCTGGGACTAAAAGCGGCCGTCCTTGTCAGGACAAGCCGCAGTCTTCTCTATCCCGAGAGACAGGAATTTTTTTCCCCAGCCTTGGTTTCCCTGCACTCCCTCACCTCCCTTACCTCCATCATCCCCAAGGGCCCCCTTCCTCTATCCTCCGCCGCCGCAGTTTTCGCCGTTCTGGGGCTCTGTTGAGGGCACCGCGCCAGGCCGCTCTGAATCGCGGGGCCGCGGTCTAGGAAAGACCGCGGCTTCACTTGCGGCCTAACGGCGCACCGCTCCCCACGCCTCTGTGGTCCTCTCTCAGCCCCAGGAAACCCCCCTTACCCCAGAAGGACAGTTACCCGGCCTGTCTCCCACCCCCTCAGCTCCCTGTTTAATTAAAGAATCACCCTGTCAGCCCTCATCCCACTGCCTGAACAGCCATCCCGCCTGACCAGCAACAGGGTCCCCCTCACAGCCCCAGCCCCCCCCCCCCTGTCTTTCCAAAGCACAGAAGCCTGATCCAGGGGTTACCCGATCGCCTCTTACAGGGGTCAGGAAGGAATTTTTTCCCTGCCGGAGCATATTGGCCGAGCGCCGCCAGGGTTTTTTGCCTTCCTCTGGACCAAGCCTGGAGAGAGGAGTTAGCCAAATCCTCTCCCCACTGCCCCGAAATCCCCCCCCCGTGTATTGACAATCATGGCACGTAGGCAATATTCTGCCGAAACCATTTGGAGTTTGAGGCAATGCGCCGCAATACTGCCAGCCATCACCAAAAAGGCCCTAAGAACTGAGCGACTATTGAGAATCGATCATAGATCGACGGTCAGTCATTTCAGCCATTTACCCCAGCTCAAGCACATGTCATGTGCTCTGATCAACACAAGATCGGCAGTAAAACAAATCCGCGACTTCATTCAACAAAAAGATCTAGATTGTCTTTTTATTACAGAGAGCTGGCTCACAGCCGACTGTAACACCATTCTAGGAGAACTGGTGCCAGAAAATTACCGTATCATAACGGAAAACAGAATAGGGCAAAGAGGAGGCGGCCTGGCGGTGATCCACAAGACTCATCTTACGATCACCAAACCAGTCCGCCAAAACCCTCTTCCATTCATGGAAACCCTTACCCTGCAACTGCAAGCAAGTTCAAAGGAGACCGTCCACATTTTGCTCTGCTATAGGCCGCCCGGCCCAAAATCGCAGCTACTATCATCATGGACGGATTTCTTCTCCACTTATACCCTCAACAGCAAACATCTTTTGCTGCTCGGGGATTTCAATCTCTGGGCCAACTCCTCACAGGACCCCATTGCCGACGCCTGTATTGACCACCTGGAAGGATTAGGGTTGCAGCAACTAGTATGTGGGCCCACACATGCTTCAGGTCACACACTTGATCTTATTTTCAGACAAGCTCTGGAAATAAAAATTTGGGAAAATGAAAAATTGCCATGGACAGACCACCATGCAATTAGATTCAGTATTTCCACCATCCCCCCTGCAACAAAAACATCAAATCCAGTGACAACACACTGGACTAGATGTCAGAAGAAGCTCCACTCGGAACTCTTCAAAACCACCTTAAGGAAAAAAATAGAAACAACTCTGCCGCATCAAACGGCCGTTGAAACATTGGAAGCCATAAACTCGGCCATGCTACAGTCAGCCGACTTGGTAGCGCCGAAGCGACGAACCCGCATTCGGAAAAACAACCGCAGCTGGTTTAACAACCAACTGTCGTTACTGAAGCAAGAACGCAGAAGGGCCGAATCTGCCTGGAAAAGATGTTCTTCAGAGCTAAACCTATCCATCTACAAGGCGACTACAAGAAAATACCACAAAGGAATTTTCCAAGCTAAGAAAAAGTATTTTTCGGAGGCTATCAACGGCGCCCTAAACCGCCCCCACGAACTCTTCAAGATGGTCACCCAGACCATGAAGCCAGGATGCATTGAAACCCCCAGCTTGGACACACAAGAATTTTGCAATGAACTATCGGATTACTTCATTAATAAAATCGAGGTAATCCGTGAAAGCATTCAGCAAAACAATTCCCCCCTCAGCCCCCCCTGCAGCCTCTCACACAACACCCATAGTAATTCTTCTATATCAGGTAAGTTCGCCCTGGAACCCATCTACATCGAGACCACTAAGAATGTCATTTGTACTCTGCGTAATGGCACAGCGCCAAATGACATTATCCCCACTAAACTGCTGAAGGAATGCGCCGACATTCTGGCTCCTCCCATCACGCAGCTTATCAACCAGTCTTTCTTGGAAGGCATAGTGCCCTCACAGTTGAAAGAGGGTATAATCCAACCCATCATGAAGAAACCCTCCCTGGACCCCAAGGATCCACTCCACCGCCGCCCCATAACAAGCCTCAACGTACTCTCAAAGATAATGGAAAAAGTAGTGGTACAACAGCTGCAACAGCATCTAGATACCTACAAGCTACTTGACCCATTGCAATCTGGCTTCCGTCCCGGACACGGGACGGAAACAGCATTGCTGAAAGTATGGGACGATGTTCTCAAGGCCGCAGACGAAGGAGAATCTTGTCTTCTAGTTCTGTTGGACCTAAGTGCCGCTTTCGACACTGTAGACCACAATCTGTTACTGACTCGGCTTGCTGAAGTAGCCAGAGTCGCAGAAGGCGATCTATCTTGGTTCTCCTCTTTTCTGGAAAACCGCAAACAGTGAAGTTAGGACCTTTCACGTCTGACAAACGCACAGTAACATGCGGAGTCCCTCAAGGATCGCCTCTGTCACCAGTGCTGTTTAACATATATCTTCGTCCTCTCTTTGAGATTATTAGCAGCCAAAAACTGCTTTACCACTCATATGCAGATGATACGCAACTGTATTTCCGCATCTGCAACAGACAGGATCACCGCCTCAATCTAGAGACATGCCTCTCTTTGATAGAGGACTGGATGACAAAGAGTTATCTTAAACTCAATGGAGCAAAAACAGAACTTCTCCTGTTTCATGCCAAGCGCAGGAATCAACTTTCAACAGCGTGGACCCCCCCGCCCATTCTGGGCAAGCTCATCACCCCTAGCGCCAAAGTCAAAAGCCTAGGGGTCATTTTTGACTCCTTTATGACAATGGACGCGCAAATAGGATCAGTAGTCAGTGGATCTCACCATCTACTGCGCCTACTACGCAGACTCACTCCGTTTATCCCTAAAGAAGATTTAGCGGTCGTGGTGGGAGCAATTGTAAACTCCAGGCTGGATTATGCAAATGCCCTTTACCTCGGCCTCCCCAAGTACCAAATCGCCCGTCTACAAGTCGTTCAGAATACGGCCGCCAGACTTGTGACTGGGAAAAAACCCTGGGAATCCATCTCACCATCACTGAGGGCACTTCATTGGCTGCCAGTCAAAGACAGAATTGCTTTTAAAGCTCTCTGTCTTACTCATAGATGTGTCCATGGGAATGCCCCACTTTATTTATGCGAAATAATAAAAGCGCATAATCCCAATCGCGTTTTGCGATCCACGAATCGGAACCTACTCCAGGTTCCGAAAGCCAACTTCAAGTCCAAAGGAGAAAGGAGATTCGCGATCCAAGGCCCCAGACTATGGAACGCTTTACCAACCAGCATTCGGTTGGAGGAGAACCACCTAGCATTTAGAAAAAAGGTCAAGACTTTTCTCTTTTGATATCAAAGGAGACAGGAACAACAAGCGCCCAGAGGCGATTCAGTTCGCATGTGTCGCGCTATACAAGTTTTCATTCATTCATTCATTCATTCATTGACGTTCACTGACAGAACTTGGAGCATGCGCACTGGGATGCATTGACACTCGACGCATGCGCAGTACGTTCGCCGCGGGATCGCGCATAGTTAGAATACTACACGCCCCGTACCCGCCCAATTTGAATTCCGCTGGCTCATTTGCGATGCGCTGCCGCAACTTTAGGAGCAAGTGCTTCCTGAATAACAGCACTTGCTCCTAAAATTTCGGCAGAGTAACGCAAATAAGAAGCGTTACTCCAGAGCAAAGATGCTCTGATCTACCTGAATCTGGCCCTATATGTTTATTATAACCGCCACTCGATTTTATGTTATTTTTAAAGTTTGTTTTCTTGGTATGTTTCTGGTAACGTAACTGGATGGGAAGCAGGCGCATCGATGCAAACATGTTTTGTGAACTATGCGCCTTGTATAAGAAACAAACAATAAACAATAAACAATAAACCGTTTGCGAATAGGGATTTGCGTAAGTTACGTTCACGTCATTTTAATTTACTATTTTCGACTTGATTTTGCACATGCGCACTGGGATACCTCCAAGGACGGCGCATGCGCCGTACAAACAACACGTAATTTACGTGGGGTCACGCTGATTTAACATAAATCACGCCCCTATCTTCTAAATTTGAATTGCACCGCCTTACGCCGCCAAGATTACACTACGCCGCCGTAAGTTACAGCGGCAATTCTTTGTGGAAAAGGATACGCCGCTGTAACTTACACCGGCGTAGTGTAAATTAGATAAACTATGCCAGCGGCCATTCTTTGTGGATCTGGCCCTTTGTTTTCAACCGTTTTCGGCTGCCTCTCTGTATAGTTCAGTGAACCCATGCAGGGGGTCACACACCCCCGCTACCGAGCTAACACCTTACAATATATATATAATTGTATTGTTTTTCTGCTTTTGGCAACATTGAGTATTTAATTGACCTGAACTGGTAACGTACATGAGAGATGTTAATAAATTAACTGCTTTCAGTTTGGCTTCTCTGAGCTTGTAACACCTTTCCTAAACATTGCTGCTAGAAAGATTATGCATTCAGTTCTTCAATCGTGGTAAACAAAACACTGATGTCTATCAAGTTCCCCCTCTCACAGCTCCTGTAACTTTGTGCCAGAAAAAGGCAATTTTATAACAATTGGCACAATTGCCAAAGGATGAAAAAATGTGTAAATTACATTTTGGATATTATTAGTTGCAAAAAAATAATCATCTTGACAATTATTATTTTTTATTATTATTTTTTTAAATGTATTAATGACTATTATTATTATTATTAATTTTGACTTTGACTATGTGCTAAGGCTTGCCATTGCTTAACCACTCATACTGTGAAGAAACTCTCCATAAACTGATGGTAGTCTAAAATCCAGACAGTGCTGGAGATCAGGGTTGCCAACCGTCAGTATTTTTACTAGCAGCCAGTAAAAAATAGGTGCTCTTCTCCTGCCAGTAAATGCCAGTGAGGCCGTGTACACACGGCAGAGAACCTCGACGGGCAGAACACATCGTTCCGCCCGTTGAGGTTCTCTGCCGGCCGTCGAAATCGGCGACCCGCCCGTCGGGAATGGCAACCAGCCATTCATCCAGGCGGGCCGTCGAGCAAAAAGAGAGTGCTCTCTTTTCGCTCGACGGGATTCCCGACGGGCGGGGCGAGCCAGGAGCGTACACACGGCCGAGGTCCTCGCTGGAATGCAGCTTCCAGCGAGGTTCTCGCTGGTTTCCAGCAAGAACCTCGGTCGTGTGTACGCCGCCTAAGAGGAAAAGGTTGCCAGTAAAAAAATATGGGTGTGAAGCTTGGATCGGAACTGGGCATGAGTAGCTCGGGTCTGGAGCCAGGCCAGGACCATCCAAGTGGCTGCTACAGTGTGTTTGGGTGGTACTGGTGGGGGGCGGGTCTGGCAGAGCATGTTGTGTGATATTATAGTGCAAGGGAGCTGAACGGAGCAGCCAGAGCCTCGTGTGCGGGTCTGCGGGACGGGAGCAAGTCAACTCAGGAGCAGGACTGTCGTTGCTGTTTGGACTGGAGGGAACTGAGAGGACCACCTGGCATGGAGAGAGACTGTCACTGTGACTCAGGAGGGGACTTGTCAGTAATCTGTGCTGCTGCACAGTCCTGTCCCTGAGCCACTTACTTACAATATATAAAAAAAAATAAGAAATATGTTTTTTGTCTTAATATTTACTTTAAATCACATTGCTTATTGCATATTGTACTTATTTGTAGCCCTATATTCTGAAATATGCACTTTGCACAATTTGCACAACCGTAATTTTGTAACTTTTGGAAATGGCAGTAAAAACATGGCCGTGCCAGTAAATTTTGGGTCTTGTGTCAATAAATTTGATTCTGGTCGGTTGGCAACACTGCTGGAGATGGCCTTTTTTTTACCACTTAAGGACCGCCTCCTGCACATATATACGTTGGCAGAATGGCACGGCTGGGCAGATCCACGTACAGGTACATCCTGTACTACTACCCAGCCGTGGGTCATGGGTCCGAAGCTCCGGGACCGGGACCGTGGGACTCGCGGACCCGATCGCCGCTGGAGTGCGGCGATCGCTCCCCGGAGCTGAAGAACGGGGAGAGCCGTGTGTAAACATGGCTTCCCCATGCTTTACTGTGGCGGCAGCATCGATCTCGTCATCCCTTTTATAGGGGGGACACGATCGATGACGTCACACCTACAGCCACACCCCCTACAGTTGTAAACACACACAGGGAACACATAACCCCTACAGCGCCCCTTTGTGGTTAACTCCCAAACTGCAACTGTCATTTCCACAATAAACAATGCAATTTAAATGCATTTTTTGCTGTGAAAATGACAATTGTCCCAAAAATATGTCAAAATTGTCCAAAGTGTCCGCCATAATGTCGCAGTCACGAAAAAAATCGCTGATCGCCGCCATTAGTAGTACATTTTTTTTTATAAAAATGTAATAAAACTATCCCCTATTTTTTAAACGCTTTAAATTTTGCGCAAACCAACCGATAATTGCTTATTGCGTTTTTTTTTACCAAAAATAGGTAGAAGAATACGTATCGGCCTAAACTGAGGAAAAACATATTTTTTTTATATATTTTTGGGGGATATTTATTATAGCAAAAAGTAAAAAACATTGCATTATTTATTGCATTATTTTCAAAATTGTCGCTCTATTTTTGTTTATAGTGCAAAAAATAAAAACCGCAGAGGTGATCAATTACCACCAAAAGAAAGCTCTATTTGTGGGAAAAAAATGACGCCAATCTTGTTTGGGAGCCACGTCGCACGACCGCGCAATTGTCAGTTAAAGCGACACAGTGCCAGTTTGCAAAAAGGGGCCTGGTCCTTTAGCTGCATTTTGGTCCGGGGCTTAAGTGGTTAAAAGAACTGTATTTAAAACAAATTCCCTGGAGCAGCCAGAAAAGAGAGACAGTCAATAGCCCTATTTTTCACAGAGCTCGACGGATAATGTTTTCATATCTAAGCTATATGATGGCAAACAAATGATATCAAATTCCCATTCCCATGTTATCCTTGCTATATCACCTTTACGTGTACAGTATGTAGCCCTAACAGTAAACTTATTTTATTTTCTCCCTTTTGGTCTACTAATTGTACAATTGAAAGTGTTTTTTGTAACTGTTCGAAGATTACTAAAAACAATAATTGCTGATCCTAACAGAAATCTTGTTTTTTTATTTGTTTTTTTAATTTGTAAACCAGTGGTAAGCAAAATCATAGAACAAGCTCTAAAAGACAGCAATGATCTTGGAACACATGTCTGTTTCAATTATAAAGGTGGGTTCTGTTTATGTTTAATTTTTGGGGATTTTAGTAGAATAAAAGTGCTTTAATATAAAAGAACAATATAGCAGTATATTGTATCAACTTACTTTATATGCTAGTCTGTTGGCACACAAAGTGAAAGACAGTATTCAGACATAGTCTCCAATGCAAATTTTTAGACTCAGCCAATCTGGATAACCAATTACAATTACCTCTAAGTTCATCATATATACCGACTATACCCTTAAAAACAACTTTCTTCACATTCCATAATGTTTTTCTTGGAATGTTGGTAAAATGGAAAGTTAGTGTCTGGTTTATACATTGCTTTCAACTTTCTAAAGATCTTGTTTTAAAAGCAGCCGTTTCACTTTGCTTTCTTTGCAGGACCAGATTTTCCATCCCGCAAGAACAGTATCCAAGCAGATATTGATCAACTCTGCAAGTCTTGTGCTTCCCATACATATTGGCAGAATAAGTCTAAAACAGCCAGTGTCAGTCAATAATGAGCTAAAGCATGTCTTCTTTAGATCAGCACCTTTTATCTAAAAATTATCTAAAAAGCAGTAGAGAATGGAGAGCTTTTAAGATAACACAGAGAAATATAAAATACACAATTACAACTACATAGGGATGAGCTTCGAATTTTTGAGTCAAACTCATGTTTGACTCGAACATTGCCTATTCGCCCAACAGCAAAACAATTTGGGGTGTTTGTGGCAAATTCAAAAAGCCGCAGAACACCCTGGAAAAGCCTATGGGAGAAATCTAAAGTGCTAATTTTAAAGGCTTATATGCAAGTTATTGTCATAAAAAGTATTTGGGGACCTGGGTCCTGCCCCAAGGGATATGTATCAATGGTGTCTGTTGTATCCAGGATACACTTATAGCCAGAATCCTCCAGTAGGTAACAGGTACCGTAACAGCACTGTAATGGTATCCAAACGATTTTAAATTGAGGAATAAGGAGGAAAGGAAAAAAAAAATAGTATAAAATAGTAAAAAAAATGTAATAAAATACTTCTCAAAAAAATCACACTGGTGACATGAACAAATATCCCAAAAAATATTAAAAACACACATAAAAAGTAAACACACAGCAACTCTCCACCTTAGATGCAGGGTGTAATCCAAAAATGTACCCTGGGAAACAGCGTACCGAGTGTACGCTGTTTCCATCATTCTTTTACTGCACATTATTGGATTACACCCTCCATCTAAGGTGGAGAGTTGCTGAGGTGAGGTGTGGGTCCACCCTGTCCGGTAAGGGTACCTAATTCTTACCTGATTTCAATATTTGAGGACTATGCTTTGATATCCGCATCTTATCCAAGAGGAATTTATCTGTAACATCTTCACGGTGTATGGACTTATTTTTTACTTGTTTGTTGTGATTTGTGATCTGAGTTGCAGCTGGCACTCATAACGTTTCACTGGTGTGGATTATCCATCACTATACAAGTGGCAAACCTGTATATATTGTTTATCACTTATAGTTATTCATATGAATATCACTACACATACCATTATTCAATGTCAGATTGGAAAGGCTCCAAGTAGTTTTCTACTTGGATTGTTTTATTTTGTCTGTGCACATTTTGTCACTTTGGTATTGATTTACTAAGCACTTAAAGCTATTGCTGCTACATTACAGCTACTGTATTTGTTTACGGTTGATGTGGTCAACTTTTGGAAGAGCATTAGCATTTAGGGACTGTGATCACTGTGTCACTAGGCCTACACAAGGTCCTCCTCATAGGGAGTTCCTATTTTTGGCGCTACACTTTATTTTCACGTTTTTCAAAATTATCTTTTTGTTGTGTTGGCTGCCTAGAGTTTATTTGGTTTAGCGCAATATAATTAATATTACAATTTTTTTGTGTGTAAAGTATGCCTGTAAAGCAGCGCTTGTTTCCCATGCTTAGAACTGTCCATGCACAAAGTGTCAATTCTGAAGGATAAAAAGTAATTTAAAATCACTGCTCCCGAAAAAAATGCAGTTTTTAAAACTTTTTGTTGCATTGATACATGTCCCCAGGGGCAGGACCCGGGTCCTAAAACACTTTTTAGGACAATAACTTGCAAATTAGCCTTTAAAATTAGCACTTTAGATTTCAAATGTTCGAGTCCCATAGACTTTAATGGGGTTCTAAAGTTCACACAAACTTTTGGTCTGTTTGCAGGTTCTGGTGCGAACCGAATGGGAGGGTGGTCGGCTCATCCTTACAACTACACAAAAAATGTAAATGCTATTTATTTTGTTTATATTATTCATTACAAACTCACCTATCTGTTTATGTTTCCATGTTTTTTTCCCTTGAGAAACCACTTTGAACCACTCCAAATTTCAAACCGCGACCATCTTGAGTAAGGGTAGATTTATATAGCATTCACTTTATTGAATGCCTCTGCCCTTACATTCGGGCATGCAGGCAGGAGGGTGTGCTCAGCTGTAAAAAAACACTCCTCCACGGTTAAAAATATTTAATGTTGATTGAGAGAGTTTATGTCAGCTTTAGCCCAAAACCTTTTTCTTCTCTTTTTTTTCTATTTAGATAAGATGAAATGGTTAACTTGCGGGTTATTTTTGCTGCCTGTGTCCTTATGGGGAGGTTTTTCCTATATTTTCTTTGCTGGAGATGCAACAGTGAATTGCAGAAACTCTCTTCAAAAGGTTGTCACAGAACAGTTGTCCTCGTTTGATGATTTTTGCTCACCTCTTGCTATGATAACAACTCACAAATTGTGGATGTTCCCTCACTTTCTGCCTCAGGGACAATGGTTGCCAAAACAAATAGAAAGGGTGACTCTTCCCGACGAGGACACAGTCAGCAAAAAACATTTGAGTGAGTGAGTGAGAAACTTGTATAGCGCAGCAAATGCAAACCTAATTGCCTCAAGGCGCTTTGCATCCAGTGTCGTCCTGATCCTTAGAAGAGGTGGGTCTTTAGTTTTTTCCTAAAAGCCGGTTGGTTTTCTTCCATGCGGATGGTCGTGGGTAGAGCATTCCATAGCCGGGGTCCTTGGACCGCAAATCTAAGTTCTCCCTTAGATTTGTAGTGGGTCTTGGGTATTTGGAAGAGGTTTTGGTTGGTTGACCGGAGCACGCGATTGGTGACGAAGGGTTTTATTTTCTCGCTTAAATATTGAGGAGCGTTTCCTTGTGTACATTTGTGGGTGAGGCAGAGGGTCTTGAATGTGATCCGATCCTTTACGGCCAGCCAGTGGAGGGATCTCAAGGCCAGGGAGATTGGTTCCCACGTTTTTTTCCCTGTTACCAGTCTGGCTGCCGTGATTGGACAAATTGTAGACGCAAAATCTGGTATTTTGTTAGTCCTAAGTAGAGGGAATTTGCATAGTCGAGTCGTGAATTGATGACTGTTCCAACCACTGCTGCTGTGTTCTCTTCCGGGATGAAGGGGATGAGTCTACGTAGCAAGTGGAAAAGATGATGAGAGCCGCTGACTACTGCTCCTATTTGTGCGTCCATCGTCATGTTTGAGTCAAAGATGGCTTTTGACTTTGTTGCTTGGCACGATGGTTTGTCCAAGGATGGTGGGTGGTGTCCATGTGGTCATAGAATTAGATTTCCGATTTGCATGGAAGATGATGAGTTCCATTTTGGATCCATTGAGTTTGAGGGAGCTTTCCCTCTTTCAATTATCGATCAGAGTGAGGCATTTTCCTAGGTCATGATATTGGTAATTTTTGTTGGTGATTAGAAGGTAAAGTTGCATGTCGTCTGCATAAGAGTGGTAGCGCAGGTCCTGTTTGCTGATGATTTTGAGGAGCAGGCGGATGTAGATGTTGAAGAGTAAAGGGGAAAGGGGTGATCCTTGAGGAACTCCGCATGTAGTGGTCCGTGTTTCTGACGTGAAGCCTCCCAGTTTCACGGATTGAGTGCGATTTTCTAGGAAGGATGCAAACCACGGCAGGGCCGAGTCTGAGACTCCGGCTACTTCTTTGAGTCAAGTGAGCAGGGTGTTGTGGTCTACCATATCAAAGGCTGCACTGAGGTCCAGCAGCACTAAGAGACAGGATTCTCCGTCATCTGCTGCTTCGAGAGCGTCATCCCATATCTTGAGGAGAGCTGTTTCTGTCCCGTGGCCTGGGCGAAAACCTGATTGAAGGGGATCTAGGAGTTTGTGGTCGTCCAGATGGGGCTGTAACTGTTGTACTACTGCTTTCTCTATGATCTTGGAGATGGTGTTCAGGCTTGTTACCAGTCTGCGATGGTTAGGGTCTTTAGGGTCCAGGTTGGGTTTCTTTAAGAGGGGTTTAATTATGCCTTGCTTGAGGGTGATCGGAACAATCCCTTCCTTGAACGATTGGTTTATAATGTGCATTATGGTGGGTGCCAAGATGTTGGTACATTCTTTCAAGAGTTTTTTAGGGATGGTATCATTCGGAGATGTGTTGTCTCGTAGGCTTCTGATGATGTTTTTAGTGGTGTCGATGGTAACTGGGGCCATCGAAAAATTTGTCGATCGTGGACCCTTTGTGTTGATTGCTTCTTTTTGCTTTATCTGAATGGGGTTGGTGCTTTTTTTCTGTTGAATTATTGCACGAATATTTTCGATTTTGTTCCCCACTCTAAAACAAAATAAAATGCTTTTACATACACTTTAACCTCCCTGGCGGTATGATTCTGTCTGGAATTACGTACCAAAAGCGGTACAATTATTTTGCATGGAAATTCTGCGTTTTATACTGTAGGCCTGCAATTTTTAGGAATAACTCACTTAAATATGTCCAAACCAGAGTCTAGTAGACATCCCGGGTATGATAAAGTTTGAAACACAAAATCATAAAATTATAATATAATAAATAACTATAAATAATTATAACAAATAATAATGTAATTATAATAAAAATTATTCACTAATGTAATCAAATCAAAATCACTGAAATTTGCTCAGTTGCAGAATTGTCGCTGTCATTACTTTTATTTTTTTATGACGAATTTTCCCACAAATCGCTAACGCTCAATTCTGCAAGTGATTATAATTTATTATCGCTGTTTTCTAGCTAATCTAAAATCACTTTTGACATAAAGGGACACTTTTGGTTGCTATGGACAATCTACAGTTTGCAGGGAGAAAAAAAATGTTTTTATTATGTAAAAGAACATGCAGGGCACTGGGCAGACCACTAGGGACAGGGGGGGTGTGTATTTTTTACATACAGTACTGTAATCTATCAGATTACAGTATTCTGTATGTAATGTGTTTGTTTACATTTTTGAATTTGCCGCCGGTCTCCGCCCCCGTGCGCCGTTACGTCGCAGGAAACGGAGATCGGCGGCGCGCAGGCACTGTGTGAGTCGAATGGAGGACGCCACTCGCTCACACAGCGGGGATGCATCGCTGGATCCAGGGACAAGGTAAGTACAGTACCCCGCCTGGATCCAAGGTAAGCCAGCGAGCGCTGCAGGCTCTGCATATTGACCCCGAGCGCGACTCGTGGATATCGCTATTTACATGAAAAATCCAACCCGAGTCGCGCTCGGGTTTACCGGCAGGGGGGTTAATAATGTTTTCAAATTTTCAAATTCTTTAATTTTGTGAGTTTTTTCTCTGTCTGTGCCCCCATTAGAGAGATTTGTCCCTCACGATTTGTCCTATTTACCATTATCATCTAAAGTAAAAATAAACAAACATTTCAAAATTTGGGTTGAATCAGAACAGAAAAAGAGGGGAAATCTTCCAATAGAGACACTAGTTCTGGTGACCCTGGTGACACCCTGGGATGCCCTCATTTGGTTACAGGACAGGAATTGAAGGGAAATCTCCACAGTGGGAGAAGACAGGGGTTATAAACCATCCTTACTCCAAGATGAAAAAAATCCCCCCAAAAATTGCCTATAGTGATACTTTAACATTTACGATAGTTTGACTGACAATTATTCCATCAAGCAACACTGTACCAAGTGATGAGTACATGCAAATTAGTATTATATATATTTTTGGAACATATAGCGCTTTCTTTTGGTGGTATGTAATAATCACATTGGGCCAGATTCACAGAGCAATTACATCGGCGTAACAGGAGATGCGCGGCGTAAGTCTAAATGTGCGCATGCGTTTCCGCATCCCAAAAACGAGATACGCAAGAAATCTACTTTTTTAGTCCGGCGCAATTTCGATAGACAGGCGCATCCGTCCGCGCAAAACTGCGCTTGACACACCATTGATTTGCTATTCAATTATGCTAATGAGGGAGTTACGGGGATCCACAAAAGAACGTTGGTGCAGCGCAGGCTACGCGCTGTGCGCAACAGCTGCGCGGCCTGTCTAAAATTAGACCATATAAAAGGTGGTATAAAATTAGACAGTTCGTCTACATGTCAGAGAAAGCAACACTGTTAGTGAGGAGCTGAGCAGTCACACGTGTTGCACAACAATCTGTATGCCAACATGCCAGTGGCATCCATGCTCATAGCTATACTACTGACTTTAGATGAGCAAAGAAGGAGGAGAGCACGGAGGAGGGCACAGGAGAGGATTTTTTTTTTTTTATCCAAAAAAAAATTCTTTGCTTTCATAAACATTTTGAGCAGAAATATACATACATATATACATCAATACATAACAAACATACAAATTACAAACACGGTCTCACTATCTTTCAATAGCCCTTTAAAATCTTGATGGATATAATAATCTAATCTGATACAAGCCCCTCACTCTTCACTTGATATATCACACACGCATAGACATCTTTGGCATGAGAGATTCTGAGGTGTCTCGCATCTTCAGATTCACCCCTCATGCCATCCTGGAATTAATCACAACCCTGCAGGAGCCCAACACCAGCCTGCAGGAAAGGGCCTGCAGATTGACATAAGTGATGACCTGACCCCTGAACCAGACAATCCCCCCCTAACCGAGGCTACCCTGTCTTCTGAGGGAAGAGCAGTCAGGAGACAGCTCACATTAGGCATCTTTGCACGTTAAACACACACATTAATCATGGCACAATGAGAATGCATGCATGCACACCACTGTGGTCCCTGGCACAGACACATCACATCCTCATCTAATTGGATTAGCACAAGCCCACCATGCTGGACTTGTGAGCAGCAACGCCACGCCACGGCTCCAATTATGTCACTGTACATTCTTTTTTTTTTTTTTAAGTGTATTTTGTGCGTGAACTCGAGAGAGAGGAGCCGGACTTGGGAGTAGGCAGACCCTCCCCCCGGAGGCAATCGCCATCCTTCTCCATGCCCCCGGTGACAATGGCTGGTGTGAGGGGGGCCTCCCACTCACCCCACCCTACCTGCTCCACTTGGGAGCCCAACTGGGGCCCAACAGGACCCCAACGGGGCAGATGGACTCCCCCTATGAGAGAGTGAGTGGGTCTAGCCCACTTAGCCATCCCCGTAGGTCCTTCGCCTCTCTTTATTTTAGGAGACCGCATGGCCAAAGTGTGTGCGTGTTAAACCAATTTCGTGTGCGTGCAAGTGTGGTGGTTTTTGTGGGGGGGGGGGGTGGGCGTACTAAGCACAGGCGTACCTTGCATAGCACACCCACCGGGAGCCGGGCTGAGACCACCAAACTCAATTCACATGTAGCCGAGACCAGGATCCGAACCCTTGGCTGCAGAGGTAAATGGCTTGTCAGCGCAGTGCCAATCACGTTGAGCCACCACAGCTCCCTGTACATTCTTTTTAAAAAAAAAAAATTCAATTTTTTTTAACCACTTAAGAACCGCCGCATGTACATTTACGTCGGCAGAATGGCACCGACAGGCACATCAACGTATATATACGTTGGTGCCTTGGAGGGGATCAGGGGTCCGATCGGACCCCCTCCCGTACATGCGGCGGTCCACGCGGCTGCAGGAGCGATCCGTTTTTGTCCGCCACCTCCGGATCGCTCTCAGCCAATGCGCGCGCTCCCCCTGCAGTGCACTTCCTCCTCCTGTGTAAACACAGGAAGGAGGAAGCGACGTGATCTCTCCCTCGGTGTTTTTTTTAACCACCGCTGAGGAGAGATCACAACACAAGTAAGTCTGCACAACACTACTCTGCACCTACACTACACAAAAAACACATTTAACCCCCGCGATCGCCCCCCCCCTCCCCCTGTCACAGTGTCACTGAATGCAGTAATCATACATGTATGATTACTGTATTTAGTGTCAGTGTGACAGGCAGTGTAAAAGTCAGTTAGTGTTAGGTTCAGGGTAGCCCTGTACCCCACCCCTAATAAAGTTTTAACCCCTTGATCACTGCCCTAGTTAACCCTTTCACTCCCTATTGCCAGCGTCACTAAGCGATCATTTTTCTGATCGCTGTATTAGTGTCGCTGTTCCCGCTAGGTAGCTAATTTTTTTTATTGCGATTTTTTTTTACTAAAGACATGTGGCTAAATAAATTTTGGCCTAAATGTTTGACTAAAATTTAGTTTATTTGATTTTTCTTATAACAAAAAGTAAAAAATATTGATTTTTTTTCAAAAATGTCGCTCTATTTTTGTATATAGCGCAAAAAATAAAAATGGCAGAGGCGATCAAATACCACCAAAAGAAAGCTCTATTTGTGGGAAGAAAAGGACGCAAATTTTGTTTGGGAGCCACGTCGCACGACCGCGCAATTGTCTGTTAAAGCGACGCAGTGCCGAATCGCAAAAAACACTTTGGTCATTTGGCAGCATATTGGTCCGGGTCTTAAGTGGTTAAAGTGTATTTTGTGCTTGAACTCGAGAGAGAGGAGCCGGACTGCAGAGGGACTCCCCCTATGAGGGAGTGAGGGGGTCTAGCCCACCCAGCCAGCCAGCCCCGTAGGTCCTTCGCCTCTCTTTATTTTAGGAGACCTCATGGCCAAAGTGCGTGTGTGTTAAACCAATTTCGTGTGCGTGCAAGTGTGTTTTTTTTTTGGGGGGGGGGGGGGTGGGCATACTAAGCACAGGCGTACCTTGCAAACACCCACCGGGAGCCGGGCTGAGACCACCAAACTCAATTCACATGTAGCCGAGACCGGGATCCGAACCCTTGGCTGCAGAGGTGAAAGGCTTGTCAGCGCAGTGCCAATCACGTTGAGCCACCACAGCTCCCATCACTGTACATTCATACACCATTCACACGGACCTGGGGATCACTTCTCCCTGGTCCTGGGGAACCCTTCTCCACCAAAACTGAGGGTGACACCCCTATTCTGGCAGGAATATCACCCCCACATTCCAAAAACATTCACAACACAAAAAAAAAAAATGTCCAGCAAAAAAAGGGGGAAAACAAATTGAGCCACGGCCCCAGCTCCTCAGGGGAGACTCATGGGGAGGGGGGGTAATCCGGGGAAGGAGGAGCAGCCCCTGGTCTCTGCCCACCTGGCGGCCTGCCCTCCAAGGCCACGGCAATTCTGTTCAGGCCAGCACCTAGTGTTGCCGTGCTGGCCTGGATAGCCTGGGTGAGGGCCCTCACATCCTGCCCAACGTCTGCTGTTGTAGTCTGCAGTACGTTTACGCAGTTTGTAAGAGCCGGGGAGTGGCAGTCCAGGTCCCCAAGCGTATCCTTTATGGAGGACAGGCTCTCCTCCATCCGCCCCAAAGTCTGGCTGACCTGTCCCAGATGGCGGGTCTGAAGGGCCTGGGCCCTTCTCAGATTGGCGGGCAGAAGCTCGGCCACCCCCCTGGTCTTCTGGGACGACTTCCTGCCTCCAGCTGAGGCTTGTGGCCGGGGAGAAGGGGAGGACCTTGGGAGAGGAGCCCTGTTGGGGGAGGAGTGGGAGGGGCTACCCCTTATGGAGGGCTGGCTGCTGCCAGCCAGAGAGGAAGACTCCTCCAAAAACAAAAATCCACTGGCTGATATGACATCCTCCTCCTCCTCAAACTCCTCCTCCTCAACCTCCTCCTCTTCAACCTCCTCCGAGGACTCCGGCATTGTCTGGGGGTCCTCATCAGACTGTTGTCCCTGGGATGGTGCGGTCAGCCCAGATGGCCCAGCACCCTCCTGCACATCTGTGGATGACACAAAACATTCACAGGTTGGAGGATCCACACACTTGCCACATATTCCCTTCCCCCCCCCACATGCTACACACCTGATAGGGCAAAAAAACCTTACCTGGCATCACGCCTTCATGACTGGAGTCATAGCCAGGCAGGCCCTCCACCTGTTGTCTATGAAAGGTGTGGGCCACCGCACGCTCCTCTGCTGTCAGCCTAACAGGGCATGGTGGGCCCCCTCCTGTGCCCCTGGCATTGGCTGCCATTTTGGCCAGCTTCTTTCTGACCAGATGCCGGAGGTCATTGATCTTCTTTTCAATCCCCGACCGTGTCCGGGTCTCCCCCCCGATGCATTCACCTCGTCAGTAATGTGCTGCAAGATCTCACGCCTCCTGGCCGGGGGGGTGTTGGCACTCTCCGGGCCGTGGAGGAAAGGCCCATATTGGGTAATGGCCCGGGCAAGAATTTGTTTCTCCCCCAAAGTAAAATTTAACTTCCTCTTCCTCTCAGTCATACTCATACAAAAACTCTCTCCCAAACAATCAGCAAAAATCACTCACAAAAACAATCAGCAAAAATCACTCACAAAAACAAGCAGAACAAACAAACAAAAATCTATCAACCAAAAAGTCTCACAAGCAGTCACCAAAAAACACTTTCAAATATCTTCTACAAAACACTAGATCAAACAGTCCACAAATATAACAAAGACAAATCACAACGCAACAAACAACAGAACAAAAGCACCTTGCTGTATAGGGAGGGATTTAAAGGGATGCACTTTTGCAAAGGAAGTGCGTTTGTGTCTGTCTATTTATGCTGTCTGCGTAGTTCACTAAGTAGCCCTGGTCCACTTCCAATTTCACTGATTGCGCCGTTACCGAGTTGTGAGCATGCGCACAGAGGTGCTGACCATAGTCTGCTTCATGTGCGCATGCGCGAGCCGGCCGGCCCTTCATTTGCATGGGGTCACGGCTCATTTCAATGTAACACGCCCACGTCCTTCCCAATTTGAATTACTCCGCCTTACGCCTCTGAAGTTCTGTTGCACAGGCGCTAATTTCTGCGCAAATCAATCGAGAATACGGTGATTGCGCCGCTACATTGCGGCAGTCTAACGTAAAGGAGGTGTGCTACGCCAGTCAAAAAATGCACCGATGTACGTGAATCTGGCCCATTGTTTTTTTACTATGGAAAGGAAAAAAATTGTTTCTCTAACGTTCTGTTAAAATAAAAATGCCAGAATAGTACAAAAACTCCTGAAATCATTCTTTTTTAAAAAGTAGACAGTCCAAGGTAATCTAATTTTTGTCACAATTTTTTGAAAAATAAAGAAACATGTCTGTAGTGAATTGTTAAACACAGAGTTTGAGAATGATGCACTAGATACATTAACCACTTAATTACCATACCACATACATTTACTGTGCAGGGCAGCCCTTAAGCACAAAATCACATACCTTAAGTGATTCTTATTGTCTTCTCTGGGGTGTGCACGATGGCCCCCTGTACCCGCCGTTCATTCGTAGGAGAGACAGAACAGTGGTTTGCCTATGTAAACAAGGCAGACCACTTTTCTGTCACAGAGGAAGAGAGAAATCTTGTGTTCCTGCTAGTCAGTCCATCCCCAAACAGTTAAAAAAGCATTTCCTAGGAGCACACTTAACCCTTTGATTGCCCTTGATGATAACGCCTTCCTGCCAGTGTCATTTATACAGTGACAGTGCATTTTTTAGCACTAAATTGGTGTCACTGGTCTCCAAAAACTATTTAAAAAAAAGTCTATAATTCTATCCCATAGTTTGTAGACGCTATAACTTTTGCGCAAACCAATCAATATACGCTTTTTGGGATTTTTTTGACAAAAATATGTAGCAGAATACAAATTGGCTTAAATTGATGAAGAAATTCATTTTTTTTTTAAATCATTCAATTTGTTTTATAGTAGAAAGAAAAAAAAAATATATATATATATTTTTTTTTAAAACACATAGATGAGTTCTTGCTGGAAAAAAAATGAAGCAACAGACAACATGGATTCATGAAAGACAGAAGTTGTCAAACAAACCTGATTTCTTTTTATGAGGAGGTAAGTTAAACTTTGGACGTTGTATACTTGGATTTTGCAAAAGCATTTGACACAGATCAACAAACACAGCTAAGGTGTAAGGTAAAGTTTAATCGGAAATTCCGATCGTGTGTGGGCCCCATCTGACTTTTTTCCATTGGAGTAAAACAAATAGAACATGTTTTAAATTCTTCTTATGGAAAAAAATCAGATGGGAAATCCCGATCGTCTGTGTGGAATTCCATCTGAGAAAAATCCATGCATGTTTAGAATCAAATCGACGCATGCTCGGAAGCATTGAACTTCATTTTTCTCGGCTCATCATAGTGTTTTACATCATGTGTTTTTAATGGTCTGAATTTAGTCTGACAGTGTGTATGCAAGACAGCTTGAACGGAATTCCGATGAAAAAATCCATCAGATTTTAGGCCATCGAATACTCCAATCGTGTGTACGCGGCATTAATGTCCACATGCATTTATTCCGGTGTTGGCTTCACATACTTGCCCTAGACCTGTGGTCTCCAATCTATCAAAACAAAGGGCTAGATTATTGTCCTTCAAACTTTTGAAGGGCTTGACTGTGGCCGGTGGGAGTAGAAAATGCCCCAACATCGGGGGAGTAAACAATTCCGTAGGCTCATGGTCAGTGAAAGTAGAATACATTTTGTCATTAGTGCCTGTGGAAGGAATAGTGCCCCATTACGGGTATTGGTGAGAAAAATAGTTCCCCATCACTGGTGTCAGTGACAGGAATATTACCCCGTTGTTGGTGTTAGTGGAAGGAATAGTTCATCATATCAGTGAAAGGATTAGTGCCCTAAAGGTTGAATAAATGCAAGCAAAGAGCCACATTCCCGAAAGTGATGACAGTGAACTATGCCATATCAGAGCTTTTATAAAAATTCAAAAAATAAAAGATATTTTATCATTCCTAATTTTAAAAATTGTGACCAGATTATAAATACAGTAGGTCAAATGACAGATAAAGTTTAACTAACCAAGGAGGCTGAAAGTGAATCATGTTGTTCTGCAATCAAGTTGTGTACAAATTAATACAGGGACTTTTAACAATGGGGAAAATGTACTTACTAAGCAAGTTAACCTAGTCGTACACAAATCCTATGGTCCAGTTGATGTTTTATTGTTCTAGCAATAAGGGGAACAGCCTGAAGAGAAGAGGTATATGATCTCATTCGAAAAGTTTCTGCAAACCCAGGGAACCATTGTTCTCAAGCCGAAGGGTTTTGTGAGAATTTTACCCAGAAAGTTAACAGTACAGATCCTTTTTTTGAAAATGTTAAGCCATGAAAATGATATATATATATATATATATATATATATATATATATATATATATATATATATATATATATATATATATATATATATATATATATATATATATATATATATATATATATATATATATATATATATATACTGTGACAGGAAGTCAGGTAAATCTGTGGGTGTTGTCACAGACGGGAGATACATTTCTGCCTTGTTTAGACAATTCACCAATTACTATCAGGTTTAAGGACCTTGGATAGCTTCAGCTGTTGAGAATGAGGCAATTAAGGTCTCTACAAGTTATCCAGAGTATACCTACTAATTTCTGCTTCCTGAGGCCTTTGAGTTAAGGAGAGCAGTGGGCTGAGAAAGACTTCTGAAGGTGAGGTCGTATCAGTATTTCTGTGTGATAAATATCAAAGAGACTTTTTGTTTTCTGCTGTATGACCAGCAGTGTCTGCCCAGCAGTAGGCTGTGCCAGACTCCATAGGTAGGTTCCTGTGTTGTGAAGGTAAATGCTCCAAGTGGCAAGGGTTTATTTTATGTTTTGGTTTTGTTTATGCTGCTTTGATGCTTGCACTTGTTTCCAGCAATATGGAAGAATAAACCATATCCTTTGTTTTCAACCATACTCAACTGCCTTTCTGTATAGTTCAGCGTGTAGTGAACCTATCCAGGGAGTCACACACACCCGCTACCGAGCCAATCCCTCACAATACACAATTTGATATTTTTAGACATTGTAGAAAAAGACTGGAAAAAGTAAGGCATTAAGAATATTTAATTACTACAGTTGTGTTTGTGGGTAATTATTATTGGTCGAAATATGCGTGTTATCATGTAGACATACTCTAGTAGTTGACTAGAATTAGTTTAGGTATACAATTTATTTTTGTGTATAATTAATATTTTTAATTACTATATAAGAAATTAATTCTTCTTGTAGCAAAAATGTTCCAGTTAAATGATGCTACACTCAGAAAAATAAATAGCACAAATTAGAAAGCTGCCAGATCCTCAATGATATTGTATGTTTTTAGGTAAACTAAGATAATTGTATTTGTATAGAAGAATATTAATTTATTCTTTAACAAATTATTTACTTCACAATTTAAATTCCCCTGATAACCTGAGGATAGACATGTTTAGTCCCAGGATGTCACCTGGTGGTAAGGTTGATTTATTAAATGAATATACAAAATGTTAATTAATAATCTGGGCTACCAATAGGAAATAATATTATACCCTCTGGGTGGTTTTATGAATTGTATTATTTGCACAAAATAAATTGCAAGACAGAAATAGATTATCTACGAGGGAGAATAAAACATATCACACCCATAATCTATAGATTGATTATCTGGGAGAGACACTAATTCAAGATCGAGAGACTCAACATCTGACACACACTTCGATAAATCCAGGACACAAATCTTCAGCATAGCTAGATGCCATTTTGGGAATATAACTCCACCCCTTGATCAGCAGCCATTTTAAGGGTCTGGACAGCAGCCATTTGAAAGCCTTCTTTTTGTACACAGGGATCCCCTATATCTGCTTTGGAGGGTAACTATAATGTATTATTAAGTGTTCTTGCATAGCAAGATCACTTATTTTTCTCTCATATATATTCTTATTATTCTTATAGCCAAATTTACCACCCTAACTCCTCCCATAGTTTTTACACTACATAGACAAGTAATATACCGAAACGTGCGGATTGTTCCCGATCGTGTTGCTATTACTTTTTTGTGGCGAAATTTTCCCATAGGAATGAATGGTGAAGCTTAGAGTGTGGGATGTCAAAAAATGAAAAATCAGGACATGATTTCTAAACTGCGACCACTCCCTCATTTTCTTGTTCAAGTATTTTATTGGTAACAAAGAAAACAGAGTATAATAACAAGCATTTCTGTGTGCAATGACAAAGGGTATACACTGGTACATTCTGAACAAAGTGATTATTAACATGTCTACAATGTCAACTAAGTATATCTAGTTTGAATACAAGTACTACACAGTAAGGGATATCGGAGCAGTGGAATCAACTAGGAACAAGGTAATTAAAGACAAGTGGATCCAAAAGAACAAAGTAAGCAGCTCCAAATGAAAAGTAGTACAAACCATCAAGTTTTACTCTGTATGTACAAAATTAGAGAACCATAAAACAAATAGGGGTAGTGTATTACAGCACTGCCCATATGTATTCAAATACAGTGTTTTAATGGAGGGACAGAGATGTCCCAAAAAATAAAGATGGGAACGGAAAACAGAGAGAGGAGAAAGTAAGAGCGTGAAACAGATAATAGAGAAGGTGAGAAAAGTAGAGGGGAAGGAGAATGAAGAGGTTGTCGGTATGGTCGCCAAGGCACCCGGGGAGTCACAGAATCAAGTTGTAGGAACATCATAACGCTCACGGGGTAGGCAAGGGGATATCAGAATCAGGGGGGAGAAAGTGCTCTACCCATGGGGACCATGTTTTGTCATGCTGAGGGACTCGATCTAGAACAATTGCTTCTGTCTTACTATTAGGCATGTGCAAAAGTGAAAAATTTGTTTCGTCATTTAATACATTTCGTTAAGTTAGGTTCGTTACATGTGTTGAATTCGTTTTCGGAATTCGTTCGTTTTCGACCGAATTTTGAAAAATCCGGTCGAAATCGAAAATATTTCGACCGTTTTTGGAATTCGTTCGTTTTCGACCGAATTTCGAAAAAAAAACGGTCGAAATCGAAAATATTTCAGCCAGATTAGAAAACAAATAGTCTCTTTTCGAATAGAATTTTTTTCGAATTAAATCCGAAAATATATATATATATTTTTTTTTTTTGAATTCGGATCGAATTTAGTCCGCGGGTATTCGATTCGGAATTCGAAAAAAAAATATTTTCGAATTTAATTCGAAAAAAATTCAATTCGAAAAGAGACTGTTTTCTAATCTGGTTGAAATATTTTCGATTTCGACCGTTTTTTTTCGAAATTCGGTCGAAAACAAACAAATTCCGAAAACGGTCAAAATATTTCGCTAATATAGCAATTCGGGAATTCGTATGCATCCGAATGTCCGAATAATGGAAAATTAGTCCGAATTTCGATTCGGAACGAAACAAAATGCACATGCCTACTTACTATGTATCATTGCTTGGGTCACTCTGTGTTTCACCTCAGTTATATGGAGTCTAGAGGACTTCCAAGCCTTGGCTATAGTTTGTTTAGCGGCCGTGGTTAATTGAAGGAGGAGGCGGACCTGGGCCCTAGTGTAGTCACCTTTAACCACTTAAAGACCCCCGCACGCACATATATGGCCACAACATGGCTCGTACAGGCACAAGGGCGTAAATTTACGTCCCCGCCTGAGTGCGGTTCGGGGGTCCCATCGGGACCCCCTCCGCGGCGTGCGGGGGTCTCCCTACCTCTGGGAGCGATCCGGGATCTGCGGGCGGATGTCCGTGTTTTCCGCCCCCCCCCGCGATCGCTCCCAGCCAATGGGAGCGCGCTCCCAGCCTGTCACTTCCTCCTCCTGTGTTTACACAGGAAGGAGGAAATGATGTAATCTCTCATCGCAGCGCTGTTTCCCAGCGCTGCTGATGAGAGAAGACATGACAAGTAAGTGTGCACCAACACAACACTGACACACACTCACATAGGCATATTAACCCCTTGTGATCGCCCCCCCCCACCCTCCTGTCACAGTGTTACTGAATGCAGTGATTTAATCACTGCATTTAGTGTCAGTGTGACAGGCACTGTAAAAAACAGTTAGTGTTAGGTTCAGGATAGCCCCCCCACCCCCCCTAATAAAGTTTTAACCCCCTGATCACCGCCCTAGTTAACCCTTTCACTCCCTATTGCCAGCGTCACTAAGCGATCATTTTTCTGATCGCTGTATTAGTGTCGCTGTTCCCGCTAGGTAGCTATTTTTTTTTATTGCGATTTTTTTTTTTACTAAAGACATGTGGCTAAATAAATTTTGGCCTAAATGTTTGACTAAAATTTAGTTTATTTGATTTTTTTTTAACAAAAAGTAAAAAATAGTGTTTTTTTTTCAAAAATGTCGCTCTATTTTTGTATATAGCGCAAAAAATAAAAATCGCAGAGGTGATCAAATACCACCACAAGAAAGCTCTATTTGTGGGAAGAAAAGGACGCAAATTTTGTTTGGAAGCACGTCGCACGACCGTGCAATTGTCTGTTAAAGCGACGCAGTGCCGAATCGCAAAAACACCTTGGGTCATTTACCAGCGTATTGGTCCGGGTCTTAAGTGGTTAATATGGTTTAGCAAGGCCAAAGTTGGATCAGGGAGAAGGGTATCATGTAACAGAGTGGAAGCCATCTGGAATATTGCTGCCCAAAACTGCTTTACCAGAGGGCAGGACCACCAGATATGTTCATGGGTACCTCTCTCTCCGCAGTCCCGGATCACTCCCTCAATTTCAAGCAGACCTACACAAATCTTATATCAAAACGTTTAGCTATCCCTGCTGCCACTACACGTGTCCACGGCTAAGCGATAGTCCTAAGCATTTTCACAATACAACCATTTGTTTGCAACCTACGCCATCCATTGACCTCCATTGACTTCCATTGAAATTACAGCCTGGAAACCTAAAATTTTAAAGGCAATATATAAACTGCAACTGTGCCTTCAATTTTAATATTTCAGAAACATACTATACATCAAAATGTAGGTCTGGGTCTTGTGATTCACATAATATAAAGATATTCGCTGTACAATTATACAACTGTCTGGGGGGCGTGGCCAGGATGTGAGAGAGAGCAGACGTGTGCTAGCTGAGCTCCGCTCCTACCTTAATCCTGGCTTGATTTTAGCGCAGATTCCTCCTTCCAGTAACTGCCTGCCTGACACCCTGGGGCGGAAGAAGACACCTCCGCTGTCTCCGGGTAAGCTCCGATCGTCCTTGGCGGCCGGTGATCGGGCCGCGGCGGCCATCTTGCACACGAGGCTCCCCGCACAAGAGATGTCGGCTAGCTCCCCTGCCTCCCCTGTTCCACCGGCATCCCATGCCACTTCACACGCGGAGCTCCTGTGGGCTATTACGGAGGGTCGAGATTCAGTCATGGTCAAAATAGACCACATTGTTGCGGACGTCAGTCTGATTCGGCACGACATGGACAAATTTAGGGCCCAATTCGCCGAGGCTGAGGGCCGCATCTCACAGCTGGAGGACTCCACCAGGGCCGATTCCAGGGACCTGCATGCTTTACAGGAGAAATCCATTGACACCGAAAATAGGCTCAGGAGGAATAATATCAGGGTCCTGGGCCTCCCTGAAAAGGTGGAAGGCCTCAGGCCTGCAGAATTCACTGATCTCCCTCCTGGATCTGCCTGCCATGCCGCCTACATTTGTGGTTGAAAGGGCCCACAGAGTCCCCCCAAGCCTCCGATTCCAGGTGCCCCTCCTCGGCCTTTTCTGCTTCGCCTGCTGAATTACAGAGACAGGGACCGAATCCTGGCAGTTGCCAGGGCGAAGCGAGACCTACTCTACAATGGAGCCAAGATCATGCTGTTCCCTGACTACTCCCTGGAGGTGCAACACCAACGCTGCTCGTTTACCGAGTTGCGGAGGCGTCTACGAGACCAAGGCCAAGTTTAGTTTGCTCTATCTTAGCAAGCTGCGGGTGATCGATGGTGACCATATGCGCTTCTTCATGGATCCGGAGGCGGCTATGTCATGGCTGGAGGGTCGCTGATGTCTTCACCTAGTGGCAAGTACCCCTGTTTTTTTGTTTGCACCGGTCACTTCCCCCTACGGTATTTCTACCACCTGTTTCCATTTGCCGGCTCTGATGTGGCCCCCTTGATGCAGAATTTTTAATTTTTTTTTGGATATGTTTTACTTTACTTTGCCATTCCTGCCAGTGTTTTTAGTGTGGCCGCCGCTGCCTTCACCCTTCCTCTGCTGCTGACTGGTGTGAGGAGCCTGTCATGTTTCCCGTGGAGTCGTTTATGGACTGGGGATTGTGATCTGCCTACCTCCCCCTTGTTCCCCTTTATTTTGCTGCCACTTGATTTGTTTTAGCCGGGGAATCTGCTCAGACACTGTCATTAGGAGATTGGTTGCCCAGTGCACTGACCAAGGCACGCACTACCTCGGCTCACGAACGTAGTGACATTCCAGGTTTGCTACCCCCCAGGTTTTCTTTCCCCTCCTTCCCCCCCTTTTTTTTGGTGTGTCCTTCACTGTGCTGTTTGGAGACCGGATGTCGACCATTAGGTCTTTGCTACAGCCATCGTCCGGCTGCTGTAGCAGGCGACCTGGCGCTTGCGTGTAGGGCCCCCTGTTTAGGGGCTCATTTACACTGTGTTTGTTTGTTCTTGGGGAAAAACTATTCCCGCCCCCTGACCATTGTTAGAGGGATGGGACAAAGTAGGATAGGCACCATGTGTCTGGGAAGTTTGTTTTGTTTTGTGTTGGTTATGTTTTTTATGCTCAATGTCGTTTATTGCTCTCTAACTGTGTTATGCTCAAGTGTTATTGGCATGCAATGCAGTGTGCTCGGGATCTTGCTGCTCCTGGGGTGTCCCAGGGTGTACTTACATAGATATCCTTTCTTTTTCCTGCCCCCCCTGCCTGATGGCTGACTGCTCACCTGACTTCTTCACCATTTTTTCCTGGAATGTCAGAGGCCTTAATTCTAAGTTCAAACGTGCCACCCTCTTTCAATATCTAAAATCTAAAATCTCAAAATCTCAATATCTAAAATCTCTAAAATCTCACTCGCCTCAGCTTATTCTTCTCCAGGAGACTAATCTCATGGGCAGCAGGATCCTGACTCTCAAGAAGCCCTGGACACAACGTGCAATACATGCTACATATTCTACTTATGCCAGGGGTGTGTCGATCCTCATTCACAAAAAAATTCCGTGCGTGATTGAGGAGGTCCGCACAGACCTCCTGGGTTAGTATGTGATACTGGTTTTCACGCTATGGGCACAGCGGTATATTGCTGTTAATTTGTACATCCCCCCTTTTTCATCTGCCCTGTTGTTTGATGTGAGACCGGGGAGGGTCTTGGTGATGGTGGATTTTAATGCCATTTTGTCCAACGACCTGGACAGACCTATGCCGCCCAAACATCGGTGTATGGACCTGCCTGCCTGGGCTCAGGCGGTGGGTCTGGAGGAGGTCTGGAGGTGGAAGCACTGATGTGAGAGCTTACTCGTGTTTTTCGGCTTCATATAAGACCGCATCCCGGATAGATTTGGCCTTCTCCAACCCCGCACTGTTAGCGGATGTGTTGGGGGCGGATCATTTTGATCTGCTGATGGTGGCTCAGCGAGACTTACATCTGCACATAGCCGAGGTGATGCGCTTGGAGATCCATAAGGGTAAACAGAGGGCCTTTGAACAAGGTGACCGCAATGACCGTTTGCTGGCCAACACGACCAGCCCCTCATGACGATATCACTCCTCAGGACCCCTGGGGGTGGAACAGTTTCCTCCCCCCAGGACATCTTACAGACTTTCAATGATTTTTACAGGACTCTATACTCTTCTGGCCTGCCCGCGGATTTCCGGCCCGAGACGCTAAACGACCTGCTGGATCCATTGGCGCTTGGCTGGCTTTCTGATCGGAAGAGGGAAGCCTTGGTACAACCATTTACAGCCCTAGAGGTGCAGACAGCCATTCAGTCCTTTCCGCCGGGCAAGGCGCCCGGGCCGGATGGGCTTCCCCTGGATTTCTATAGGGCACATGTGGGCCTCCTGGCCCTCTTGTTGGCAAAGCTGTATTCCACATGTTTAGAGGATGGCAGTCTCCCCGCATCCATGTACCATGCCCACCTGACGCTAATATACAAACCTCCTAAGGACCCTACCTCCTGTGCTTCTTACCGACCCATTGTGCTTCTAAATACAGACTTTAAAATACTGACTAAACTTCTCACCCTTCGGTTGTATCCCATGCTGCCCGCGGTGATAGATCTGGACCAGATGGGTTTCATGCCCCGGAGGTCAAAGGATGTGAACCGTAGGAGACTTTTCACTAGTATACACGCTCAACACATTAACATAGGGATGCAAACGTTGGCCTCGTTAGACGTCGACACGGTAGAGTGGCCTTTTTTGTGGGAAACTTTGCGTAGGATGGGATTCCCTTTACTTTTCATCAAGTGGCTCCAGGTGATATTTAAGACCCCCACTTCCTTGGTGCACCTGGGAGGTGGCCTATCTGTCCCCTTTAGGCTCTTTAGGGGCACTAGACAGGGTTGTCCTCTTTCTCTGGCCCTATTTGCCCTTGCCATTGAACCTGTGGTGGAGGCTCTCTGCACTTCATCGCATATTAAGGGTCTCCGGGTGGGCTTGCTAGAGGAGAGGGTGGCCCTGTATGCGGGCGACATGTTACTTTTCCTAAATGATGCGGGTCCCTCGCTGCGGGGTGCACTGACTGTTCTTGACACATTTGCCTCGGTCACTGGACTTAGGGTAAACTGGTCCAAATCCCTGCTCTTCCCGATTGACCAAGCAGCCAGATCCACCTCCCCACCTGATAGCCCCCTCTGCTGGGTCAGCTCCTTAAAATAGCTAGGTGTACACGTCTAAACTCAAGGCATGGAGTACCCTTCCTCCGTCTGTTTGGGGGAGGGGGAATCTTATCAAGATGAAAATTGTTCCTAAGCTTATTTACCTCTTCCGTCACTCCCCGCAGTGCGTGCCCAAGTCCTTTTTTCGTAAGTTGAACCAATTTTTTTCCTCTTTCATTTGGGGCCCCTCCCCGCCCAGGTACAGGCTAACAACACTAATGAGGCCGCGGACTCGGGGTGGCATGGCATTCCCAGACTGCTATAAGTGCTACCTGGCTACCCAGTTGGTGACTGCGGCCTGGTGGTTGCGGCCGGATGGGACGGTTGGCTCGCTGGAGGCCCTCCAGCTTTTGCTGTTCCGGGGCCCCCGGGCACCTTACCCCCTGACCTCCTCCATGCTTACCACCCTGCAGGCATGGCAAACCGGTCTAGCCATTGAGAAGTGTAAACCCTCTGAGGTTTCCCCTAATGCTCCGATCTGGATTAATCCTAGCCTAGCCCACTTCTATAAATTATTAGATCCCTTGGCGTGGTCGAGGTATGGGGTTAAACTGATCTCCCACATCGTCTTACAAAATGCGCTAATACCCTTCGCTGAGCTCTCTTCCACATTCAATCTACCCCCCCATTACCTTTTTAGTCATCACCAACTATCGCAGTCTGCGACGCTTCCACTGCAGCGTCTGGTGACTACCAGCCTTCCTCTGTACAGAGACACATATGCCAATCGAGGATGCCCGTTGAAATACAATAAAGTTTGGCGTGCCTGGCTGACAGAGCCTGGGACCACTGGTTGAAAGCTTGCTATGAGTGGTCATCCCGAGACCTGACCCCTGTGAAGGTCTTGGCTACTCTGGTCTATGAGTTCACTGGGGCTAGGCATAGAATGAGATTGAGTACACCCTTACCCTCATTCCTATGTTTTCTTGATACCATATACACGCTGCAGTAATGCATTGTACCTGATATTCCTGGAATGTATTATATGCCATTGAGCTATTGATGTTTTTTGATTGTTGTTTTGTTTTTGTTTTTGTGTATTGTGTGAAATACTTCAATAAAAACTATTTCTAAAAAAAAAAAAAAAAAATATATAACCGTCTGAAGAAGGACAATTATTTAAAAAAAGCCATAATTTCTGGTCTTTGTTTAGAGAGGGCTTGCATATAAACAAACATTGGTTTCCTAGGAGATGCTGAGGTAAATTACTCCTCACACACAGCTGTGAGGGGATTCTGGCTCCTCCCACACAAGGCTGAGGGAATTTGGCTATGTTTTTTTTGGGGCTCTGCGTAACTTCTGCATACTAGCATACTCTGCATATAGCAACTATCCATAGCAACCAGTCCATAGAAACCATCCATAGCAACCAATCTATAGCAACCAATCCATAGCAACCCATCCATAGCAACCAGTCCATAGCTACCAGTCTATAGCAACCCTCCATAGCAACCAGTCCATAACAACCCTCCATAGCAATCAGTCCATAGAAACCATCCAAAGCAACCAGTCTATAGCAGCCAGTCCATAGAAACCAGTCCATAGCAACCCTCCCTAGCAACCAGTCCATATCAACCAGTCCATAGCAACCGTCCATAGCAACCAGTCCATAGCAACCCTCCATAGCAACCAGTTTTTGATGGGGCAAATAGGATGGTGCAATTTGGATGGGGTAGTTTTTGATGGAGCAGTTTTGGATCGAATTGGATCGACACACTGATGGATCACATTTACATCTCCAGGAGCACCGTCTCCAGTTAGGAGTATTGCTGGAGGCAAGAACGCGTCACACAATTTCCCCAGAAATGTTATCTTTTTTCTAGTTCCCTTTGTGATTTTTAGCTGGTTAATTAATAGGATAATTGTAATAATCCTTGCTGTAATTTATTATTCCTCTCATGATAACATAACCTCTGTAGTTGGATCAACTTTTTTTGTTTTTGCTGTATTCTTGAGCCATATTGGCACACACTTTTACGTATTTGGACACTTTTTCTTTCTGCAGGAGAATAACTGTTGGAATCCATAAAAAAATGATTGTTGTCTGCCAGGTAGTTATAAATGGCTGTGCTGCCTACAAGGGGAAATCCATTGTTTAAATTAAAGTGATTGTAAAATAAATATTTTATTTAAAAACAATAAGAAACATGTCATACGTACATGCTCTGTGCAGAGGTTTTGCACAGAGCAGCCCCAATCCTCCTCTTCTCGGGTCCTCCACCAGCACTCTGGTCCCCTCCCACCTGTTGAATGCCCCCATAGCAAGATGGTTCCTGTGGGGGCACTCTTGCATGCTAGCTCCTGAGTCGGCTTTCGGCTTTTTCGTATCCATAAAATGCAGAGAGCGTGGCCTAGCCCTGTCCCCAGCTTCCACATCACTGGCTGTGCTTGACAACAGCAGGAGCCAATGGCTCTTAGCCAATCAGGATGGAGGGACCCAGGAATGCCTTGGGTCTCGTGCACATTGCTGGATTGAGATTGGCTTAGGTAAGTATAAGGCCTCGTACACACGATCGAATTTGTCCGCTGAAAACGGTCCGATGGACCGTTTCAGCAGACATCTCCGATCCTGTGTATGGGCTAGCGGACAGATTTGTCCACCCGACAGATTTCAAAGCATGCTTTGAAATCTATCCGGTGGGAATCTGTCCGGCCGACATGTCTGCTGGTTAGTACACTTACCAGCAGACATGTCGTCCCGCTCTGCCGCCGAATGGATTTGGCGCATGCGCGGAAGTGTTTTACTTCCTGGTGCGGTGACGTGGCGGCGTCAACGTCACCGCCACGTCACCGACACATCAGCGCGCTCTATGCTGGTGGGGATTTTGGTTTGCTCGTGTGTACACGCGAGCAAACCAAAATCCCAGCAGACAGATTTGTTCAAATCTGTCGGACGGACAGATTTGAACAAATCTGTCCGCTCGTGTGTATGGGGCCTTAGAGAGGGCTGAGGGTTTTTTACCTTCATGCATAAATAAATGAAAGTAAAAAACCTTCAGCTTTCACAACCACTTCAATCCAATTTATACTCAGGCTTTAGCAGGATACCTTAAGTAATTCATTGTGAAGATAATTTCACTAGTGTCTGTGTCAATCCCTTAATCTGGATATAAATTGTGTATAAAAAGTGCACTTGTTTAAAGTGTTGCAATTAATATTTATCACCTTTTCATAACATTTTTTATAAGAATTCTAAACATAAATCAAATATTGTGACACATTCCATAAATTATTCATTAGTACATATCGTTTCAAAGTAATAATCAAAAGCAGTCAAAAAGCATTCAGCAATAAATATACAAATCGTTCTTAATGATCCACGACATCCACTCCTCTACTAACAACCATGCCAAAGTGATCCTCTGTGCTGAACATACACATATATATATATACACACACACATATATATATATATATATATATATATATATATATATATATATATATATATATATATATAACCTCTTAATCTGACTGTCAGGCCGCGTACACATGATCGAATTTATCTGCTGAAACCGGTCCGGTCCGGACCGTTTCAGCAGACAAATTCGATCGTGTGTACGGGCGAGCAGACAGTTTTTTTCAGCAGACAAATTTTAAAGCATGCTTTAAAATCTGTCTGCTATAAACCCGTCCATCCCACATGTCCGCTGGTTAGTACACTAACCAGCGGACATATCTGTCCGCATATGCGTCGAATGGATTTGACGCATGCGTGGAAGTATTTTACTTCCTGGTTCGGTGACGTGGCGGCGTCAATGTCACCGCTAGGTCACCGCACTGTCTGCCAGCGGGGATTTTGGTTTGATCGTGTGTACACGATCAAACCAATATATCCCAGCAGACGAATCCGATCAAAACGGTCTGTCAGACCGATTTGATCGGATTTATTTAGTGGTGTGTACGCGGCCTTAGTGGTGTCCATTAATTGACTTGTGGTAAATAAACTTTATTTAATTTTATATTCCGCAGTCCATACTTACACTCGATCATATTGTGTAAATCAAAGAATTTTTGCATTGGGCAATGTAGTTGGGGAAATGCAAACAAGGTGGTGAATACACTGCGCTGCCAAGATGAAATGTAATAGCTGCTAACACGGTTTGTATGAAGTAAAACCAAAAAAAGCCAAAAAGAGTGTGAGTGTGTAGCGCTTACACAATGCTAATTATGAAAAAAACATTGTGAATTAATGGAGCATAAAACAATGTTTCACATCAATAATATATGCAAACATCAATATATCACCCCAGGCGAAGTGCTTTGCCACGAAACGCGTCGGGAGGACTCCATTGTCGCCCCACTTGTATACAAGCGCATTTTATCTCAGCCAAATGTAAGTTTGACAGCTGTAATAAACCTTTTTATTTATCCATACAGTATCACGCTATGTGCCCACTTTTTCTTTCTTTCCTTTATACTTTCAATCATTTATGAGACCACCAGCCCAGGGAATATTATCTCCTGCATAGCTTCCCATCCACTTCCATTCATCCATCCTGGAGAGGAGTTGATGACCGGCTGAGTTGTGACCATCTGTGATATTATCACTGTAAGCCTTTTTAGACTTTTGGTGGCGTATGTTACCTTAAGTCCATTGGCTCTGATAAGCCTGCATTACTTTCGGTGATGGGATTACTGCACACTTGAAGAAAGTCACCTGTTATATTCCATTCACTTATTTACTTGATTGTTTTGGATTCACATGGACTTTATTATATTCTTTGTGTGTTAACAATTGCACCATCACGTCTGTGTGTCTCGATAGCGGTGTGACATACATACGCCTTATTTCATCATACGGACTTCTTTTCATATATATATATATATATACATATATATATATATATATATATATATATATATATATATATATATATATATATATTATCTAATATTGATGTTTGCATATATTATTGACGAGAATCATTGTTTTATGCTCAATTAATTCACAATGTTTAATTATTTTTAAGAAATCATTTTTGTATTGGAGACATTGTTGTTTATTGATCAATTAATCAATCAATATAGCTGACTAAATTATTTAACAAATGCAGGTTAGCACATGTTATGTTGTAAGTTAATGTGTGTTGCTTAAGGCAGCCCATTCAAAGTAAACGAGCCGCTATTACACCCCAAAGTGCTTAGCACCCCTACTACCACACAACAATTTTTTAATGTAATATTACCTGTACTGTAGCTAATAACTACTGTAGAACTTCTTGTGTGCTGTTGTATTATCCCTCTGCAGTGTGGACAGGATTAAACTGAATATTCATTATTGCAGACATGTAGCGGCCATCTTTAGGGAGACCACCTTGTAATGCTCATCTAAGAAGTGTATCCAGTTCAGGGGGCTGCCCCCTTGGCTGGGTCTGAAAGAGGGTGATTGTCTGATACAACAGAGCAAGAGGGGAGTGAAGTGGGCTGTTGAAATAGGGAACTGGGTTGTGATTCCAGCCTGGGGACCATGTGCTGCTGCAATCATTGTTGAACAGCTGAGAGAGAGAGAGTGCCACAAGGTTTTAGTGAAGGGAAAACAGTGTTATGTTGTCAAAGTTTTGGCTTGAGCTATCTGATGCTGTGCTGCCCAG
Organism: Rana kukunoris; assembly: GCA_029574335.1. Lineage (NCBI taxonomy): Eukaryota > Metazoa > Chordata > Amphibia > Anura > Ranidae > Rana > Rana kukunoris. The sequence goes on from CM056053.1 coordinate 118,768,910, forward strand.
GAGATAAGTGCTAACCAAAGAATAAGCTGCCGCTGCTGAATGAATGGATCCCTGGCATAGGTGACCACCAGCAGGTGAGAGCTCAAAGATGCAAAGAGACTGAGAAACTCCTACCTGAGAAGGTGTGAGGTGTGATTTAGATGCCTGGTGAGATCACACAACACTAGAGAGCACTCCCACTACTTTTAAGAAAGGAAAATAGGACTGTCTCAGCAGAATTCAAAGAGAGAGATTATGGGCAACTACTTGAACTAGACTTTTTCTGAATCATAGCACATGTCCAGAAACCCAGAAGAGGGTGTTATGGGACTGGTAAGAGACTAACATCATACAAGTTATTCTGTTGTCTGCTTAGAACTGGTGTATTTTCTGGTTGTCGGTTTCTGCAGGCAAGGGGCTTATCGGAATCTGTAAGCCCACTTTAACAGGGGGGCACCCAGATCATGGCCCCCCACCCTATGTGAATGAGTATAGGGGACATTGTACCCCTACCCATTCATCAAAAATACCCATACCCATTCATCAAAAATAAAACACATTACACATGTTTTTAAAGTAATTTATTAAGGCAGTTCTATTGTCTTCCGATCTCTTCTCCCCTCTCTGGCTCTTCTGCCTCCTCCGCAGACGTCTTCTGCCTCTGGGTCTTCTTGCTCTTTTGCTGGGTCTTGTTGACTCGATCTTGACTCGACGCCGTCTGGTGACCCCACCCCATGCCAATATAAGTAGTGGCACACCACGCACCCGGAAATAGAGTGGGAGAGAGCGTCAAAGACCCAGCAAAAGAGCGAGAAGATAACAGAGAAGACCCACCAGAGGCAGAAGACAGCGGCAGAGGAAGAAGAACCGTAGAGGGCTAGAAGACATTCACCCTTCACTCCCCGATCACCACAGTCACTTGTAAACACAGTAGCCCTCTGTGTTTACAAGGACAGCTTTCTTCTCGGCAGCTATCACAGATTCCTGCCTGCCTTGCACTCATGGCGGGGACATGGGAGATGCAGGTGCAGTTTGGGATAAGGCACGTGGTAAGCTGTCTTATCGGTGCCCAATCTGCGACCAATGTTCTCTCTGAAAGTAAAAGAAAGAGGTCGACCTACCTACACTACTGGGAGGTACTAGAGCCAGGCCAGGTAGGTGAGATGTGAGGAGGATTTTGGGTTAGGGGATTTTAGGGATGAGGACTGTGGATGGAGATGTGTGTAGAGGTAGGGGATGGGGGAGAGTGATGTAAAGGTCAGATCTGAGGAGGGGTGTAAGTGAGATGTGGACAGCCTGTGAAAGAGAGCTGAACCATGCAAACTGTGCATTGCACACCCATAAACCCTTCACTCTGCATGTACTCCTCAACTCTGTACACAGTGCAATATTGAACCTTGTACTTGGTATGTAATGCACCCCTGAACTCTGCACTATATAAGTAGCACATCTCTGAACTCTGCACTCTGTGCATAGGGCAGGGCTCAAAATGTACTCGCCACCAGTTGATCTGCCCCTAAACCCACCCCTAAATGCCCTTGTAAATTATCATATTTTATCCAGATTATACACAGGTATTGCTTGATTGAAAATGCCCCCCGGGTCTCTTACCTCTCACAAATCACCCCCAAGTCTCTTACCTCTCACAAATTATCCCCAGTTCACTCATCTCTCACAAATGCCCCCCAGCTCTTTCAACAATGCCCCCACAGCTCTCACCAATGCCCCCCCAGTTCTCTCAAAAATGCCACCCTCCCAACTCTCTCAATAATGCCTCCCAGCTCTCTCACTAATGCTACCCCAGATTTCTCACCAATGTTACACCCCGGCTCTCTCCCTAATCCCCACCAGCTCTCTCACAACCCCCCCCCCACCTCTCTCACTAATCCCCTCTCCCCCAGAAGCTCTGTCACCTCTTGGAAATGTAGCATGCAGCCGGTACCATGCTGTTTGATATTTTTTTTCTTCAGCACAGTGCCGCTGACAGAGCGCCGACTATCAGGACTGTAGCACAGAGCCGAGGAGAAGTTTCACTGCACTTCACTCGGCTCCATCCTACAGTCCCGACAGTCGGGGGAAAGAAGGCACTGGGCTGGAACAAAAGCAACACCCACCTGCAAATGTGGGGCACATGTCCTGGGTGCCTGGTGCTCGCACAAAAAAGCTGTCTCTCCAAATGAAAACATGATGCAGAGGCTGCAGGATTCTTTATCAAGGGAGTCGCTGAGACTGAGGCGGAAAGAGGGAGCAGGAGCGGCCTGTTGTCTGCATTGAGGAGGGGGAGAGCAGAGATTGCCAGCAAGCCAAGACGGTTGTGGGTTATCCCCTCAGCATCCCCCAGCACCTCTTCTCCCTCAGCAGAATCCTGGATGCTTCTGCTTGCTTCACTCGCTCTACCTACATATCTACTCACCAAATACGAGCAGGCGAGTGGAATTTTTAAGGGCTGGCATAGAACACTCTTGAAACTGCACTCTGCACAAAGCACACCCCTAAATTCTGCACTCTGTACACAGTATATCCCTGAACTCTGCACATAACACACTCCTGGTTTTTATTGCCCTTTTTAAATCCTCCCGCTGGGCAATTTGGCCAAACCCACTGTTCAATGTGGTTCGGCAGGAGATTGTGGTTGTGTTCCTGCATCTATTCTCTGAGAAAAAAAGCCTTGGATAAATTTATATATTTTTAAAGATACTAGTTTTTTGAGGGCAACTATAATGCTGACGCCGCCCATGATGGCATTGAGTTTGACATCCGCCGTAGTGTATTCAAAAAAGAATGGCACTGTAATGCAGCAATGCATGTTACTTGTATTACCATTATTCCCTAAGGAGACATCATCTGAGCTATCAACTCCTACTTATTTATCACATGAACTAACATACCAATACTCACAATACCCCATGCCGATTTGTACAAAAGCCTGCATCAAATCATTTTGGCACCATACAAATCTGCTTCACTTAACAATGTCCAACAGCCTTATAAATTTCGCTTTTTTTTTTTGTATAGTGTACTCATGGAGCTTTCCCACTTAGAATACTATTTCAGTCACTAGATCAGGTTTAGTTAACCAGCTTCCTTCTACTGTTAGAATGTCTTAATAGGACTTGCAAATCCTTGCAGCTTAGAGGTCACAGCTTGCCAATACCTGCATGACATCATGGTATATTTTCTTTTTCTTTTCTTTTTCTCAAAGAAGACAGTCTGCAAATAATTATGGTGAATAAAAAAATATCAATTTGTTTAAAAAAAAAGAAAAGAAAAGAAAGGTCACATAAATGCCTGAACGTGCCTATACACATCTGTCTCTCCACCTTCCCCTGTGGCAAAAACGGCTTTAAACGTCTACTTTATATAAATCTTATCTCACATTTCAATAACATACTTATAAATGTTGAATAGGAAGAAAAGGTATGCATTTCGTTTTTTTCATCTAGGCATTAGCATTATTATTAATAATACTATTTATTTATTTTATTTTATAATAGTTCCAGTTTACTTAAAGAGCGGGTTTCTTTAAGAATGAGCCTCTAATATATTTTGTCTGAATTTCAAAGCCTGATTCTTTATTCATCAATATAAATGTACATTAAAAAAACACCAAGGTTATTCATTTTGTTTTATTTTATCCTAATGAGCATAGGAACACTGCGTTGGTCTGCTTTACCCCTTTCCAAATAAAATATATAGAAAAATAAAACACGCATTATATGACTTCCATTTAGACAGCCAAAGTGACTGTAATTAAATCAAAGTAATCACATAATACTTATTGCATAAATGATAGAGAACATGAACTAGAACCATAGAATGGATGTATTGACCTTTTTTATCCTTTTTCAAGGAATATGATTTTGCAAAGACAAAATGGTAACAGGCTCCTTCCTCACATATGCCTATAATTTGTACGTAATACAAACATACAATTCCTGTGGATATTACCTCACTTGCTCTTGTTGAAATTGTTGATCTATTCAAGCATTGTTATAAAAAACATGAATTCTCAAACAAGAATGTATGTCTATACTAGTGTTAAATATTTTGTCACATAATCAACACTCTGGGAATTATTTGATATATGTTAAATAAAATAATCACAGCCTCCTTTATTATTTTAACAAATTGACAGTAAAGGGAATATATTTTATATAACATAATGGTAGGGATATATGAAGCCAGAGAATTATAATCTCTGTAGTAAATTGATTTACTGCGTTGAAGTAACTTTATCCTTAGTAAAAAGTAAAATGAAAAAAAAAAAAACTTGGCAATGCTTAGTTTATGTTAACCTTATGCTACAAAGATCATAAGTCTAAAGCAACTGTGTATATGTTCAGTTATTGCAGAATAAAAGGGGATATACAGCAGATTTTTTTTTTCTGAATGTACTTTACATGTTCTTATATGGATGTATGTTAGTTTTTGTTTGTTTTATTTTTTCTTCAGGCTTTTCCCCCTATATTCTGACCTTGTAATTTTGCAAGTAACATACTTTCTGTCCTAGATTGACAACCCCTACTCACTGTTACTGTATTGATAGAGGAGTGGTGTTGTCACCCTAGGAAAGAAATTGTGTTTTGACTACAGACCATCTCCCTCTCTCCTCATCTTTACTATATAGGGGGAGGTGTGCTGCAATACACAGAAAGAATGAGCAGTGGATGCGCCTGCATCCTTATGAGCTTACAATACCAAAAAGGATAGCTGAATAATATCTAGTTAAAAATAATGCTTCATATGACCATATTGCAAGGGGATATGTATTGAGAGACCAAATGCCCATTTAGCCGAAATAGTACTTTGGGCATTCAAAGGGCAAGGGGTTGTTTTTAACTTATGTTTGGTCACTGTTTGTCTGTTAAGTAAATGAGAGAAGTTTTTTTGTAATATGTAAGAAATAAAATTATTGTTCATGAAAAAAATATATACAGTATCTCACAAACCCCCATTGCCTCAGCTATTTAAGAGCTGTCAGGGGGGTCTCCCCGGGTCCTGGAAGGATTACATCATTGGAATTTTTTTTCTGTTTTTTTATTTCAGGACCTGTCCCAAGCTGTGTGTGTGTGTGTGTTTTTTTTTTTTTACCAATTTTGTCACTTGTTTTGGGTGAAATGGTGGGGTACTGGTATCGATTTTTTAGGGGAACCCCACACCATTTTTTTAAATTGGGACCCCTACGTATTTTTTTTTAAATTGGCGCAGGGTTCCCCTTAATATCCATGCCAGACCTGAAGGGCCTGGTAAGGAATTTGGGAGGACCCCCAGGCCACCAATAAAAAAAATGGTGTAGGGTCCCCCAAAATTCCATACCAGACCCTTACCCGAGCATGCAACCTGGCAGGCCTCAGGAAAAGAGGGAGGAAGCAAGAGCACCCCCCCTCCTGAACCGTACCAGGCCACATGCCCTCAACATGAGGAGGATGTTTTGGGGTCCCATGTTTATGGGGACAAGGGCCTCCTCCCCACAACCCTTGCTAGGTGGTTGTGGAGGTCTGCAGGCGGGGGACTTATCGGAATATGGAAGCCCCCTTTAACGACCCCCAGATCCCGGCCCACCCCATGTGAATGGGTATTAGGTACATTGTACCCTTACCAGGGCTTTTTTTTTCTGGGGGAACTTGGTGGAACTCAGTTCCACCACCTTTGGCTCAGACCCTTTGGTGCCCGCTCACCACAATCACTTGTGAACACAGAAGTCTGGTTTCTGTGTTTACAAGTGACTGCTTTGTAACCCCCTGAACTCTGCACACTGTATGTAATGCAATTCTGGTATTTAATGCCCCTTTAAGACCCTTCTACTGTTTGTGAAATCTGAACGGGTCGTGGTTGAGTTCCTGCACCTATTTTCTGAGAAAAAAAGCTCTGACCCTTACCAATTCACCAAAAAATTTAATAAATTAAATGTCCCCCAAAGTAAATCTTCCAAGACAGCACCCAAAAAAACAAAAAAAAAAACACAACAACTCAAGTTATTAGATGGTACTGGAAGCCAGGCCAGGGGTCAAACACAGTGGATCCATAAGGAGGAAGAGGCAGGTAGCAGAACCATATATGAAAAAATGTGTTACTGCGCCAATCCTGCAACCTAATTATGGTGATTGTGAACTATGTACAGTTGTACAAAAAAATTATCAATTGTACCATATACCAAATACCCGTGAAAATGGAAAGTACAATTTTTTAAATAAATTGTGTCTATAAAGAAACGTTCAATAATCCGAAACAAGTCCAGTAGTGCAAAGAAAATCCAATAATGTAAAGAAAGTCCAACGTTGTGATGCTCCTTGTTATATAAATAAGTGACTACTATTTCACCAACACGTGCCACCGTCACCAACTTCTGAAATGGGCACTCACCAGAACTAGATTTAAAATACATCTGTAGTTTTTAGGTATGTCTCTCCTCTCCTCACAGCAACTGTGCAATCCTCCACCAATGCTCTCCAGTAAATCCATTTGTGATTTACTTAAATTATGACCCCTGTCGGTCCAGAAAGGTCTCCTGGACCAATCTGCATTCTAGGGATGTGGTATAATCTCCGGCCAGCAGTTGGCGACAGCAGGGTTTCTGGCAGAGCAAGTCTTCCCCAGCAGCCAATTAGAGGAGTTCTTCCCTCGCAGGGCATGCTGGGGAGGGGTATATCTGTAACAGGTGTCATATGTTCTAAATCTTCGCGGGGTCCCGGTGCTGGGTGCGGCATTCACTTTCAGGGTGTTCGCACCTATGGGCCCCGCCGGCTCGGCCCTCCTGGCCAAGCTTGCAGGCTTTATCGAGCCTCAACCGGAGGTGAATAAGGACCCCAGTAATCCACTGGGTTCCAGGTTCCATTGAAACGGATCTCAGGCTGAGTGCCGCACTAATCGGGGATCTGGTGACCGGGATGCTACAGGTACGCATTACTGTCTCTCGGTGACCCGGGCTGGATTGCATCTCTAGACCCTTTCATATCTCGAATGGGACACGTCAGGGGTGCCCCCTGTTCCTGTCAATTTTCAACCTTCTAATTGAACCACTGGCCAAAAAAATTAGAGCCCACCCTCACATCACAGGTTTCCCTATCCACGGTGCTTTCCATAAGATTAACTTGTTTGCCAATGATATTATTCTATCCATAACATCCCCGACTAAGTCGCTCCCCCACATCCAGGCAGTTCTACAGTCTTTTAGCAATATCTCCTACTATAAAGTCAACTCCTCCAAGTCAACTATTCTGCCTCTGCATCTCCCGCCCTCTGCCCAGGCCTACCTAAAAGGCACATTTCCCTATGCATGGGCTAAGAAAATCATATCTTACCTAGGTCTTCAGATCACCGCAGACCCACACAGATTGGCTGATGCCAATTACCCAGTACTAATAGAGAAACTTACTAAGGAGACACTGCGCTTGTCCAAAATGTAACTCTCCTGGTCTGGCCGTCTTGCTTCCTTTAAGGCCTCGTACACACGATCGGACATATCCGATGAAAACGGTCCTCGGACCATTTCCATCGGATATGTCCGATCGGGAGTTTGATCCGATGGCGTGTACACACCATCGGATCAAATTCCCCGCCGCCGGACGGCGCGGTGACGTTGACGCCGCCACGTCACCGCCACGTCACCGCACCAGGAAGTTAAACACTTCCGCGCATGCGCCGAATCTATTCGGCGGCGGCGCGGCGGCGGTGGGGGACGACATGTCTGCTGGTAAGTGTACTAACCAGCAGACATGTCGGGCGGACAGATTCCACTGGATGGATTTCAAAGCATGCTTTGAAATCTGTCGGGTGGAGAAATCTGTCCGCTAGCCCATACACACGAGCGGAGATGTCTGCTGAAACGGTCCATCGGACCGTTTTCAGCGGACATATCCCCTCGTGTGTACGAGGCCTAAGATGCTATTGCTACCCCAGATCCTGTATATCTTCCGTACGCTCCCTATCCCTATTAAACCCCCCACCTTCGGTCCCTAAACTCCATCCTTAGGACTTATGTGCGGAGTGCACGTAAACCCAGATGCTCAAAGACATTGTTGACTAGACATAGGTTGGTGGGCGGTATGGGTTTCACAGATATCCGCGATTACTAACGTGCTTCCCTTTTAAATCAACTTAAGTCATGGTTTACAGACCCCCAGGTGACCCCCTTGTGCAGCATTGAAAAGTCATTTAGCCCCAACAAGGACTTGATCTCCTTGCTGTATCTAGACAGGATGAGACCTCTTCCTCTGCACCGGCTTCCCTTATCCATTCGGGCCTCCTTGGGGGCCTGGAGGGTTCTGGGCGGCATTTCCGATCCCCGGGATGTACTGGTAGAGGTGCCAGTTCCCATTGAAACCCTGGAGAGTGCCATTCCCAATATTGGTCTTAGGAGCTGGAGGAACAAGGGCATTACCCATATTTCTCGCCTATTCAGCGAAAACCGTCTATCCTCCTTCCAGTCCCTTCAATCTGTATATAATCTCCCCTCGGCAGATGAGTATAAATTCTGCCAAGTCTCTCATTTCCTAAAATCTGTTAGTAACCACAAAATTTTTCTTCCGGACCTCGTTTGGAAATTATTCACGTCCCCTAACCCCACCACCAAGGGGATCCCCCTTTTCTACAACTTACTCCAGCACAGACGCACCTTTGTTAAGTCCCCCCCGTTCCTGAAATGGGAGGAGGACTTGGGCAGCACCTTCACGGAATTGCAGTGGCAAACTGCTCTCAATTCTGTATATAAGGCCTCTAAATGTACCAACCACTGGGAACTAGCCCAGAAGATATCCCTAAGATGGTACCTTATGCCATACAGGATGTCCAGGTTCTCTCAAGATAATTCTCCTCTGTGCTGGAGAGGTTGCGGAGAAGTGGGTAACATCATGCATATCTTCTGGAAGTGTAAACATCTACTGTAACAAGCTTCTGGAACAGCGTATTTAAATGTATCTCCTCGATTTCAGGTGTATTTACTCGGCCTGAGCCCGCGTTGGCCCTGTTGAGTTTGAACATTGGCTCTTTCCCCCCACAGCTCCGAACTGTAGTGACACACCTTCTACTAGTAGCGAGAACACTCATTACTGGGAATTGGAGGTCCAACATAGTCCCCAATCTCTCACAGGTAATCACTCTTACTCGTAATTCTTACGTGTATGAATCACTAATAGCTTCTAGAGCTGGCCAGAGGAGAAGCTTTGATAAAAGATGGCAGACGTGGAGTAAGTGGGACAAGGAGTAAGCTTGCCTTGGTTGACTGACTCTTTAATGATAACTTAGAGCCAGCAGAGGTTCCTGCGATGCCCTGGTATGACTCTTGACTATTAATGTATCTTGTTCAACAATTGAGGTCCATCTCGTCCTCGATTCTATTCCCATCCCCTTTACTTTTATTTTTTTTCCTTCTATTTATTATTTGATGCCTACCTTTTCTTCAGTCATGAGTCGTCATTTGTTTAACATAGTCCTACCACGTTTGTTTGTGACGGAGAGTGCAGGGCTAGCTGTTAGAAGGGCTTACAATGCGCCAGCCTGTACATTATGACTTATTATGCATTCTGTTTTTCTCCATGCTGTGTTGTAATTGTAGACCTATACCTTTATCACACAATCTTGCATTGTTCCTGATTCCTCTGTGGATTTATGGCTTCTATTTGTCTGTTGTTGAAAAAAATGTCAATAAAAATGTAATTACAAAAAAAAAATTTCTAAAGGTTGCATTTTTTAAGTTACAGAGGAGGTCTAGGGCTAGAATTATTGCTCCCGCTCTAACGGTCGCGGTGATACCTCACTTGTGTGGTTTGAACACAGTTTTCATATGTGGGCGCTACTCTCGTATGTGTTCATTTCTGCGCGCGAGCTCGTCGGGACAGGGCGCTTTAAAAAATATTTTTTTTGTTTTCTTATTTATTTTTATTTATTTTATTACTTTTTACACTGAAAAAAAAATGTATCATTTTTATTCCTATTACAAGGAATGTAAACATCCCTTGTAATAGAAAAAAGCATGACAGGTCCTCCTAAATATGAGATCAGGGGTCAAAAAGACCTCAGATCTCATATTTAGACTTAAATTGAAGAAGAAAAAAAAATTGAAACTGTAATATTTTCAAATGACAATTTTTTTTTTCTTTAAGACGCTGGGCGGGACTGACGTTTTGACGTCACTTCCGCCCAGCAGAGCTATGGGGGACGGGTGAGGGACATTTTTCACAAACAGGCCCAATCGCCTCCGCCGCTACCGACGGCAACGGTAAGTGGCGGAGGGCGTGGGAGAGCGGCGGGAGGGGGGGTCCTCTCCCGCCACCGATAACGGCGATCTCGCAATGAATCCGCCACAGAGACCGCCGATATCGTTTACAGGACCCTGCACGTTAAAGATGGATACCTCGGTTGTGGCAGCAGCTGCTGCCGTTACCGAGATATCCATCTTTAAAAAAGGACATATATATACAGTGCAGGGTCCTTAAGTGGTTAACGGAACTCCACCCCCCCAAAAAAAAATGCAGTGGAGTGTTCCCAAAAATCTACACCAGACCCCTTATCCGAGCACGTAACCTGGCCAGCCGCAGAAAAGAGGGGGGGACGAGACAGCACCCCCCTCCTGAACCGTACCAGGCCACATGCCCTCATCATGGGGAGGATGCCCCCATGTTGATGGGGACAAAGCCTCATCCCCACAACCCTTGCCCGGTGGTTGTGGGGGTCTGCGGGTGGGGGGTGTAACAGAATGGCCTGTGACACCCAGAGATGTTGGAAGGATGAGAGATACTCTTGTGCCAGCAGCAACAATAACTCTTGGGTCGAAATCCACCCTGTGCCCTTTTGGGTGTAGGGTGGCTAATAGTGAATCATAATTCATATATTACATGAGATGGGACATTAATAATAATTCATATTGCAGGACTGGAATATTACAATAGTGGTTCATGTGGACTTGAGACCAGGTTACCAAAACAGTGACACATCCCTTTGTATAATAGGCTATTGAAATATCTTAAGGTGTTGGCTATTCACTGTAAAGACATTCCGTTGAAGGTGTGGATTGCACCCACTCTTACAAGACTCTGCCATTGTGTGATAAAGCTGCCTAGATAACTTATTCAACTAGATGTCTGTGTTATTATTAAAGGTTAATTGAACTCTATTGAAGATGCGGTGCCGACCGGTCTACATGGTTAGCTTACCTGAATGCCTTTTAGAGTGTGATTGAAGCCCCCCATGGTGTGAAGGGGGGTGGAGATTGCATTGTCCTGTAATTAACTGTATTATGCTTGAGAATGTATAAGAAGCTGAGAAAATACTAATAAATTGTCATATTTTTGGAAACTAGCGCAGTCTCGTTTATTCAGGGAAATGGAATGGATCATGTCTGCCTGGTTGTTGGTGTGTCGGATAAGCTTGTCGTGGTTGGATGGAAGGTCGTAAGCGGTGGTGACCGTTACATTGGTGGCAGCAGTGGGATGATTCCATCTTCAGAAGGACGGCTACAAGGACACATGACAATGGAGATGCTGTATGAACGGATGCAGCTCTCTTCCCTCATGGACTTACTGGAGAGCCGGGGCAGACCGGCCAGCAACCGTAAGAAAAGGGACATTATCGCAGAACTAGTCGAAATGAATAGAGCTAAGAGGCCCAGCGTAACAGACAGGACACCTGAGGAAGAATTTTTTGATCGGGCTGTTAAACATGGACTGGCACAATATGGTCCTAATCCTCCGCCGGAGATCATAGACCGGGTTATAGCGGCTGTGGATGCCACCTTGCGACAGTAAAGAAGTGCTGAGGCAGCTGAAGTCACAGCAGCACCAACTAAAGAGAGAGGAGAGGTACATATACCAGTCTCCATGGAAGAGGAATTCCAAAGAAGGTTACAAGAGATGCGGATACAGCATAGAGGACCAGTATCAGAGGAGACCCGGCTGGGATGGTCGGATGTGATTCGGTGCCAACTCTGGAAGGAAGCGTTAGCTCAGGAGCAGCATCACCAAGGAAAGGTCCTGCCCTCCATCTATGCAAGGTACTGGCCGCAGTATGACGTACGACTGCTGTTGTTGGGGGAACAACCGAAGCAGGAGTGGATAGCAGAGTTAAGCAGTCTGATCTGGACAGAGATGCAGCTGGATGAGAGCTACAGAGCCCTCCGGTGGTATGTAGCCCAAGAGTGCCCGTGGTCAGCGGATGACAGCCCCACAGAAGGCTATGACTATGATGGCCTGGGATTGTTGTATTGGAGGATGTCCAGTGATCCCGACTTCGGGGATGATCGGGAGTGGCGCTTGGAGGACATAATGGAGCACAGAGAGGAAAAATTGAATATCTCGGGAGGCCACTGGTCACAGGAAGATTTAGAATTTCTGGCCATTCAAGAATGGGAGCTGGAGGTTGCCTACAGACAGCTGCTAGACTCGGCTCAGTGGCAGGGTGGGGCTCCCATTGCCTGGAACTATGAGGAAAGTTCAGATGACAACTGTGAACTCCTGGCTGATGATTCGGCAGTGGAAAATATGGAGATTTTCATCCCTAAAGCCGAAGCGGATGGTGTGGAGTTCCAGGGAGCCGGGGCGGTTGGCCCCCCTCTCCAGCAACAAGCTGAGGTGGTAAAGCTTTTACCCCCAGCTGAATCACTGGCAACAGAACAGAGTGTCATAGGCCTCTGCTCCCAACTAACAGAAGAGGGGGACCCTGTGGTAGTGGATGGGACTGTGGTCTCCACTCACAGCAACCCAGCGGAAGAGCTGGCAACAGAGCAGAGTGTCATAGGCCTCTGCTCCTCACTAACAGAAGAGGGGGTTCCTGGGGTAGTGGATGGGACTGTGGTCTCCACTCACAGCAACCTAGCGGAAGAGCTGGCAACAGAACAGAGTGTCATAGGCCTCTGCTCCTCACTAACAGAAGAGGGGGACCCTGTGGTAGTGGATGGGACTGTGGTCTCCACTCACAGCAACCCAGCGGAGGAGCTGGCAACAGAGCAGAGTGTCATAGGCCTCTGCTCCTCACTAACAGAAGAGGGGGTTCCTGGGGTAGTGGATGGGACTTCAGTCTCCACTGGCACATCACCAGAAAATGGTACAGGACTGGGACAGGAGGATGTCGGCTTTGCTTTGCAAGCACCAGGGGGTTTTCACCTAGCACCAGTGGATGGGATTTCAGTCTCTACTGGTATACCCCAGGAAGGGGGGCAGTTGGCCCAGACCCCCAACAGCATGATGGACTGAGCCCAGCCACCCTGCCTTCTCCCCAGCGGCAGGCGTGTTCTCTGAGAGAGGCAGAGGTTGGCGGGGTGAGTAATGCTCAGTTTGGAGCCATTTATTTGGGGTACAGTATGGAAAACAGCATTGGAGGACTGGAAGTACTGACGGACTTCGGAGTCAACCCGTTTGGGGTTCCCTCCTGTGTCCGTCTCCCACCGAAAGGGGAGAGATGTAACAGAATTGCCCGTGACACCCAGAGACGTTGGAAGGATGAGAGATACTCTTGTGCCAGCAGCAACAATAACTCTTGGGTCGAAATCCACCCTGTGCCCTTTTGGGTGTAGGGTGGCTAATAGTGAATCATAATTCATATATTACATGAGATGGGACATTATTAATAATTCATATTGCAGGACTGGAATATTACAAAAGTGGTTCATGTGGACTTGAGACCAGGTTACCAACACAGTGACACATCCCTTTGTATAATAGGCTATTGAAATATCTTAAGGTGTTGGCTATTCACTGTAAAGACATTCCGTTGAAGGTGTGGATTGCACACACTCTCACAAGACTCTGCCATTGTGTGATAAAGCTGCCTAGATAACTTATTCAACTAGATGTCTGTGTTATTATTAAAGGTTAATTGAACTCTATTGAAGATGCGGTGCCGACCGGTCTACATGGTTAGCTTACCTGAATGCCTTTTAGAGTGTGATTGAAGCCCCCCATGGTGTGAAGGGGGGTGGAGATTGCATTGTCCTGTGATTAACTGTATTATGCTGTACTGGATATAAGCAAGCTAAGGAAACCAATAAATTCATTCATACATTTTGGAAACTAGAGAACCTAGCGCAGTCTCGTTTATTCTGGGAAATGGAATGGATCATGTCTGCCTGGTTGTTGGTGTGTCGGATAAGCTTGTCGTGGTTGGATGGAAGGTTGTAAGCGGTGGTGACCGTTACAGGGGGCTTTTCAGAATATGGAAGACCCCTTTAACAAAGGGGACCCCAGATCCCGGCCCCCCTATGTGAATTGTTAATCGGGTACATTGTACTTGAACTCAAAGCTCCTAGGGAGGAACAACTGGTCGCAGGCAGGGGGGCTGGTGAGTGAAACACAGTAAGGAGAGGACTGGGGAGGCACGCCTGAGAGGACTACATTGTACCTCTACCAATTCACGAAGGAAGTGTAAATAATAGTAAAAAAACACACACACCTTGGAAAAAGTTATTTATTAAAAAAGAAAAAGAATCCAGCGGTGGTTATCCAATTTCGATCCCCACTCCAACGTTGTCGGTATCCTGCGACGGTTGATCTCCTCTCCGCCGATGAGAATATCTCTTCATCCAGGTTCGGGATCCAGAGCGCACGCATCGCCGGCCGCCTGTCTCCACCGGAGACACCCTGGCGAATGACGCTGCTTGAGCCAGTAACAGCTCTTATATAGGTGAGGAGGGGCCACCCGTCACGTGACCCCCACCCCCTCTGACGCAAGGGAAAGCCTGGGTTTACTCAGTGACATATTCAGAGGGTGCGTCAGAGGGGGACGGGTCATGTATAAGCTGACACTGGCTAAAGCCGGGTCATTCGCCGGGCTGTCTGGGGTGGAGACAGGCGGCCTGCGATGCGAGCGCTTTGGATCCTGGACCTGGATGAAGAGATCTTCTCATCGATGGACACCAGCGGAGAGGAGATTACCCGTCACAGGATACCGACAACGTTGGAGCGGAGATCGAGAGTGGATTACCACCATTGGATTTTTTATTTATTTTAATTTTTTAATAAAGGACCTTTTCCACGGTGTGTGTGTTTTTACTATTATTTATACTTCCTTAGTGAATTGGTAGAGGTGCAATGTACCCCATTACCAATTCCTATAGGGAGGCCGGGATCTGGGGGTCCCCTTTGTTAAAGGGGTCTTCCAGATTCTGATAAGCCCCCTGCCCGCAGACCCCCACAACCACCGGGCAAGGGTTGTGGGGATGAGGCCCTTGTCCCCATCAACATGTGGACATCCTTCCCATGTTGAGGGCATGTGGATTTTTGGGGGAACTCCACGCCATTTTTTTTTATTTGGGGTGGAGTTGCCCATAAAATCCACACCAGACCTGAAGGGTCTGGAATGGATATTTGGGGGGAACCCCATGTATTTTTTTTTTTAAATTGATGGCGGGGTCAATTTAATATCCATACCTGAAGGGCCTGGTAATTGAATTTGGGGGAACCTCCATGCTTTTTTTTTTTATGAACGAATTTCTCTGAATTGCCGGGAGCCGACAATTCATTATAGCCACGAGTGATTTTTAAATTACTTTTTTTCCTTCAGAAATTACACTTTGTGCAGAGACAGTTCTAAGCACAGGAAACATGCGCTATTTCACAGGCATACTTTATACCCCCCTAGGTATGAAATTAAAAGGAATATTTCACTTTTATTGTTTCCCTTTAAGCATTATTAAATTCACTGCAGTGTGTTTCACGGCTTTTCGAATTTGGCGCGAACACCCCAAATTGTTCGCTGTTCGCCGAACAGGCGACAACAATCAATGTTTGAGTCGAACATGAGTTTGACTTGAACTCAAAGCTCCCAGGGAGGAACAACTGGTCGCAGGCAGGGGGGCTGGTGAGTGAAACACAGTAAGGAGAGGACTGGGGAGGCACGCCTGAGAGGACTAGGAGATTGCAGTCTGGGATGGGTGCAGAGCCAGTGGAGTGGCCTGTGGTGGCACGGGCAGTGGTGAAAAGTATCTACAGCCAGGATGTTTGGCAGGGCCCAAAAAGGTGGTGCTGGGATGGGATCAGTAGCCATGTGGACAGCCTATACCTACAAATTTCTGCTACACCTGGCGAACCTGCAGTCTTTGCCTGCAAAGGGCATTTGCTAAGGCTTGGCTGAGGCAATATACAACAATTATACAAACATTTTGTGTGGATTTATTTTGTTTTGTATATTGCATTTTGTCAATTGGTTTTTGTAGCTGCTTATTATTTAGATTCTAAATAATAGGCAGCTACAAAAACCAATTGACAAAATGGAGAGTGGCAAAACGAAAAATATAAATTGTAGCACTGGATGATGATGAGGTTTAAACACTAAGGGCCAGATTCAGAAAGGACTTACGCCAACGTATCTACTGATACGCCGCTTAAGTCCACGGATGCGCCGTTGTATCTATGCGCCTTATTCTTGAAATAAGATACGCCTGAATTTTGTCTTCATCCGGCCGACGTAAATCTCTTACGCCGTCGGATCTTGGGCGCATATTTACGCTGGCCGCAAGGGGCGCTTCCATAGATTTACGCGTCGAATATGTAAATGAGCAACATACGCCGATTCACGAACGTACTTGCGCCCGTCGCTGTAATCTATGCCGTTTATGTAAGGCATACGTCCGGCGTAAAGTTACTCCTGCTATATGAGGTGCAGGTCATGCAAAGGTATGGACGTCGGAACAGCCGTTGAATTTTACGTCGTTTATGTAAGTCGTACGTGAATAGGGCTGTGCGTAGGTTACGTTCAGCGATTCGACGTATCTTAGGCGTTTGTCCCGACGTGATTCTGCGCATGCGTACTGGGATGCGTCCAAGAGCCGACACAAGCGCAGTTAGTTTTTTAAAGCTCAGCCCATCATTTGCATGGGGTCACGCTTCATTATAATATATCACGCCCACTTCCAGCAAATTTGACTTACGTCAGCTTACGCCGACAACTCTACGCTGCGCCTTTGTGAATAGCAGGCTTGCCTCTCAACGTTGCGCCGGCGTAGCGTAAAGAAGATACGCTACGGCGGCATAAAGATGCGCCATTCTACGTGAATCTCCCCCTTAAGTATCTATTACAAAAACAAATGTGATAAACCAAAAAAAAAAGTGAATGATGTGATGACAAAAACTTATCAATAATGGAATACAAGTCCAAAAAATTGTGTTGATGTATATAGTAGAAAAACCTGATTGATGTATACGACTAGGTGAATATTCCTAGATCAACGATATTGTCACGATCCATATTGTGCCAGACAGACGGCGAGGCGTGGCCGTGCTCCAGGTGGCTTTGGATGGGCTTGAACCCAGGACCTCACCCTTGCTGTTCCAATGCTTTACCTCTGAGCCACTTCTTAATTGGGGATTTCTGGTTGCTTTCCAGCTATGGTGGTGCTGAATGTACTCTTCACCATTAGCTGGATCTTATTACATTCTACACCTGATTATCTTGCTCCAGCTGACGCAGCTTACCCAATTAGCCAGCGTATAAAGCCCTGCCTCACTTTGAGAGCAGGGTCAGTTCATTGTTATTGATCCCCCTGTCTGAGCCAAAGGTACCTGTATAGATCTTCAGCTCCTAGACTGACCCCGGCTTTTGACCTTTTGCTTTGTACCTTGGATTGCTGCTATCTCCTGTCCTTTGACCCCGGCCTGTACCTTCGGACTTCCTCTACCATCTCCAGCCCTTGACCCACGGATTTTGCCCCGGACTTGTCTTTGGTTCCTGTTTGTTGGACACCTGCTGTCACCTTGATAGCTGCTGATCCGTTCTATGCACGAATAGCTTGCATCTGCTTGGGACTTCCAGACATCTCCTTCGTCACCTGCTACTACTACACTCAGCAGAACCGCAAGTACCAAATACTACCTGCTTTACCTATAGTCTGTGTTTGTACATTGGCAGTAATACCTTGCATGTTTAAAATAACAGTCACTTCCATCCTACCCTGTCTGTATCAGAGATACTTACCTGTTCCCCCTCAGTTAGTTGCTTATGAGGGAATAAGCATCTACAGTCTTTCAATTGGTTGTCCATTAGAGGTTGTGATGAATTAACCCCAAACTTTCTGTTTATTCTGAGAGAGAACTAGTGGTTGTACCTGAGAGACCTCTGTAGTTTAAATCCAATTGCACTACTGTAATTACATAGCAGGGATGTTACAGATATTTCCACACTTATGAGAAAAAAATGCCACTAGTTTTACAGAGGTTTACCAGAATTGTTGAACCCTAAAGAGCCTACGCCCAGAGGGTCAACAGAGCTGAATGTACACAATGGATGTGTCAGTGCAAGACCAGATCTTCACCAAGCAGAAAACAGCAAATCCACCAATCAAGAGGGAAAGACGTCTAGTGCTTGAGGGTAATGACCCACAGACGGTCAAACCATGGACCCGATGTGATGGAAAAGTGTAGAACAGAAGAGGCACATAGTGTAATACTGTAGGCAATGAGCGTTTAATAATGGTTGGAAACACTTACATGAAAGTGGAAGGAAAACATTTTGATCAAATGTGCGTGGCAGCAGTGGAGTCACCCAACGCGTTTCGCAAAATATTGCTTCATCTGGGGTATACCTCCACTGTTGCAAATCTCGCTTAAATGTGCAATCTGACCCTGATCTCAAACACACCCCCGGGAGCTCGTCCAATCAGAGACAACTTCCGGGTTAACTACAAGAGATAAAAAGCTGTATCTAGAAACCCCATATAAAAAATGTAAACCCAATGAAGGAAAAGAGGGGGATAGTGAAGGGGTGCTGATCTTAAGATCGCAAAAAACTTGTAAAATCAGAATATATGCATAAACAAACCTGAGTTGCGCATCGCGCCTCGTGACCATTTGCAAGCCGCAATGCGTCATTACTTCATCACATGACGCATCACATGAGGAGTCATCCTAGTGGTGGACATTGTAAGGCGTGGAGCGCTCCATCACCGACATCCGGGAGCAATGCCCGCCTACATGGCACACGTGACACGCACGCCACACTCCAAAGGATATTCACCTACACAGCACCACGTAAAACATCACGCGTCTTGTGAAGCACGACTAGGAAGTGCGCCGTTTATTACTGAGCTCCAGCACAGGAACATGGGGAAAGACATACCCCTTCCTTGCATTTCATCACCAGGAAATGGGGCATCACTGTGCAGAAAAGGTTGGATACGCCTAATTAAAACATAGGGGCTGTAAAATATATATACAATGGATCTATTCATACATACAAAAAAGGGGAATAATCTAAATATGACAGAAAACAACCAAAATTGTATAAATGAATAGATGGCTATAAAAATGTCATGATAAGGCAAAGCCCATAATAGGTCCCTAACATGACTGACCCAAAAAGGATTTAAACCAACATCTAGTTGGATATCCATGGTGGATTCAAAAAATGTTTAGTCTGAGGCAATGTTAGGACTAAAATATAGTGCTAGCTGGTCCTGGAAGAACAAGCAAGTGATGTGCTGGAGGTGTTCAGGAAAGATAGTCTGCAAGCAAGTGATGTGCTGGAGCTGGTGTCGAGGTGTATATGCAGGAAATGTATATATTCTGAGTCCCATATATATTGTACTTCAATCAAGTGGGTATCCCATACTCCCTTATCTCATCCAAGTTTATTACCCCTCAATAAAATACAAAAATCAAAGTTCAAGGCCTGGTTTTCTGCCTGAAGGTGAATGTAAACTGTGTGCCTGACTGGGCAGGGTTACAGATAGACAGATTTCCCTTACAGGGAAACCGCCACACAGTAAAAATTGCCTTATTGTGATTCTTTATGTATCCAGTAATGTCACCAGTTCTAAGCATACTATACGCTTGTCCATGATCTGTACACTTTATTAATGATCCCATCTGTTATGTATCTAATGTGTATATTGATTGGCCTGGCTACAAGGACTAACGGAACCAAGTGCGAGCAATCCAGAATATATTATATATAAATCTGTTCTCTATTAGATAGTGCCGAAGACATATTTTAGTTATCCTTGAGAAAATCTGAGCCAAGATATGTGGGAGCCTTCCAAATCACTATCAAATCTAACCCCACAACCGTTCAGATACCCTGCAGGAACCTTCCCTTTCACATCTAGATGACAGTGAACAGCGGTAAGTAAACAGCCTGGGGATGTGATGCTAGTAGCATGTCTCACTTGGAAAATGATTACAGCAATCATATATGCATAACGTATATGCAATATGCTTGCCATATGTTTTTCTAGCAGAAAGTAATGTGTAATATGCAGTAACCCACAGAAACTCATCAGAAATCATTTTCACTAGAAAGAGTTTTTTGTTTGACAACTTGAAAGGTTTTAAAATTTCTTATATTGAGAGACTGCTTTTCATTTCCTTTGCACAATATTTCTTGGCCTCATGGTAACGCAGCCACCTGCCAGTCTCCATTCTGAATTATTGATATATTTCTTCATATTTCCCTTTATTTTTACTGTTTTATATAAATGTATGTGTATATACAGTGTATATACACATACACATACACATACACACACATACACACACATACACACACACACACACACACACAATACTTGGGTGTATCCTTCATGACTGCTGGATAAAGCATGTTCATCCCTATATGTGTTCTCTTTATTTTCAAAAGTTCTGGTACTATACCCCATGCAAATACAATTAAAGAGTCACAGAAGAAAAAATATTGTTGTAATTTAATGTATTATTTTTTTTCGTGAAAACACTTTGGTTGTAAAGGCTCAAGGTTTACCTTCACGCATGCTATTTATGAAGGTTAAAAAACTTCTGTGCGCAGTAGCCTCCCCTATACCCTATATTTATCAGAGCCTCATCTCGATCATACAATGTGCACGAGAGCAGCGGCTCTGCCAGGTCTCTTCCTCCTTATTGGCTAAGACAGCAGCAGGAACCATTGGCTCCAACTACAACCAATCACAACATGCCAGGGGCATCCTTGCTCATAGCTATACTACTGACTTTAGATGAACGCAGAAGAAGGAGGGCACGGAGGAGGGCACGGAGGAGGGCACGGGAGAGGATATATCGCACACGCATAGACATCTTTGGCATGAGTGATTCTGAGGTATCTCGCATCTTTAGATTCACCCCTGCTGCCATCATGGAATTTACCACAACCCTGCAGGAGGACATCACCAGCCCAACACACCACTCACATGCAGTGCAGCCACTGGTCAAGGTCTTGGCAACACTCCATTTCCTTGCCACTGGCTCTTTTCAAAGAACAAGTGGAGTGGTGGCTGGGATGTCTCAATCCTCCATGAGCAGATGTGTGCCCAATGGAATAAGAACAGAACATGTATGGGGACAGCTGGCTGGTTGGTGAGTGACATGGGTGACAGGCATGACTGTCCCCCCTCCCATGATGCACACATCACAAGGGGCACATGCACTACTAACATCCTCCTGTCTTTTTCATTCCAGGTGACTCTGCATATGCACTGGGACCCCATCTCATGACTCCTATCCGGAACCCCCAAACCCCAGGAGAGGAAAGTTACAATGAAGCACACGCCAAAACCCGAGCAGTCGTGGAGTGCACCTTTGGCCTCCTGAAGTCACGTTTCCAATGCCTGGATAAGTCTGGGGGTACCCTGTTGTATTCCCCCAACTGTCAGATCATCGGTGCATGTTGCATGCTGCACAACTTCGCAGTGAGAAAGGGCCTGGAGATTGATATATGTGATGACCTGACCCATGAACCAGACAATCCCCCCCCCCCCTAACCGAGGATACCTCGTCTTCTGAGGGAAGAGCAGCCAGGAGACAGCTCACATTAGGCATCTTTGCACGTTAAACACACACATTAATCATGGCACAATGAGAATGCATGCATGCACACCACTGTGGTCCCTAGATCACACACACCACATCCTCATCAAATTGGATTAGCACAAGCCCACTTGTGAGCAGCAACGCCACGCCATGGCTCCAATTATGTCACTGTACATTCATACACCATTCACACGGACCTGGGGATCACTTCTCCCTGGTCCTGGGAAACCCTTCTCTACCACAAATGAGGGTGACACCCCTTTTCCGGCAGGAATGTCACCACCACAATCAGAAATTATTCACAACCCAAAAAAAAAAAAAATTGTACAGCACCCAAAAAAATGACCAGCAAAAAAAATTAAAATTAAAAATATATATATATATCGCCGCTGGCGTGACCCACGCCTGGGGCGCCCACGGCCACGACCCCCGGCTCCTCTGGGCCAACTCATGGGGGGGTAATCCAGGGAAGGAGGAGCATCCCCCAGTCTATGCCCACCTGGCGGCCTGCCCTCCAAGGCCACGGCAATTCGAGTGAGGCCAGCATTTAGCGTTGCCGTATTGGCCTGGATAGCCTGGGTGAGGGCCCTCACATCCTGACTGAGGGCCCTCACATCGTGACCAACGCCTGCTGTGTTAGCCTGCTGGTCATTTAGGCAATTGATCAGGGCCAGGGAGTTGCAGGCCATGTCCCCAAGCGTATCCTTTATGGAGGACAGGCTCTCCTCCATCCGCCCCAAAGTCTGGCTGACCTGTTCCAGATGGCGGGTCTGAAGGGCCTGGTCCCTTCTCAGGTTGGCGGGCAGAAACTCGGCCACCCCCCTAGTTTTGTGGGTTGCCTTCCTGCCTCAAGATGAGGCTTGTGGCCGGGGAGAAGGGGAGCCCCTTGGGAGGGGGAGCCCTGTTGGGGGAGGAGTGGGAGGGGCTACCCCGGATGGAGGCCTGGCTGCTGCCAGCCATAGGGGAAGCCTCCTCCAAAAATAACAAGTCATTCCCTGACATGACCTCCTCCTCCAACTCAAACTCCTCCTCCTCAACCTCTTTCGAGGACTCCGGCCTTGTCTGGGGTTCTTCAGCAGGCTGCTGTCCCGGGGATGGTGCGGTCAGGCCAGATGGCCCAGCACCCTCCTGCACATCTGTGGATGACATAAAACATTCACAGGTTGGAGGATCCACACACTTGCCACATATTCCCTTCCCCCCACACATGCTACACACCAGATAGAAAAAAAAACTTACCTGTCCTCACAGCCTCCTGACTAGACTCAAAGCCAGGCAGCCCCTCCACTTGCTGCCTGTTGAAGGTCTGGGCCACCGCTTGCTCCTCCTCAGTCAGCCTAACAGGGCATGGTGGGCCCCCTCCAGTGCCCCTGGCATGGGCGTCAATCTTGGCCAGCTTCCCACGGACCACACACCGGAGGTCATTAATCTTCTTGGCGATCCCCTGGCGTGTCCGGGTCTCCCCCCCAATGTGTTGACCTGGTCGGTAATTTCCTGCAATATCTGTGCCTTCCTGGCCGGGGTGGTGTTGGCACTCTCGGGGCCGTGCAGAAAACGGCCATATTGTGTAATGGCCCTGGCAAGAATGCCCTTCTCCCCTAAAGAAAATTTCAACTTTCGCTTCCTTTCACTCATGTTCTCACAAACTGGAATCAAAACAATCACCAAAATCAGTCAGCAAAAAACAGACAGCAACGATTAGTCAGCAAAAATCAGACAGCAAAAAACAAACAGCAAAAAACAGACAGCAAATAAATATCAAAAACAGTCATCAAACAACACTCTGAAAACCACTATCAAAAACACTATACTAAACAGTCAAGAAATATATCAAACACAAGTCACAAACCGACAAACGCGAACAGACAACAGAACAAAAGCACCTTGCTGTATAGAGAGGGATACAAAGGGATGTACTTTTGCAAAGGAAGTGCGTTTCTCTCTGTCTATTTAAGCTCTCTGCGTAGCTCACTAAGTTGACCGGGCCAAGTTCCAATCTCACTGATTACGCTGTTCCCGAGTTGTGAGCATGCGCAGAGAGGTGCTGACCATGGTCTGCTTCATGTGCGCATGCGCAATCCGGCCGGCCCTTCATTTGCATGGGGTCACGGCTCATTTCAATGTAACACACCCACGTCCTTCCCAATTTGAATTACTCTACCTTACGCCTCGGAAATTACGTTGCACCCGCGCAAAATTCTGCGCAAATACTACGAGGATACGGTAATTGCGCCTCTACATTGCGCCGGTCTAACGTAAAGGAGGTGCGCTACTCCGGTCAAAATATGCGCCAATGCACCTGAATCTGGCCCATTATATTTATATGACTTTGTGTTTAGCGGTCTACATATAACTGATATGCAAATGGCAATTAATGATTAACCACTTCCATACCGGGCCTTTTCTGGCACGCCTCTCCTACATGCAAAAATCATAATTTGTTTGGCAGAAAATTACTCAGAACCCCCAAACACTATATATATATATATATATATATATATATATATATATATATGTATATATATATATATATATATATATATATATATATATATATATAGATATTTAGCAGACACCCTAGGGAATAAAATGGTGGTCATTGCAACTTTTTATCTTGCAAGGTATTTGTGCAATAATTTTTCAAATGCCTTTTATTTGGGGAAAAAAAAAAAAAAACGGTTTCATGAATTAAAAAATAACAAAATAGTAAAGTTACCCCAATTTTTTTGTACAATGTGAAAGATTATGTTACGCTGAGTAAATATATACCTAACATGTCACGCTTTAAAATTGTGCACACTCATGGAATTGTGCAAAACTTCGGTACTTAAAAATCTCCATAGGCTACCAGTTTAGAGTTACAGAGGGAGTCTAGTGCTAGAATTTTTGCTGACGCTCTAACACACGCAGCAATTCCTCACATGTGTGGTTTGAATGGTGTTTACATATGTGGGCAGGACTTGCGTGTGTGTTCGCTTTGGGTACGAGCTACCGAGGACAGGGGCGTTGTAAATAATTTATTTTTATTTTTGCACTTTTTTTTTTATCACTTTTTTTCCTATTACAAGGGATGTACACATTCCTTGTAATATGAGTATATTGTGACAGGTACTCTTTATGGAGAGATGCGAGGTCAATAAGACCCCACATCTCTCCTTCAGGCTGGAAAGCATGAGATTGTGAAAAAAAATTCACAGATCTCATGCCGACAGCCGAGATTGGGACTTTGTTTGCTTCCGGGTACCCAGGCGTGACATCATACCATCGCGCCCGGGCCTCCGATGGCCATAGAGATGACTGTCATCTCTATACTTTCCACCCGACACTGGCAGATCGTTTCTCCGGGGTCCCCGATGACACGGGAGAGCCCAGGGAAGCCCCGGATGGTGGCAGGAGGGGGGGACGTTTGTTCCCTCCCGTCACCTATAAGAACGATCAAGCGGCTATGATCGTTCTTATGGTGCACAGAATCCCTCGCAGAAAACAGTAGCTGCAGGCATCATTCAGATATCCCCACTGAAAGTCCAGGACGTCAAATGACCTCCTTGAGCGGGAAGTGGTTAAACTAAATATCACGTAAAAAATTGTGCAAATAACATCTAACCATGTAATGTGCAAATTTGCAAAAAGGTGTGTGCAAATCCAATATAAAAGGTAACATTTACTTCATTAGCATTTATTAACCATTTATAATACACAAATGCAAGAAATATGCCTTGTGCATTGGATAAAGCAATAATATTAAAAAGTAATTATGAAAGACTTGAGTCTTATGCCGCGTACACACGATCGGTTTGTCTGATGAGAACGGTCTGATGGACCGTTTTCATCATACCAAACCGATCATGTGTGGGCCCCATTGGTTATTTATCCATCGGTTAAAAAATGTTTTACTTTTTTTTAAATTATCTGATGGATACCTAACCGATAGAAAAAAAGGATCGTCTGTAGGCACGTCCATCGGTTAAAAATCAACGCATGCTCAGACTAAATTAGGGGAAGGGAGCGCTCGTTCTGATAAAACTAGCGTTCGTTATGGAGATTGCACATTCATCATGCTGTAACAGACAGAAAAGCACAAATCGTCTTTTACTAACATGAAATCAGCTAAAGCAGCCTCAAGGGTGGCGCCATTGGATTTAAACTTCCCCTTTATAGTGCCGTTGTACGTGGTTTGGTGTGTTGGCACGACTGACCATCAGTCAGCTTCATCGGATAACTGACTAATCCATCAGACTGTTCTCATCGGATTGACCGATCATGTGTACAGGGCATTAGAAGTATCTATCACACATCAAACACACTGATCTTTAGCTGTCAACAACCTCTTCTGAAGTTATCAAAATGAGAGTAAATAAAAATATACTGTACTTGCCTTACACCCCAGCTTCTTCTTGATATGGCCTTATGGTGAGACCAAGTGAAAGCCGAAGATTCCAATTTTTACAACAAGGCACTCCTGGACTGTGCTGGATAGCCAATAGTATTGGAAGAAATAAAAATGACTGTTACGCTGGTGCCCATACTCGCTTAAGTTTCTCGGAGTTCACCTAACACCCTCATAGTCTACGCTTTTTCAGGCTAATTTTCCTCCTTTGTTCATAGAAATTAATAGATTGCTTAAAACATGGTCGAAGCTTCCCTTGTCCCTCCTTGGGAGCATAAATGTCCTCAAAATGTCAGTGATCCCTAAACTGCTCTACCTCTTTGAGACCCTACCAGTAATGATCCCAATGTCCCAATTGAAATTACTTCAACGGAACTTTCTGAACTTTATGTGGAATAATAGGTCCCATAGGATAGCCAGCTCAGTTCTTCTTGCAACTCGAGCTAGGGAGGTCTGGGAACACCTGATATCATCAAATACTATTTTGCCACACATCTGAGAGCTATAGCCTCTTGGACGTCCAGATGTGCCCCTAATAGATGGTCTGAGATAGAGATGAGCATTACAGCCCCTGCCCACCCCTGCTGCATGCTATGGCCTTCCTCTGACAAATATACTTCTCAGCTGCGTAGGGTTTGTTTAAATCTGATGTTATTCACACTTTCAATCTGGAAAAGTTGTTCTGGAAAATACTCCCTCTCATCCCCATGCTCTCCTTTAGTAAATATTATCTTTAACCCGGAAATCCCTGACAGTCTGTCCTATGACGCGATGTTACCCTGGACAAAAGCTGGTGTATTTCAGTTCCGCCATCTAGTACACCCAGTGACGCGTAAACTTCTTACTTTTCCTGATTTGCAATCCAAATACAAACTCCCGAAAAACCTCTTCTACTCCTTTTTACAAATTAGACATTTCATCTCCACCAGAATTCCGCAATTGACCTTAACAAGGCCCAAAAAATTTTAATTGTTGTGTTTTAGAGGCTCTTATGAACCTCACCTTATATCCACCATTTACAAGATTTTACACGCTACACCCCATATCACGGAGCAAACTCATTCTTACATGCGGAAATGGTCCCATATTCTAAACAGACCCATTTCTTTACTCGAATGAAAGGAAATCTGGGAGGCTACTTCTAAGGTATCTAGATGTGTGGCCCAGAAGGAATTGCTTATAAGGTATTGATATTTTGGTACAGGACCCCCGGAATTTTTAGTGGCAAGGAAGCTGACACCTTCCAGACACCCACTACCACATATTTTGGGAGTGCCCTATGATCACACCCTATTGGTCTAGGATGCCCTTTTGGGAAAGGTCCTGCGTATTTGTGTACCTCTGCATCCTATATACCTCCTCCTTGGACTATCCCTTCCAAAAACACCTAAACCCCTTAGGAAATTAATGGCCTTTATTTTACTAGCTGCTAAACGGTTTATACCCCAGTGCTGGCTTACCAACATTCCCCCTTCTTTTACACAATTTCTGGCGGCAGTCACAGACATTCGTAGGATGGAATGCCTTACGGCTGTAATTGAAGACTCCTTAACTGATTTTGACGCCATATGGGGGAAATGGGATTCTTCTGAATATAAATCAGAAGATGCCCAGTTAACTCTGAGTTCATGAGCTTGGGGAGCAGGTTACCTCGATCAAACGAGTGAAAATATACCTTGTTTTAATGGTTACTTGTCTTTCTCTTTCCTATACCATGATGCATTTGAAATGACTGAAAATCACTTGACATTTTCTATTGTTCCCATTTACACAAAACTTGTTATGATTATTTTTAAAATGGGATTATATCCCCTTTGTTGACTCGTTTATGTGAATTTATCTGCTGTTTTTTTCCTTTGGAAATATTCAATAAATAAACAATAATAAAAAAAAAATGACTGTTAATATTTCCAATACTATTGGGTATTTAGTTTAAAGTAGGACCCGGAGGAGGGGATATTGGATTGATATTTGATTAATATGAAGATGTACTAATGCTTTTTCGAACCCACAATGAAGTGGACATGTTTGGACCCCCGAAATGTGTTGGCTACTTTTTGTAATGTCCCCCTGACTTTTATTGGAATAAAGTCATATCCGGACCTCTTTTCAGTGGTGTGGAACTTCAATTTCCAAAGAGAGCCAAAGAGACTGCGGAAATTCTCTGGGGTATAGAAGGTGAAGCTGTCTGCCCAGGAACCAGATGATTTACATCAAAAGCAATACTTTAAGATAGCAATACGACTGAGATAAACCTACCGGTCCAGTGCTATTTCTCCACTTTCCTCAATTGAATAAAAATGTAAAAATGGATAGAAGAAAGGACACATCATTTCATTGTACCTTAATGTAAAATTCATAACTAATTCAGGCACTTTGTCCTTTTGTACACACAGTAACATCAAGACCTAACATTCTCCCTGTAATGCTACACTTTTAAGAATAAGCTACCAGTAATGCTACAGGTTCCTAATATGGTCATATAATGTGATGACACATGGGAACCATTACCTGCAACATAGGGGAGCACTGCAGTGTATATGTAAGTTTATTGCAAAATGTAAGCTTCTAAGCCTAGGACATACTGTACATTTTTTTTTAAGTAGATGTAAATGGAGCACTAAGGCACTAGACTAAAAACGATATTCAAAGTAGAGACGATGTGTAATTGTGAAACAATAGCATTATTAAGTGTAAATATCTCTCCTATAGAAAGAAATCTGTATATCTTTAAAAACATCATCCACAAAACACTACTTATAAATGTGTAAAAACCCTACATCAATGTCAGTAAAGTACATAATAAACTTTTTACCCTGACATTACACAATATATTTACTGTGTTGAGGTATTTTACTTAATTTCAGCTTGACAATTACAACCCTTTCAAAAAACAGAGAGGCTGTCAACACTTTATTCAAATAAGAGTACACAGGAAAGAATTCATCATGTGTGCATCGTACTGGAACATAAATAGAATGGAATTCATATTTCCTTACTTTGTGGTTACCTGGTATTTTTTTTGCCTACGATACCTGCACAAATTAGTAACAGATGCTAATCATGGTTCTGTTTTATACAAAGTAGGTGTATACTTTCACTGTACTTGTTCTTTTAGACTCAAGGGTTGACTATTGTAAAATATAATATACAGTATATTTTGTCCATAACAACCTTTCCTTTTCCTAGTGTATATTACAAAAATTTACAAAATCAAAAGTATGATTGGTTGCTACGTTCAAATGCCCTGTATCACCTTTAGTGGTGTTTTCAATAAATTAGTCTCAGTTGGGCCTCCTTGAGATTTTTTAAATTCCTTTATACTTTGCACAATTATATTTTAAAATGTCTTCCACTTTACACCAGATCAGTGGTGTACCTAGGGGGGAAGGGGGCTATGAGGCTGATGGTCAACACTCGGGGGGTGTAGTAACCAAGTTGGAACTCAGAATTCCCAATCACATACATCCGAACTTCTGAAATTGAGAAACAGGGAAACTGTTTGGAAAATACATAACAATTGAAAAGGCATGAGGCTAAATTATGCTGAATACTAGGCATTAGACATGTGCATTCGTTTTCGTTAGAATGCATTTTCGTCCAAAAATCGGGTATTTTTTCGTTATCGTTTTAACGAACGAAAACGAAAGCGCAAGAAACGAAAACCGAAAGATCCGACATAAAAAATGCTTTATTTTCGTTTTCGTTTAGATCTGACTATTTTCAATGCTTTGTCAAATTTTCGTCGTTCAATTCGACAAAGCATCGAAAATCGTCGAATACAGTGAATAGGTAGAAATTGAACGACGAAAATTCGTCGATTTTCGATGCTTTGTCGAATTTTCGTCGTTCAATTCCTACCTATTCACTGTATTCAGTGAATATAGGTAGGAATTGAACGAGTAACTAAATACATTTATTTTCCAAATGAAAACAAAACAAAATATTCCACTCTGCACATGTCTACTGGGCATAGCCGGGGTTGTCCAGCCTTTTGACCTTCCTGGACCACATTGGAAGAAGAGGATTTTTTCTTGGGCCACACATAAAATACATTAACAATAAGTATGACTTATGAGCAGAAAAATACGGGCAGATCACAAGTTACCGTAAGTATTACTGATATACTGTAGATAACGTACCTATCTAAGTTATAAAACGAAATTTTTTGGTAATATTTTTTATTGTAAAAGAGGGCAACATAACACTAGCACGATATTTGTTTTTGATGAACATATCACTATCTGGTTTGATGGATGTATTAGGAATTCTCAATATTTCTCAAGGTACTCATGGGATATTTTGGTTCTAATCTTGTCCTTTGTGTTTGTCATCCTTGAAAATAGTTGCTCACAAATATGCTGCCAAAAACTGATGATATGAATAAGGCGTCATTTCGAAGTGCAGTATATTTTTCTCTGCGGAGATAACATGTATAAAAGTCCAGTAGCCAGTGGTCCTCTTCTAATGGTCAGTGGTCTGCTGGTGGTCACAGTCACTCGCTAGGTCCAACAAGTGAAACAATGTTCTCTAGTGTGGGCTCTCAGGATCCAGGTGTCATGTGTCATGTGTAGCATTGCACATAGTATAGTAGCAGCCAGGGGCGGACTGACAACTCATGGGGCCCCCGGGCAATAAAAGATTATGGGGCCCCCTGCTTACAGATGGCCACCATGGCAGGAGGCGGGGCAGCTAAAATCTCTGGATTTTCACATCAAAAGCATGTTAGTTTTGGACATATCAGGGACAGATTTAAAAAAAACACAGATTTTTACATACTGTCCCTGGTTTTACTGAGCCTGGCAACCCTGATGGGGCCCCCTAGTGGCAGTGCCCGAGAACCTCAATTGTCAGTCCGCCCCTGGTAGCAGCAGCAGTCTCTGATAAGTATTCTTCTCCTGGGCTGCACAGCATTAGATAGCTCCAACAAACTCTGGCTACACCCCACTGTTCTCCCTTCATTGTTTCCTTGTTACTCTCTCTCCTTTCCAATTTGCAGCCCCCACACTACATTTCTCCTTGCTCTGTTGCACCAGCTAATCATTGTCTTCCATACCGGGCCAAAATGGATGCCCCCTGCTCTGGAGACATTTCATAAATAAACATTGCAAAGTGATCACTTTAAAGATGGCTGCTGCACGTCTGCATTGATACATATTCAGTTTAACCATATCCACACTGCAGAAGGATAATATAGCAGAAACAAAAGAATGAGTTCCACAAAAGTGCATGCATCCCTCAAAACTATGTTGTATTAAAAAAATGGGAATATAATGCAAGTTAGACAAAATAAAGCATAAGCAAGATACTCAATAAGTTGTGTACCAAATAAAAGCTGTAATTGTCATAAAAACATTGCAAAACTCAGGCAAATTTGTCATATAGAATTATTGTCAAGTTAACTTATGCATACCCATGCGTTTATATTTGGTCTGGGCATCTAGGCAACAATAATTATTTTTCTTGAAAGGATCCGAAATATAATTAGAGGACAACATCTTTATTTCTTTTAATAGCAGCCCAGCATGCCCTTATTGTTTTCTAAAAAAAAGTAAGATATGAAAGTGAAAACTTGATTGGTAGGAGTAATATCTTAATTTAGAGTTTACCTCTCTTATAAATAATTCCCCCAATTATGTAAAACGGTTGTGTAATATTATTACAGTTGATAATTATAACACTTGGCTTTTCACATACAATGTATTTGCAAGCCTGTGTGAATTTCTAATGAGTATGCGTGTTTGTGGTTAAGAAACAGAACATTCTGTGTTAAAGATATGTACGTGAAACTGTTACAGCGTCCTCAATATTACTTCCTCTGCAGCTATGCAGCACTACAGACGTCTAAAAATACATACAGATTGCAATGTAAACAATTTCCTCTCCAGATACATTGTCACGCAACCATTGCTTTGTTGATGTGAGAGCTTAATTCACTTGTGCATTGGATGCAGCTCTTTAATACCCTGTACAGTAAGAACTATCACGATGCCTTTTGCATTCAAAGAACTTTTAAGGGGAACAGCTTTCCGTGTTTACTTTTAGTGACAGTTCCAGGGAAAATATTAGGGTTTAACCACTTACAGACTGGAAGATTTTCCCTCTTAATGACCACACCATTTTTTGGCGATACAACACTACGTCACTTTAAGGCCGGATTCACACTAGTGCGGTGCGAATTTCAGCTCTCTTATCTTTGCAGAGAGATAAGAGAAGTGTTCAGCAGATCTATTGCGTTTTAACTGCAGATTAGCTGTGAATTTGGAGACCTGGGAGAGGGGAGGGGGAGGGCGGAAAAATATTGAGCTGAATGAGAAGAAATCCTGAAGAGAAATGAACACATCTGCGAATCAGCTGCGTACCCATAGAAGATAATGGGCCTGAATTCGCACCTGAGCCGCACCGCAAGTCATAAAATACGCACACGTTTTTTCTGCAATGCGCTTCCCACATATGTGAACCAGCCTCATTGAAAACAATGTATTTAGAAATGTTCTGCGTATTGGATGCGGTTTAAACCGCATTCAGTTCGCATAGGTGTGAACCGGGCCTAAATGACAATTGTGTGGTCGTGCAACGTTGTACCCAAACAAAATTTACGTTCTTTTTTTTTTTCCACGAATAGAGTTTTCTTTTGGTGGTATGTGATCACTTCTGCGGTTTAAATTTTTTGCACTATAAACTAAAAAAGAGCAGCGATTTTGAAAAAAAAAACAATAATTGTTACTTTTTGCTATAATAAATGTCCCCCCCCCCCAAAAAAAAAATGTCTTTATCAGTTTAGGCCAACATGTATTATTCAACATATTTTTGGCAAAAAAATATCCCAATAAGCGTCTATTGATTGGTTTTATGGCATTTTTATAATTTTTTTTAAATTGTTTTACTAGTAATGGTGGTGATCTGTGATTTTTAGCAGGACTGCGACATTGCAGCGGACAGATTAAGCACTTTTGACACTTTTTTGGGGCTATAAAAATGCACTGATTACTATGTAAATGTCATTGTCGGGGGAGGGGTTAACGCTAGGAGGCTATCAAGGGGTTAAATGTGTTCCCTGGGTGGTGTTTCTAACTGTGGGGGGATGGGACTGACTGGAGGAGGAGAGAGATCGCTGTTCCTAATGACTAGGAACAGCAAATCTCTCCCTCTCTCCTCTGTGTCAGAACAGGGATCTGTCTGCTTACATTGTCAGGTCCCCATTCTGGCTCTCTTTCCTGCGATCGTAGGTGTCCAATGGACATCATGGCCGCTGGCCACATTCATCGGGACCCCCACCGTGCAGCGGGTGCTTGCGCCTGCTATGGCTCTTAAAGGAGCCATTGTCCACCTACAGTGATTCGCGAGAACTAGCCGACCTGCGGCAGTATAAGGACAGCGGCTGGTCGGCAAGTGGTTAAATTTCCTCCTTTGCAGAATGGATAATTAATATTGCTACTACTATCTTCCGTCACTTTTATATCTATATATTAAGCCCCGTACACACGGCCGAGGTTCTCGGCAGAAACCAGCATTCTGCCGAGAACCTCGGCCGTGTGTACGTTGGGAAACCCGTCGAGCAAATAGAGAGCAGGTTCTCTATTTGCTCGACGGCCCGTCGGGATGAATGGCTGGTTGCCTTTCCCGACGGGCGGGTCGCCGATTCTGACGGCCGGCAGAGAACCTCGACAGGCGGAACGTCGAGTTTCTCTGCCGTGTGTACGCGGCATCATACTATACCTACTAAACTCTCCAAGACCATTGTAGCATCAACGTTAGATGTGTGAAAAAGAGATTTTTAATACAGCTTATCTGTAAAATCTTTTTCTTGGAGTACATCACGGGACACAGAGCAGCATATTCATTACTATACGGGTTATATGGAGTACCTTCAGGTGATGGACACTGGCAATCTCAAACAGGAAGTCCCCTCCCTATATAACCCCCTCCCATAGAGGAAGTACCTCAGTTTTGTAGCAAGCAGTATGCCTCCCAAAAATGTTCCCCAAAAGAGGGGTGGGAGCTCTGTGTCCCGTGATGTACTCCAAGAAAAAGATTTTACAGGTAAGCTGTATTAAAAATCTCTTTTTCTTTCTCGTACATCACGGGACACAGAGCAGCATATTCATTACTATACGGGATGTCCGAAAGCAGTGCTTTAATGAGGGGAGGGAGACATCTTCCAAAAAAGGATTTAATTTAGAAGTATACTCAAATAATAATAAATCCAACTTAGTCAAGAATGTAAATCTGAAATCTAAATCAAGGGAGCCCCCTCAGATCCTGAGGAGCTTGAATCGCGGCCTGCAGTACTGCCTGCCCAAAGGCTGTATCCGCATTCCTTCTTACGTCCAATTGATAAAAATTTTGTAAACGTGTGGACTGACGACCACGTTGCTGCCTTGCATATTTGAGCCATAGAGATCTTGACGATGTGCTGCCCAGGAGGTGCCCATGGCCCTGGTAGAATGGGCCTTTATCGACACAGGAGGAGGCAACCTCTTCAAACCGCAGGCCTGAATGATTAATTGTTTAATCCATCTTGCGATGGTGGATCTAGCAGCTGCCTGACCCATCTTGGGCCCCTCCGGTAAAACGAACACCACATCTGTTTTCTGAACCTTCTCTGTAGCTTTAAGATAGGCCTTTATGGCCCTGACAATATCCAACGTATGCAGCAACCCCTCCTTTGTAGAGGTGGGTTTTGGAAAGAAGGATGGAAGTACCACATCCTGGTTCAGGTGGAAACTGGATATAACCTTTGGTAGAAAGGAAGGATGAGGACGGAAACCCGCCCTATCCTTATGTAAAATTAGATATGGTTCCTTACAAGATAAGGCTGCCAATTCCGATACTCTCCTGGCCGAAACTATGGCGATCAGAAATACCGACTTTCTAGTCAGTAAAACCAAAGGTACCTCAGCCAACGGCTCAAAGGGTTGTTTCTGTAGAGTTGACAGAACAAGATTTAAGTCCCATGGACAAAGTGGTGATTTGACCGGAGGATTAACACGTAAGACTCCCTGTATGAAGATCTTAACCAGCGAGTGGGCGGCCAGCGGCCTCTGAAACCACACTGATAAGGCTGAAATCTGTCCCTAGATCGTGCTTAATGCCAGGCCTTTATCCACTCCTAGCTGGAGAAAACTTAATACTCTATCAATGGTATACTTGCGGGAAAACCATCTCTTAGACTCACACCAGCCTACGTAGGCCCTCCAAACCCTGTAACAAAATTACCCTGGAGGCCGGCTTTCTAGCCTCAATGAGGGTAGGGATTACCTGCCTAGACAGACCTCTACCCCTGAGAATCAGGGATTCAGCCGCCAGGCCGTCAAATTTAGACGCCGTAATGCAGGGTGGAGGATCGGGCCTTGTGAGAGTAGGTCTGGCCATAAAGGAAGAGTCCAAGGGCCTCCTGCTGCCAATTTCAGGACTAGTGAGTACCATGCCCTCCGGTACCAAGCTGGGGCTACCAGGATAACCGGCCTGTGCTATGATCCTGCGCAACAGGCGGGGTAGTAACTGCAGCGGGGGAAATGCATATAGAAGTTATGATTGATGCCAAGGGCGAACCAACACATCGGTTCCGCAGGCCATAGGGTCCCTCGTTCGAGACATGAACCTGTCTAGCTTCTTGTTGAATCCTGATGCCATGACATCCACGTCTGGCACTCCCCACTTCTGGCAGATTGTCTGAAAAACCTGTGGATGCAGAGACCACTCCCCCGGCGACAGGGTTTGGCGACTTAGGAAGTACGCCTGCAGGTTGTCCACCCCGGGAATGAATGTCGCCGATATGCAGGGTACATAAACCTCTGCCCACCGAAAAACCAAGCTCATCTCTCTCTGAGTGGCTTGACTCTTGATTCCCCCTTGATGGTTCACATATATGCCACCGCTGTGGCATTGTCTGAATGAATTCTCACCGAGGACCCCTGTAATCTGGATGTCTATGCCAGGAGGGCTAGCCGAGCCGCTCTGATCTCCCAGACATTGATGGGCAGCTGCCTCTCCGCCTCTGCCCAAGTTCCTTGGCGAGTGAACCCGTTCAAGACCGCTCTCCAGCCTTCCAGACCACTGGGCAGAAAGACTCCCCTTCAGAAGGTTCTGATTGTTTAACCACCAGCATAGACTCTGCCGGACCTTTAATGACGGCGTCAAAGGAAACTCCAAGGCCTTTGCTCCCTTGCTCCAAGCTGCTAGAATTGCTGTCTGTAGGACGCGAGTGTGGAAGCGTGCGGTATCGCCTCGAACATGGCCATTAGTTTGCCTAGTAATCGCATACATAGGCGAATAGTTGGTTCTCTTTTGCTTAGAACCAACTGAATCAATTTTTAGATAGCCTCGACCTTTACCAGGGGCAGGAACACCCATCTTCTGTTCTGTGTCTAATCTCATGCCGAGATATTCCAACTGCTTTGTAGGTTGAAATGCTGATTTTTCCCCGGTTTAGGACCCAGCCGAACCTCTCGAGGTACTGAACCATGAGGGCTACTGCGCATTCCACCAAGGAAGCGAGTGATCTTATGATTAAGAGGTCATCCAGGTATGCTAGGACCGAGACCCCTTGGATCCTTAGACTGAGTAGAATTGGAGCTAGGACCTTCGTGAATACCCGGGGGCCGTAGCCAGCCCGAAGGGGAGCGCCACGAATTGGAAGTGACGCTGTATCACTGCGAAGCGTAAAAAATATTTGATGTGGCTGAAAGATTGGTACCTGAAGGTAACCATCCTTTATGTCTATAGAAGCCAGAAAGTCGTCCTTCTGGAGTGTGGCGGCTGCTGACCGAACGGATTCTATCCGGAAAGAGCGAACCCTTAGGTAAGCATTTAAACCTTTTAGGTCCAAAATTGGTCTGACATCGCCGATGGGCTTTGGTATGACAAACAGATTGGAATAGAAACCTAGCCCCTGTTCTTGGGCTGGTACCTCTACCATTATGCCCTGGTAAAGCAGATGATCCAATGCCGCCCGCATTGAGGCCTTCCTTGTTGAGGAAACTTTAGAAATTCTAATCTGTAGCCTGTGGCCACTGATGATCGGACCCCCTCTGTCGAGGATCGATACCATGGCCCCTTGCCCCCAGAGGCCTGTCCTTGCGATCCATTGTTAAAAGTTTGATCGCGCAGGAGGCCCGATACTGCCTGGAATTTGAGGGCCCCGGAACAGGGGGGAGCTGCCTTTTAAACGCAGGACCCCGGAACTTCTTTTGACTGGTAAAAGGGTACTTTTGCCACTTGAAACAGTCTGAATGTATTTATCCAGATCTTTCCATGGAAGGGAAAACCTGCCAGTAGTCTTTTGCATGGGGCTCGGCCGCCCAGTTCTTCAACCATAAGAGCCTTCTCATATGCACTAAAAATAGTGACAAACGAGACGCCTGCTGGATGGAGTCTTTTATAGCCTCTACCGCAAAGCACAGATCTCTGGGAATATCCAATAACTCCTCTGCCTATTGGGCAGGGATGTCTTTAAGCATCTGTTTTGTCTGGTCCTTTAACGCCTGACAAACTCCAATTGCAGCCACTGCTGGCTGTACCACTGCTCCTGCCGTAGCAAAGGATGCTTGAAAAAGTGTCTCTAAACGTTTATCTACCGTGACCTTAAACATTTGTATGTTTTCCCCCAGGCCAGTTAATGATTTATTCACACATGAGATGGCTGCGTCCACAGTTGGGAGCGCCCATTTCTTAGAAAAATTTATTTTCCATAGGGTAAATAACAGAAAACCTTCCAGGCGGTCTCCCATCCAGGCACTAACCAGGCCCGACCCTGCTTAGCCTCCGAGATCAGACGAGATCCGGCGCTTTCAGGGTGATGTGGCCGTAGGCTTTAGGCGGCAGAAAAAGTTCTGTCCGGTCGTCCCAATCCTGGAAAAACCAATTCCTCTAACAGAGGATGGACCGGAAAAGCTGCGTTGCTTAAAGGCGCTTTAAAAGAACCCAAAGAGGATACCGCAGGAACCTGAGGCTCTGGAAATGGCAAATTAAATGCCGAGCGGACCATGTCTGTCAAAGACTGGACCCACAGACTCTCCGTCTGGGAGGCTGAAAACGATTCTTCAGTGGTAGATCCTTCCTCTAGGTTCTGGTCCAACCGACACTCCTGAAATTCTAATTCCTCCGGAGAGAGAATCTCAGCATCCGAGGATACACCTTTTGGCGATGGGGGATCTAGTCCGCTTCTTGCCAGAAAAAGAGCCAGCGATCATAGCTGTTAACTTGTTTCTCTAGCCCCCCCTAGGGTGACGGCTAGCATCTCCTCTGTGATAACACAGGGTTGGGCCGATCTGGGCCAGCCTCAGCACCAGACCCCCTTAATGGCTTATCCAAGGTGACCCCTATAGGAATAACCTGTGGGGAAAGTATTGGCATATCATCAGAACCAGAGGAGGAACCCCTTTGTCTTTGCCCTTTTTTTTTTTTTTGTGTTTTGATCCTGAACCTTTGGAAGCCATAATACAAAACCGAGGGACTCCGCCTACAACAACAGACTGTTATAGCCAGGAGTACAAAAAATAAGGTTTAGGGGACAATAGGATCACTAATGCCCAAAAACGGTGGGGCTCAGTATGTTTTCCTTTATAATATTATTGTTTTTCACAACATACAGCCCCACCCCCAACATGTTTGCCCGCATTCAACCTGTTGCCAAGGGGATTTTTGGCTTAACAAAAAGCATTGGAGCTGACTCCAGCATGTACTACCCCTTTCTCGCCACCGGGAGTCACTGTGCTGCCAGCTCTGCGTCCTCTCTCTTCCAGCTCAGCCTTGATCTGAGCTAAGATCGCGCCTGCTGTGTATAACAGCAATTGAAGGCACGCCCACTCTACACTGCAGTCACGCTCCCCGCCCCCCCCCCCCCCTTCCCGAACGGCGCGAAAATTTTTCTATATGCATGCATGCGCGCGCGTGCGCGACTGTCGGGGGAGGAGAGCCCAGGAGGAGACGCACTCTGGTGCCCAGGAATGCAGGCTGGAGGACGCATCAGGCGGCAGATTTGAATCCCGGCTAGGTAAGGCTTAAAACAGGCCCCTAAGGAGTCCCTTTAGCCTAGAGACAGATGTCTCTTTTTTTTTTTTTTTAAAAAGACCTTCAACCAGCGAGCAGCAGGTAGCTAGCAAACATACATAGATAGGTAGGGGGATCAAGTGATGGGGGGGAACATTTCAGGCCATCCTGTCCATCAGACATAGTGACCATGGTGCCAATGCAGAGCATACTCAGGCTACCCCCCTTAAGATCTCCCCTGGAGAGCCTGCTGTGGAACCAAGTCCCGCAGGCTCCCCTCTTACCTGCTCCATGCCGCAGGACGTTTGCATAGCAAAACGGTCCAATCTTCTCCCATCTCCGTGGGTAGCGTAGTAGACCTTCAGGCACTGGGGTCCTGGAAGGAACCGACTGTCCTGGACCTATACAGCACCCTGGCAAACAGGATCTTTTGGTTTAGAAAAAACTCCAAGTCCTGGGCCCAGGGTCCAGCCCTCTAGAGAGGAGCATTATAGGCAAAACCCCACGGTTTGGGGCCCGGGTACTGTCCACTTTGGCACTGAGGCTCCTTGGACAGATCCGGTTAGCCCGCCTTAATCCCAAGGATGTGGAGGCAAAGCTATTCCGTGACCAACACCTAAGACACTGGCGAAAAAACTGAGGTACTTCCTCTATGGGAGGGGGTTATATAGGGAGGGGACTTCCTGTTTGAGATTGCCAGTGTCCATCACCTGAAGGTACTCCATATAACCCGTATAGTAATGAATATGCTGCTCTGTGTCCCGTGATGTACGAGAAAGAAAGATGCTTGTGCCCAATTTACAAATTTAATGAATATA
The DNA here is from genome assembly GCA_029574335.1 of Rana kukunoris. NCBI lineage: Eukaryota > Metazoa > Chordata > Amphibia > Anura > Ranidae > Rana > Rana kukunoris. Next base: position 118,808,806 of record CM056053.1, read on the forward strand.
AAGGATATATATATATATATATAATTTTTTTTATATATATATATATTTTATAATAATACAAATCTCATACTTAGCTGCTCTCTAAATGGCTTTGCACAGAGCAGCCCCAATCCTCCTCTTCTAGGGTCTCCTGTGTGTGTTCCTAGCTTCCCTTAGCTTGGTGTGCCACCACAGGATGCCACTTCCTATTGTGGATCGAAACTTGACCCCTGCCCCACTACCTCGTTACAGGATTTGACTAACAGCAGCAACAGCCAATTGCCCTCAATCTGCCCTGTGATGAGGGAGAGAGCAGCTGTTCTCAGGCACAGCTCTGGATAGAGATTGGGCTCAGGTAAGTATAATTAGGGCCTGGGGCAAGGGGGGATTGGAGACAGAAGCTTTTATTTATTTTTTTACTTTAATGCAGAGAATGCATTAGGGTAAAATATTTCTGCTTTTAGAATCAGTTTAGCACTAATTATTCTGCCAACTATGGTACAGTACCCAGACTAGAGTGACCTTTGCTTGTAATATCATATCCAGCAGTGTAAGTGCCAATTATCCTCCTTCTAGTTTTTTTACTAATTACTCTCCACTCTGGGTGTCTCTAAATTGCACTAAAATCCACCTCAATTATTATTATGGATATTAATTCAATTTAGGCTATTCAAAATCAGAGACTCATATAGCCTAAGTATAAAACAACTCAATGATGCAACATAATGGAACATATATTGGTACTTGTACCACCAGATTGCTTCTTATAGCTTCTTCTGTGTAATTTTATTATATTTTATTTTATCTTCTGTTTACTTATATTACTTTGTAATTTTTGGAAAATAATACAAAATAAATAAATAAAGAAAGGATAATAGCAAGATAGGACATCTCTAAAATGCAAGCTGAGAGCCTTCTTACTCACCATACAAACATACTTAAGTACTCAATCCACCAGCTTTGGAAGCAGCTAGCTGAAGCACAGATTGTGGTTGAAAGGCAATTTATTTTGGATTCATATCCCACTGATTATAAATAATCAAATCAAGATATCATAACACAAGATATCATAAGTGCAGAAAAAAACATATTCATCACTAAGCAGTGCATATATGCACACAGGGAAGAATTCAAGAGATTGGTTGTTTGTTGCACTTATAAATAGTGATGGTAAATTCTCTTTTTTTTTTTTTGTTAAAAATAACAAGTATGTCATACTTACCTGCCCTGTGTAATGGTTTTGCACAGAGTAGCCCCAATCCTCCTCTTATTGGGTTGCTATGGGGGCACCCGAGTTGAGCCGTGACCTGCGCCGTCCTTTTTCTCTCCTTATTAGCTGACTGACTTCAATTGACAGTAGCGGGAGCAGTTGTCTCAGCCAAAAAGAAGCCGGGACCGAATGGTCAGCCGTGACCGAATGGCCAGGTTCTGTCGGACAGACCGACATACACAACTGCAGAATGTCGGCTGGTATTTTCTGTACTGGCAAATGTCTGTCGACATTCTGCCCATGTGTATGGGGCTTAAGACAGATATGTGAGCCCAAAATCAAAAGATGCAAAGTTTTACAATGTGCGGCGCTAATCGCATAAGATGTCAAAAGATTAATGACAATATGTGAATAAACAAGCTCATGGGTAAAGCAAAAACAATGATAGTATTACATGCAACAAATACAACATTTCTGTGATCAAAATAATGTATTGTGGAGATGGACTGCACTCGAAATGAGGGCAAAAATCTTGCAAAATGTAAACAAAATAAATGTTCATGTGCAAACATAAGGAACACAGTTACTCAGTAATCTATTAAGATTTAAACTGGTGTGGATCAAGACGTCAAGCAGGATATGTCACCACTGTAAACTTGTGAGGTCGCCACCAAAGAAGAGAAGATGGGTACTCTTACCGTACGGTGTGGACTCCCCCATATGAGTGGTGAGTCTGACAAGCGTGAGAGTTATGCCTGCTTCGTCGGATGATCCCTCCACAGGAAGATCAGGAAGTGGCTCCAAAAGGTGATCCAACAATCTAGCGAAGGTTTAGTGACCAGGTAATATCGTGGTAGTAAGATGAATGTGGTATCTCATCGCATGGATAACAGCCAAGATGTTGATACACAGATCAAAGAAAAAAAAAAAAGAGAAGCCTCCTCATGGCATAGGTCAAATATGGATTCAATATAAAAGTTTTTACAGCAAAAAGCCACCTTGCGGTGTGTAAAAGTGATCACAAGGTAAAAACAAAGTTTAAGCGCAATAGTAGGCAGAGAAACCCGACATGTTTCTTTCCAATTAACTTCAAATGGGGTGTATCTGTGCCTACAAACTCTGCGCTTATAAAGGTAACAATAACTAATTGATTGGACAAATCTGTGTACCAACCCAGGAAGTGGCAAGTCGTCTGCATCTCAAGCCTCATCTGCGTCAGCCAATCAGAGCAAAAAAAAAACGTATCTCCCAAACACCACCGCCAATAAGGTGGGGGATTCCTCAAGCCTCAATTGCATTGCAGATGAATGAACAGAAAACACACTGTACAGAGGCTTCTTTTCCATAAAAAAATGGAAACCTAATAAACACAGTTTACTATTTTCATATATGAATGAACAGGTAAGTACCACTTCTATGGCTGTTGTCAGGTCGCTATGCAGGAGTGCCTTCTAGTGAGATTTGGTATTCTCATCTTTCCTAGCATCCCACAAGAAGGCATCCCATGAGAAAAGTGACATTAGCCTTGCCTGGGTGAACAACCCAGAAATCTAAGGTAAATGATTTCCCCCTCTTTTTATTGGTAATTGAGCACATGGGGGTTTAATATAAAGCTATAGTGGGTGGAGCCATAAACATAATTTCTTTATGCTCGTGAACCAACTGTACATTCATAACTGATGGTTTGTAGCACAGTGAGAGTATTATCCTCCTTATAACAAATCAAGCCCAGCCTCTAATATTGTTAGTGATTGTTATATAACTTATGCAATGGCATGGCCTAATGTCATTTGAAAGAAACTAGGCCATGGTGTCAGCAGTGTGGTATAAGGACTTTTTCAGCTCTGTCTGACCGTAATAATGTGAAGGGTAAACATAATGGGAAGCAGAAATGACTCATGAAACCAAAAGTACTGTTGTAGTTCATTTCAATCCAGTGTACCAGTGTATTAGACTCGCAGTCTGAGTCAGTCTATGAGGGGAGGATAAACCCTTTTTGAAGTGTTTGAGATATATATATATATATATATATATATATAAATATATATAAATATTGTAAGAGGTTAGCTCGGTAGCGGGTGTGTGTGACCCCCTGGGTGGGTTCAATACACACTGAACTATACAGAGACACAGCCGAGGACGGTTAAAAACAAAGATTATGGTTTATTCTTCCATATTGCTGGAAACAAGTGCAAGCATCAAAACAGCATAAACAAAACAACAAAACATAAAATAAACCCTGGCCACTTGGGCTTCTACTTTCACCACACAGGAACCTATCTATGGAGTCTGGCACAGCCTACTGCTGGGCAGACACTGCTGGTCATACAGCAGAAAAACAATAGTCTTTTTGATTTTTATCACACAGAAAAATCAACACCACCTCACCTCTTTAGAAGTCTTTCTCAGTTCACTGCTCTATTTAACTCAAAAATCCTCAGGATGCAGCAATCAGTAGTCATCCTCTGGATAACTTATAGAGGCCTTTATTGCCTCATTCTGAACAGCTGAAGCTTTCCAACGCCCTTAAACCTTTCTGGCTATTTCTACAGCCGACACATGATAGTGATTGGTAAATTGTCTAAACAAGGCAGAAATGTATCTCCCGTCTGTGACAACACCCACAGATTTACTTGACTTCCTGTCACATACCCCCACTCTTGTTTCAACCCTAGGGTTGGGACACAGGTTGCCAGGCACGCATGCACTTGGGACAACCCATCTGCATTCCCCATTTTAACACCGGGGCGATGCGTTACCACAAAACTAAATTCCTGAAGAGCCAGGAACCACCTATTGGGGAATCTGGGCAATCCCAGAGTTCCCAGAACTTTGGGAAATCCCTTCCCACAATGGCGTCATGTGGCAGTTTGGGAACTAAACCCACTTGGTGACACAAGTTACCGAGGGAGGTTTCAAAGAAAACCGTAGTCACTGGATATTCTCGAGTGTCCCCATGTACACAAACTACAGCCATTTTCCTAGGATGTAAGGTTTTTCCCACCACTAGATCACTTTTCAGTAAGGTGACGACCAGGCTACCTGAATCCAACTAGACATGTGCAGACTGGAATATTTTGTTTAGTTTTTTCGTTTGGAAAATAAATTTATTTAGTTAGTCCCGAAAAGTGTTTTGATTTATTTAGTTTTTCGTTGGGATAGCTTTCGTCCGAAAATCCAATAATACTTGGTTTCTGTCAAATGGTCAAAATCGGCGAATCTTTACGTCGAATCGTACATTTCCGTCGAATATTCCGCCTACAAGAATTCTAATGTTGCATGACTAGTAATAATGTCGAATCTATTTTCTCATAAATCTAAATCTAATCTCTGCAATGTCGAATCTATTATTTCTATAGTGTTGAATCTTTTCTCTATAATGTCGAATCTCTTCCCTATAATGTCGAATCTTTTCCCTATAATGTCAAATTTTTACCGCAACGAAAACGAAAATGAAGCATTTTTTATGTCGGATCTTTCGGTTTTCGTTTCTTGCGCTTTCGTTATCGTTTGTTAAAACGATAACGAAAAAAAACAGATTTTCGGACGAAAATGCATTCTAACGAAAACGAATGCACATGTCTAAATCCAACAATACCACAACATCTTTACCATCTAAGCACATTCTACATAAAGGTTTCTCATTTACCTTTACTGCAGTGCATGTGGTTGAAAAAAGGGACTGTCGTCTCTCTGTCAGAAAGTCACACTGCATGGGTTCATCACCCGCTGGGCAAACCGCTGCTACATGTCCCTCTTCCCGGCAACGGTAACAAATCAACCTTCTGGTCCTCTCCTGTGGGATGGGTCTTCCAGGCCGCTCTCGCCAAACATTAGCAGTAGTCCCGATAATACCTCTAGTTGCTCTTTGGTCCCTCTCTCCACCCCCATTCCTTAATGCAGTCTTACCTATAGGTGGGGAGGGTCTGGTCTTGGGGTGGAAAGTCTGTGCGTCTCTGGGGGAAGAAGACAAATTCTCCCTTGTTAGGTACCTTTCGACAAGGTCTACTAGTTTGTCTGCGGTTTCTGGACCACCATGGCTTACCCATTTCTGCAGGGTGTTAGGAATAGATTTGTCCATGACTACTTGCTCCAAACTTTTTCGTCCGGACAGAGTTTCTGGCTGCAGCCATCTCCTAGCCAAATGGATGAGGTCATACATCTGCGACCGAGGTGGCTTCCTCATCTGATAACTCCAATTGTGGACCCGCTGAGCACAGACATCCAGGGTTACACCAAAACGTGCCAATATTTCCTCTTTTAACCGATCATAGTTTTTTGCATCTGCAAGCTCCAAATCAAAATATGCCTTTTGGGCTTCTCCAGATAATAGGGGGCCACTAGTCCAGCCCACTGTTCTTTAGGCCAACTCTCTTTTTCCGCTGTTCTCTCAAACGTGGTCAGAAACATCTCAGGGTCATCATCTGCAGGCATCTTTGGCAATAAGTGGCTTACCCGAAAAGTCGATATGTTACTGGCCTGACTCCCAGCCTCGGTCTGGTGTCTCTGAAGCTGTTTCACGATGGCCTCCATTTGCTGCTGGTGTATCTGTTCCAAGCCTGCAATGCTCTCTTGGTGAGCCTGTTGTTGAGCTACAATGCTCTCTTGGTGAGCCTGTTGTTGAGCTGCATGGCTCTGCTGCAAACCTGCATTTGTCTGCTGTTGATTTGCATTTGCTATAGCCAGCTGTTTCAGTATCTCCTCCATTTTGGGTTTACTTTAACTGCCCGCATTCTCCACCATGTGTAAGGGGTTAGCTCGGTAGCGTGTGTGTGTGACCCCCTGGGTGGGTTCACTACACACTGAACTATACAGAGAGACAGCCGAGGACGGTTGAAAACAAAGATAGCATAATTTAAAAAAATTCAATTCATTCTATGGTACAGAGACGCGGCTGCTGAACAAACACAAAAAGTCGCAGGGCCTAATTTGACAGGCTCCTTATGTCTCAGTTTTTAGAGAGAGAAAAAGACTGAGGGCATAGATTCTTCAAGCCTCGATTGCATTGCAGATGAATGAACAGAAAACACACTGTACAGAGGCTTCTTTTCCATAAAAAAAATGGAAACCTAATAAACACAGTTTACTATTCTTCAGATATGAATGAATACAGTGAGTGATCAGTACTGATCACAACAAAATTACTAGAACTGATCCCCCTGTGGCTGCCCCTGCAGCAGCTAAATGCCGGTGGGAGGGAGAGGAGAAGAAGGTGGCTTTCAGTTGCCACAGAGGAATCAGTCCTAGTCAATTCCCCCTCCATACTGATCACCCTCCCTGCCCACGATCCCCTTCCCCCTACTTGTCAGACGCCTGGGCCCCCCTGTTGAAATGATGAGCCTGGGCCCAGTACAAGAGGTGGGCAGTATCCCCTTATCGGTGGCCCAAGAAACATGGCTCTAGAACTTTTAATTCCTCCCTTATCGTGATATTATATAATATATTTTGTTAGGTAATATGGTTTATATGGGAATTTTTAGTATATGGTGGTCTCCAAAAGAGTGTGTTGCAGCAGTTGTTTTTGCGGGTTCAGTAGTTTACCTGGGGAGACTTCAAACCAGTTTAGCCTTGTAAACAATTATTTTGTCTATTTTGGAGATCATTGAGTTACCGTCAATTTAAAACATGTATTCTGAAACCTGTTTATTCTGGGTATCTAGGATTCAATTATCCATGGTTATTAAACAGGTTAAAGAGGATTTGTAAAAGTTTGGATGCATAGGTGTGCGCAGCCTTTGGCATTAGGGTGTGCACCCCAAAGCTCAAACACACTCTACCGATCACTCACGATGTTCATTCAGAAAGGGAAGGGGCCGGTAAATGGCATATTTCCTGGCCTCTTCCCCCACTCATTCTAAAACATCCACAGCAACAACCAGTGGGAGGGGAGGGAAGCTGGCAGTGCTGTGGGGGGAAGGAGGAGGAGCCAGGTCAGTGGGGGAATCTGTTCTGCACAGGGTGATTAGGGTGTGCCTGGGCACACCCGGCACACCCTGTGCACACGCCTATGTTTGGATGCTTTTTATATTTTTTATAAGTTTTAGAGCAGATATTTAAAAAAAAACTACAAATTATATAGGTAGGCAATCAGTGATACAGTTATAGGCAAGTAAACCATGGTCATTTACTGTAAAGTAGGATTGGATAATTGAAAGGGAGGAGTGGGGAGCAGGAGTGTAGGAAGAGGAAAACGGGAGGGGAAATAAGGGGAGGGGGGGTAGAGCAGGGGGAGAAAAATAATTACCTCTGATATACATGAAACAATTATAGCCACTAGACAGTCATCCCTCTGCATCAATCTAGTTGGACCATATTTTATCATATTTTTTGGGACAATTCCTGCTCATGTTTGTTATTTTATATAATGGCAAAACAGAATTTACTGCCCTGCTCCAGGAAGAGCCAGTAGGAGGATCTACTGACTTTTACTATAACAGAATTTCTCATCTAGCATAAAACAATGCAAAAGTAAGACATAACTTTATATATCTGTCCCCTACAATATACTCCATCTTCGTAAAGTAAAATAACTAGAGGGTCCAGTGGGACCACAGTATCACAGATGTTACCAAGAGTGTCAACCACAGACTTCCAGTAGTTTAAAGCCCTGTACACATGATCAGATATCTGATGGAATCTAATCCAATGTATTTTTTCATCGGATATCTGATGAAGCTGACTTTCATCAGTCTTGCCTGTCGAGCCGGAAAAAAAATGAAGTTTAATGATTCTGAGCATGCATCAACTTGATTCTGAGCATGCATGGATTTTTATCCGATGGAGTTCCACACAAACGATCAGATTTTTCTATCGTTTTTTTACCCATAGGAAAAATTTAAAACATGTTCTATTTTTTAACACCAATGTTTTCATCGGACAAACCGATCGTGTGTACATGGCTTTAGGCAGGACCAGACCATATGGCAGAAGGAGCCACTCTCGTTACCACACCTAGGGCACCTGGGATCTCTTTGTGGATATATGTTGGCCAGTCTCTGGGGCGTATAGTATACACGATAAAGAAACTTCAACTGCACAAATCTGTCCCTATCTGATATCAATAGAGGGGACATAAGAAGAAACACAATCTTCCCAGTCTTCATCTGTGAGATCAGGAATATCAGCCTTCCACCATCCACCATCTCAAACGTACGGTTCAACCCTGCCTCATATGCCACTGACAGAGGCAAATAAATGGATGAGAGGGGCTTAGTTACCACCTTAGAAGACAGCAGGCATTCTAAAGGGTCTGAGTCCAGGACAATGGGTTCAGGGAATTGAGCTCTCATTGCATGTCTGAGCTGCCAGTGCCTAAATTCCATGGATCGGGGCAATGAGAACATTTGTCATTTGTCAGTAGAAAAAGGAAGAAGACCACCATCCAACACAATATGTTTTAAGGTAGTTATACCTTTCTGGGCCCACATCTGTGGCTGTGTAAAGATGCGGTAGTAATGGATTTCCCCATAAGGGTATGTGTAGGGATATGTGGGATGGAGTTTTAAATTTAGCCTGAACTTGGGTCAACACCTGCACCACAATTTTCATGGGGACTGTCTCCAAGGGGTGCGCAGTAATTCCCTAAAAGGCAATGTTACTCAGTGCTACATATGAGCTCAGAATGGCTGCCTCTAAGGTCACCAACATATTCTGTCTAGGCTGAGAGAGCCACCATGGGACTGTGACCAATATAGCTGCCCAAGAGTACAGTGAGAAGTTTGGGAGTGCTAGGCCACCACTAGACAGGGGTGAATGTAAGATATTTTTTGCTATGCGAGGAGTATGCCCAGTCCAGACAAAAGACACCACCACACTATCCAACCTTTTAAAGAATGATTTGGGAATGAGCAGTGGGGAATTCCAGAAGAAGTATAATGCCCCGTACACACGATCACTTTTTGTGATGAAAAAAAATGACATTTTTAAAAATGTCATTTAAAATGATTGTGTGTGGGCAAAATGTCATTTTATGTCTTCTGAAAAATGACCAAAAAAAAAATTCGAACATGCTCGAATTTTTTATGTCATTTTTTAAAATGTCATTTTTTGTGTCATAAAAAATGATCGTGTGTGGGCAAAACTACGTAAAAAATGACGTTTTAAACCCGCACATGCCCAGAAGCAAGTTAGGAGACGGGAGGTAAAACTACCATTCATAATGGAGTAAGCACATTCATCACGCTGTAACAGACAAAAAAGCAGGAATCGTCTTTTACTAACAAGTAACCAGCTAAAAGCAGCCTCAAGGCAAATAGAACTTCCCCTTTAGAGTGCCGTCACTTTGTTCATCATTTTCCAAAAATGATGGTGTGTACGCAACGTCATTTTTTAAAATGAAGTTTGAAAAATGTCATTTTTTTTCATGAAGGAAAATTACATTTTTTTTCATCACAAAAAGTGATCGTGTGTACGGGGCATAAGAACTTAGGCAAATTCACCCTCCCAACTGGTGTCAAGGGGAGTGTGCACCAGGTGCTGCATTTCCGGATTTGTTGATCCAGCAGTGGATTATTGTTGTCCCTCATATATGCATCTATGGCTTTACCCACTCAGATGCCCAGATATGTAAAATCCTACATCCACCTTAGGGGAGTGTGTGTATGCGAATGGGGAACCAACGGATGGAGTGGAAACAGCACCGAACTCCTGAATACTGACCAAAATGTTCAAAAAGGCTAACACTGAGCGAAGAGAGGGTGAGGAAAATAAAGTAGCGAACCATCGGTATATAACGATATTTTCTCCTCCACAGTACCAACCCTTATGCCCTGTATCCCCGTACCTGCTCAGAGAAGGATTGTTAGAGGCTCTAGAGGCAAAGAGAGCCGGGGACAAGGGGCATCCCTGATAAGTCCCCCTACCCAGCAGGAAATAGTCCAACAGTGTACCATAAGTCCGAACTTGCACGAGTGGCTTAGCGTAGGGCAGTTTTATCCAAGACACAAAATAGAGGCCAAATCTAAATCATGTGAGGACGCTCTATAGAAAACCCCACTTCTCTGCATTCAGAAAGGCCACTATGCCAGCCTCACAAGAATCTGCCAAGGCCGTATTAATGTAGAGTATATTAATATCTGTACCCCTGCCAGGCGTGAAGCTCATCTGATCAGGATGGATCAGTGCTGTAATGACTGTATTCAGACGATGGACCAAGATCTTCGAGAGGACCTTCGTATCCGCATTTAGTAGGGAGATAGGGTTTTAGGACGAACATGATATGAGATCTTTAACCTGTTTAGGTATTACAACTATCATGTCCTCACTCATGGATGCGGAGATTGACTCTGTCAACGAGGACTTGGTCACAACCAAATGAAGTTGAGGAATGAGGTCATCAGCATAAGCCTTGTAGAATTCCATTGGAATCCCATCTGGGCTGGAGGTCTTTCCCGACTGAAGAGAACCCAGGACCCTCTGCACCTCCTTGACAGTAATGGGAGCATCCAGTTTATCACAATAGGCCTTAGTCAAGACAGGGAAATCTATATCACTTTAGTAATAGTTAGGCTCATTATCTGTGTAGGACATGCAGGAACTGCAGAGGGACTGGTAGTAGGAAGCAAAGCAATTGTTAATGTCCGTTGGGGTGAAATAAAAAATCCTTGCCTGGTCAACTATATGGAATATACCGAACCCCACTGTGTGTTCCTTAGACAGCTAGGCCAGTAGCCTCTCATTCTTTTCCCCCTCCTCAGTTTCTTTGAGACTGATGGAGAATCCTCTTTTTGGTGAGGGTAGTCCGTAAGAGGAGTACTTCAGACGTTAGTGCCTGTAGTCTTGAGTGATGTTGGGGGTCTTGAGTACAGACAAAGAGCACCTGTTGATTCCTAGCCTCCGTCTCCTTATCAAATAAATCTGTCCTTTCCCTCCAGACCTCTGCAATAATGGTCTGGTATTGGCCATGAGTAAACACCTTAAATGCATCCCAGACAACACCATCTGGAGCTGAGGCAGGGTTGGCACTCCAGTATGTGATTAACTGAGTCCTAAACCTGGATTCCACTGTGTCATCAGAAATCCAAAATCTCGACAATCTCCAGAGTTTGTCTGAGGGGGCAGTGGATGTGTCTAAACTGAGCAGCAATGGAGCATGGTCAGAGATCCCCTTTGACAAAATCTGAATGGACTAGGATCTAGGCAGGATAGACCCTACCATATAAACTAGGTCAATGCGGGAGAACGTTCTGTGGGAGGCAAAGGGACTGGTGTACATATACGTAAATGAGGAGATTTCTGTCTCCACACATCAGTCATCCTGTATGTCTCAACCCAAATAGCCAGGTCAGAGCAGGGGGAGGCATCAGACACTAATCTATCCAAGCCCAGATCAGGGACCATATTAAAATCCCCCAAAATCACCACATTTTCAGTAGAGAATTTAGCAATGTCTGCAGTGATTTTATAGAGCCGTTTAATATAAGCTGATAGACCCACCTCCCCAAGTGTTGTACTGCATGCTGTACCTGAGGCCCTTCTCCTTCAGTTTGGCATGTACATAGTAAAATGATGTCCTTTGTGTTTCTATTGAGTAATCAGAGAATATGAGCAGCTTTGCATTCTAATATTGTAGCTCACCCTGATTACGCATGTCACAGGACAACATCACAATCCAGATAGTTTAGGAGCTTGAAAATAAACGTACGGGGTAAGGCTCCTGGAGGAGAAGAATGGAGAAGAATGAGAAGAATAAGGAGAACTTAGCTCTAGGTAGCAAAGTACTAAGCAACCACTCAGCAAATGCAACAGGGTCTGTACCTTCTGCCCCCTCAGTTAGGCCAATAGTCTGCAGATTATTACGGTGATTGCAATTTTCGTCATCCTCATCCCTGGATTACAAATGTTTGGCCTTGATCTTTAGCGTATTGAGGTCAGCGTGGTGGTGTTACTAAATGTCTGCTCAGTGCGTCTGCCCTTGGTCATTACCAGGAATGTCTGCAAACAGGATGTCAAAGAGCCGGTCTGTGTGTCCTACACCAGGATAAGGGACAAGATCATGCCGGAATTGGGAGCTCTCTTAAAGCGGAAGTAAACCCATCAATTTAACAGTTTCAAAAAGCAGTTACATTTCCGGCATGCCGGGATTGCCAACTGTCACATTGGTTGTGCTCTTAATAAAACTGTCAAACCATCCAATGGCTGGTGTCATAACTGATCACATGTGCAGCACCACGGCAGTTGAAGATTAAACAAGATGGCAAGATGGCAGCTTCCTTGGCTGAAAATAATATAAGGGTTTACTTCCACTTTAATACACATCTGCTCCCATCTTGGACACGCCCCCCAGTTAGTGCTTTTAATTGAGACAAGTACACTTCATAGAGGGATGTGCTTTGTTCATATTTCATGTCTGAGATTTATAACCCCCTTAATGCAGCTTTTATATACAGTACAGACCAAACGTTTGGACACACCTTCTCATTCAAAGAGTTTTCTTTATTTTCATGACTATGAAAATTGTAGATTCACACTGAAGGCATGAAAACAATGGATTAACACATGTGGAATTATATACAGTGGCTTGCGAAAGTATTCGGCCCCCTTGAACTTTGCGACATTTTGCCACATTTCAGGCTTTAAACATAAAGATATCAAACTGTGATTTTTTGTGAAGAATGAACAACAAGTGGGACATAATCATGAAGTGGAACAAAATTTATTGGAAATTTCAAACTTTGTTAACAAATAAAAAACTAAAAAATTGGGCGTGCAAAATTATTCAGCCCCTTTACTTTTAGTGCAGCAAACTCTCTCCAGAAGTTCAGTGAGGATCTCTGAATGATCCAATGTTGACCTAAATGACTAATGATGATAAATAGAATCCACCTGTGTGTAATCAAGTCTCTGTATAAATGCACCTGCACTGTGATAGTCTCAGAGGTCCGTTAAAAGCGCAGAGAGCATCATGAAGAACAAGGAACACACCAGGCAGGTCCGAGATACTGTTGTGGAGACGTTTAAAGCCGGATTTGGATACAAAAAGATTTCCCAAGATTTTCAAACATCCCAAGGAGCACTGTGCAAGCGATAATATTGAAATGGAAGGAGTATCAGACCACTGCAAATCTACAAAGACCTGGCCGTCCCTCTAAGCTTTCAGCTCATACAAGGAGAAGACTGATCAGAGATGCAGCCAAGAGGCCCATGATCACTCTGGATGAACTGCAGAGATCTATAGCTGAGGTGGGAGACTCTGTCCATAGGACAACAATCAGTCGTATAGTGCACAAATCTGGCCTCTATGGAAGAGTGGCAAGAAGAAAGACATTTCTTAAAGATATCCATAAAAAGTAAAAGAACAAGGTGGATAGCAATGTTTCCCCAATCGATTGACCAAAACTCACAATCCTGTTAATAGTATAAAAGAAAAAAGCAAAGAGCATATAAGGTTGAGGAAATCCTCTTCCAGATATAGGGATTTTTACGTGAGATGTCAAACGTTATATTAAGGTAAGCACACCAAAGACAAGAATTGTAAATATATCAAAAAGAGTTTAATTTATATATAAAAATTATACACATAAAATAATTTCATTAAAGGTTGACCACAGTATTTACAGAAAACAAGAAAAAAGTGTAAGTTATGCAGGTTGCCGACTAGTTTCACATTCTTATGTTTCATCAGGGCTTTGCAACTTTAGTCTTTCTGAGTTTTAGTGGTCTGTGTGTGACATAAAAATGACATTAGTACAACATAAAATAGTACAACATAATCCATTATTGTTTTTCACATTAAAAATAAAGCAAAATAAGACAGAGTATCTGTGTGCTTACCAATCCCATCAGCCACTGTGACAGGATAAAATATCAAGACGCCTTTCAGAGAAAAAACCCGGTAGCACAAATGGCAATGAGGATGGACATGGGCCGGTGGAGGTCAGATCCAGCCAACTCTTTGATGTGCGGATATTAAGGTGATGAGATATCCAACCCACAATAAAGTTGATTCTGCAAATTGTTCAAAGTACAAATAAAGAATAGTATATAGAGCTACTTAAGAAATGGCTTTCAGCAAGTCAGATATGGGAGGTATCAAAAAGACAAACCATCCCATATTTTACTAGTCAATAGGTTCCATAGCAATCCCCATAGCAAATAAGTCAAGGGATGCTATGGTAATAAAGTTGTACTTAAAGGAGTTCTATGTATAGCTATATAATTACAAATTGTTCAGAACAGGCAAAGTGGGGTAAGGTATAAGGGGAATGTTATATAATAAAGGTAAATAGCAAATAAATTCAAAGGCCAAAGACCATATTACCTAGTTAGTTATACACATATCTATTACCTGTAGATAGATCACGGTACACGACCGTAGTCTATAAGGGCAGATAAGTAGTCCTCTCATGCGTCCAGTCCCACTCCGCTGCTGGTTGTGTAATCTCCTTATACCCAAGACGGCGTCTGACATATGATCCGTCAGCGCCGTCTTAAGTATTCACCTTCACCGGAAGTGAATGGCCATAAATGACCCCTGACTTCACTTCCGGTCCGTGTGTCCCAGCTTATGCGCGCGCACATGTCGCGTCCAATGCGTGCCTCCACTGACGTGGAACGCACGTGAAGCGCAGCGCGCTCCACCTCTCAATGGACATTGGTTGGCTCAGTGAGCCAAACAAATCGCCGAATGCAGCGCGCGCATTCCGCCATATAAATATGACGGATATATTGAGGTGTTCCGTATAGGTTTACCTCCATTGTGGGACTCACAAATATCCACACAATTCAATGTCCAGTCTCAAAATGCCACCTCGCCAGCGGGAAAGACTATAAACAGGCGCTTTACACAGGGACCATAATGGAATAAAAAATTGCATTTTTTACTTTGTTACATTGTTATAAATCTATATCATAAAATAGTACATATATACTTATATCCAACAAATCAGAATGTATGCCAAAAAAATAGCATTTACATTAGATGGGCTCAAAAGAAAATCAAAATAATTTGTAAATCTATCAATAGAACAACAGATAAGGCATTTATCATCAAGGGAAAAAAAAAGGGGAGGGAGGGGGGGGGGAAAGGAAAAAGGGAAGAAGGGAAGGGGGGAGGGAGGGAAGACAAAAAAGAGGGTGGTTTTCTGGGACATACCGTATAACAAACCATATATACACCACAACAACAGCAATAAATCGAAATCTAATAATGTTGATTACAACAGAAGACTGTATGTAAACCCCTAGAGGCCATAATAGAGAATTTTGTGAGTTGATAGGGCAGGAGGCAATGCTAGTGCCCAGACTCATTCACTGCATTTCATATAGACACTCCAAAAATGTTTATGTATTAATACTTAATTTAGATTTAAAGAAATGGTCTAAAAGACAGTGAGGTATTTAAACCTGGGGGATAGGTGGCCCTTTGATCAAAAATCCAGCGTGCCTCACGCTGTAATATTTTCTTATCGAAATCACCCCCTCTTTCTGGGAGGGGGATGACTTCTAGGGCAAAAAATGATATATATGATGGATCATAGCTGTGATTGAGACCCACATGTTTACAAATTGGCGTATATAAGAGGCCAGCATCCAAGTAGTATAGATGATCCTGGATCCTTTTGGCAAATGGTCGTTTAGTTTTGCCGATGTAGAACGCTCCACATCGGCATTTAGCTAGATAGACAATGCCGATAGTGGTACAATCGGCAAATCTTTTAGATTTTAGAAAGCCTCCTCTTGGTAGTGAACAGCCATCACCCTCCTGTATCCAGGGGCATTGGTCACATTTCCCACATTTATACGTTCCACACCCCCCTGATGCTTCTACAGCTACCATGTCGGGGGTAAGATGGCTGTGTATTAGACCATCTTTTATAGATTTTGATTTTCTATAAACAATTTGCGGTCTATCTGATACGTATTTAGAGATTATGGGGTCCTCTGAGAGAAAGTGCCAGTTGTTATTAATTAATTGACGAGATACATAGTGATGGGTACTAAAAGTTGTAATAAGTTTGGTAGTTGACTTAGTTTCTATTTTCTTATTCTTAAATAGTAACATCTCCCGTGTACTTATTTTGCTTCTGGCATATGCCTTCTTCAAATTTTTTTTGCTATAACCTCTTTTAAGCAGACGTAGGTATAAGGCATGTGCCTCCTGTTCAAAGTCCTCTTCTCTTGAACAATTACGACGTAATCTGAGGTACTGGCTGTATGGAATGCTTTGTACTAGAGGTCGTGGATGTGAGCTTGAATAATGTAAGATGGTGTTGCCTGCTGTCTCTTTTCTATATAGGTTGCTATATAGTGTTCCATCCTCATTTAGAAATAATCTTATATCCAGAAAGGGAATACTTTTGGTATCTGACTGAATAGTGAATTTTAAATTGAATTCATTAACAGATAGGTACTGCATGAATTCAGATAGTAGTCCTGTAGACCCTGTCCAGATGACCAGCACATCATCGATGTACCTTCGCCACAAGAGAATGTGGCGAAGGTATATCATGGCGGCGTCATCCGAAAACACGGCCCTTTCCCACCCCCCCAGGTACAGGTTGGCATACGATGGGGCACAAGAAGTCCCCATCGCAACCCCCTGTACCTGGAGGTAAGTGGAGCCATTAAATACAAACATGTTGTTCGTCAAAATGTGTTCCAGCAATGTAGTAACAAAGCTGCATAATTTCCAGTTATTATGATCCTGTTCACGAAGGAAACAGGATACTACTTCAATGCCTTTTTCATGGGGGATACTCGAATACAGTGCTTCGATGTCAATTGCTGCCATAATGGCACCTGGTGGTACCACCATGCCTTCAATGACTCTCAGCAGCTCGAGAGTGTCCTTAAGGTAGGAGGGTAGGCCCATTACATGGGGTCTTAACTGGGTATCTATATATTTACTTGCTGTCTCGGTATGACTCCCTATTCCGGATATAATTGGACGACCAGGTGGATCCTTCATGTTTTTATGCACTTTTGGCAATGCGTAGAAAGTTGGGGTAATAGGCCATTTTATTTCAAGGTATTCCCGTAAATCCTTGTCTATAAGGTTACGTTGATGTGCTTCTGTGATAATTGACAAATAATTAGATCTGGCTTTTGGGACATCATCCTCAGTTATTGCTCTATACCAATCTTTATTATTTATTATCTTATTACACATTTTAACATATTGTGCTCTATCCATCACTACCACATTCCCCCCCTTATCGGAGGGTTTTATAATTAGTTCGTCATTGGCCTTTAGATGGATTAGTGCCTGTTGTTGAATGCGGGATAGATTATTAGTCACTGTTTGTGGGAGAACCAAGTTCTCAATCTGTTTTTTGGTCTGTTTTAGAAAGGCCCAGACCGCAGGCGAAGTCTGCAGGTTAGGAAATTTTTGGGATTTAGGTTTGAATTTGCATGGTTCAGGTGCTTCTTCAATTTCTACTTCATCCTCGTCATTTACATAATCAATGGATTCACCTGATCCCTCATTCTCATCCAATAATTGAATGAGGATTTTGAGTGCCCTGAAATCCTGTACTTTAAAGTCCTTATAAAGTTCTTCCTCTCTCCTGACAGCTCGTCCTTTATCAGTATCAAATATATATTTGTACGTAAGATTTCTTGCAAAGAGATGTAGGTCTTTAGCAAGTGTAAATTTATCTATTTTCTGTGATGGACAAAAACTCAGTCCCAATCTTAGGACCTCAATCTCAATAGGTGAGAGGGTATAGGACGACAGGTTCACTACATCTAATCCTGGTTTGTCTGCATTTGCTTCACTACAAAGGGATCCATTTTTCCCATTTTCATCTGGGGAATGGGTGTTGATGGGACCAAGCATGGGCCTAAAGGGGCGGGACCCAGGTTTGTAGATCTAGTATTTGTTTTTGGGGTTGCTCCTAGCTCTCTTTGATTAATGGGTTCCCGATCGATAGTAAACATTGGGAGAGGAGTGCTTCCCACCACCAGGTCACCATGTGTGTCCAAACCTTGTTCTTGACTTGTGTTAGACTGATTACTCTGTAAAAGGGGTGAGATTATACATTTCTTATTTGTCCCCCCTTGTGCATTCTGCCCACCACCATTACCGCGTTTCAGTGAACGTCCTCTTCCTGATGGTCCTCGTGAGGGTTTGGTTACAAATTTCTGAGAAGAAATGGAAGAAGATGAGATGGATGCATCAGAGTCAGATTTATATGTAGTATTGTCTTGATAATCATTTCGTCTAAATGTTTTATTCCCTTTGTTATGGGCATTTTTTAACCACTTATATGCATAGCCTCCTGAGAAGGCTAGTTGATCTTTATAAAACTTTTGATCCTTTCTCAGGATAACAGTTTTGTTATATTTTTCCAAGTATTGTATTAATTCCATTTCCTTCTTTTTGAAATCGGCACTCGATGAGAGGTGATTACCAGAAGTTCGTAGATCTTCAATTTCTTTATCTAGCTCTGCCATATCTACAAGATGTTTATCCCGCAGGATCACCATCATGTTGGCAGAGCACTGATTTAAATTGGCTTCCCACCTTTCCTTGAGTGCAGGTTCCACTATTTCGAAGGTTGGAAATATTTGGACTCTAAGTCCTTGAGGGTTAATTCGCTCCCTGAGGTAGCGATCAAAAAATCTGATGTGCCATCCCAAGTTGGATTTCTTTTCCATAAGTCTCTTAAGTTTAAAGAAGAATACATCAAGTCCAACCTCAGTTTTAGTTTGAGATGTACAAGAACTTTGGATGGAATCTAGGAATTTTTCCAAATCTGGGCCCGAGAATTGTGACATCTTGGGAGGGAGATAAAAAAAAAAAAAAAAAAAAAATTTCACCAAAGGGGAGATATAATAATGCCTATCTTGTCTATACAAAATTATTTGAGCACCACAGATAGTTAAAAAGTTTATACAGTACAAATTTTCATTTAATAGTTAGTTTGGTATAACCTTAAATTGGGAAACAGTCCACCACCAAATAGCGGGTTTTACACCCAGGGTTGACATATAAAAGAAAAAGAACAAGGTGGATAGCAATGTTTCCCCAATCGATTGACCAAAACTCACAATCCCGTTAATAGTATAAAAGAAAAAAGCAAAGAGCATATAAGGTTGAGGAAATCCTCTTCCAGATATAGGGATTTTTACGTGAGATGTCAAACGTTATATTAAGGTAAGCACACCAAAGACAAGAATTGTAAATATATCAAAAAGAGTTTAATTTATATATAAAAATTATACACATAAAATAATTTCATTAAAGGTTGACCACAGTATTTACAGAAAACAAGAAAAAAGTGTAAGTTATGCAGGTTGCCGACTAGTTTCACATTCTTATGTTTCATCAGGGCTTTGCAACTTTAGTCTTTCTGAGTTTTAGTGGTCAGTGTGTGACATAAAAATGCCATTAGTACAACATAAAATAGTACAACATAATCCATTATTGTTTTTCACATTAAAAATAAAGCAAAATAAGACAGAGTATCTGTGTGCTTACCAATCCCATCAGCCACTGTGACAGGATAAAATATCAAGACGCCTTTCAGAGAAAAAAACCCGGTAGCACAAATGGCAATGAGGATGGACATGGGCCGGTGGAGGTCAGATCCAGCCAACTCTTTGATGTGCGGATATTAAGGTGATGAGATATCCAACCCACAATAAAGTTGATTCTGCAAATTGTTCAAAGTACAAATAAAGAATAGTATATAGAGCTACTTAAGAAATGGCTTTCAGCAAGTCAGATATGGGAGGTATCAAAAAGACAAACCATCCCATATTTTACTAGTCAATAGGTTCCATAGCAATCCCCATAGCAAATAAGTCAAGGGATGCTATGGTAATAAAGTTGTACTTAAAGGAGTTCTATGTATAGCTATATAATTACAAATTGTTCAGAACAGGCAAAGTGGGGTAAGGTATAAGGGGAATGTTATATAATAAAGGTAAATAGCAAATAAATGCAAAGGCCAAAGACCATATTACCTAGTTAGTTATACACATATCTATTACCTGTAGATAGATCACGGTACACGACCGTAGTCTATAAGGGCAGATAAGTAGTCCTCTCATGCGTCCAGTCCCACTCCGCTGCTGGTTGTGTAATCTCCTTATACCCAAGATGGCGTCTGACATATGATCCGTCAGCGCCGTCTTAAGTATTCACCTTCACCGGAAGTGAATGGCCATAAATGACCCCTGACTTCACTTCCGGTCCGTGTGTCCCAGCTTATGCGCGCGCACATGTCGCGTCCAATGCGTGCCTCCACTGACGTGGAACGCACGTGAAGCGCAGCGCGCTCCACCTCTCAATGGACATTGGTTGGCTCAGTGAGTTGTCTTTTTGATACCTCCCATATCTGACTTGCTGAAAGCCATTTCTTAAGTAGCTCTATATACTATTCTTTATTTGTACTTTGAACAATTTGCAGAATCAACTTTATTGTGGGTTGGATATCTCATCACCTTAATATCCGCACATCAAAGAGTTGGCTGGATCTGACCTCCACCGGCCCATGTCCATCCTCATTGCCATTTGTGCTACCGGGTTTTTTCTCTGAAAGGCGTCTTGATATTTTATCCTGTCACAGTGGCTGATGGGATTGGTAAGCACACAGATACTCTGTCTTATTTTGCTTTATTTTTAATGTGAAAAACAATAATGGATTATGTTGTACTATTTTATGTTGTACTAATGGCATTTTTATGTCACACACAGACCACTAAAACTCAGAAAGACTAAAGTTGCAAAGCCCTGATGAAACATAAGAATGTGAAACTAGTCGGCAACCTGCATAACTTACACCTTTTTCTTGTTTTCTGTAAATACTGTGGTCAACCTTTAATGAAATTATTTTATGTGTATAATTTTTATATATAAATTAAACTCTTTTTGATATATTTACAATTCTTGTCTTTGGTGTGCTTACCTTAATATAACGTTTGACATCTCACGTAAAAATCCCTATATCTGGAAGAGGATTTCCTCAACCTTATATGCTCTTTGCTTTTTTCTTTTATACTATTAACGGGATTGTGAGTTTTGGTCAATCGATTGGGGAAACATTGCTATCCACCTTGTTCTTTTTCTTTTATATGTCAACCCTGGGTGTAAAACCAGCTATTTGGTGGTGGACTGTTTCCCAATTTAAGGTTATACCAAACTAACTATTAAATAAAAATTTGTACTGTATAAACTTTTTAACTATCTGTGGTGCTCAAATAATTTTGTATAGACAAGATAGGCATTATTATATCTCCCCTTGGGAGGGAAAAAAAATAAAAAATTTCACCAAAGATGTCACAATTCTCGGGCCCAGATTGGGAAAAATTCCTAGATTCCATCCAAAGTTCTTGTACATCTCAAACTAAAACTGAGGTTGGACTTGATGTATTCTTCTTTAAACTTAAGAGACTTATGGAAAAGAAATCCAACTTGGGATGGCACATCAGATTTTTTGATCGCTACCTCAGGGAGCAAATTAACCCTCAAGGACTTAGAGTCCAAATATTTCCAACCTTCGAAATAGTGGAACCTGCACTCAAGGAAAGGTGGGAAGCCAATTTAAATCAGTGCTCTGCCAACATGATGGTGATCCTGCGGGATAAACATCTTGTAGATATGGCAGAGCTAGATAAAGAAATTGAAGATCTACGAACTTCTGGTAATCACCTCTCATCGAGTGCCGATTTCAAAAAGAAGGAAATGGAATTAATACAATACTTGGAAAAATATAACAAAACTGTTATCCTGAGAAAGGATCAAAAGTTTTATAAAGATCAACTAGCCTTCTCAGGAGGCTATGCATATAAGTGGTTAAAAAATGCCCATAACAAAGGGAATAAAACATTTAGACGAAATGATTATCAAGACAATACTACATATAAATCTGACTCTGATGCATCCATCTCATCTTCTTCCATTTCTTCTCAGAAATTTGTAACCAAACCCTCACGAGGACCATCAGGAAGAGGACGTTCACTGAAACGCGGTAATGGTGGTGGGCAGAATGCACAAGGGGGGACAAATAAGAAACGTATAATCTCACCCCTTTTACAGAGTAATCAGTCTAACACAAGTCAAGAACAAGGTTTGGACACACATGGTGACCTGGTGGTGGGAAGCACTCCTCTCCCAATGTTTACTATCGATCGGGAACCCATTAATCAAAGAGAGCTAGGAGCAACCCCAAAAACAAATACTAGATCTACAAACCTGGGTCCCGCCCCTTTAGGCCCATGCTTGGTCCCATCAACACCCATTCCCCAGATGAAAATGGGAAAAATGGATCCCTTTGTAGTGAAGCAAATGCAGACAAACCAGGATTAGATGTAGTGAACCTGTCGTCCTATACCCTCTCACCTATTGAGATTGAGGTCCTAAGATTGGGACTGAGTTTTTGTCCATCACAGAAAATAGATAAATTTACACTTGCTAAAGACCTACATCTCTTTGCAAGAAATCTTACGTACAAATATATATTTGATACTGATAAAGGACGAGCTGTCAGGAGAGAGGAAGAACTTTATAAGGACTTTAAAGTACAGGATTTCAGGGCACTCAAAATCCTCATTCAATTATTGGATGAGAATGAGGGATCAGGTGAATCCATTGATTATGTAAATGACGAGGATGAAGTAGAAATTGAAGAAGCACCTGAACCATGCAAATTCAAACCTAAATCCCAAAAATTTCCTAACCTGCAGACTTCGCCTGCGGTCTGGGCCTTTCTAAAACAGACCAAAAAACAGATTGAGAACTTGGTTCTCCCACAAACAGTGACTAATAATCTATCCCGCATTCAACAACAGGCACTAATCCATCTAAAGGCCAATGACGAACTAATTATAAAACCCTCCGATAAGGGGGGGAATGTGGTAGTGATGGATAGAGCACAATATGTTAAAATGTGTAATAAGATAATAAATAATAAAGATTGGTATAGAGCAATAACTGAGGATGATGTCCCAAAAGCCAGATCTAATTATTTGTCAATTATCACAGAAGCACATCAACGTAACCTTATAGACAAGGATTTACGGGAATACCTTGAAATAAAATGGCCTATTACCCCAACTTTCTACGCATTGCCAAAAGTGCATAAAAACATGAAGGATCCACCTGGTCGTCCAATTATATCCGGAATAGGGAGTCATACCGAGACAGCAAGTAAATATATAGATACCCAGTTAAGACCCCATGTAATGGGCCTACCCTCCTACCTTAAGGACACTCTCGAGCTGCTGAGAGTCATTGAAGGCATGGTGGTACCACCAGGTGCCATTATGGCAGCAATTGACATCGAAGCACTGTATTCGAGTATCCCCCATGAAAAAGGCATTGAAGTAGTATCCTGTTTCCTTCGTGAACAGGATCATAATAACTGGAAATTATGCAGCTTTGTTACTACATTGCTGGAACACATTTTGACGAACAACATGTTTGTATTTAATGGCTCCACTTACCTCCAGGTACAGGGGGTTGCGATGGGGACTTCTTGTGCCCCATCGTATGCCAACCTGTACCTGGGGGGGTGGGAAAGGGCCGTGTTTTCGGATGACGCCGCCATGATATACCTTCGCCACATTCTCTTGTGGCGAAGGTACATCGATGATGTGCTGGTCATCTGGACAGGGTCTACAGGACTACTATCTGAATTCATGCAGTACCTATCTGTTAATGAATTCAATTTAAAATTCACTATTCAGTCAGATACCAAAAGTATTCCCTTTCTGGATATAAGATTATTTCTAAATGAGGATGGAACACTATATAGCAACCTATATAGAAAAGAGACAGCAGGCAACACCATCTTACATTATTCAAGCTCACATCCACGACCTCTAGTACAAAGCATTCCATACAGCCAGTACCTCAGATTACGTCGTAATTGTTCAAGAGAAGAGGACTTTGAACAGGAGGCACATGCCTTATACCTACGTCTGCTTAAAAGAGGTTATAGCAAAAAAAATTTGAAGAAGGCATATGCCAGAAGCAAAATAAGTACACGGGAGATGTTACTATTTAAGAATAAGAAAATAGAAACTAAGTCAACTACCAAACTTATTACAACTTTTAGTACCCATCAAGATGTATTCCGTCAATTAATTAATAACAACTGGCACTTTCTCTCAGAGGACCCCATAATCTCTAAATACGTATCAGATAGACCGCAAATTGTTTATAGAAAATCAAAATCTATAAAAGATGGTCTAATACACAGCCATCTTACCCCCGACATGGTAGCTGTAGAAGCATCAGGGGGGTGTGGAACGTATAAATGTGGGAAATGTGACCAATGCCCCTGGATACAGGAGGGTGATGGCTGTTCACTACCAAGAGGAGGCTTTCTAAAATCTAAAAGATTTGCCGATTGTACCACTATCGGCATTGTCTATCTAGCTAAATGCCGATGTGGAGCGTTCTACATCGGCAAAACTAAACGACCATTTGCCAAAAGGATCCAGGATCATCTATACTACTTGGATGCTGGCCTCTTATATACGCCAATTTGTAAACATGTGGGTCTCAATCACAGCTATGATCCATCATATATATCATTTTTTGCCCTAGAAGTCATCCCCCTCCCAGAAAGAGGGGGTGATTTCGATAAGAAAATATTACAGCGTGAGGCACGCTGGATTTTTGATCAAAGGGCCACCTATCCCCCAGGTTTAAATACCTCACTGTCTTTTAGACCATTTCTTTAAATCTAAATTAGGTATTAATACATAAACATTTTTGGAGTGTCTATATGAAATGCAGTGAATGAGTCTGGGCACTAGCATTGCCTCCTGCCCTATCAACTCACAAAATTCTCTATTATGGCCTCTAGGGGTTTACATACAGTCTTCTGTTGTAATCAACATTATTAGATTTCGATTTATTGCTGTTGTTGTGGTGTATATATGGTTTGTTATACGGTATGTCCCAGAAAACCACCCTCTTTTTTGTCTTCCCTCCCTCCCCCCTTCCCTTCTTCCCTTTTTCCTTTCCCCCCACCCCCCCCCCCCCCTTCCCCTTTTTTTTTTTTCCCCCTTGATGATAAATGCCTTATCTGTTGTTCTATTGATAGATTTACAAATTATTTTGATTTTCTTTTGAGCCCATCTAATGTAAATGCTATTTTTTTGGCATACATTCTGATTTGTTGGATATAAGTATATATGTACTATTTTATGATATAGATTTATAACAATGTAACAAAGTAAAAAATGCAATTTTTTATTCCATTATGGTCCCTGTGTAAAGCGCCTGTTTATAGTCTTTCCCGCCGGCGAGGTGGCATTTTGAGACTGGACATTGAATTGTGTGGATATTTGTGAGTCCCACAATGGAGGTAAACCTATACGGAACACCTCAATATATCCGTCATATTTATATGGCGGAATGCGCGCGCTGCATTCGGCGATTTGTTTGGCTCACTGAGCCAACCAATGTCCATTGAGAGGTGGAGCGCGCTGCGCTTCACGTGCGTTCCACGTCAGTGGAGGCACGCATTGGACGCGACATGTGCGCGCGCATAAGCTGGGACACACGGACCGGAAGTGAAGTCAGGGGTCATTTATGGCCATTCACTTCCGGTGAAGGTGAATACTTAAGACGGCGCTGACGGATCATATGTCAGACGCCGTCTTGGGTATAAGGAGATTACACAACCAGCAGCGGAGTGGGACTGGACGCATGAGAGGACTACTTATCTGCCCTTATAGACTACGGTCGTGTACCGTGATCTATCTACAGGTAATAGATATGTGTATAACTAACTAGGTAATATGGTCTTTGGCCTTTGAATTTATTTGCTATTTACCTTTATTATATAACATTCCCCTTATACCTTACCCCACTTTGCCTGTTCTGAACAATTTGTAATTATATAGCTATACATAGAACTCCTTTAAGTACAACTTTATTACCATAGCATCCCTTGACTTATTTGCTATGGGGATTGCTATGGAACCTAGTAAAATATGGGATGGTTTGTCTTTTTGATACCTCCCATATCTGACTTGCTGAAAGCCATTTCTTAAGTAGCTCTATATACTATTCTTTATTTGTACTTTGAACAATTTGCAGAATCAACTTTATTGTGGGTTGGATATCTCATCACCTTAATATCCGCACATCAAAGAGTTGGTTGGATCTGACCTCCACCGGCCCATGTCCATCCTCATTGCCATTTGTGCTACCGGGTTTTTTCTCTGAAAGGCGTCTTGATATTTTATCCTGTCACAGTGGCTGATGGGATTGGTAAGCACACAGATACTCTGTCTTATTTTGCTTTATTTTTAATGTGAAAAACAATAATGGATTATGTTGTACTATTTTATGTTGTACTAATGGCATTTTTATGTCACACACAGACCACTAAAACTCAGAAAGACTAAAGTTGCAAAGCCCTGATGAAACATAAGAATGTGAAACTAGTCGGCAACCTGCATAACTTACACTTTTTTCTTGTTTTCTATAAATACTGTGGTCAACCTTTAATGAAATTATTTTATGTGTATAATTTTTATATATAAATTAAACTCTTTTTGATATATTTACAATTCTTGTCTTTGGTGTGCTTACCTTAATATAACGTTTGACATCTCACGTAAAAATCCCTATATCTGGAAGAGGATTTCCTCAACCTTATATGCTCTTTGCTTTTTTCTTTTATATCCATAAAAAGTGTTGTTTAACCACTTTAGCCCCAGACCATATTGCTGTCCAAAGACCAGAGCACTTTTTGTGATTCGGCACTGCGTCGCTTTAACTGACAATTGCCCGGTCGTGCGACGTGGCTCCCAAACAAAATTGGCATCCTTTTTTTTCCCACAAATAGAGCTTTCTTTTGGTGGTATTTGATGATCATCTCTGCGGTTTTTATTTTTTGCGCTATAAACAAAAATAGAGCGACTATTTCGAACAAAATGCAATATTTTTTACATTTTGCTATAATAAAAATCCCAAAAAAGATATAAAAAAACATATTTTTTTCCTCAGTTTAGGCCAATACGTATTCTTCTACATATTTTTCGTTAAAAAAAATCGCAATTAGCATTTATTAATTGGTTTGCGCAAAATTTATAGCGTTTACAAAAAAGGGGGTCGTTTTATGGCATTTTTATTATTATTTTTTTTTACTAGTAATGGCGGCGATCAGCGTTTTTTTTTCGGTACTGCGATATTATGGCGGACACATCGGACACTTTTGACACATTTTGGGGACCATTGGCATTTTTTTTAGCGATCAATGCTATAAAAATGCATTGTATTACTATGCTACAGGGAGGACGTAGAGCTACGTGCTCCCGCGTAGCAGTGCCACTGCCCCGCAGTAATATGACGGCGGGCGGTCGGCAAGGAGTTAAAGTTTGCCACAAGCCACCTGGGAGACACACCAAACATTTGGAAGAAGGTGCTCTGGTTAGATGAAACCAAAATCAAATTTTTTGGCAACAATGCAAAACATTATGTTTGGCGTAAAAGCAACACATCTCGTCACCCTGAACACACCACCCCCGCTGTGAAACATGGTGGTGGCAGGATCATGGTTTGGGCCTGCTTTTCTTCAGCAGGGACAGGGAAGATGGTTAAAATTTATGGGAAGATGGATGGAGCCAAATACAGGACCATTCTGGAAGAAAACCTGATGGAGTCTGCAAAAGACCTGAGACTGGGACGGAGATTTTTCTTTCAACAAGACGATGATCCAAACCATAAAGCAAAATCTACAATGGAATGGTTCACAAATAAACATATCTAGGTGTTAGAATGGCCAAGTCAAAGTCCAGACCTGAATCCAATCGAGAATCTGTGGAAAGAACTGAAAACTGCTGTTCACAAATGCTCTATATCCAACCTCACTGAGCTTGAGCTGTTTTGCAAGGAGGAATGGGCAAAAATTTCAGTTTCTCGATGTGCAAAACTGATAGAGACATACCCCAAGAGACTTACAGCTGTAATCGCAGCAAAAGGTGGCGCTACAAAGTATTAACTTAAGCGGGCTAAATAATTTTGCACGCCCAATTTTTCTGTTTTTTATTTGTTAAAAAAGTTTGAAATATCCAATAAATTTCGTCCCACTTCATGATTGTGTCCCACTTGTTGTTGATTCTTCACAAAAAAATTACAGTTTTATATCTTTATGTTTGAAGCCTTATGCCGCGTACACATGGTCGTTTTTTGCGATGAAAAAAAACGTAGTTTTTTAAAACGTCATTTAAATTGATCGTGTGTGGGCAAAACGTAGTTTTTTGTCTTAAAAAAAACTACCAAAAAAAAAATTCCAACATGCTTGAATTTTTTGTGTCGTTTTTCAAAACGTTGTTTTTTGTGTCATAAAAAGTGATGGTGTGTGGGCAAAACGATGTTGAAAACAACGTTTTTAAAGCCGCGCATGCTCAGAGGCAAGTTATGAGACGGAGCTTCAATGGAACAGAGTGCCGTCGAACGTGTCTTACGTCACCACGCTTTGCTAGAGCATTTTGGAAAAACGATGGTGTGTATGCAACGTCGTTTTGGAAAATGAAGTTTGAAAAACGAGGTTTTGTTTCATCATTTGAAACGTCGTTTTTTTTCATCGCAAAAAACGACCGTGTGTACGCGGCATTAAATGTGGCAAAATGTCGCAAAGTTCAGGGGGGCTGAATACTTTCTCAAGGCACTGTAGATAACAAAAAAGAGTGAAACAACTGAAAATATGTCATATTCTAAGTTCTTTTAAGTAGCCACCTTTTGCTTTGATTACTGCTTTGCACACTCTTGGCATTCTCTTGATGAGCTTCAAGAGGTAGTCACCTGAAATGTTCTTCCAACAGTCTTGAAGGAGTTCCCTGAGATGCTTAGCACTTGTTGGCCCTTTTGCCTTCACTCTGCGGTCCAGCTCACCCCAAACCATCTCGATTGGGTTCAGGTCCGGTCACTGTGGATGCCAGGTAATCTGGTGCAGCACCCCATCACTCTCCTCCTTGGTCAAATAGCCCTTACACAGCCTGGAGGTGTGTTTGGGGTCATTGTCCTGTTGAAAAATAAATGATGGTCCAACTAAACGCAAACCGGATGGAATAGAATGCCACTGCAAGATGCTGTGGTAGCCATGCTGGTTCAGTATGACTTCAATTTTGAATAAATCCCCAACAGTGTCACCAGCAAAGCACCCCCACACCATCACACCTCCTCTTCCATGCTTCACAGTGGGAACCAGGCATGTAGAGTCCATCCGTTCACCTTTTCTGCGTCGCACAAAGACACGGTGGTTGGA
Source organism: Rana kukunoris (assembly GCA_029574335.1). Lineage (NCBI taxonomy): Eukaryota > Metazoa > Chordata > Amphibia > Anura > Ranidae > Rana > Rana kukunoris. The sequence goes on from CM056053.1 coordinate 118,838,170, forward strand.
ACCAAAGATCTCAAGTTTGGACTCATCAGACCAAAGCACAGATTTCCACTGGTCTAATGTCCATTCCTTGTGTTCTTTAGCCCAAACAAGTCTCTTCTGCCTGATTCACACAGTCTCCTCTTAACAGTTGTTCTAGAGATGTGTCTGCTGCAAAAGGTGGCTACTTTGAAGAACCTAGAATATGACATATTTTCAGTTGTTTCACACTTTTTTGTTATGTATATAATTCCACATGTGTTAATTCATAGTTTTGATGCCTCCAGTGTGACTCTACAATTTTCATAGTCATGAAAATAAAGAAAACTCTTTGAATGAGAAGGCGTGTCCAAACTTTTGGTCTGTACTGTACATGTTAGAACAGATCTACAAACAGAAGAGGGACTTATATGATGTGTCTGTCAGTGAAATAAAGCAAACTTTGCATCTACTTATGGCTTTCAAAGCAGCACAAATATAGTGGGAGAGAGTAAAAATGTTATATTAATAAGTATTAGAATTTTAAGGTATTCTGCCACCAGGCAGTCAGCTACTTTATCACTCATTTTGGCTGTATGTAAGAGGGACGGGTGATGTGTCAGTGTTAGTGACTTGGACTTGCAATAGATCCAGAGATTCTCTTCAATAGGAAAACTCTTGGCTGTTGCATTAGTGAAAGAGAATACTTTAATGCTGACAGGTCAGACAGCTCCCATTAGTGTGGCATACAGCTAAAATTATGATCTCTGTAAATACAGTTATGGTTCCAGTAAAGCTAGCATGTAATTCTCACCTAGTGTCTGCGCAGCCTAAAACGTACACAAGATTATAGTGGATTTCATTGAAAGGTGTTTCTTAAAGGGGATGTATAGTGGTTTTGTACATATTTTCTTATTTTTGTTTTTACAGTGATAATGGAAAAATAATATTAACTACCGTACAATTTTGTAGCTAAAGGACCAGGACACTTTTTGCGATTCAGAACTGCGTCGCTCTAACTGATAATCGCAACGTGGCTCCCAAATAAAATTGGCCTACTTTTTTCCCCACAAATAGAGCTTTTTTTTGGGGGTATTTGATCACCTCTGCGGTTTTTATTTTTTGCGCTATAAACAAAAATAGAGCGTCAGTTTTGAAAAAGAAAAAACAATATTGTTTTACTTTTTGCTATAAAAAATATCCCCAAAAAATTTAACTGGAATGTTTAAATAAAAATATCCCCAAAAAATATATAAAATTCATTTTTTACCCTCAGTTTAGGCCAATACGTATTATTCTACATATTTTTGGCCAAAAAATGCAGTAAGCGCTTATTGATTGGTTTGCGCAAAAGTTATAGGGCCAGATTCAGATTCAGACTTAATTTTGCGCTGCGTAATCGAAATACTCTACGCTGCCGTATTTTACCAGGCTCTACATCGAATTCTGGTAGATTTTTGCCCATACGCTACGGCGGTGTAGTCTATTTCCCGCCGCGTAATGGAAATACGCGATTAGGGGGCGTGAAGCATTTAAATTAGGCGCGTCCCCGCGGCGATCGAACTGCGCATGCTCCGTTCAGAAATTTCCTGCCGTGCATTGTGCAAAAACACGTCGTTACGTCATTCGTTGTTTGAGTAGCGTCCTTTACGAACATTCCTATTCCCGGACGACTTACGTTAAAAATAATAAAAGACGTCGGAAAACGTAGAAATTCGACGCGGGAACCATGGCCATACTTAACATGGGCTGTCTAATATTAGACCAGCAAAAAGCTGGTATAGTGTTACGCAAAAAAAAGATGACTAAAGATGCCGTAAGAGATTGCGATTGAAGATCGTAATTTCTGGGATCGCCGGCAAAAGTTCATTAGCATACCCCGACACGGAAAACGACGGGAAGTCCACCCAGTGGCCGCAATTTTATTGCAGCGTAGATCCGAAGGCGTACGAACACGTAATCCAGTCAAATTGAAGCCCGCAGCCGTCTATTGAGGTTTGAGGTTTCCGACTAGCTAAAAAACGCGCGTAATTTGATTTACCAGTTAGACAGGAGTTACGGCCCTCTGAATCTGGCCCATAGCGGATAGTTTTATGGCATTTTAATTAATATTTTTTTTTTACTAGTAATGGCGGCGATCAGCTATTTTTATCGTGACTGTGACATTATGGCGGACACATCGGACACTTTGACACTATTTTGGGACCATTGTAATTTTTACAGCGATCAGTGCTATAAAAAATGCACTGATTACTGTGAAAATGACACTGGCAGTGAAAGGGTTAACCTGTAAGAGGCGCTGAAGGGGTTAAGTGTTTCCTAGTGAGTGATACTAACTGTTAGGGGGCGTGGCTTGGCGTGTGACGTCACTAATCGTCGTTCCCTATGACAGGGAACAGACGATCAGTGACACTCTCACTAGGAAGAACGGGGAAAGGTTTGTTTACACTTACCTCTCCCCTTTCTTCAGCTCTGTGACCTGATCGTGGGACACCGGTGGCGACCGAGTCCACGGGTCCCGCGGGAGTGATCACGGAGCTCGGGACTGGGTCGCGAGTGCGCCTCCACGCTTATGCCCAGCCGCGCCGCTCTGCTGACATATATCGTCGTGCGGAGGTCCTTAAGCAGTTAACTAACCTCTTGGACACAAAGCTTTTTCTGTCACTTTTTGTTTACAAGTTTAATTAATTATTTTTGTTAGAAAAATACTTATAACCTCCAAACCTTCAAAAATGTCTTGCAATGGTAATTTTTTAAGTCACACAGTATTTGCAAATGCAATTTTTGGGGAAAAAATGAATTTTAATGTATTTAAATAAAACAAAGAATAATATATACTTTTTTTTTTGTAAAATATGAAAGATTATGTTACACAGAGTAAATAAATACCTAACATGTCACGCTTTAAAATGGCGCCTGCTCGTGGAATGGTGACAAACGATGGTTCTTAAAAATCTCCAAAGGCAATGATTTAAAAATGTTAACAGGTTACCTGTTAAGATTTACAGAGGAGGTTTTGTGCTAGAATTATTGCTCTCGCTCTAACGTTTGTGGCGGTAGCTCACATGTGTGGTGCGAATACCATATATATATATATGTGTGCATGACTTACATGTGTGTTTGCTTCTGCACACGAGCAAGGAGGGATGAGGGTGCTTTACATTTTTTTTCTTATTTCCTTTACTTATTTTTACACTGTCCCTTTATTTGTTTTCCTATTTCAAGGAATTTAAGCATACCTTCTAATGTAAATACTGGTGACAGGTCCTCTTTATGGTGAGTTTTAGGGCCAATAAGACCCCAAATCTCTCCTTTACCTTTGAAAGCAAAATAATTTTTGATCTTTTGCTTAAAAAAATAAATACATACTTCCACCCTGCACCGGAAGTGGTCCTCCAAGGCTATAGAGGCAATCAAAGACTATCTACAATTTCATCGTCTCTGGGACCAGCTTGCCGAATCATCAAATTGTTTTTCGGGTGAGCCGGCGAAAACAGTAATCCCAAGAAACATCTTTCCTGCCTCTTCTGAAAGAATTCCAGCAGCTCATGAGCCACTTGGAGCGCTTTGATCAGGTTATAAAAAATAATACCGGGGGTTATGGCAGATAGCTTTATAATATTCAAATAATCGCAATATAATGTTCTAATCAATATTCAAATAATCGCAATATAATGTTCTAATCAGCCAGCAAGTGTAGCTTTGGTCTCTTTTTCAGTCATAACATAGGTGACACATCCATTATCAAGAATCTTAGTTTGAGGTTTTAATCCAACAAAAAGGCACCACAAAGCTAGCTTAATCTGCTGAATCTCTTTAGCCAGCTAAAAGTGTTTTGGGTACCCTTTGTCACTGAAATGAGTTATGTATTGAACCTGACACATGTAGTTAGATACTTAAAACTACTCCCTGAACAAGCTTTATTATACTGTAAAAAGCAGTATATGGAACAAATAAATAGTGTTGCTCACGAATATTCGCATTGCGAATATTCGCTACGAATATTGCATATTCGAGTATTCGCGAATATCTCGAATATCGCGGCGAATATTCGCTATTTCGAATATTCGTATTTTTCAAATTTCGCAATAAATTTCGCAATAAATTTCGCATCAATTTTTTTTTTTTTATAAAATATAGCGAATATTCGTAAATATCGAATATTCGTGATATTTTATCCAAAAAAAATTAGCGAAATTTAGCAATCATTTTCGCTTTCGCATATGCGAAATTTCGCATATGCGAAATTTCGCTTTTTTTTTTTTTTTTATAAAATATAGCGAATATTCGTAAATATCGAATATTCGTGATATTTTATAAAAAAAAAATCGCGAAATTTTGCATTTTTATAAAATATCACGAATATTCGATATTAACGAATATTCGCGACCGCATATGTGAAATTTCGCTTTTTTTTTTTTTTTTTTTATATAAAATATACCGAATATTCGTAACTATCGAATATTCGTGATATTTTATAAAAAAAAAAAAAAAATCGTGAAATTTCGCATTGGCGAAAATTCGCAATTTTTTTTTTTTTATAAAATATCACGAATATTCGATATTAACGAATATTCGCGAATATTCTTCGAAATATTCGCGAAATATCGCGAAATCGAATATGGCGTATTCCGCTCATCACTACCAATAAATAGGAATGTTTTCTCAACAGATCCCTCCAGATATGTCACTGGACAATACTTATTAAATTCAGCAGACTGGATTTCCTCCAATTCCTAGTACGTAATCCATAACCTAATGCTTAAAATCTAATACCAGCCATATTGTTTTTTTTTTTTGTTTTTTTTTTAATACAGTGAGAAATTGTGAAGCCCTGTACACACGATCAGTTTGTCCAATGAAAACAGACCGATACACTGTTTTCATTGCACAAACTGATTGTGTGTGGGCCCCATCGGTTTGTTTTCCATCGGTGAGAAATAGAACATGTTTTTCATTTTTCCTATGGATAAAAAAACGATCATCTGTGGAACTCCATCAGTCAAAAATCCATGCATCCTCAGAATCAAGTCGACGCATGCTCGGAAGTATTGAACTTCATTTTTTTCAGCGTGTTGTAGTGTTTTACGTCACCGTATTTCGGCACGGTCGGATTTTTGACTGATGGTGTGTAGGCAAGACTCATGAAAGTCAGTTTTATCGGATATCCAACGAAAAAATCCATTAGATTCGATTCCATTAGATATCCGATCGTGTTTACGAGGCTTAACATTTTCGGTGAGCTTTTTATTTCTGTCTGTTGACTTCCTTGTACTGTTGGTCCTGACAGGAAGTGAGGAAAAAATCTCCCCAATAGGGATGTAGAGGGCAATACAAACCTAAGGCACTAACCCTTCCCCACCCTGTCTAAAATGAAATGCAAAGTTTTAGCAGAATTGGAGTGAATACATAACCTAAATCTGAGATTTTAAGGGGTCTGTTTACAACCCAAAATGTCTGTACAAATGGCACAGCATTCACACAGCTGTTGGCGTAATGTCTAATATAATTATTTCAGAAAAATGCAATATTATGGCCACTAGATGCAGCTGACGATCATGGGAACTAAACATATTATAGGGATTATTATAGATAGATTATGGGCAAAATAAAAATAAAATACATATATCATGATGTCTATCTTTAGCATTAGTTATAAGTAAACGTGCTTGATTTCAAATTGCAAAACATTTGGCAAACTCATAAAATGTGCTAGTTGCAAACAATAATGTGAACCCCATAGAAGTGAATTGTACTGGTGAAAATGAGTTCTGGCAATTTTAGTCTAATTGGCAAAGGATTGTCAAACAAAGGACACATGGGCCTAGATTCACAAAGCGATTACGCCTGTGTAAATGTTGTTAGACTGGAGTAATTTCGACTTACGGGCGTTTTTACGCTAGTCGAAATCCTCAAACCATGAAAAGACACCTGCGGGCTTCATTTCGACTGTATTACGTGTTAGTACGCCTTCAGATCTACGCTGCAAGAAAATTGCGGCCACTGGGCGGACTTCCTGTTGTTTTTCGCCGTCAGGGTATGCTAATGAGCTTTTGCCTGCAATCCACAAAATTTCGCACTTTCAACGCAATCTCTTACGGCACCTTTAGTCATCTTTTTTTTCCGTTTCACTATACCAGCTTTTTGCTGGTCTAATATTAGACAGCCCATGTTAAGTATGGCCGTCGTTCCCGCGTCGAATTTCAACGTTTTCCGATGTCTTTTATTATTTTTAACGTAAGTCGTCCGGGAATAGGAATGTTCGTAAACGCCGCTACTCAAACAACGAATGACGTCACGACGTGATTTCGCGCAATGCACGGCGGGAAATTCCTGAACAGAGCATGCGCAGTTCGATCGTCGCGGGGACGCGCTTAATTTAAATGCTTCACGCCCCCTAATCACGTATTTCGATTGCGCGGCGGAAAAAAAATACGACACAATAGCGTACGCGCAAAAAAACTACCTGAATTCGGTGTAGAGTCTGGTGAAATACGGCAGCGTACCGTATTTCGATTACGCAGCGGAATATTACGTCTTTGTGAATCTGCCCCATGGAGTTGAGCACTGGCAGGGGGAAATGTCATTTTGATAAATACAATTCAGCAGACAACATCTTTTTTTTAAAGTAAAACATAAAACACAATTCCTTTAAGTAATATGCTTGAAAGGTAAACTGCCTATGAAGTGGCACACTTGTAGAATGTACTGAAGCAAAAGTGACATTGCAAAATAAAAAAATTGCACTTTATTGAATAAACCAGTATTTTACACTTGTAATGTTTTGGATGTACAGTATAATTTCCATTTTTAAATATCCTGTTCACAAGTCAATTTTAGGAAAATTCTAAAATGTAATTGTATGCTTTTTGCCAGAAGTGGTCGTATTTTAAACTACCAAAGCTCTTTCCTCAGAAACAATTATCCCGAACATACTATAAAACTATGGACTTTGGTGTTTATTTTAAAATATTCCCCTTATACGGCCATTTCTCTCTTATGTACAATCAGATAAGTGCATAGGTTAATTGAGGTTAAAGGGGTTGTAAAGTCAATTTTTTTTTTTTTCATAATAAGCATCCTTTACCTGCAGACATCCCTCTTTTTACTTCCTTATTGTTAGTTTTTGCTCAGAAGTTGCTCTATTTCTTCTCTGTTCTGTTCACTTCCTTCTTGTCTGATTGTTACTCACCACCGTGAAGGGAGGCTTTACTGCAGTGGTCAGTGGCGTTCTCCCCTACTCCTGGGTACTACATCTGTGCGGCAGGACGCTCTCTATGTGTTAGAGACTTCAAGGAGGTGTGAATTAGTGGGCGTGCTGCAATGCATACTGGGAAATGTAGTTTTTACATGAATGAGCTATCTGATTTTTTTTTTTTTAAAGCAAACAAATATCTTACAATAAATAGATGCAATGTTTATTATAAAAGTCAGAAATTACCACAATTGTAAGTTTTGTTCTACATTCATGCATAGGACTACAGTTATCAATAGGTTTGGAAAAGAAAATTCCTCTAGCACAGTACATGTATGTGATTTTAAAGGTGCCGACAACAAGAAATAAATTGCACTGAATCTTTTATCCATCCAACTTCTGTTTACTGAGGCCATGACAAATCATCTAACAATGCTTAGACTATTAATCAGCAAGTTTGTTATACTGATGTTATCGGTAGGACCTTATCCCGTCAAGATACTTTTTATTCACATACAAAAATAAAACAACTCAACTCTAGCCAGGTCAAGTTTAATTAAACTTTTTAGGTTGTGAGCTACGTGGCTGCCATTTAGACTTCAAACTTGCAGCACAGGCCACTGAAATCCAAGCCATACGCAGAAGAGATTTTCCAGACCCTAACAAGAGAAAGTAGCTAAAATGGTGTGGAAATTGTCTGCCTGGTGAGACAAATTCTGCCTAAACAAGTTTTATTATGTCTGGTTCTTGGTACTAACACATATATTACTAAGTGATGATGTAATAATGAGGTGCAGATGAAGTTAAGCAACTCTTAATTGCACCTGTTAAATCCACCTTAGGCAGTATGAATAAAGGTGAGAAGACAAGTAAAAACCCATATGTATATTTATAAGTTGACATAATAATTCAACAAACGCACATAGGGAAGAATTGAATAGAGATTGGATTTTGGACCCCGAACCAAAAACCAAACAAAAAGAGGGGGTTTTGGGCAATTGGACCATTGCGGTACGATAAGCAATTGTAGAAAATGCACGTATAAATAAAAGCATACATTTTATTAACACAACCAATAAAATACAAACAAAGATGCAATTTAAAATAGTGACGATCCATGTGTTTCACCACAGTAATCAACCCCTAGGGAGGGGAAGGTCACAATGGGAATAGGGTTCACTGAGGGTGTCTCTACTAGTTTCGCGGCCATTGTCGCTTCGTCAGGAGAACAATCTGCAATAAATTAACAAACAAACAGTAAATGGACAGGTGACAGGCATAGAGATACAATCAAGCCTGACATTAAGATATAAAATATGGGGGGGGGGGAAGGGTTGAGCTGCTTACCTACGACCCAGGGGTTGATTACTGTGGTGATACACATGGATCGTTACTATTTTGTATTATATCATTTTTTTTTTGGTTGTACGTGCATTTTCTACAATTGCTTACCGTACCGCGATAGTCCAAATGCCCAAAACCCCCACTTTTTGTTTGGTTTTTGGTTCGGGGTCCAAAATCCAATCTCTATTCAATTCTGATTCCTGGATGATGGTACTTTCAACTTATCTTATACTACATGTATTTTTTTAGAGGAAAATTCTATATCACATAGGGAAAGAAGACAGTGTTCTTTGGTAATTTAATCAATCAGTTTTTATTGTTTTAAAGATCCAGTCCTATGTTCATCTATAAGGTTTGTACATTGGTATGGCAATACTAGAGGTTAAGAATAATGAAGTGTTTGGCAGGCTCAGCTGTAATTAAAATAAATCTGTTATTGTAGACCTCTGTAGGCTTTTGAAAATGCTTGTTCCACAGCTGCCCTGTATTTCCAAAGTAATTTTCCATAGTCGCTGACCAGGAACACATATGCAGTTCTGGAGTTCTCACTTTCCTATCCAACTCCAGGTTAAAGTGTGCCACCGCCAGCAGACTAATATTACCCCATGTGCCTAATGTGTTCTGGCAGGATCATTTACCATGAGCTAATGTAAAATGAATATCTGATAAGCGCTGACACTCAAGTGCAAGGAGAGGTGATAAATGCATTAATAACACAATAATAACTCAAAAAACCACCATAGGTGAACGTAAATATAATCTAAATCACAATGATCAGAAATAGGTAATATGGGTGAAAGCTATGTAGGAATGGCTAATAGTGATGAAAGCAAAATCAATAAAAACAATAAGCAATAAAGAGTGATGAAGATGAAACGGTCCCAACAGAAACAAGGATCCAGGAATCTGTGGTAGATATGATGTGGGGTGAACGCCAGGGGCGTGGGAAGGTATCCGCTAGTGGTCTCCCAAAACTCTCACCTCAATGTACTGAATGTAGTAGGAAAAATGCATGTAACTGGACAAATTCCTTCTGTGATATGCCTCTGTATATTCCACACTCCACTAGATAGAATGGATCTCTTGCTGCAGGTCAAAAAGCTCAATAGCAGACAGGAGGGCTAATGATGAATGCTCGTCATCAAGGGGAGAGAGGGGAAAACAAACAAGAATGCCCCAATAGTGAAGTACGTAAAAATATATGACTGGGTTTATTAAAACAACAAGTGACTATTACATCAAACATGATAAGTGAGGCGCATAAAACAAAGTAAGATCGCGGCGTGCAAGACGCCGTCTTACGTCTGACTGGAGGTCTCCGGAGGTGTAGGTGACTCGTAATTTAAAAGACTCTACGTCGTTACGTCACAGAGCACGTGACTTTTTCATTCTTGTTTGTTTTCTCCTGTCTCCCCTTGATGACAAGCATTCATCATTAGCCCTCCTGTCTGCTATTGAGCTTTTTGACCTGCAGCAAGAGATCCATTCTATCTAGTGGAGTGTGGAATATACAGAGGCACATCACAGAAGGCATTTGTCCAGTTACATGCATTTTTCCTACTACATTGAGGTGAGAGTTTTGGGAGACCACTAGCGGATACCTTCCCACACCCCTGGCGTTCACCCCACATCATATCTACCACAGATTCCTGGATCCTTGTTTCTGTTGGGACCATTTCATCTTCACTACTTTTTATTGCTTATTGTTTTTATTGATTTTGCTTTAATCACTATTAGCCATTCCTACATGGCTTTCACCCATATTACCTATTTCTGATCATTGTGATTTAGATTTTATTTACGTTCACCTAGGGTGTTTTTTGAGTTATTATTGTGTTAGTAATTCATTTTATCACCTCCCCTTGCACTTGAGTGTCAGCGCTTATCAGATATTCATTTTACATTATTTCATTGTGCACTTAGTGATCACTTTTAGATTGAGCTGCTTTCACGTCACCTCATTTCACTCCTTGTTCTCTGCCACTTCATTATTCATAGTAGCGCATTAGCTCTTTCACTTGTTTATTCACCATGAGCTGCTGTAGCCAGGTCACTATTAGAATTGATATTTTGCTGCAGAGCTGTGTGGGGGGGTCTAAATTTGGTCTCCCCTGACCATATCCATTCCCCAATGAAGCCAACTTCCCTTTCAAAGCTTTTGCATGTTCAATAAAACCCATTCTAGAGTTCCAGGTGAATTGGAGTTTCTCAGGTCCAGGTACAAGGCAGGTTATGACATTCACTATCAGCTTTATCATTCCACTACTGTGCATTACTTAAGTCCTACTAATATAGGGCCAGATTCAGGTAGTCCAGAGCATCTTTGCTCTGGAGTAACGCTTCTCATTTGCGTTGCGCTGCAGAAATTTTAGGAGCAAGTGCTGTCATTCACGAAGCACTTGCTCCTAAAGTTGCGGCAGCGCATCGCAAATGAGCCGGCGGAATTCAAATTGGGCGGGTACGGGGCGTGTAGTATGCTAACTAAGCGCGATCCCGCCGCCAACGTACTGCGCATGCGTCGAGTGTCAAAACATCCCCGTGCGCATGCTCCAAAATCTGTGAATGAACGTCAATGACGTCACATTCCCATTCATGACCGTTTTACGCAAGCGACGTTTTTTTTTTTTTTTCCGACGCGATGACGACGCCTATACCTAACATAGGATATTCCAACCCCATGTAGGTATAACTATGCGCCGCGTATCCCGTCTGGAAACGTCGTAACGTCACTGCGTCGCGCCGGAATGCGATCGTGAATTGCCGATTTCCGCTCATTAACATATTTTTTGAGCGGAAATCGTCGGGAACGCCCCCGGCGCCATTTTTAAGTTGAAGTAACGATGCGATGGCGAAACTCAGTTACGCTGCTCGCATCGGAGCTTCAACCCGGCGTTTCTTGTTTTCTGGTTACAGAAAACAGAAACGCCGGCTCAAAGTCACAGTTAGGCTGGCGGATCACTGGATCCGCCAGCCTAACTGTTCCTGAATCTGGCCCATTGTATCATTTTAATGAACAGACTTTGTTGAATAAATATATGGGGGTGTGCACATTTACTTTATTTATTTTTTTAGTATTATTTTATACTATGTATTCCCAGTGAAAATATCAAGGAAATAAAAATATTCAAGGGGATTTAGCGCCAGTTCACACATAGGGCCAGATTCTCAGCGGCGCTACGCCTGCGTAAATGTATATGCGCGGCGTAATAGTAAATGTGCGCCTGCGTATCGATGCGCGGTAAACACAGAACCACATACGCGCGTTTTTTTTTTCCGTCTGGGCGGCGAAAATGCATTAAGCTAGCGCGGCGTAGGCGCATAGTTACGCATCAAAAATATTCAGTTCCCATTGAATTAGCATGCAAATATGCAAATGAGGGAGATGCGCGTATTCCCGAAAGTACGCGCGTCCGGCGTTGGCTACTCGTGGTGCGCGTAACTCGAAAGCCTTGAGTAAACATACCCCTCATAAAAGCACGGGTAACTTTGCTCAAGGCCGTGTGCAAGTCAGCTGGAGAGCAACTACAGCAGCACCGTAACGGACTAGCTGAGCAATCACACTTACTGGACAAGACATTCATATGCCAATGATGCCAGGGCCAGCCATGGTCTTATCAATACTAAGGTATGCAGAGGAAGAGGAGCATAGAAGGAGGAGGAGGAGGACGGGGGCACGTGAGAGGATCTACCGAGCGCGCATGAGCCTCTTTGGCATGGGTGATGAGGAGGTGTATCGCATCTTCAGATTCAGCCCTGCTGCCATCCTGGAAATAACCACAGCCCTGCAGGATGACATCACCAGCCAGACATACCGCTCACGTGCACTGCAGCCACTGGTGAAGGTCCTGGCAACACTCCATTTCCTGGCCAGTGGATCATTCCAGCGTACAAGTGGAGTGGTGGCTGGGATGTCACAAACCAGCATAAGCAGATGTGTGCACCAGGTTGTCCCCGCAATCCTCAGACGCATGTCCAACCAGTTCATCAGACCCACCACTGTGCACCTGCGGCAGAAGGCAATGACAGATTTCTACAGAATTGACGGATTCCCACGCACCATCGGGGCCATTGATTGCACACATGTGGCACTCCAGCCCCCCAGTGCCACAGAGCACATATACCGCAATCGGAAGCATTGGCATTCCATCAACGTACAGGTGATAGCCGATGCCAAATACCTCATATGGCACGTCCGTGCCAAAGACCCCGGGTCCAGCCATGACAGCTACATCTACCGTCAAAGCAACATCCCCGAAGATTTTGAGCAGGACATGTATGGGGACAGCTGGCTGGTTGGTGAGTGACATGGGTGGCAGCCATGACTATCCCCTCCCATGATGCACAACAGAAGTGGCACATGCATGACTACCATCCTCCTGTGTTTTCCCTTACAGGTGACTCTGCATATACACTGGGACCCCATCTCATGACTCCTTTCCGGAACCCCCAAACCAGAGGAGAGAGAAGATACAATGAAGCACACATCAAAACCCGTGGAGTGGTGGAGCGCACATTTGGCCTCCTGAAGTCCCGTTTCCGATGCCTGGATAAGTCTGGGGGGGCCCTATTGTATTCCCCCAACTTTGTGGGTCAGATCATTGGTGCATGTTGTATTCTGCACAACTTTGCCATGCGAAAGGGCCTGCATATTGCCCTACGTGATGACCTGACCCCCCAACCACACAGCCCCCCCCCGCCAGAGGAGACCCCGTCAGCTGATGGAAGAGCAGTCAGGAGTGTCCTCGTGTTACGAATCTTTGACCTTTAAACACACACATACAGCATGGCACACAGACAATGCACGCGTGTACACCACTGATGTCCCTAGATCACACACACCACATGCACATCGCATTGGATTAGCCCAAGTCCAGCATGTAGGACTTGGGAGCAGCAACGCCACGTCAAGGCCCCAATGATGTTGCTGTCCATTCATACACCTTTCACACATCATTCATACAGCCGTGGGGTTAACTTCACCACCACGGCCGAGGGTGACACCCCTTACTTTCAGGAGTGCCACCCTCTCACATTCACACACCATTCACACTGCACCGTGTGCAGTATCCAAAAATAAATAAAAAAAGCTCTTATCCAGAGCATAACAAAAAATAAATAAGCTCTTATCCAGAGCATAACAAAAAATAAATAAGCTCTTATCCAGAGCATAACAAAAAAAAAATAAGCTCTTATCCATAGCATAACAAAAAATAAATAAGCTCTTATCCAGAGCATAACAAAAAATAAATAAGCTCTTATCCAGAGCATAATACTAAAGAAAACTCAAATTAATGGGCCTGGCGGGGGCTCTGCCTGGTGCCACGGGTCCTGCCCCTCACTTGCCTGGGGGCAGCCCTAGATGGGGGGGGGGGGAGCAGGTTGAGGAGGAACATCCCCACGTCCCTCCCTGGCTGCCTGCATGCCCTCCAGGGCAACCGCTATGCAGGTCTGCACAGCAGTCTGCGCCTCGATAGCAAGGCGCAGGGCCTGAACCTCCCCCACAAGTTCTGAGGTGTTTTCCTGCAGCTCCCCCAAGCTGGTCAGCGTTGCTGCGCTGTTAACAGCAACATCCTGGATGGCATCTGTTATATTGTCCGAGGATGCCAGGCTGTCGGCCAGGCGCCTCATCTCCTCCACGACCTCGGCCAGGTGTTTATTTTGCTGGTCCTGCTGTCTGACCAGCTGTTCCGGCAGGACCTGGGATACACCCCTGGTCTTGGACGTCGCCTTGCGGGGAGTGGCAGGGGACCGGGCATAAGGGGAGGATGTTGAGGGGCCGGAGATGGGGGGGGGGAAAGAGAGAGACTGGAGAGGTTGGAGGGGGACACTGAGGGGTTTGCTACAGGTAGAGGAATAGCCTGGGCTGGTCCGGCCAACCCACCATCCTCCTCCACAACAACATAGAGGGCCTGGTCCTGGACTACCACACCCTCCTCAACCACCTCCTCCGTTGAGGTGTGCCCACTTCCCTCCAAGTCCTGTTCCAGGGGGGCAGCCAGAGGGGCTGGATCTTCAGGGGATGGATCCTGATGGGCCCTGGCATCAACAGATGGCCCCGCTCCCTCCTGCACATCTGTGGATGACACAAAAGATGCCCATGTTGGTGGACCCACACACTTGGCACATGTTCCCTTCCACCCCCATACATGTACACAACAGATAGAATAGAAAACACACTTACCTGTCCTCACGGCTGGCTTCTGGGACTCATAGCCCCCAACTCCCTCTACCTGCTCAGTCTGTAGGCAGCGGGCAACCACCTTCTCCTCCTCAGTCAGGCGGACAGGGCAGGGTGGGCCCCCTCCAGTGCCCCTGGCATGCCGAGCTATGGCAGCCAGCTTGCCCTTCACATGACGCCGCAGGTCATTCATTTTCTTTTGAATGTCCTGCGGTGTCCGGACCTCATGAGAGAGGGCATTGACCTGGCACGCCACCCTCATTAATATCTGATCCCTCCGGGACTTGCTGGTCCGGGCACTGTCAGCACCATGGAGCCGCGAGTCATACTTCTCCATGGCCCGTATGACAATGGCCCTCTCCTCTGGGGAGAAATTCTTCTTCCTCCTCTCCTTAACAGCAGTTGCCATCTTGTCCAGCACAAACTTTCGCCGTCACTCTCTAAAAAATGGGAGACGTTTGCGCTGCACGGGCGCATGTGTGGGCGCATTATATACCCTGCGCCGGCGCATCGTAGGGAGGCTTTGCGCATGCGCAGAAGGCATCCACGTCACGGCGCGGGTCAACCACGTCATGGCGCGGGTCATCCATGTCACGGCGCATGCTCCGTTCGTCCCGGCCTGCATTTGCATGGGGTCACGCTTCATTATAATGCAACACGCCCACTTCCCTCCTACTTTGGAGTTGCGCCGGATTACGCCCATGATTTTACGCGACGCAGGCGCATCTTGGAGCGCATTTACTTAGGGAATACGGTACTTGCCACTCCGTGTTACGTCGGCGTAGTGCATCTGAGATGTGCAACGCCTGCATAATTGGCCGCGCATCTACGAGAATCTGGCCCATAATGTACAGCTGCCAGAGAGATGTATGCTCTGGCTGCAGTAGGGGGTGGTGTGGTGTGAAATCCAATGCGCACACACATGGCTCCCTTTTTCCTGAGTTAACTTTATTTGAAGTTTACAAAAGTACAGTTCATGTACCATGACATGCAATCTTGTATGGCGTGCTGCAATAAAATGCAGCATAAAGAAAAAAATTTGCGCATAACACATCCCCACAGTTACCTTCCTTAGAGAGACCAGGTTTTAAGAAAAAATTGTACTTTATTAAAACAATGTTGCAAAAATAGCATTATGATAAAAAGGACACACTACATCAATGCAAAAGATGCAAAAGATAAAAAGGACAACGTTATCAGTGTAGGCTCACCGAACTTCCACCTTTGTGTGGAATGTATCCGTGTGGTAGGGATATGTTGATAGAACGGATGTGTTCGCCAGTTAGGATGGGAAACAAAATATTTCAAATATATTATTTATATATTTATAAATTGCTACACAACATAAGTGGTCTGTATGCTTACTTGTCCTTGTGGAAAGGCATATATTGGCAAGATGAAGCGACAGCTAAAAATCCAAAAAGGCAAACACATTGGTAGTATCAGAAAGAAGGATGACGAAAGCCCATTAGCTCTACATTTTTTACAGTTTCATGATAGTAATCCTAATGGTTTGAAGATTAAAGGAATTTATGCTCTGAACCTTCCCCTGAGAAGAGAGGATTTTGATACTACACTTGAATTAAAAGAGAAAATGGTGATTTTCCGTTTAGGTACTCTTATGCCAAATGGGTTATATACGGAATGTAACCTGGCGGCATTTCTGGAAACGTAACCAGCAAGAATTTCGATAAATACATTAGGACCAATATGAAGGTGTCCTCTTCATTTGTTTCATTATTTCCCCTCCTCGTTCTTACCTCTAAGCTCCATATTCCATTCTTTATTTTTAGTTATTTATTGTTTTTTCTCCTTATAGATATAAAAGATGGATTTTCAATGGGTCTCTATGATTTATGAGATATTCTGTCTATGCGCTATGTATGTGTTGAGTGTTTATTTGAGGAGTGTGTGCTGAGGACATCTAGTGGTCATATACAAGTACAACAGGACAAAAGTTGGTATTTAAAGAGGTTGTAAATCTCAAAAAAAAAAACCTGCAAGACAAAGGAATAATGAGTTAGTATGCATTACATACTATCTCATTATGAAATGCTTACCTTAGAATGATGCCCTGGATCAGCGTCTGCCCTCCAAGTACAGCGCGGACATCTTCCACCAGAGTTACTTCTGGGTTTGTGGCTCTGGAGCTGCGATGACTTCACTTCACTCCCGTGCATGTGTATGGGAGCCACCGATCATGGCACCACTCCTGAATCAAACAGAACCAGCGGGCCGTTTCTTCAGTGCACATACGCTGATGACGTCGGCGGCAGCGATATACTGAATAGCTCCTTAAGTGTGCAAGTTTAATGCCGCGTACACACGGTCGTTTTTTGTGATGAAATAAAACAACATTTTAAAAAACATAATTTAAAATGATCGTGTGTGGGCAAAACGTCGTTTTATGTCTTCAAAAGAACGACAAAAAAAAAAATTCGAACATGCTTGAATTTTTTATGTCGTTTTTCAGAATGTCATCTTTTGTTTCACAAAAAATGATCGTGTGTGGGCAAAACGACGTTTAAAAAAACATTTTAAACCCGCGCATGCTCAGAAGCAAGTTATGAGACGGGAGCTTCAATGGAACAGAGTGCCGTCGAATGTGGTGTACGTAACCGCGCTTTGCAAGAGCATTTTCAGAAAACTATGGTGTGTAGGCAACATCTTTTTTAAAATGAAGTTTGAAAAACGTTGTTTTGTTTCGTGAGATAAAACAACGTTTTTTTACATCACAAAAAGTGATCGTGTGTACGTGGCATAAGAGGTGTTCAAGGCACCTAAAGGCAAGCCTTGTTATAGGTTTACAACCACTTTAAGGCACCAGTTACTAGCCCCTCCTTGTTCCAAAAAAAGTACCCATTGGGGGGGAAATACAAATGCATGTCTGCATTTTATCGCAGCTTACTGCAGCACAGCTCAAAGCTGCTATGCAGTGTGAATAGGAGGCACAGAAAACAATTGTTTTTTGGGTGTTCTTGCAGTGACAAGTGTTTTCTATTGCAGTAAAATGCTAGTCAAAGTGCAATGAGTGAATACAGCCTAAAGAAGAAAAAGGCCCAGGGATTGAGTTGTATAGAATCCTAAATTATTGTTATGATCTTAATCTTAACTTCAACGGCGTGATTTACACCATACAGTATATATTGTACCCTTAAATGCGTCGCTTAGCAATTTGGTTCTCAGGTTTGTCCGTCGACTCCAAGAACAATCTCAGCCCCTCTGATAAATGGTTAATGACAGTTATTACAAGAACTTATAAGAACACAAGTATATAGATACATCTAACTTGGCAGGGGATTAGAACCAGGAAATAGACACATGACTGTTTAGTGGTAAATTAACTCAGCGTATTGGCACGGGTTAGAGTAAATGATGGTATGAGCATGAATAAGCATACAGTAGGTAGGTTCAGACGCAGTTTGCTATATAGTATAATCATTATGCAAAAGTAACTTAGAATAGTTTCATACCACTAAAGTGGAATTAACACTTAAATCAGCAAAGTCAGCAATAAACACTGCATTACAGCATTTACTGAAAGGTAAATAATAATAATATAACTAGTCTAGAGTGCACTCTAGGAAAATGGCTAGAATATGGTGAATTACCCCCAAAGAGTTACCTCTTAGCATAAGCAATATGTAAAGGTCTGTGTAACAGCTGTAAAAGGACAGTCTTTAGTCCTAACTCTTCAGCCAGCTAGCGCTGGGACCCAGTTGTACAGTTGGTGCACATGAGAATAGTCCCAGGTCAAGCCTGCAAGCAGCAATAAGGCTACTAGATGGCTGTATGGTCAGTTCCTAAAGGCTTCACTCTCACTAATGGCAAATAGAAAACACACACAGCAGCAGCTTATCAGTCCCAGCAATATTACAGCTCACAATCTGGTCACACGCAGTGATTAGTCCACTTTCTGCTCTGCACCCAGGAGACTCTGAATGTCAGCACCCCCAAACTCAGCTCTCTGGATCCCGCTCAAGCTACCAATGTTACCAGTGATGATGCACACCGGATAATGAAGGGAAAATGCAGTTCACTCCCTCCCCTCCTAGAAATCCCTCCCTGGGGAATGTAGTTCAAAAGCTCTTGATTATACAATAGAGTCCCTCCTTGGGACTATAATTCCTACAGTGTTTTGCTGCCTGACCTGACCTGAATCTATTGAACTCTTCCTGCAGTACTCAGCAGCTCTTTTCTTTTACATACATAGTTAACCAGTTCAACACCACAGGGCAGCAGCTACAGAGCAGCTACAGCCAGTGTTTCTCATATTCTCATTCTTAGCAAAACACTTGGCTATATATAAACAGTATATTTACTCTTATAATATTTGGTGCGTTTTTCACAGTTTTTTTCAAAAGCTCACAGAAGGAGATACAAACCAGAAAAAAACTACACTAAATAAAAGAACAAAATTTAATGGACAGTCTGCACATTGTATTCAAAGGGATGACATTAAGCAGTTGGTGCATGCTTTATACATAAAAAGAAACTTGTATCTAATTTCTGCTGGAACTTTTTTTAAATGAACTAATTCGTAAGCAGATTCGTAATAATTATACTGGCAGATGTACAGGCAAATTAGGATTTGCTTATGCGCTTGTATATGCAGCTATCCCTTTATTTGGGCTCAGTGCTTCTATCTGTAGAAAATGTATACATCCATAGATCGTAAGGTGTATTAACCCCTTCACGCTTAAGGCTAAAACACATCTTAAATACCTAAGCCCAATTTTGAAACGTTCCAGGACAAATTGGGATTTCATTTGGTGGTAAAAGATATCTCCTGATTTTTTTTTATTATTAAGGGAAACTTTTTTTTAATTATTTAGCTGTATATTTCTTGCTGCTACTATAACCTACCACCAAAGAACAACCCAAAACAAATTATCTGGCTCCTGATGATTGCATCGATACCACATATGTGTATGTTAGTTGTTGTATCTATCCGTAGTACAGCCCAGAAACAATAGTGCGCATTTAGGGCCAGATTCTCATTAAGAGATACGTCGTATCTCTGTTTCTGTCCCCGGGTATCTATGCGTCTGATTCCTAGAATCATTTATGCATAGATACGGCGTAGATCCGACTGGCGTAAGTCACTTACACCATCGGATCTTAAATGAAATACTACGCTGGCCGCTAGGTGGCGTATATGCAAATGAGCATGATACGCCGATTCCCGAACGTATTTGCGCCGCGGTGCCGTAGTTTACGTCGTTTGAGTAAGCGTAAAGTTACCCCTGCTATATGAGGGGTAGCTTTACGTCGGTCCGCCGTACGCCATGTTAAGTATGGACTCGGGACAGCGTCTTGTTTTTCCGTTGTTTAAAAATTACGGAGCAAGTGCTTGGAGAATACGGCACTTGCTCCTGTAAGTTGCGGCGGCGTAGTGTAAATAGCTTACGCGACGGAGACGCAGAATGTACGGGAATCTGGCCCTTAGATTTTTTTTTATCCTACCTAAAACACACTGGGCCAGACTCAGATAGCCTTTACGTCGGCGTATCTATATATACGCCGCGTAAAGTCTATTCTGAGCAGGTGTATCTTTTTTCTGTATTCAGAAAACAAGATATGCTGGAATTCTGCTAAGATACGAGCGGCGTAAGTCTGTTACACCGTCGTATATTAGTTGCATATTTACGCTGGCCGCTAGGTGGCGCTTCTGTAGTTTTACACGTAAATATGCAAATGAGCTACAGTGGTTAACCGCGATATTGTGTCAATCTCGCTCCCTTTCTCGGCGAGATTGAGCACTTGCGAGCCCCATCGCGGGAGCCAGTGCCGAGCTGGCTTGCCGCGATGGAGACAAAGCCGTCATAGAAGCGACGGGGATCCGACGCGGATTCCCGCCAATTCTACACGTGGGCGGAGTTTGTTATGAATCCTGAGAAGGAAGTCCCCGCCGGATTTTAAATAACAATCTGGCATGGGTTCCCCCCTTAGGTCTGGTATAGGTTGTAAGGAGACCCCCCTACGCCGAAAAAACGGCGTGGGGGTCCCCCCACAATCCATACCAGACCCGTATCCAAAGCACCCCGGCCGGCCGGTCAGGAAGGGAGTGGGGGCGAGCGAGCGCCCCCCCCCCCCCCCCCTCCTGAGCCATACCGGGCAGCATGCCCTCAACATGGGGGGGTCAGGTGCTCTGGGGCAGGGGGCGCACTGCGGCCCCCCACCCCAGAGCACCCTGTCCCCATGGTGATGAGGACAGGGCCCCTTCCCGACAACCCTGGCCGTTGGTTGTCGGGGTATGCGGGCGGGAGGCTTATCAGAATTTGGAAGCCCCCTTAATAAGGGGGCCCCCAGATACCCGCCCCCCACCCTAAGTGAATGAGTATGGGGTACATTGTACCCCTACCCATTCACCTGGAGGCAAAGTGTAAACACAAATAAACCACACAGGGTATTGAAAGATTTTATTAGTTGGCCGCCGGGGGGGGGGGGGTGTGTATGATCGCGGGCTTCTGCGGGGGGGTGGGTGCCGCTGTTCTTTGCCGCCGTCTGGTTCTCTTCCGCTGCCGAGGGGGCGCTTTGATAAAAGCGCCCACCACCCGGCGGGCTTCCTTCGACATCTTCGACGGCGGGGGGGGTCTTCTCCCACTCTCCGGGGTCTTCTCCCACTCTCTGGGGTCTTCTCCGGCTCTCCGGGGGTCTTCTCCGCTCTCCGGGGGTCTTCTTCTTCCTCAGGACTCGCCGCCGCTATCTTCATGTGTTAGCTCAATTACTAGCGGCGGCCAGTCCCCTCTTCTGTGACGTCGTCTTCTTCTTCTCTTCTCCAGATGTTGACGCGACGCTTCCTTCCGCTGTTATGGCTGGCGCGCGGCTCGCAGCGAGTTATATAGGCCTGTCTTGTGACGTCGCAGTCCCATCATGCTCCGGTAGGTAGCACGTGGGTAGGTAGCACGTGGTACCTACCGGAGCATGATACACACCCCCCCCCCGGCGGCCAACTAATAAAATCTTTCAATACCCTGTGTGGTTAATTTGTGTTTACACTTTGCCTCCAGGTGAATGGGTAGGGGTACAATGTACCCCATACTCATTCACTTAGGGTGGGGGGCTGGTATCTGGGGGCCCCCTTATTAAAGGGGGCTTCCAGATTCCGATAAGCCTCCCGCCCGCATACCCCGACAACCAACGGCCAGGGTTGTCGGGAAGGGGCCCTGTCCTCATCAACATGGGGACAGGGTGCTCTGGGGTGGGGGGCCGCAGTGCGCCGCCTGCCCCAGAGCACCTGACCCCCCCATGTTGAGGGCATGCTGCCCGGTACGGCTCAGGAGGGGGGGGGGCGCTCGCTCGCCCCCACTCCCTTCCTGACCGGCCGGCGTGCTTTGGATACGGGTCTGGTATGGATTGTGGGGGGACCCCCATAGCGTTTTTTGGCGTAGGGGGGTCTCCTTACAACCCATACCAGACCTAAGGGCCCATTATGCTCCTGAGGGGGGAACCCAAGCCGGATTTTTATTTAAAATCCGGCGGGGACTTCCTTCTCAGGATTCATAACAAACTCCGCCCACATGTAGAATATAGGCGGGAATCCGCGTCGGATCCCCGTCGCTTCTATGACGCACTCGCTGGAATGTGCTTTTACTATTCCAGCGAGTGCGAGATGTCGGCAGCCTGTCACCAAGAATCAGCGCTATGCTGTCGTGCTAAAAACACATTCTCGTGGCAGGCACTGTAGATACGGAGATTCACCAACGTACTTGCGGCCGGGCATCGTAGTTTACGTCGTTTGCGTAAGCGTTAGTCCGGCATAAAGTTACCCCTGCGATATGAAGCGCAGCCAATGTTAAGTATGGACGTCTGGACAGCGTCGAATTGTACGTCGTTTACGTCGTTTGTGTAAATCGTTCGGGTATGGGGCTGGACGTAATTTACGTTCACATCATTTACATTGACTAGTTGCGACGTAATTTTACGCATGCGCTCTGGGTTACGTCCACGGACGGGGCATGCGCCGTTCAGAAAATACGTAAATTGCGTGGGGTCATGATTCATTTACATGAATCACGCCCCCACATTACTAATTTGAATTGGGCGCCCTTACGCTGGACACTTTACGCTACGCCGCCGCAAATTACGGAGCAAGTGCTTTCTGAATAAGGCACTTGCCCATAAAACTTGCGAAGGCGTAGCGTAAAGAGCATACGCTACGCCGCCGGATAGATACATAATTGTATCTAAATCTGGCCCACTGAGGCCACGTACAAACGATCAGACCAAACCGATGAAACTGGTCCGACGGACCGTTTTCATCGGACAACCACTGAAGTGGTCTGATGGTCTGATGGGCGTACACACAATCAGTCCAAAATCCCATGACGCGGTGATGTAGAACACAACGACGTGCTGAAAAAACTAAGTTCAATGCTTCCAAGCATGCGTCGACTTGATTCTGAGCATGCCCAGGTTTTTTGTCTGATGCTTTTGTGTACTAACCATCGTTTTGGTCCGACGGACAGGTGTCCATCGGACAGATTTTAAAGCAAGTTTTAAAACTTTGGTCCGATGGACAACGGTCCGATGGGCCGTACACACGATCAATTTGATTTTCAGGCCAGTTTCATCGAACCGGTCTGATCGTGTGTACGCGGCCTGACACTAACTGACACTGATACTAATTTAAAAAAATTCTAATCCTGACCTTTGACCCTGACCCAAACACTAACCCTGGCGTTGACCTAGATCAAAACTTGATCTAGGTTTTTTTTAATGTATTTTTTTTATTATTATTAAATTTTTTTCTACACACACTTTTTTTCTATCTCTGCAAGGACATAGAAAGATACAATGGGCCAGATTCACGTACATCTGCGCATTATTAGACCGGCGTAGCGCACCGCCTTTACGTTAGACTGGCGCAATGTAGCGGCGCAATCACCCTATTCTCGTCGGTTTTACGCAGAAATTTGCGCCTGCGCAATGTTATTTCTGAGGCGCAAGGCAGAGTAATACAAATTGGGAAGGACGTGGGCGTGTTACATTGAAATGAGCCGTGACCCCATGCAAATGAAGGGCCGGCCGGCCGGCTCGCGCATGCGTGCTTGAAGCAGACCATGGTCAGCACCTCTGTGCGCATGCTCACAACTCGGGAACGGCGCAATCAGTGAAATTGGAAGTGGACTAGGGCAAAATAGTGAACTACGCAAACAGCATAAATAGACAGACAGAAACACACTTACTTTGCAAAAGTACATCCCTTTGTATCCCTCCCTATACAGCAAGGTGCTTTTGTTCTGTTGTTAGTTGCATTGTGGTTTGTCTTTGTGATATTTGTGGACTGTGTAATCTAGTGTTTGTTAGAAGATATTTGAAAGTGATTTTTGGTGACTGCTTGTGAGAGTTTTTGGTTGATAGTTTTTTGTTTGTTTTCTTGCTTTATTTTTCCTGCTTGTTTTTGTGAGTGATTTTTCCTGCTTGTTTTTGTGAGTGAATTTTGCTGATTGTTTGGGAGAGAGTTTTTGTATGAGTATGACTGAGAGAAAGAGGAAGTTAAATTTTACTTTGGGGGAGAAACAAATTTTTGCCCGGGCCATTTCCCAATATGGGCGTTTCCCC
Source organism: Rana kukunoris (assembly GCA_029574335.1). Taxonomy (NCBI): domain Eukaryota; kingdom Metazoa; phylum Chordata; class Amphibia; order Anura; family Ranidae; genus Rana; species Rana kukunoris. The sequence goes on from CM056053.1 coordinate 118,862,409, forward strand.
CACGGCCCGGAGAGTGCCAACACCACCCCGGCCAGGAGGCGTGATATCTTGCAGAACATTACTGACAAGGTGGATGTATCGGGGGGGGGGGGGGGAGAGACGCGGACATGGTTGGGGATTGAAAAGAAGATCAATGACCTCCGGCGTCTGGTCAGAAAGAAGCTGGCCAAAATGGTAGCCCATGCCAGGGCCACAGGAGGAGGCCCACCATGCCCTGTTAGGCTGACAGCGGAGGAGCGTGCGGTGGCCCAGACCTTTCATAGACAACAGGTGGAGTGCCTGCCCGGCTATGACTCAAGTCATGAAGTCGTGATGCCAGGTAAGGTTTTTTCCCTATCAGGTGTGTAGCATGTGTGGGGGAGGGGGTGAAAGGGAATATGTGGAAAGTGTGTGGATCCTTCAACCTGTGAATGTTTTGTGTCATCCACAGATGAGCAGGAGGGTGCTGGGCCATCTGGGCTGACCGCACCATCCCAGCCTGATGAGGACCCCCCGACAAGGCGGGAGTCTTCGGAGGAGGTTGAGGGGGAGGAGGTTGAGGAGGAGGAGTTTGAGGAGGAGGAGGATGTCATGTCAGCCAGTGGATTGTTATTTTTGGAGGAGTCTTCCTCTCTGGCTGGCAGCAGCCAGCCCTCCATAAGGGCTAGCCCCTCCCACTCCTCCCCCAACAGGGCTCCTCTCCCAAGGGCCTCCCCTTCTCCCCGGCCACAAGCCTCAGCTGGAGGCAGGAAGTCATCCCAGAAGACCAGGGGGGTGGCCGAGCTTCTGCCCACCAATCTGAGAAGGGACCAGGCCCTTCAGACCCGCCATCTGGGACAGGTCAGCCAGACTTTGAGGTGGATGGAGGAGAGCCTGTCCTCCATAAAGGATACGCCTAAAAACTGCCTAACTGCCTAACTGCCTAAACGCACTGCAGACTACAACAGCAGACGTTGGGCAGGATGTGAGGACCCTCACCCAGGCTATCCAGGCCAACACGGCATCACTAAGTGCTGGCCTGAACAGAATTGTCGTGGCCTTGGAGGGCAGGCCGCCAGGTGGGCAGAGACCAGGGGCTGCTCCTCCTTCCCCGGATTACCCCCCCTCCCCATGAGTCTCCCCTGAGGAGCCGGGGCCGTGGCCATGGTCGCCCCAGGCGTAGGTCACGCCAGCGGCATTCATTTGGTTTCCCCCTTTTTTCCTGTTTTTTTTTTTGCTGTTTTTTAAATTTTTTTGCTTTTTTTTTTTTGTGAATGATTTCTGAATGTGGGGGTGACATTCCTGCCGGAAAAGGGGTGTCACCCTCATTTGTGGTGGAGAAGGGTTCCCCAGGACCAGGGGGAAGTGATCCCCAGGTCCGTGTGAATGGTGTATGAATGTACAGTGACATAATTGGAGCCGTGGCATGGCGTTGCTGCTCACAAGTCCTGCATGGTGGGCTTGTGCTAATCCAATTTGATGAGGATGTGATGTGTCTGTGCTAGGGACCACAGTGGTGTGCATGCATGCATTCTCATTGTGCCATGATTACTGTGTGTGTTTAACGTGCAAAGATGCCTAATGTGAGCTGTCTCCTGGCTGCTATTCCCTCAGAAGACGGGGTAGCCTCAGTTAGGGGGGGATTGTCTGGTTCAGGGGTCAGGTCATCACGTATGTCAATCTGCAGGCCCTTTCTTACTGCGAAGTTGTGCAGCATGCAACATGCACCGATGATCTGGCACACAAAGTTTTGGGGAATACAACAGGGTACCCCCAGACTTATCCAGGCATCGTAAACGTGACTTCAGGAGGCCAAAGGTGCACTCCACCACTGCACGTGTTTGGGCGTGGGCTTCATTGTATCTTTCCTCTCCTGGGGTTTGGGGGTTCCGGATAGGAGTCATGAGATGGGGTCCCAATGCATATGCAGAGTCACCTGTAAGGGAAAAGACAGGAGGATGTTAGTCATGCATGTGCCCCTTGTGATGTGTGCATCATTGGGGGGGACAGTCATGCCTGCCACCCATGTCATTCACCAACCAGCCAGGTGTCCCCATACACGTTCTGTTCGAATTTCATTGGGATGGGGCTCTGATTGTATATGTAGCTGTCATGGCTGGATCCGGGGTGTTTGGCACGGACGTGCCATATGAGGCCTTGGGCATCGACTATCACCTGTACGTTGATGGAATGCCAATGCTTCCGATTGCGGTATATGTGCTCTGTCTCATGGGGGGGGGGCTGGAGTGCCACATGTGTGCAATCAATGGCCCCCACGGTGCGTGGGAATCTGGCAATTCTGTAGAAATCTGTCATTGCCTTCAGCCGCAGGTCCTCAGTGGTGGGTTTGATGATTTGGTTGGCCATGTGTCTGAGGATTGCAAGGACAACCTGGTGCACACATCTGCTCACGGAGGATTGTGACATCCCAGCCACCACTCCACTTGTTCTTTGAAAAGAGCCACTGGCAAGGAAATGGAGTGTTGCCATGACCTTGACCAGTGGCTGCACTGCATGTGAGCGGTGTGTTGGGCTGGTGATGTCATCCTGCAGGGTTGTGGTTAATTATGAGGGGTGAATCTGAAGATGCGATACACCTCAGAATCACTCATGCCAAAGAGGTCTATGCGGGTGCGGTATATCCTCTCCCATGCCCTCCTCTGTGCCCCCCTCCTTCTTTGCTCCTCTAAAGTCAGTAGTATAGCTATGCGCGAGGATGTCCCTGGCATGTTGGTATACAGATTGTTGGGCAACACATGTGACTGCTCTGCTCCTCACTAACGGTGTTGCTTTCTCTGACATGTAGACGAATTGTCTAATTTTAGACCACCTTTTATATGGTCTAATTTTAGACAGGCTGTGCAGCTGTTGCGCACAGCGCGTAGCCTGCGCTGCACCAACGTTCTTCTGTGGATCCCCGTAACTCCCTCATTAGCATATTTGAATAGCAAATCAATGGTGTGTCTAGCGCAGTTTTGCGCGGACGGATGCGCATGTCTAACGAAATTACGCTGGACAAAAAAAAGTAGATTTCTTGCGTATCTCGTTTTGGGGATGCGGAGTATCGAAACGCATGCGCAAATTTAGACTTATGCCGCGCATCTCCTGTTACGCCGGCCAGAGACAGAAGACACAGGGGCAGGCTTCACAATGACTGTCCACTGTGATAGCCAATCAGAGACTATCACAGCGATCAGGTGACCCTGAATGGGACATTCTGGCTCTCGATCGCTAGAACGGTGAGACCCTAGCTACTGTGTTGGGAGCGTGCCATGCAGTGTGATCCCAGCACAATGGGTGGTACACAAATATGTGTTACGCCAGTATGCAGTGGCGGCTGGTGAAATTTTGACCCCTCCCACTTCTCATAAGCCCCACTGTTTATATAGGTCAGCATTACAGACAGGGTACATAGGTCAGCATTGGGTATATAGATCAACATTACAGATAGAGTATATATGTCAGCCTTGGGTATATAGATAAGCATTACAGATAGACTATGGGCCAGATTCAGGTAGAGTTAGGCTGGAGTATCAGTGATACTCCAGCCTAACTCTCACTTTGAGCCGGCGTTTCTGTTTTCAGTAAGCAGAAAACAAGAAACGCCGGGTTGGAGTTCCTATACAAGCGGCGTAATTGTATTTCGCCGTCATATCGGAACTGCAATTTAAAAAATGGCGCTCGGGGCGTTCCCGCTGATTAACGCCGAGAATATGCTAATCAGCGAGAATCGGCAATTCACGATCGTATTCGGGCCCGACGCAGTGACTTTCCAACATTTCCGTAAGAGATACACGGCGTAAAGAAAAACCAGCCCCCTAGTGGAGTATCCTATGTTAAGTATGGCCGTCGTCATCGCGTCGAATTTAAAAAAAATTGCGTCGTTTGCGTAAAACGTCCGTGAATGGGGATTGACGTCATTGACGTTCACTGACAGAATTTGGAGCATGCGCACTGACAGTCGACGAATGCGCAGTACGTTCGCCGCGGCTCATTTTCGCTACGCCGCCGCAAATTTAGGAGCAAGTGCTTTGTGAATAACAGTACTTGCTCCTAAAGTTTCGGCGGAGTAACGTAAATGAGAAACGTTACTCTAAAATAAAGATTCACCCATCTACCTGAATCTTGCCCTATATACGTTATATACATCAGCATTGGGTATATAGATAAGCATTACAGATAGGGTATATATAGGTAAGGCTTGGGAATAAAGATAAGCATTACAGATAGGGTACATACGTCAGAATTGGGTATATAGATCATCATTAGAGATAGAGTATATACATCAGAAATGGGTATATATATATCAGCATTCCAGAGTATATACGTCAGCCTTGGGTATATAGATCAGCATTACAGATAGGATATATAAATATATATAGGTCAGCATTTGGTATATAGCACTCAAACCCCCCTCACTCACAGCTCTGACGGCACCCGCTCCCCTGCCCGTAGGTGGTTCTGACAGGAATCCCTGGTAGCGACTGGAGGCTCTGACAGCACAATCCCTCCCCTTCTCCGTCCGTGGCTCTGACAGCACAAACCCCCCTTCCCCCTAGCAGCTGGTGTCTCTGACAACACCCCCGCGCCCCTGGCACAGGGCTCGCTGCTTGCGGCTCTGATAGCACCCAACCCTGCAGGCTCGCGGCTTTTCCCACTGAAAGCACCAAGCGGGAGGTACCGCACTCACTGGGCTGTGGCTCTCCTCCAGTCCGGGCAGCAGGCAGCAGCGGTGGTGGTGGAGGAGTACGCTCCTCATGCTTCCTCTGCTCTCTATGTCTCCTCTTCCGCCAAAGCACTGGTCATCCAATGAGATCTCCAAGCACTTTGGTCAATCAGGAAACAGGTCTCACTGACCTGCCTCCGGATTGACGGGGAGGCACTGTAGTGTGTAAATAGCAAAAATGTATTCGCTATGGTTATGCAATTGGGTGGGATCGGGGCGCATTCTCTGCACCCCAAGCCCACCCTTTTTTGAAGCTTATTGGAGCCTTTGGCTCTAATCAGCTGCTTAAAAAAACCACATCCTCCCGCCCCCACCATAGGAGTCAATGAGTCCGGCTTCCTGAAAGGGGCCGGGCACATGGATAGAGGGGTGCCAGGAGGGATAGGGGGGCGGCACCCGTGCGCCCTCAATGCATGGGCCACCACTGCCGGTATGCTTATTTGTGTTACGCCGGCACCAAGTGGTTAATTTTCCAAAGTTAGAAGTAATGGGCCTCAAAGGGGTGCATAAAGAAATCTCATACTAATGAATAACATTTTTGGGAATCTGTGAAGATATCCTCCTTTTTTCAAAATCATCGCATATGATAAAGAGGGTTAAATGTACAAAATTTCTGCTCTCTATTTATTGAAACATAATCATTTTTTCTATTTCTCTTTTTCTTTTTCCCTCAGTTTTCCATCAGCACAGACAGTGTTTGGATATTACATGCCAGGTGGTTGAATTGTGGTTATTTTCATTAGCATTGCAAAGCCACACACATGATTAGCAAACTAGACCTGTCCTGATATATTTTGTGACAAGATCATGTCCAAAGCAATCGCATGCTATTTTTGGATAGCAGCTAGCTTTAAAAATGTGGTTCTGGCTGTTTTAGCTGTCTGCCTACATACACACTCTTGCAGCTTACTGTATAAAATATGTGTTCTGTATAGAAAATCTATATAACTTGGCCAGAGCTCATGCTGGAGCAATGCCAGTTCCAACCACTCCAAAGTTCCTCTAACAAGTTTTGGCATTATGTTTTCTTGTCTACATATCGATATTCAGCTCAAAGAAACCTTTATTCATCTACTTATGTTCCGTCTATATGTTTGCAGTCTATAATCTTACCGTCTCTCTGCAGATGAAAAAAAAATCTGTTCTTTTCCATAATCCTTGTTGGTTTAAACTCTCTAGCTGAAGGTTTTTTTGTATATTACATATCATTTGTCATTTAACAGACCATTCATATCCCGTTAATGTATTTATGTATCACTTATGTTAGTAAGATATATACTTCATAGCCACAATCTGCAAGGTCTGTGTCTACTTAATGAAGTGTAGTTTGAATATGTTGAATATGAACTTCTAATGAAAGATCTTACAGTGTCCTTCATATTTCCAAGGAAGCCATCTTGTTGCCAATTACTATATCCAGCTATCTTATACATCATGGTGTAAATAAACATGGTTTGGACATAGCAAAAATATCCAAAGCATCTCAGCTGTTACACCCATTTGCTATAAGTTGGTTTATTTTATCTGCGTAACTTTTTATACTCTAAATGTGAAAGTACATGTGCAAATATAGGATACTTCTATTGAAAGTAGAAAAGAACATGCATCTTTAGAAAGGCTGTATCTGAATTAGATCTTTCCCTTTTCTCTAATGAACTAACCTAAGGGAGATTCATGCTGACTATTTATATGCTCTAAGGACTTGATTCACATTTATCTTGCCCAGATCAGTGTTATTGTCTAATTGTGTGGTGCAGCTTTGCTTTTATGTTTATGTTGTTTTGTGTATCACATGCCAGCTGCTGCCTCAGTTTTATTTTTATTTTATTATTTTTTATATTAAAATTTTCAGGTATTAGCGCAGTCTTTTGTTTTTCTTATTGAAGTTCTATTGTTTGCCAAAAGTCCAAAGAATTGAATGGTCCCACTCTGCAGCCCAATAGTTTCAGGTATAGGTTGCATTTCCGAGTCTCGGCATAGGCTGTATTTTTGAGAACGGTAGTAAACTCATTGACGACTAAGCTTGTTCCCTTCTTACTTGCAGGACACATCAGAGAGATGATCTGCTTAAAATGATAGAAGATAAGTTATAGAAGATATAAGTACAAATTCCAGAAGAAGCATTTTGATACAGCATCATCGTGGGTTAGAAGTAATTGCAGAATTTTGAGGGAAAGAGAACAATCTGTCTGGCCCTATAACCTGTTCATCCTGGAACACATTCTGTCTGGAAATGTTTTCATTCTCGTTAGCCCCCACTACCTCAAGGTGCAGAGGGGGACGTTAGAGACATGTTGTACCCACTGTACGCCAACCTGTATCGGAGGTTGGGAGAGATTTTCATTTTTTTATCAGGGCTCGTCGATGTACCTGTGCCACATATTATCTATCACAGGTACATTGATGATGTATTTATGATCTAGACCAGTGATGGTGAACCTTGGCACCCCAGATGTTTTAGAACTACATTTCCCATAATGCTTAACTACACTGCAGAGTGCACGAGCATCATGGGAAATGTAGTTTTAAAACATCAGGAGTGCCAAGGTTCACCATCACTGATCTAGACTCACGTACCGAACTAGAGGAGTTCATGATGTGGTTGGGGCCTAATGATTTCAAGCTGAAATTCACAATATGACGAGACCAACAGCAAGTTACATTTCTCAATATCCAGATTGTAGTACAGAAGGACAGTCATTTAATGTCTTATTTATACCAAAAGCAGTTGTTGTCTAAAACGATTTTCCGTGCATCTAGTGCCCATCCCAAACTCCTTATAAATAGTATCCAATTTGGACAATACCTTATATTAAAAAGGAACTGCAGGAGGAAGGAACACTTCATTCACTAATTAAAAAACGTCAGAAACAGCTGTTGCAGAAAGGTTATAGCAAAAAATGCTTAAAAAAGCAAAATTGAGACAGAGGGAATACTTAAAGCAGAGCTTCAGTCTCTTAAGTCAGCGGTTGGCAAGTGGGCTGCACCTGGTCGGCCTCCGCTTATTGTCTGGCCTGTCAGTGCTCATGAATAATTCACAGGCACCTGGCCTGCGGACATGTTCGCCGCTGTCCTAACTTTTTACATTACACAGCAGGTGATTGGTTGCTGGACAATCATAGCAACCAATAACCAGCCTGTTAATGTAACTTCAGCAGTTCCCTCCCCATCCAGCCTGGGCTCGCTGCTCTGCCCTGCACCTGTGTATAGTAGGAGAGTTTTTCCTGCAGTGTGTAATTGTGTATCATTGGGTTGGGGTGCAAAGGACACAATGGGGGCAGGGGGCAGAGGGCCCTATGGGGCAGAGGACACTATGGGGGCACTATAGGGGCAGATGGCACTGTGGGGGCAGAGGACACAGAGGGCAGAGGACACTGGAAACTATGGGGGCAGAGGACACTTTGTGGGTCACTATTGGGGCAGAGAACACTATGGGGCAGAGAACACTATGGGGGCATAGGAGACTATAGGGACCACTATGGGGCAGAGGGAATTAAAGGGGCCACTATGGGGGCAGAGGACAATATGGGGACAGAGAGCACTATGGGGGCCACTATGGGGGCAGAGGGCACTATGGGGCAGAGGACAATATGGGGACAGAGGACACTGCTGGACACTATGGGGCAGAGGACACTGGAAACTATGGGGGCAGAGAGCACTATTGAGGTTGGGGGCAGAGGGCACTATAGGGGGCAATATGGGGACAGAGGACCCTATGGGGGCAAAGGGAACTATGGGGGCAGAGGACACTATGGGGGCCATTGTGGGGACAGAGGAAACTATGGGGGTAGAGGACACTGGACACTATGGGGCAGATGACACTTTGGGGCATAGGGCACTATGAGGGGCCACTATGGAGGCAGAGGACACCATGGGGGCCACTATAGGGGCCACTATGAGGGCAGAGGACACTGGACACTATGGGACAGAAGACACTATGGGGGCAGAGGACTCTGGATACTATGGGGGCAGAGGGCACTATGATGGCAGAGGACACTATGAGAGCAGAGGGCACTATGAGGGCAGAGGACAAAGATCATCATGGGGGCAGAGGAAACTATGGGGAAAGAAGGCACTATGAAAGCAGATGGCACTATGAGAGCAAAGGGCACTATAAGGACAGAGAACACTATGGGGCAGAGGACACTATGAGGGCTCGGGGAAGAGGGCACTATGGGGGCAGAAGACACTATGGGGCAGAGGGCACTATGGGGAAAGAGAACAGAGGACACTATATGGGAAAAGGACACTGCAGTGGGGTGGGGTGCAGGGGACAGCGGACATTATGGGAGTGGAGGACCCTGCAGTGGTGGATGCAGGGGGCACAGGAAACTTTCTATGGGGGGAAGGGGCGAAGAAGGACACTATGGAGTTATGTCAAGGGGAACAGAGGACACTGAAAAAATATATTCTAAATATATATACTCGCTCTAGAAGTGAAAAATTGTGAACAAAATTTCTTGCAGCTGCTGTACACAAGGCAAATATATATATATATATATATATATATATATATATATATATATATATATATATATATATATATTACAGATTCGAGGTATATATATATATATATATATATATATATATATATATACCCACAGTGCTCAGCATAAATGAGTCCACCCCAACAGATTCGTCAGAAAATGTTTACTTTCCTCTCAGAATCAACATTTTCTATGGGACATTATACTACAAAATATTCACATAAATGTGGGTCACTGATTGCAACCAAGATTTGTTAATGTACACACACACACACAAAAAAAAACATTTTCCTAACAAATTATTTCAAAACCATGTTGCAAAAATAAATGCACTCCAATGAAAGTCTTGGAAGCAAAGCTGTGTTTTGGACAACTAAATCCTAATTAACAAGTATTCAACTACAGGTGAGTCTAATTAATCATTAAACAGGTGTCCAGCAGACAGCTGATTATAAAAGGGCGTTATTTAAAAAGTAACTCAACTTTTGTTGCGAAAAAAACATTCCCCTCTGGGTGATCGATGTACATTGCAAGGATTATAACAACCTTTGTTGCAGATTCCTACCTTTTGTTATTCTGAAGAAATCCCTCTGTGCTTCTCTACTGAGTGGGTCTAATGGGAGTGGTTTCATAATTAACTGTCAGGTGTGCAGGTGCAGGGCACTAATGAGGAAATCTGCTGGGCTTTTAGACGTACTCCTATTGGAAGTATCTCTCCAAAAATTAAATTTTTGTTGCTGGGGATGCCTGAAATCTGATTTGTATCTTATGCCTCGTACACATGGTCGGACGGCCGTGTGTAGCATCCATCTGACTTTTTTGTTGGAAGTCCGATGGACCTAAGGTAGAGAACCTGTTCTCTTTCTTTCCATCAGACTTCAGATGTACTCACAGCGGACTTTTGGGGAAATTTGTGAACCAATTACATAAGCAGAAAACTATGTTTCTGGGGAGTAGTCAGTACACACTCTATGTACAGAACAACTCCAGGTAGCAATATTGCAATGCATTCTCAGAAAATTACAGTGGCTGCAGATTGAAAAGGAAAGGTAATTTTTAAAAACATTCAATTACAGTATGATTAGTGTCACAATTATATGTTCTATATTTTTTTTTCTTCATTTGCTATTTTTTTCCCCACAAAGGTGGAGTTACCTTTTAACAAAGAAAATCCCTTCTAATATCATGCTGTCAGCAATGGCACCACATGGAAGAGAAATGTCACAAGGCCTGAGAAAAAAACATTTCTTTACACAAGAAAGGTGAAGGCTACAAGAAGACTAGCAATGTTTTAATTTAGAGCCGGTTCACACTGGGACGACTTGTCCGCCTGACGAGTCGCGTCCCATTCAATGCAATGGAACGTTCTAATAGGAGCGACGCAAGAAAAAGGTTCCTGTACGACTTTGTGGGTGGCTCAGGGCGACCTGCATTGACTTCCATACAGAAGTCGTTTTGCAGGTCGCCTCTGATGTCATCTTCAGGAGTCAGGAGTCGTGCCCTGGCTGTGTGAACCAGCTCTAAGAGTCAGAATACTGTAACAAAAGTGATACAAAAATGTAACCAAGATGGGACTGCAACCATATCACAGAGATATTCAGATTGTATAGAGAAGTTAACACCTCGACAGGCGCTTTTTCTGAGGAGAAGGGTTGTAGAAAATCGCCATGCAAGTTCACTGCACTTAGCTAAAGAAGTAGAAAGCCAAACTGAGGTGATTGTTTCCCGGGACACAATACTGCATACACTGCAGAGGAATGTCATGCATGAGTGTCGTCAATGATGGAAGCCTCTCCTAAAGCCCATACACAAAAAAGCCCATCTAGAATTTGCTAGGGCCCATGCAGAAAAAGAAGATGACTACTGGACTGTGTACTCTGGAGTGATGAGACCAAGATAAATGTTTTTGGAACTGATGGCTTCAAAACTGTTTGGCATTGCAAAGGTAATAAGTACAAAGAAAAAAACATGGTACCTACAATGAAACATGGTGGTGGCAGTGTCCTTCTGTGCGGCTGCATGAGTGCTGCTGGTGTTGGGAGCTGCATTTCATTGATGGTATCATGAATTCACAAATGTACCACTCTATGTTGAAAGGGAAGATGCTACAATCACTCCATGCCCTTGGTCGTTGTGCACTTTTCCAACATGACAATGATCCAAAACACAAATCTAAGGCCACTGTTGCATTTCTGAAGAACAGGGTGAAAGTGATTTAGTGACCACGTATGCCTCCTGATCTGAACCCAATCGAACACCTATGGCAGGCATGTCCAAAGTCTCACCCGTGGGCTAATTGCAGCCGTATTCAGTTTCATAGGCCCCACTGGTAATTTGTATATATAAATCTTTTGTGGCCCCCAACTAATCCCCGAGCGCCGCACAGTGCTCAGGTATCGTTGGGAGGCCACAAAAGGTATATAATGTATTTATCGTTCCTCAAAAAGAACAGGGGGGGGGCAGGACGAGTGTCAGATTACATACAGGAGAATCTAATTTTTACTTGGTGACCTCTGTAATAGGAAGTCCCGTCTCATGGTCTGACATTGGGGGACTGTTCTGTCTATCATAGGAGGTGGGACTTTGTATTAAAAAGGCTGCCAAATAAACAGGAGATTTTCCTGTATGTAATCTGCTGGTGCTTGTCTGCCTCCGAAGACTGCAGATGGGCATTGATCAGGCTGCACTGATGGCAATGTTGAGGCTGCATTCATGGCACTTGTGAGTCTGCCTTCATGTCAATGGTGAGGCTGCATTGATGGGCAGTGACCCTTATTTTGCTTCACAGATTTTTATTTAAAATGCACGTTTTTTTCCTGAAACTTCCCTCTTAATTAAAGATGCGTGTTATATGACGATAAATACGGTATATCCAAATAACATGCCCAAGCTCATCCTTAGACTCTTCACCTCACACAGCCACAAAGGCAAGATAATTCTTGTTGGGCAGTGTATTAGTTCAATTGCATTTAATTTTAATGGTTCAAAGAATGTCAAGCAAAATTGTTGGCCCTCACTTCATCAAATCGGGCCTTCTTTGAAAAAAGTTTGGACACCCCTGACCTAAGGGGAATTCTAAAGAAACAAGTTGAACTTCACATAACATCTAGCATCCAGGCTCTAAAAGAGGTCATTCTTGAAGAATGGAAAAAGATAGATGTTGCAATATGTCACCAACTTGTTAAATCCATGCCTAGAAGACTTGGTGCCGTCCTTACAAAATCATGGAGGTCATACAAAATACTAGATGTAGTAGTTTTCGTTGTGGGGTGTATTCATTAACACATTTGCGTAACACTTTGTAAGATTTATATTATTAACCTTACTTTTGTGTGATGAGGTAAACAAATGTTCTATAAAACTCAGTTGTGTCCATATATTCATAATTGTTCTTGTGTTCATTGAGATATTGAATAAAATGTACTTTTCAAAAGGGATGTACTTATTTATACAGCCCTCGAAAATTACACTTGCCTGCTCACTTTAGCAAAAGGATTTTGAGGACTGTGAGCTATGACTGCCTGGGAGCAGGGGGGGCAAGCACCAAGGTTGTATGGGAGCCGAGATCGTGGAGGGAAAGAGAGGAGAAGAGCCAAATAATGAGAGTGCTGAGGATCATAACAGCTTTCATTTCAATCTCTATGTGTTCCCTGCACTCGCTGTCACATACAGCCCCTCCTCTTTTTCCAAGTATTTGATAGACAGATAACCCATCCAAATCGGGGATGTGTGACGTCTACCAAAGTTCCCCAGCCAGGGGGGGGGGGTGTCTTTATGTGATGTTGCGCATTAGGAACACAGCAATTGAAATCAGAGCTGTGATGTTCCTTGGCACTCTGATCATCTGGCCAGCAATTCCTCTCCCCCTGCACAGGTAGGCTGCATTTATTTTCTTTTCTTTTCTTTTCATGTTGTGAAGATGAGAAACAGATGTCTTTCCACTCCTTCACCCTCTCCTTTTTCCTCCCCCCTCCCATTGAACATGCAAGATGGCGCTGAGCTGTGGAATGCGGCCAAAAATAGACGTCACAAGAGAAGACTATATAGGGATGAACCAATCAAATACACACATATGTGATGACAATTGCTTGTGTCACATTGTTTATATAAGGGGCTGGGACCCATAAAAAAAAGGTCTGTTGGAGTTGAGAAGGAACTTGTACTGGTCAGCGTGTTTCAGTGTGATCCCTTCCGCATGCATTCTCTCTCATCCACATGAATTTGGCTCAGCGGCAGAATTGAACATGTATCCTGGTATTGGACCAGGAAAAAAATCTATTACAGGTGAACACGGGCAGGGTGCAATGGTGAACACGGTCAGGCTGTAATGGTGGACACGATCAGGCTGCATTGTTGGGCACAGGTGAGGCTGCGCGGATAAAGTTGTTGTTAATATTTATGTTTATAACTTAATTCTTCATAAAACATTTAGTGTCATTTTATGAGAAAATATATGAGGGCGTGCTTCGGGCAGAATTAGGGAAGGGGCAGGGTAGAAGTTGGGTGGGGCAATTGGTGACGAGTAACTTATGAGATCTGGCTGGTAGCTCAGGACTTGAAATATTGAGCCTTGTCTCTCTATATATATACACACACACATAGTTAACTATAATTGGAATGCAATACATTTTCTTTTCTCTGCCTAAAATATTCCATACAACATACAGCAGAGCAGGAAAATAAAAAAAATATATTTATTTGTAGATAGAAAATTTTCTGCTGAAAAATAAATATGTCCCCTCATTTACTACTCAATTTAAACGTAAAAGGTTTGGTTCTTTAGTACATCCCCAGGGCAATACTATTCCAAGACACCGAGAAAAGCAAAAACCATTCACTGAATAGCCTTTTCCTCCAGGTCATTTCACTTATTCAAATGTTTTTGGAGCGAGATTCAGAGTGAACAATAGTCTGTTCTAAGTTCATGTTGAACCTAAAGACACTTAGAGATGGAATGAATGGCCATGTCAAAATCTTTACCTGAGGACGCAAAATAGGGGTGAAAGCAAATAGACTTAATACGTATCATAGCAGACTGACTTTTATGGAAAATGTGTTTCATTTCAGAAATGCCATTTGTTACATTGGGTAAAATGTACAGCTTTATAAAAATGTTTAAAACTATTGGATAACATTTTTGGATAAACAAAGACAATTTGTACAGTTGTTTAAATCTATATATATATATATATATATATATATATATATATATATATAACTTCTTATCAATTTGGCAAATGCATCATGTAGCAGCTGTAAATAGCGCTAACACCCATACAAGACCTATACTGTATATGTGGGACACTTAGACCAGATTTGCACTGTGCATTGCACTAATGAACTTACATTAATGCAATGCCTTAAGCATGCTGTGTTAAGACGGCCTGTTCATGTTGAATGGGCTGGCAGCAGACCTCAACAAGAAAATGAACCTGCACTTATTTTTACAATACACCGCACCAAAGTGGGTTTGTGTTAAATTGCCATGGCAAGGTGCATTGGGGACGGCTATTACAATTTTAAATTAATTTCACAGCAGTGCAACACAGTGCAACACAATACACACTATAGTGAGTTGTAGAAATTAGCACATCGAGGCCCTCGGGTAAAGACTGCGCTCTCAATAAACATTTTAATAATAAGTATATAAATAAATAGAAATATAAGATCTTAGTATTGCACAGCTAACTCGCCAGTTAAGCAGTCTTTGTATTTTTTATGGCTACTACACACCTTTTTCTGGTTACCCTTATTTTTTTCTATAGTTCATGCTTTGCTTCCTCATCATCATGACAAGACTGCAGTATTATGGGACCATTCAAAATGTAAAGCCTGACACCAGAATTATTTGCTGGCCCTGCTTTAAAGCCCAATTCTAGTTTGTTTTGTTGTGTTTTTAATACATTGTCCAGCTGTCATAGAAAAGTGGCAAGATTGGCATTTCAGATTATTTGTCATCATTAGAGTCAATGCTGTATCAATGCCCACAAGACAACCTCGTAATGAACTATTAAGCCTCGTATACACAATCAAAATATCTGATGGAATCTAATCCGATGGATTTTTTTGTCAGATATCCGATGAAGCTGACTTTTATCAGTCTTGCCTACACACCATCAGGCAAAAAAAACGTAAAACACTATGATGTGCTGAGAAAAATGTAGTTCAATGCTTCCCGAGCATGTGTCAACTTGATTCTGAGCATGTGTGGATTTTTGACCGATGGACTTCCACACAGACGATCATTTTTTTCTATCGGTTTTTTATCCATAGGAAAATTTTAAACCATGTTTTTTTTTTTTCACCGATGGAAAACAAACCGATGGGGCCCACACATCGGGCCGTTTTCATCGGACAAACCGACCGCGTGTACAGGGCTTTAGAGATGCACCTTTCCCCCTGACTCAGATCAGTTACCTATACTTTGCTGAAGGGGGCAGCGGCCACACATCCTTATTTTTCCTCAAAATTGTTATGTAGTCATTTTAGATCTAATTAGTGCTCAGAAAATGTTTTCTTGTTTACTCTGTAAAGTATTTCATAAAATTGTATTTTTAAAAGAAAATGAACAGTGATACACCAATATAACTGATGGCTCCCCTCTAGATAAGTCCCATAAATAACCCAACTTATTGCTTCATGCTCTTTGGAAGAGCCAAGACATACATAGTGAAGCAATTGCCATATCAAGTTGCTTTGAAAACTTGTTTTACAACAGTAGTGACAGTAATAGACTGTATTTATGATAGGTTTGGGTAATGGTATCATCGCATGTGTTACCGCATCTCTTAGAGATTAGAAAATAAGAATTTACAAAATTTGGGAGACTTCCTTATTTTCCTCACATGTTCACAAATAATTTACACATTTTTCTAATCTAATCCAATTAGAAACGTGTAAATCTTGGGTGAAAACATTTATTGATAGAGCCCCAAATCTTCAACGTACAGTGACAATATATATATATATTATATATATATATATCTACAAGCTGGTCAGGACAGCACACACCCAGCTAGAAACCAGGTCCTTCAGGTGCAAAGCATATAACGGAGATCACCCACGCTCTATTCCCTCCCCTCTCCTTCCCTTCCTAGGTTTAGAATGTGATGGGAAATTAAACTTTTAAAAGGTATGCAGTTAATAGAAGGAGAGCCCTGAAGACAAATGACTGACAGTATCTGTGGTAATGGTGCCCATAGCAGATATTTAAGTTGGGAACCTGAGAGAAGGCAATGGAGAATTATTGCTAACAATTATTGTTAACGCTTTTGTTCCTTTTCGAATATTATTACTTTATGACTCTGGGAAAGTCAACAGTGATGATGTAGTGGTAGATTGGACATCATAATCAATTCAGTTCATGTGAAGCAGAGGTAGATCTTACGCACATTTTTGTTTCCACAAAACAAAAAGTTTCTATGAGGCAGGGTATAATTTCTGGCTCTAGAGATGATAATGTTGCTATCAATTTGCTGGGCTAAACTCCAACCATAAATGTGGTGGCATTGCATTAAAATCTCCAGTCTGGACAAGATTCTTTACCTTGCTAGCTAGATATATCCATTGCTTTAAACTATGTGTATAATGAAATACTATGTTGTGGTCACCCAAACCAATATTTAGAAACTTTTGTTCCCTTACTTATGAGATACTAGCAGCAGCAAGTCCATACCCAACTCCATCATTTTCGCGGTTCCGTTCCAATTTAACATCAACATCATTGCTAGAGATAAAAATTAGAACTGACAATTCAGGATTGCATGCTAACGGTTTTTTTTTTCAGCTTTTTTTTTCCTTTTATCATTTCAAATTAAAAAAATTTTTTTTAATAAATTATCATGTGGCCATGTGAAATCTGTCTGTATTTGTGGTCTTTTTTAAGGGAAACTCATATTGTTGGTAAAACAAATCTTCTTGTTGTTCATATATTCTAACAGTTAATTAAATAACATAAAATAAGCTGATTAGAACCCAGCAGAGGAGATTGCAGGAGTTGCAGACAGAGTGGCTTATAGTTATTTTTTCCTCATCTCTAATCATAGGCACGTGGAGCTGCTGTTGTCCTTGTCCTGTCCCTTTTGGTAAAGAATTCCCTATATTCAGCTAAAGTGATGATGAAGAGGAAAGGGTGCACAGTAATATAATTAGGAGTCTTTTTTGTCATTGTATTTGATTAATTTAAGGTGCACTCGGGCACAGATGATCACATGTAATAGACTTGGCGGTTATCGTCAGTCTTCTCTGTGTAAGGAAAGGATTGTCGATAATTGGCAAGCCTGTCAGGAGATTGTTTACACTTATAATCAGTAGCCTAAATATCATGGCAGCCCCATCAGTGTCATTTAGTTCCCATCAGTGCAGCTTATCAGTGACCATTAGGGATGAGCTTCTTGTTCAAGTCGAGCATATGTTCAACTCGAACATCGTCTGTTCGTACGTTCGTCGAAATTCGAACAAAACGGGTCGTTCGCGCCAAATTCGAGTGACGCGCCATGGCCCATAATTCACTGTGGTGTTGCGCGCTGATGATTTTTTTGATAGCCAAGCATGCTGTATGTCCCGCATGCTTGGCCAATCACAGCGCGCAAAAAACGGAGAGCCATAATTGCCCTGCCCACCACCTCAGGTTGTGATTGGCTGTTGTGCAGTTTAGGATAGGGAAAGACTGATGGGATCCAATTAGAACTACAGGGGGTGTAGTCCCCATGATGACCTCCACTGTCAAACCAAGTACTGGAAGGGACTACATGTCCCAACAAGACAGTTGAGATGCATTAGGAGAAAAGGAAAGAGAAGCCAGGGTTGGGTGCAGTCTCCCATGGGATGTAAGAGGTGACCAGAAGCTGAGCTGCTAATAAATGTCTTTTGTGTTTGCATGATGTCGGAGATAGACTGGGCTGTCATATCTGCATGGAGGACAGAACTGTCAAAAAACAGTGAGCTGAATCAAAGGGGCATCTGTGGTTTTGTGAGAGATTGCCATCTGAAATCAGGGTACCCAAACATCAGCGGCTCCTTTGGGGGCAAGTGCTACACTTTTAAAGCCACTCACCTCACAATGGGATGGGGGGTTCTGCTTATAAGGCCACTTACATCACAGGGAGAGGGATTTTTGCTTATTAAGCTGCTTACATAACAGAGGGAGGGGTTCTTGCCCATAATTCCCAATGGTCAGAAAAGAAAGATCCGCAATGGATGCCGAGTGAATGGTGCACTTTGTAGGTTGCTATCACAGGTCTCTAAGTTAAGAAATTTAACAGCAGAAAATCTTAAATGCACAAATATAGTATAACAATTAGTAGGTAAAGTAAAGACACAAACAGAAGAAGTGGGTGAACTCCTAAAGTCTGACCTCCTGCCCTGATATCCCTCAATACGATGCAGATCCTAGTCAGAACTAATGGGTTAAAAATATTCCAATTACTTTTTTCTTTTTCTTTTTTTGCACTTTATATACATTCTCATACATATGTTATAATCCGATTAAGAATTATTTTAGAACCTAGGAAGGAAATATACATATACAAATATGCTGCATGTTTGCCAAAACTAAAAAATGTATATATTTATATTTCATGAGGTTATGAATCCTGGAGAAATCACTAAGCCAAGTTTCTTTAAGCTTCAGGGACTAAATTAGTGTCAGACTTCCAATAAACAAAGATGCGTGTGGATTTATCATTCTTACCAGATGTTTGTGAGGATAAATATCTACAGTTAATAATAAATGGGTAAAACAGGATTAATATATGCATATACAGTATATGCATATATCTTGCTACTTATTTATAAGACAGAAAAGGCTAGATTGCCACATACTGGCCAATCGCATGTGTTATTAAAAAAGACAGCACTCAGCTAATATTCCATGTTTTGGAACTATTCAGTGCAGCAAGAACATGATACCGACCAACAGTGCCCTCCTGGGAAAGCTCAAACCTGGAAAGTTTATGGTGGACGTAGAAGCAAGGCTATAACAATAAACCAAAAGAACACCACTGCTTAGGGCCTTGGGGAGCTGTTCTGTATTTCTTGAAGAACTGTGTACTTATCACATTTAGATTTAAATAGTAAGGGACAAGACTGAAAGAGTTTCTCTCACTCCTTCTTTATTTTTCAAGCAAAGTTATTGCTTTGTTGCGTTCAACGGGATCACTTGGATGGCTTATAAACAGATAAGATATGAGTGTATAAATGCTGGTGTGGTTATTATTGACAGCTCCTTTTGGGAATAGACACCTCTAGAACCCACTGAAAAGCAATTCTGTCAGTTTATGAATACACTCCAGTCAACATGCCAATGTATTTGAACTAGCTCAATGGTATTAGTATACTTATCTGATGGGTTGCATTATGATCACAACATCCGTCTCCTGCAGTTTGCAGTTCGGATTGCTATTCCTAATACTTGGTTCAGAATTTAGGCATGCAAAAAGACAGCTATATATCATTACTTTGGGTATACTTTCTAATGATGACATCAGTGGACCATGTGTGTTCCCAGTTCAAGGCTTGGCCAATGGTTAATTGTACTGACATGGTCCACTCTTATTAGGAAGTATACCCACAGCAATGAAACGTAGCAGACCCCTGACTTGGTTCACCAATCTGATCCCAGGTTCTGATCCCTTAATGGAGCTGGCAGCCAGGCACATGGTATTTTCAGCTAGATGCATAAAATCAGGCAGATAGTGTCTTGTTTTTGTTGTTTTTATTGTTTTGCAGAACTGGGATAGTAATAGGGAAGAGCTTTGGAATGCCCAGAACTAAACAGCTTGAATGAGGACACTATCTTGAAGCAGTTGTACAAAATAAAGCAGAGTTTCCAACCACAGAAAGGCAGCACACAGTTTTAGCACAAGGGCCTTCTCTTTTCTAAGGCACAACCCTGGCAGCAAGATCCCTCTAACAAAGAAGGGGGTGAACAGGCAACAGTCTCTTTCCTGAGAATTCTCTAAAGCATAATCACTGTTACCGAGGCAATCTGAAGACCTCCTTTACATAAGCAGACTCTGACACAAGATCTCCCAAATGGATGCTCTCTAAATTGTTGCCTTAAATATTCCTGGGACTTTAGGGGTGATCCTATGGCTCCTCACTGAGCGAGAATCATCCAGGACTTCCTAAAGGCTTCTCCTAATAAATACTTGAAAAGTGTGGCATGCATTTGTATTCAACCCCCTTGAGTCAATACTTTGTTTAACCAGCTTTCGCGGCAATTACAGCTGCAAGTCTTTTTGGGGATGTCTCTACCAGCTTTGCACATTTACAGAGTGACATTTGTGTCCATTCTTCTTTACAAAATAGCTCAAGCTCTGTCAGATTGGATGGAAAGCAACTGCAAACAGAAACTTTCAAGTCTTGTCACAGATTGTTAATTGGATTTTGGTCTGGACTTTGACTGGGCCATTCTAAAACATGCAGATATTTTGATCGAAACCATTCAATTGTAGCTCTGGCTGTATATTTAGGGTAGTTTTCCTGTTGGAAGGTGAACCTCTGCCTAGATCTCAAGTCTTTTGCAGGTTTTCTTCTAATATTTCCCTGTATTTGGCCCCATTTATCTTCCGATCACCTACAGTATGACCAGCTTCCCTGTCCCTGCTGAAGAAAAGCATCCACACAACATGATGCTGCCACCACCTTGTTTCTTGTTAAAGAAGTTTTCTTGTGTTCACATAGTATAACAAAGATCAAAAGTAAACAGGCTTTAACAGAGAGGGTGGAACACAGTATGGCATTCTCTGCCGGTTAGTATGTACTTGCAATAAATGGTAGGATACTCTTGTTGCGTTACAAGTAAGGTTATCAGCGTAAAAGTGTATATTACTATCATTAGGTTACAAATAAAGTAGAGAAACCTGGGAGTGGATAAAAGAGGTTTAGTCAGGGAAGAAGGAGCATACACTATAATGGAAGGGGAAGCTCCACATCTAAGAAAAAGGAGAGAGAGGAGAGAGAAGAGGAGGGAAGAGAGAGGGGCCCACAGAGATGGTCGAGTCATATGCTCAGTGCCAAATGAGGGTGTTGAAGTGACAGCTACAATGGTAGAAGGACAGCTTGATCAGAGGTTAGTGGTAGGCAGTGTGCAAGCCAGGGTTTCCAAATTCGGACAAACTTGGAGACCTGATCACTTTCAATGACTTCCATTTTAGCATGTATCATGTAATGATATACTTTGTGTTTGGTCTCAGCTACAACTAAGGAAGGGGATTGTTGTTGAAATGTTATGAAGATGTAGTTAATATGTATTGTCATAGTGTCACCCAGTGTTAGTACTTCCGCAACCCGCTCTAAAGAGCTGACTGGGGCAGTCTGAGACTGGTTGAATCCCGTCTGGTAGTAGAAAATGTCTTGAGGCTGGAGTGTGATGTTTGTGGCGTGGGCATATTTCCGCCGATGAGGGGCCCTCTGTGCATTAGCGTGGATGATCGTTGAGGAGGGTATATGCTTGTTACGCAAGAACATTAGTGGTTATAGGCGGATGTGCGCTCTTGTCTCTGCTGTGTCTGATCAACACGGTCGGGGATTCATAGCGCATGCCTGCAGATAGCCTCCCTTCCTCCTCAAGCAATAATAGTATAATCTGAATATGCGTTATTCTACGGAATAGAGCAAAATAAGGATTCCTATCAGCGGTAATATGAGAGCTTATGAGTGTTTTCAGAGTCAGGGAAGGAATCTATGTTTTAAAGCAATACTGCTTTGTTTGCTAGGAGTATACACGCTTACCCTGCCCGAACACGCCCATAAGACTTTAGCCATCATTGTATTCATGTATTGTATTTGACATACTATTAGAGGGATGCCTTTATATGGACATTTCCTGTGTGAAGGGGACATCCTGTGATGACCACTCCCATGGTCAATCAGCCATTCACCTCCTGTCTGTGAGATCTTTTGATATAATAAAAAGGACCTGTGAGGCTCTTGGTGACCAGTGTTTGCTGGGATGCTGAGCTGAGAACTTACAGGATGGTGATGTCTCTTGACTTGAATGAATGGGAAATCGAATGAATGAGTGAATTTTAGCTTAAGATGCACTATTACATTAAGATGAAATCTGTGCTTATTAGCACAGGCAAAATGGCTGTGTGCTCTGCATACAACAGATTTTACCAAGTCAGGATGTCCACGCCTTAGCTATGGTTTGGCCACCACCATGTTTCACGGTGGGAATGGTGTGTGTATTGGGTGATGTGCAGTGTTAGTTTTCTGCCGCACATAGTGTTTTGCTTTTAGGCCAAAAAGTTAAATCTTGATCTCATCTGACTAGAGCACCTTCTTCCACTTGTTTGCTGTGTCCCCCTCATAGCTTCCCGCATACTGCAAATGGGACTTCTTATGGCTTTCTTTCAACAATGGTTTTCTTCTTGCCACTCTTCCATACAGGCCAGATTTGTGAAGTGCAATACTAATGGCGTGTACACACGATCATTTTTCTGGTTGTAAAAAAATGTCATAAAAAATGATTGTGTGTGGGCTTCAGAGCATTTTTCGGGTTCTGAAAAACAGGCACATTTTTTTCGAACATGCTCTATTTTTTCACAACCTTTTTAACGTTGTCGTTTTTCGGGTTGTAAAAAATGGTCGTGTGTGGGCTTTAACGACGTGAAAAATATGCACATGCTCAGAAGCAAGTTATGAGATGGGAGCGCTCGTTCTGGTAAAACTACCGTTTGTAATGGAGTAAGCACATTCATCACACTGTAACAGACAGAAAAGCGCAAATCGTCTTTTACTAACACAAAATCAGCTAAAGCAGCCCAAATGGTGGCGTCATCCAAATGGAACTTCCCCTTTATAGTGCCATTGTACGTGTTGTACGACACCGCGTTTTGCTAGAGCATTTTTCACGATCATGTGTAGGCAAGACTGTTTTAATGATCAAGTTGAATTAAACTTTGTTTCTTCTAGAGCCTGAAAAACTTTGTTTTTTACAACCTGAAAAATGATCTTGTGTACGCGGCATCAGAGATGTCCTGTGGACAAATTCTCCCATTTGAGCTGTGGATCAATGCACCTCCTCCAGAGTTATCATGGGCTTCTTGACTGCTTCTCTCCCTGTCCAGCCTGTCAGTTTAGGTGGGCGGCCATGTCTTAGTATGCTTGCAGTTGTGCCATACTCTTTCCATTTTCGGATGATGAATTAAACAGTGCTCTGTGAGATGTTCTAAGCTTGTGATATTTTTTTATAACCTAACAATGTTTTAAACTTTGACACAACTTTACCCCTGACCTGTCTGGTGTGTTCCTTGGCCTTCATGATGCTATTTGTTCACAAAGGTTCTCTAACAAACCTCTAAGGGCTTCGCAGAACAGCTGTATTTATACAGAGATTAAATTTCACCCAGGTGGATTCTATTAACCAATTAGGTGACTTATGAAGGCTATTGGTTCAACTAGATTTTAGTTAGGGGTATCACAGTAAAGGGGGTTGAATACAAATGCATGCCACACTTTTCACATATTTTTTTATAAAAAAAAAAAACATTTTCCTTCCACTTCACAATTATGTGCCATATTGTATTGGTCTATCACATAAAATCCCAATAAAATACATTTACATTTTTGTTTTTAACAAGACAAAATTTGGAAAATTTCAAGGTGTATGAATACTTTTTAAAGCACTGAATATACCTGTCAGCCCCTTCTGCCAATTCTTCTCAACCAGGAATTGGTTTAAGCCGCTCTTACTATGCTTTCAGAAGATTCTGGAAAGACAGGGGGAGACAGACAAGCCTGCAGCTGCAGAATTAATGCCACGTACACACGATAATTTTTCGGCATGAAAAAAACGTTGCTTTAAAAAAATGTAATTTAAAATGATCGTGTGTGGGCTTCTCATAATTTTTCGGCTTCTGAAAAACGAAAAAAAATTTTTCAAGCATGCTGCATTTTTAAACAACGTTTTAAACTATGTCGTTTTTCGGGTTGTAAAAAATGATCGTGTGTAGGCTAAAGCGACGTTAAAAACCTGCGCATGCTCAGAAGCAAGTTATGAGACGGGAGCGCTCATTCTGGTAAAACTACCGTTCATAATGGAGTAAACACATTCATCACGCTGTAACAGACAGAAAAGCGCGAATCGTCTTTTACTGAGTGAGTGAGTGAGAAACTTATATAGCGCAGCACATGCAAACTAAATCGTCTCTGGGCACTTGGTCTCCATTTCTCTTTTGTCCTCAGAAGAGATGGGTTTTGATCTTTCTACTAAAGGCCAAGTGGTTCTCCTCCAAACGAATGCTGGTCGGTAAAGCGTTCCATAGTCTGTGTCCTTGGACCGCAAATCTTCTTTCTCCTTTGGACTTGTATCTGGCTTTGGGTATCTGGAGAAAATTTTGGTTGGTGGATCGCAGAACGCGATTGGGGTTGTGAGCTTTTAGTTTTTCGCATAGATATTGGGGGGCATTTCCCAGAATACACTTATGCATCAGACAGAGTGCCTTGAAAGTAATTCTGTCTTTTACTGGCAACCAATGAAGGGATCTCAGTGAAGGTGAGATTGATTCCCATGGTTTTTCCCCAGTCACCGGTCTAGCGGCCGTGTTTTGAACGACTTGCAGGAGAGTGATTTGGTACTTTGGGAGTGCAAGATAGAGGGCATTTGCATAGTCGAGTCTGGAGTTGATAATTGTACCCACCACGACAGTTATGTCTCCTTTTGGGATAAAGGGAATGAGTCTGCGTAGTAGGTGCAGCAGATGGTGCGATCCGCTGACTACTGACCCTATTTGTGCACCCATTGTCATGTAGGTGTCAAAGATGACTCCGAAACTTTTGACTTTGGTGCTAGGGGTGATGATTTTGCCCAGAATGGGCGGGGGTGTCCATGTTATTGCGGTGTGATTTTTTCGATTGGCGTGAAACAGGAGAAGTTCAGTTTTTGAACCGTTGAGTTTAAGATAACTCTTTGTCATCCAATTTTCTATCAAAGTGAGGCATTTCTCTAATCCGAGATGATGATCCTTTTTGTTGCAGATGCGAAAATACAGTTGTCATCTGCATAAGAGTGGTAAAGTAACTTCTGGTTATTGATGATTTCAAATAGAGACGAGAGATAGATATTAAACAGTACCGGCAACAAAGGGGATCCCTGAGTTACTCCACATGACACCGTGCATTTTTCAGAAGTAAAAGGTCCCAATTTCACTATTTGTGATCGGTTTTCCAAAAAGGAGGAGAACCAAGATAAATCGCATTCCGCGACTCTGGCTACTTCAGTAAGCCGAGTCAGTAATAGTTTGTGGTCTACCATGTCAAAAGCTGCGCTTAGGTCCAACAGTACTAGAAGACAAGATTCTCCTTTGTCTGCTGCCTCGAGGGTGTCATCCCATATTTTGAGCAGTGCTGTTTCTGTCCCGTGACCATGAAGGAAACCCGATTGAAACAGATCGAGCAATTTATGGGTATCTAAATGATGTTTCAGCTGTTGTTCAACTTCTTTCTCCATTACCTTGGAGAAGACATTTAGGCCTGTTATGGGTCGACGGTGGTTTGGGTCTTTGGGGTCGAGGGTGGGTTTCTTTCGAATAGGTTTGATTATGCCTTGTTTCAACAGGGTAGGCACCATACCCTCCTTGAATGATTGGTTTATAAGCTGCGTGATAGCTGGTGCCAAAATATCGGCACATTCTTTCAGCAGTTTGGTGGGGATGATATCATTCGGCGCTGTGGTATTTCGCAGGGTACCGATGATATTTTTAGTGGCATCGATGGTGATGGGTTTTAGAGTAAAATTTGTTGATTGCGGCAAATTTATGTGGGTATTGGGCGTATGATTGAGGGGAGGTTGAAGGGGGTTCTGTTTTTCTGAATACTTTCACTGAATCTAATTGGGAAGGGCGATTTTCAAGTGGGTTCCCCACTCGGCAAATCTTCCTCCCCGTTTAATCCAGAGGAAGGCGAAAAAACCCTGGCCTTGCTATGCCAATCTGCCGTGACCGGGGGAAAAAAATTCCTTCCTGATCCCACAGGGGCGATCGGGGGAGCCCTGGATCAAGCACTAAGTGAGGTCCCTGGAATTGGAACTGTTGGACCTGAGGATGTGGGGGTAGGACCCAAATCCCAGCTTTTGGGCTGGGGAAGGGGAGTGGGGCTACGTCCCAGCAATATCACAGTTGCTGGGTGTAGCAAGATGGCCACCGACCGGGACTAGACCCAAGCCGAGGGCTGTGTAGCTGCGTGAGGTCCAGTTGTAGGGAGGAGGGGGCTTTGGGGCACCAAGGGGTGATGGTAGAGATCCTTCAGCGGCAGGGGTGGTTTAGTGAAGTTTGAGGGGGTTTGTGAGGAGCAAGCGCCGCGCACCGCTAGGCTGCGGCTGAAGCCGCGGACTTTCCTAAATGCGGTCGTCGCGAGCTTGCCATGGAATTGTTCAGGCTGAGGTGGGATTGAGGCAGCGGGGATGCCCCGATCGCGGCTGGGAGTGTCAGGGATGAAAGATCTGCCCGTTTTCCCCTTTGTTGGGCCGCAGCCGCGGCTTATCCTGAAAAGGACGGCCGCGAACTAAGCCAAATTAGTCTTCTGGCCTGTCAAAATGGGAGGCTGATGCCTCGTACACACGATCGGTTTTCCCAGTGGTCAAAAGTCCGCCTGGAAAACCGAGGGGAAAACCGAGAACCTGCTCAGTTGCTTTTCCCAGTGTACACATGGACGGTTTTCCTGACAGGAAAAACTGCCATGATAGCTTTTGGTCGTGCTCCACTTCAGTGTTTCCCATAGGAAAACTGCCGAGCAAAAAAACACTGAGAATTGCGGCGGAAAAAAAGAGAGCAAGTTCTAATTTTTTTGCTCGCAGTTTTCCTGTCGAGAAAACTGCTATGGAGCATACACACGGCTGGTTTTCCCGACCAAAAGCAAACATGGCAGTTTTCCCGTCGGGAAAACTGATCGTGTGTACGAGGCATGAGACTCCTGAGTCAACCCACCACAGCGAGTGGCGATGTAATTATGTCATAGCCCTCTGTAAAATAAATTACAAAGGGTAAGGTACAGGACTGATACATGGGTACTTAACAGGTATAGCAGCTACTGATCTTAGAAAATGGAAATAGAGGGAATAGTGCCCTTCATTGGGGTGACTGTAGGATGGATTTCTAGATGGGAGCACAAATTACAAAAAAAAAGACATTTATTTATCATAAAAAAAATATCTAATATGTAACTTTTATATCTGTCTCTGGTTCAGCTTTACATGAAAGTTAGAGTTTTCCTAATTATTTATTTTCATTAGTCCGTGTTGTTTTAAAATGTGTTTTTTTTTTCTGTAAAATATTGGCATTTAGGCAACTGTTCAGAATTCAATCTCCCATCAAATAAGCACACCAAAATGCATTAAGAATTACCACTCTGACCAACTTAAGGGTGTTACCAATGCTAACCTGCATTTTTGAACAGGCTGTGTCTTGCAGGCAAATTACTATACTTCCTTCAGACTATAAATTATTTATAAAGCTCCTAGGTGACAGCCTGTTATAATTACATATGACCAAGCAAGTTTTATGCAAGTACAAATATAACATCTAACAGTGTTTTTTTATTTTTTTATTTTTTAGCAAAATGCTAATCGTGTCTAAATTATTTAAAATGACAGTAGGAGACATGTAGAATTTCCTGTGTACTTTAAAAACAAACATTATGGGCCAGATTCACGAACAGTTAGGCTGGCGGATCGAGTGATCCGCCAGCCTAACTGTGACTTTGAGCCGGCGTTTCTGTTTTCTGTAACCAGAAAACAAGAAACGCCGGGTTGAAGTTCCGATGCGAGCAGCGTAACTGAGTTTCGCCATCGCATCGTTACTTCAACTTAAAAATGGCACCGGGGGCGTTCCCGCCGATTTACGCTCAAAAAATATGTTAATGAGCGGAAATCGGCAATTCACGATCGAATTCCGGCGCGACGCAATGACGATACAACGTTTCCGGACGGGATACGCGGCGCATAGATATACCTACATGGGGTTGGAGTATCCTATGTTAGGTATAGGCGTCGTCATCGCGTCGGGAAAAAAAAAAAAAAACGTCGCTTGCGTAAAACGGTCATGAATGGGAATGTGACGTCATTGACGTTCATTCACAGATTTTGGAGCATGCGCACGGGGATGTTTTGACACTCGACGCATGCGCAGTACGTTGGCGGCGGGATCGTGCTTAGTTAGCATACTACACGCCCCGTACCCGCCCAATTTGAATTCCGCCGGCTCATTTGCGATGCGCTGCCGCAACTTTAGGAGCAAGTGCTTCGTGAATGACAGCACTTGCTCCTAAAATTTCTGCAGCGCAACGCAAATGAGAAGCGTTACTCCAGAGCAAAGATGCTCTGGACTACCTGAATCTGGCCCTATGTTTAAGTGCTCTGGATGATAATTTTCAAGTATGAAAAAAAAAATCATGACAATTTAGGGCTCATTTCTACTGGCGTTTTTACAGCCACTTTTCTGGGCGTTTTTTGCAGCTTAAAAACGCCTGTCCATGTTAGTCTATGGCCTCATGCCCACCATGACGTTTTTGAGCTGTAGATGACTGAGACGTTTTTAAGCTGCAAAAAAAAACGTGGGACCAGTGTGTTCTGAAGCTCCAGCAATAGAGCTGTAAAAACACCAGACATTAAAAAACGCTCAAAAATGCGCATAAACGCGCATAAATGCTCAAAAACGCTCAAAAACTTTTTTTTTTTTTCTAAAATGAACATGGACAGGCGTTTTTAAGCTGTAAAAAACGCTCAGAAAAGTGGCTGTAAAAACGCCAGTGGAAATGAAGCCACAGGCCAAATGTTATGTATGGTTAAAGGGTCACTAAAGGAATTTTTTTTTTTTAGCTAATTAGCTTCCTTTACCTTACTGCAGTACTGGTTTCATGTCCTTATTGTTCGTTTTTGCTTTGAAGTTGCTGTAATCCTGCTCTGTTCTGCACACTTCCTGCTTGTCTGTTTCCTTATCACCACCATACTGGGAGCTTTCTCACGATGGTTTAAACTGTCATTACTGTGTGTCTAAAACTTCCCAGAACCAATCAGATTAATTTTAAAAACAAAACACTGCCCTGGATTTGTTTGTTTTTGTTCTGTGTGTCTATTTCTACTTTGCAGAAACATGAAGCCAGTTCAAAAGTGAAACTAACCTGCAGGCACATTATATGATTGATTTTTATCTATTTTCAATCATTTTGAAAAGGAATCAGTTAACTTTTATGTCTCTATACCCTGTAAACAGTAATTTCAGCAAAAAAATTTTTTTCCTTCAGTAACCCTTTAAACATAGACCCATCACAGGTAAAGTGCTCATAATAGTTTTTAAAATATTAAATTACTTTTGAGCCTAAATGTGACATAAATGTAATCCAAAATCTCTTTGCAAGCTGGGCTGACCCTGAGTATTTGGGGGGCCTTCCCCCTGCCAATCCAATTCGGGGATTGGTCAGGGCCCTCAGAATACTCCACGCTCCACTCCAAGTCTGCATACATTTACCTACACTTGCAATAGACTATCTACATCTCTAGCACTAGAGGGTGCTACATATTGACCAATCTTTATATACATCCACTGTCTTTTGAACTATTGTCCTAAAAGATGCAAGCTAAACACTCCTGGCTTACAGACTGGTACAGTACCCTAATGCTAGAGTGCAACAAATGTCTAGGCGCCGTGCTAATAGATATTATACTCTATTTTGGTTGCCTGTTAAAAGGGTTATATGAACCATTTACATTTTACAATAAAACATATTGAATAAATGAAAAAAAAAAGAAGATTGCTGCTGTTCTCACACTTTACTAGTTTCCTTCTTAGTGCCAAGCTAGCTCATACTCTTTAAAAACAACACTCTTTGAGTACTCTTTGACTACTGTCCATGATACTTTTTTAATTTGCAAACATCCACATTTTTAGGAAAATCTCTCAGGATGTGTCCCCTTCTTCAAGGTCCAAGAACTACTTGGACTTTGAAGAAGGGGACATATCTGGAAAGCTTGCCCTAAAAATTTGGATGTTAGTGCAAATGCAAAAAGTGTAGTGCACCCCCCTAAGGAGCCATAAGTAGAATGGATTCCCCCACTCTGCACAGCCAGGCAACCTGAATTTCCACAGGCACTCAGAGTCAGAGAACAGTCTGTGACTTATGTTTTACTGAGGGATATAA
The DNA here is from genome assembly GCA_029574335.1 of Rana kukunoris. Taxonomy (NCBI): domain Eukaryota; kingdom Metazoa; phylum Chordata; class Amphibia; order Anura; family Ranidae; genus Rana; species Rana kukunoris. The sequence continues at coordinate 118,892,718 of CM056053.1, forward strand.
CTTGGATAGGGAAAGGAAGTTATGGGATGCCCACTTGACTTCAGAACAAGCTTCAGGGACAAGTCTTCCTATATACAGTCCTATATACAGCTCCTCTTCGTTCTCCAGCACACACTTGCTTGCAGAACCCAGCTATATCACCCTGTAGTAATTTTCTTCAGGCCCTGCCAGCCCAACTGGCTGCAGCTGCCTCGCTCACTAGCCCCCCAAGCTAATTCTCTATAGTCCGCTAGACTGACACTCACCAGCCAATCCTGACAAATTTAGGAGATCCCCAGATGTGCTGTCCTCTCTCCTTGCTCCTGTGCCTCTAGGAAGAGTTTCCTCTGTGTGTTGTAGGGGGAACCCAAGATCACCCTCTTAATGTTAGGGGGCACCCACAAGGGCCACTGACAGTCTCCTCAGCACTCTATCTTCCTCCTCCTCCCCACTGCCCCTTTTTCTGGCATGGCTCATGTCGATTTGTGAGGTAGGCTCTGCCCCCTGCTTGCCCAAAGCTGGGTATTGGCAGAGGCCTCAAAAAAATGCATGGGAGCCCCTCCTTACCTCCACCCTCCAGCTCTGTAAGTTTCTACCAACTACCAGACTAGGGGAAGTGTCAGAGAGACCTGTCAGATGAGTCATCTAGCCCCTGAATCACTTATCCCTGACCCAGATTCCCAATCCAGGTCTGTCTCTCATCTCAGCCATTTTTCCTACAGTAAACCTATTTACACTTAGCACTCTAGCTAGAGGGCACTACAAACGTATCAACAACAGTACTGAATAGTTCCTTTCGAAGAGTTGGAGCTGGTTTGGCATATGTGCACCTTGTCTTGCTTCTTTTTTTTTCTCTCTTCAGATCTCATGGAGAAGGTTTTAACAGCAGATGATTTTTATGTCATACTAATGGGTGAGATGAAGCGCTTCATCTTGCACATGCTCAGTATGAGAATACTGCAAGCTCAAGTGAGATCTCGCAGCCTAAAATCACTGTTGAATAGTTTTATTTCAGCATACAATGATGCATGCGTGTGTGAAATGTAATAAAAGGACAAAAGATCTGCTTTAACAATTTTTGCTTTCAGTTCAGTCACAATAAGTGACAAAGACACTGGTATTATCTGGCAAGAGCAACATTTTTTTCTCTACTTTGCGAAAAGTTCTTAGTTCTTGGCCTGAAAGATGAAAATGTATGCAAAGACCACATCTAAGGGCAGGTAAGCTGCAATATATTACATTTTTGTCCTTGGATTTGGTTATTCTTTAACCATAGATCAGTAAATCAGTAAGTGGATTGTAAAATGTACCTGTTCCCGGTAATGGTGTGTTAACAGCACATAAAACAACATATTACACTGTCAATTGATATATATGTATTGTCACAGACATTGGGAAGCAGGAGAACCATGGCCTGGTGAACTCTGTGTTATATTGTGTTCTTAAGTTATCCAGACAGGGCTGGTCACTAATTGCTTGTGGCTTCTTATGCACATTAGTTTGGGGAGCCGAACTGTCTAAGGAGGTCATTGTTATGATAATAGGACTAGCTCTACTGTGTAAGGTGACCTTTGTCTGAAATAATGGGAGTAGTGCTTATCTGATGGTTTGCTGTATAAATTCAGTGCGTTTATAAAAATAAAGCAGTTCCTTTTCCGGTGTACTCCAAGACTGGTGTTGTCTGGTGAGGAAAAGATGATCCGCACAACGGTCGTGGCTCTTAAACAATTGACGTATTTATTGACAAGCCACAGTAGACAAACGCCTTGTCTGGTCCTTGGGGTTTCTATAGCCAGATCCATTGGTCTCATGTTCTAGGACTTGGGAAGCAGCATCTTGGTGGAAATACCCAACATGGTGTCCGGAGTCCGTCACATGTATATTCAATACATTTTTTACACTTAATTAGTTTAATACTCATCTGGGCATCAACAATATTTTAACATATAGAATGCCATCAGCAGTTTCAATGATCTGTACAATTTGCTCACAACAATTTTTTAATTGCTTTCAAAATCAATGTATGTGCTTGTTGCAAGGAAGAATTGTGTAATGTTAATATTTTTTTATGTCAAAAGTGAGAAAAATGAGAGCTGTCAACCAAAATGTTACCTTCCACTCAACTTCTGACCACATCCATGCGGGAGTTACTATGCAGCCATATGTTTAAGAGGTCATGATTACACTGCTTAAAATAACACTTTTCTGTGGTAAGTATTTTGTGGTAATATCACTTTTCAGTAGAAATGTTTAAGCTCTTTAGATCAAGACAAGCATTACTTTCCATCTCTGTAGAGTTTACCCCAAAAACTGCCCCAAGGTCTGGCTTTAAGCTATAACCACCATTTTGCTAGAACGTATGGCATATGACTGATGATGAGTCCAGTAACTGGAATAAAGAAATCCTTTCATTGCTGAATATTGCAGCTAAGATTACCTTAATCTCATTTTAAAATGTTCTACCCATATTTATTCACTCTACAGTAAAAGGATGAGTTTAAATAAATTACATTTCCTTTTAAAAGCACACATAAGAACTGGTGAGGTTTCCATTATTGTTTAAGTAAGTTGGTTTTGTGTCCTTATATATGCTGCTATATTAGTCAGTTCTTTAGAATCTGACACAGGAAAGTATTATGTAATGCCAGAAACATCAGAACACAAAGTAAACTGTTGAAAGAAAGAAAAATGTAGCTTCCTTTGAAAAATGCTGCTTTTCTTTTTTATAAAGGTCTCACAATAATAGGGCCTATTTAAAAAGAAGATACAGAGAGATTTAGCTTCTCAACCTATTTCTTCACTGGTTTTTGAACAAAGTTTTTTTACTTTTTTCAGTTACTTAAAAGATTACCATAAACAGAACAATTTTGTGGAAATTGTTCAGCTTTTAATTAGCTTTTAAGTTCAGTTGTTAGCTTCCAGGTACGATTTTTTTTCAAATTAAACTGAAATCAATCAAACCCATCCCAATGATAATGAAGAAAGAGCTTTTCAATCAATCTCCACTCAATATTTTATGATTTGCAGAAAATCGTGAAATATCTGTAGCTGAAAGCTGCCTGAAAACAACAAACTTGCACAAAGTATCTTTGGAAAAAATGCTGGCACCGCAATTTTCAGTCAAATTACCTGCGTTCAAAAAGTGTGGAAGGACTGATGGATTTAGGCAACTTAATGGTAAGGGTTTTGACCATTTCATAGTTTTCATTTGGTCTTTTGGTTGTAGGTGGCCTTTGTGTGATTTAAAGCTGTAGTAAAGGAAAGTAGTTTCCTGAATACTGGCATGTGTATGACTAGCATACAGGCTGCTGAAGTTTAAAATAGTGAAGTGATTGGTGCCACAAATGACAGACATATAACATGCCTGTAACCACTAAAGTTAGACTGAGGGCAGAACTCTTGATTAGGATAAGTTATTGGTTCGGAAAGTATTGAAGGCATTGGATTATTCAAAGTAACTGAATGCTGCTCTGGAAAGGTCACCTTCTTATTCTTTTAACACAAATTTAAAATATACACTGCATTACCAAATGTATTGGGACACCTGCCTTTACATGCACATGAACTTGAATGGCATCCCAGTCTTAGTCCGTAGGGTTCAGTATTGAGTTTGCCCACCCTTTGCAGTTATAACAGCTTCAACTCTTCTGGGAAGGCTGTCCACAATGTTTAGGAGTGTGTCTATGGTAATGTTTGACCATTCTTCCACAAGCACATTTTTGAGGTAAGACACTGATGTGGACAAAAAGGCCTGGCTCATAGTCTCCGCTCTAACTCATCCCAAAGGTGTTCTATCAGGTTGAGGTCAAGACTCTCGCTTGTCAAACTCACTCATCCATTTCTTTATTGACCTTACTTTGTGCAATGGTCCAAATCATTTGATAGAGGGGGGATTATGGTGTGGGGTTGTTTTTCAGGGGTTGAGCTTGACCGCTTAGTTCCAGTGAAGGGAACTCGTAAGGTGTCAGCATACCAAGACATTTTGAACAATTTCATGCTCCCAACTTTGTGGGAACAATTTGGGGATGGCCCCTTTCTGTTCCAAAATAACTGCGCACCAGTGCACAAACAAAGCAAGCTCCATAAAGACATGGATGAGCGAGTTTAGGATGGAGAAACTTGACTGGCCTTCACCCTGAATAAACACTTTTAGGATGAATAAGTGCAGAGACTGCAAGCTAGGCCTTCTTGTCCACATCAGTGCCTGACCTAACAAATGTGCTTCTGGAAGAATGGACAAACATTCCCATAGACACACTCCTAAACCTTGTTGACAGCCTTTCCAGTAGAGTTGAAGCTTTTATGGCTGCAAAGGGTGGACCAACTCAATATTAAGCGCTATGGACTAAGACTGGGACACCAATAAAGTTCATTTGTGTGTAAAGGCAGGCCTCCCAATAATTTTGGTAATATAGTGTATGTGTAGCCCCCTCCTAGTTAGGCGTTTAGTATAGGTAGTTTGCAGGGGCGGATTGACCATTTTGGCACTTGGGTACTGCCCGAGGGCCCAGGGGCAATAGGGGGGTCCCCATTAGTGTTGCCAACCCTCTGTAAATATAGAGATGTTGGCTGCATCTGAAACTGAGTGTCCATGTTCTGTTCTCACTGAGCCTAGACAGCACTGTTCCCCCTCCACACAAATGGTAGAGGTTGGATCTGCTTTGCCTCCTCTCACCCCTAACTTCCTGTACCCAACCACACTCCATGCAGCCTGTATGCTGTGTGTGTGAAGAGGATGTGTGGGTGGGAAAGTTTAAATCAAGCAGCTGACCAGATTCTCACTCATTCTCCCTTTTTCTCTTCCTGCCCTCTCTCATTAATATTTCTCCCTCCCCCTCTTTCCTATGTTGTCCCCAGCAGACCTCTTCCTTGACTGCAGGCAAAGAGCTTTCTTTCTTCAGTCTACAACAGTACTTTGCTCTATGTGCTTTTATGTGGGTTCACACTGGTGTGTTGTGGTTTGTCTGCAGTGGTGGTGTACTCGCGGTTTTCCTGCATCTTACCCCTGGTTTTAGCCATGGTAACATAGACTTCTATTAGGTTGCACATTTTTTCTGCATTTCTGAATACTCACTGTGGATCGCACAGCAACGCTGTCCCTGTTCTCTGTTTCAGGGACGAAACAGGGCAAAATATTTGCCTAAATTTGGCCCTGAAATGGAGGCAAAGACACACAGCGTGCAGTGTGCTCTGCGACCACCCTGGAGACATGTGAACAGCGATTTGACATTACAGTGATCAGAGCTAAAAATAGCAACTGATCACTGTATAAATGACACTGGCAGGGGAGGAGTTAACACTAGGAGGCGATCAAGGGGTTAAGTGTGTCCTAGGAGGTGTTTCTAACTGTGGGGGGAGTGGAATGACTGGGAGTATAGAGAGATAGCTGTTCCTGATCACTTGGAACAGACGATCTCTCTCTACTTCCCTGTCAGAATGGGGATTTGCTTTGTTTATATTGGTAGATACCCATTTTGTCTCTCTGTGGTGCAATCGCAGGTGACCGATGGATATAATAGCTATTACATGCAGCACCATACTGGTATGGCGATTCAAGCAATAGATCCGCCCTGCCGCAGTATACCGGTGGTGGCTGGTTGGCAAGTGATTAATTGTAAAAAAAAGTTACACTCAAGCATAAAAAATCCCCCCCAAATTTTTTTTTTATTCCCACCCCGGCAGGTAATGCGGACCCCTAACCTTAACAGTAAACAAACGTAGACAAAAGTTAAAAAATTAACCCAACTCAGCTTTTCAATATAAAAAAGTAGTTCCAGCTGCTATACTCACAGATATAGTAATAGGACTCTACACCTTTTCTGGATTGAATAACGCCCAAAGTCATTAAACCCACTGAATGTAAGCTCAGGGCATCGGGGATCTGCCCAAGCCACCCCCCCCCCTGAATTTCCAGAAGAATGCCACAGAGAGCATCACCACATTATTGTGTGAAGCTTCTCTATGAAGCTTTTAGGACATTTCATCTGCTGGAAGAAGAACATAAACAGGATTCATGCCATTCCCAGGCCTAAATAAAAATCCCCCCCCAAAAAAGGATGTAGTGATTTTTTTTTAAATGTGTAAAGGGAGCATAGGACCAGAAAGAAGGGGCAGGGAGGGGGGGTCCCAAGTCCAAAGTTGGATTTAAGCATGAATTAAATCCATACGTCTAATCATTAACCCTTATTTGGAACCTAATCCCTAAAAGTAGTCATACATTTGGCATAAGCTCTATTATCAGGATGGAAATTACATTATAACCCTAGCAATAATTATTGTCACATCAAACCAGCAGCATAATGTTATCATGTAGGAATTGTCAGACAAAATTTTCCAAGTTACCAAAATTGACAGTGTACTAAACTATCGGTGCCCACAAACCTGCACCAAAAATTAAATTATCTGGTGCTTTCTGTACTAGCATCATAGGGCCAGAAAGTATGGGGGTCCGGAGTCCACAGTTCAGTTGGGTTTAAGCATGAAGTTAATCCATGTACCTAATCTTTAACCCTTAATTGGAACCTAACCCCTAAAACTAGTCAAACTTTAGCCATAAGCTCTAATATCATGAAGGAAATGACATTATAACCCTAGCAATAATTAATGTCATGTCAAAACAGCAGCAAAATACAATGGGGTAGATTCACATAGAATTAGATTAGCGTATCAGAAATACTCTACGCCGTCGTTTTTTACCTGGCTCTACATGGAATCCCGGTAGATTTTGTCCCGTAAACTACGGCGGCGTAGTGTATTTCTCCCGGCGCAATCCATCTACCCGAGTAGGGGGCGTGAAGGATTTAAATTAGGCGCGTTCCCGCGGCGATCGAACTGCGCATGCTCCGTTCCCAAATTTCCCGCCGTGCATTGCGCGAAATCACGTCGTTACGTAATTTTTTTTTGAGTAGCGTCGTTTACGGACATTCCTATTCCCGAACGAGTTACGTAAAAAAAAGAAAAAAAATTAAATTTGACGCGGGAACGATGGCCATACTTAACATGGGCTACGCACCGTTAGACCAGCAAATAGCTGGTCTAACAGTACGTAGCAAAAAAATGACGTAAGCGATTGCGAAGGCCGCTCGTATCTTCGTGGATCGCCGTAAAAACTCATTTGCATATCCCGACGCAGAAAACGACACGGACTCCTCCCAGCGGCCGCAAAAAGATTGCATCGTAGATCCGAAGACGTAAGCGAAACGAGTACCGAAAAAAAACGTTGATCGCCGCCATTACTAGTAAAAAAAAAATATTAATAAAAATGCCATAAAACTACCCCCTTTTTTGTAAACGCTATAAATTTTGCGCTAACCAAGCAGTAAACGCTAATTGCGATTTTTTTTTTACGAAAAATATGTAGAAGAATACGTATCGGCTTAAACTGAGGAAAAAAAAAGTGTTTTTATATATCTTTTTTGGGGATATTTATTATAGCAAAATGTAAAAAATATTGAATTTTTTTCAAAATAGTCGCTCTATTTTTGTTTATAGCGCAAAAAATAAAAACCGCAAAGATGATCAAATACCACCAAAAGAAAGCTCTATTTGTGGGAAAAAAAGGACGCCAATTTTGTTTGGGAGCCACGTCGTCGGTTAAAGCGACGCAGTGCCGAATCAAAAAAAGTGCTCTGGTCTTTGGACAGCAATATGGTCCGGGGCTAAAGTGGTTAATGGGTTCACTATAAGCAAGTAATCATAAAAGTGAATTAAAACAAATTTGCCTATTTACCATAACTCTCCTGTAAGATACATTCTTATATGGAAATTAAGGTAATGCCAAACCTGAGTACAAATAAAAAAAGTGATTCCATTTTCTGTGCAATAGGGATGACTAGCTGCTTAAGCATTAATACAATTCACAAAAATCTCAGCTACATACATAGAGAGATGGCATGAGCAAAAAGGTCACTGTTCCAAATGTGGAAAGAAGTTAAGGAAAGAAACAAGCAAACTAGAGGAAACCACAATCACACCAGAGCCAAAAATAAGAAACCCATAAAAGTGACAAAAACGCCTCAACCCAAGCTGTAACCTCAAGCAAATAAAGAAGAACCATCTGTCTTCATAATACTTCTGGCTTTATCCCCATATTCACCCATAATCTTCCTAAAAATCCTTACAAAATATAAAACTAGAAGTTTTAACCTGCACGTGGTGATTAATCTTTGGAAGTTGAGCAAGGGAAGTATCATATTAAGTTATTTCTACGTACTGTAAGTAAAAAAGCTGTATACCGACACTCCCAAGATATTGTAGGAATTAATAATCAGTTACATTTTAACACAGTTAAAAAATACACTCAACACTGGAAAAACAGTTAGTGGCATGGTTAGAGAGTGTTAATTCATAAACATAAAATTCTACATGAATCTATTCATTGACTTGACTAAGGTAGTTATGATATAACTAGCTATCACTTCCACACTTCTTAACCCCTCCCAACTGTACCATAAACCTTTGCTATAGAAAACAGACCATACCTGAATGGAATAAAGTAGCTGTACTGGTATTAATCAATGTATACACACATTTACATAACCATGTAGGCCAGCAGTCACAGCCACCAGACAACAGAACACAGAGGTCACCAAAGCCAATGTGAGTAGCGGCTGAGACCCCCCTGAAAAGATGGGTTGCCGTCTCATGCAGAAGTCATTCACTTAATCCACAGGCTAATTTCTTTATGAACCGACCAAAGCAATGATCTTATAGCTTTCCACTGGAGAAATGTTTTACTGTATTAGAGCCATGCCACACTGTGCTTCACCAATTATGTGTATATAACAGAATAAAGCTGAGCAATGCGTGAAAGCCTTTCCCCCACTAAAGTCATCAGAATCGCAAATGCCAGTAACTAATTGACTGAACATGTGTCAGCTCAAACTGTACTGAAGCCTCTCCTTGCCCTCCTTTTTGCTTTCTTCCCACTTAACTCTTCCTGGATTAAGCTTCTCAAACATAAGGAGAGTAAAAAATTTGACATACTCACCTTTCCAAATCGTGGTCCATACCTTCACCTTGAGGTGAGCCTTCATGGGGCCTTCAAAGCATAAATAAACTTTACATTAACCACTTGCTGACGGCCTTATGACTTTGTACGGCCGCAGAGTGGTTCTAATTCTCTGGGTCGCTGTCTTTTTACGGCCTCCGCTCCTCCACGTCACTAGGGGGCGCGCGAACACCTCCGGCGGCGTGCGAACACCTCCGGCGGCGCGCACGTGCCTGCTGTATCACTGACATGCCGATGTGCCTGCCTAGGGGCCGCTATGTCCGCCAGGCACTCGCGGTCGGTGGTACACAGACATGGACGTGGATCTGTGTGTGTAAACACACAGATCCATGTCTTGTCAGGGAGAGAGGAGACCGATCTGTGTCCCTTGTACATAGGGACACAGATCGGTCACCTCCCCCAGTCACCCCCTCCCCCCACAGTTAGAACACTATGCAGGGTACACATTTAACCCCTTCCTCATCCCCTAGCGTTAACCCCTTCAATGCCAGTCTCATTTACAGTAATTAGTGCATTTTTATAGCACTGATCGCAGTATAAATGTGAATAGCGCCAAAAATGTGTAAAAAGTGTCCGATGTGTCCGCCATAATGTCGCAGTCACAGATCGCCGGCATTACTAGTAAAAAAAAATAGAAAAATAAAAATAATAATTCTGTCCCCTATTTTGTAGCCGCTATAACTTTTGCGCAAACCAGTCGCTTATTGCGTTTTAAATGTTTTTTTTACCAAAAATATGTAGAAGAATACGTATCGGCCTAAACCGAGAAAAAAATGTTTTTTATTTTTTTTAAATTGGGCTATTTATTATAGCAAAAAATATTGTATTCTTTTTCAAAATTGTCGCTTTTTTTGTTTATAGCGCAAAAAATAAAAACCGCAGAGGTGATCAAATACCACCAAAAGAAAGCTCTATTTGTGGGGAAAAAAGGAAGCCAATTTTGTTTGGGAACCACGTTGCATGACCGCGCAATTGTCAGTTAAAGCGACACAGTGCCGGAAGCTGAAATTTCACCTGGTCAGGAGGGGGGTATATGTGCCCAGTAAGGAAGTGGTTAAGCTAACCTTGCCTGCCCAATTTTTGTTCCTTGTCAGCCCCTAATGCCATCAACATAGTTTGGCTTCTTACTAAGGTCAAGGTTAGGGTACTCAGTTCAGTTGGGACTGTCACTACAACTGCACTAACTGGCTGCTAACTGCTGAGCATCCAAAGGCAAACCTATCTGGGCCATTGGCGTTCATGCTGCCTCTCAAGCTGGTGAAGCCAAAGTCCCATGTTCACATCTCTGCTCTAATTCTCACAGTCCCACCAATAAATCCCACAATACTGGTGCCTAACCTATTGCAAGAGGACCACCCCCAGGAATGCTAGGGGTCTATGTAGTGGAACCCATAAAGCCACCTATCTCCATAAACCCATGTGCCCTCACCCCTCTGTGCAGCACCAACAAGCCTCTCTCAGACAAAGTGAAATGAAAAAAAAAAACAAAAAAAAAATTGCACTCAGGGGGCTTGGAATCGCCTGACCCAGCAGCCATTGCACTGGAAGCCCTTACTAGTGGCTTCTCTGCAGCACTTCAGCCTCAGAAGCTGTGATCTTCTCTTGAGACTTGATGTCATTCTGAACATGTAGTAAATATCAGTGATTAGCTTTCTATTTCTTTCTATTTAGTAATAAAGACTCAGGAAAAATGGCGACTGCCACTGAACTTCAACAAATTGGCACCGGTCAATTCCTGTCGGCCCTGTTAGTTAATTAAAAAGGCTATTTAAAGGGGCTATTTTGTTTACGTCGGCTTACAAGCATCCCCTGAATGCATGAAATTCATCAGGGGCGGAGCTATACGCTGACATCACACTGACACTTATGGTTTCAGTAAGTGCAGTGCTGTATATGTTTTTACTACTTGCAATCTGGATTTTGTATATAATTTTTTTGTGATTTTAATGCATCAGTAATACATTTCTACACTGTATCTGTCAAGTTTTCGTATTTGGCTCCTTATGAGTGCTTCTTTTCCATCTAGTGGTATTCTGGGCTTTTTCAAATAAGCCCCAGTGGTGGGCTGCTGCTGCTACAGCCAGAGGGCCTCAGGTAGATGGATGGAGCTGATTGTCCATAAAGTGGAAGCTGGGATTGTTAATTGCCAATGTGTGACTTGCTGCATGTGAGCTGGTGAGTACGGTCTTTCTTTCATTTGCACGTGGTGACCCCTTTTTTTTTGTATGGTGCAAGCAATGCATGGACATTTCTAGAGTTAAAGGCATTTTAGTTTAATAATCTTTTTTGTGTGATTTTCAATTTTTATGCACATAGGGCCAGATTCTCAGCTGAGATACTATGGTGTATCTCAGATACACCGTCGTATCGCAGTTTTTTTCAATGGGTATCTATGCGAGTGATTCTTAGAATCACTTACGCATAGATACACTAAAGATCTGACAGGTGTAAAGCAATTACACTGTCGGATCTTAGATGTAATGACAACGCCGGCCGCTAGGTGGCCTTTACGTTGTTTTCTCATTTGCCTATGCAAATGAGCCTAATACGCCGATTCCCGAACGTTTTTGCGACGCGGCGACGTAGTTTACTTAGGTTGCGTATGCATAAGGTTACCCCTGCTGTATGAGGGGTATGTTTCCGAAGTGCCGTCGTTGCCATGTTAAGTATGGCGTCGGGTCAGCGTCGTCTTTTTCCGTCGGTTACATCGTTTTACTAAGTCGTTCGCAAATAGGGAATTGCGTAAGTGACGATCACGTCGTTTTGACGTCGGTTTCAACAACGCTTTCCGACGTGAGCTGAAGCATGCGCACTGGGCTTTTTTCCCGGCCGGCACATGCGCACTTCGTTTGACGCGGGGGCGCGCTTAATTTAAATACAGCACGCCCCCTCCTTCAGTATTTGAATTACGCGGCCTTACGACGCCGCATTTACGCTACGCCGCCGAAAATTACAGAGCAAGTGCTTTGAGAATACGGCACTTGCTCCAGTAATGTGCGTAGACGTAGTGTAAATGCGATACGATACGCTACGCCGCCAGATACGCCATTTTTTGAGAATCTGGCCCATAATATATAGTTGATGTTTAAAGCGTAATTCAACTTTTGTTGAGAAAAAAACATTCCCCTCTGGGTGATCTATGTACATTGCAGATTCTTACCCTTTATTATTCTGAAGGAATCGCTGTATGTTCCTCTGTGCCTCTGTGATAAGGGGGTCTAATGGGAGTGGTTTCATTATTATCCATCAGCACAAATGAAGAAATCTGCTAGGCCTGCATCCCTTTAGACGTGATTCTATTGGAAATATCTCACCAAAAATGACATTTTTGCAGGGGGTGCCTGAAATCTGACTTGTATCTTAGGCAGACTTCTGGGAAAATTGGTGAGCCAATCACACAAGAAGGAAATTATGTTTCTGGGAGTGGTCAGTTCACATTCTGTGTACAGAACAACTCCAGGTAGCAATATTGCACTGAATTTACAGAATATTACAGCAGCTTTAGATTGAAAAGGAAAGGTAATTTTTAATAACATTCAATTACAATATGACTTGTGTCTCAGTTGTATACGCTATATTATTTTTTCTTTATTTGCCATTTTTTTCTCCACGAAAGTGGAGTTACCCTTTAACCATTTCAGAGGATTTGGCTGCCCAATGACCGGGCCATTTTTTGCGATTCGGCACTGCATCATTTTAACTGACAATTGCGCGGTTGTGCGACGTGGCTTCTAAACAAAATTTACATCCTTTTTTTCTCACAAATAGAGCTTTCTTTTGGTGGTATTTGATTACCTCTGTGGTTTTTATTTTTCGTTCTATGAACAAAAAAAGAGCAACAATTTTTTAATATTTTTTTTTTTTTTTGCTATAATAAATATTCCCCAAAAATATATAAAAAACTAATTTCTTTCTCAGTTTAGGCCGATATGTATTTTTCTACATATTTTTGGTAAAAAAATCACAATAAGCGTATATTGATTGGTTTGCGCAAAAGTTATAGAGTCCAAAAATAGGGGATAGATTTATGGAATTTTTATTTACAATGCTATTTTACTAGTAATGGTGGCGATCTGCAATTTTTATCGTGACTGCGACATTATGGCGGACACATCGGACACATTTGACGCTATTTTGGGACTATTGTCATTTATACCGTGATCAGTGCTCTAAAAATGCACTGATTACTGTGTAAATGACACTGGCAGTGAAGGGGTTAACCCCTAGGGGGCAAAGAAGGGGTTAGGTGTGTCCTTGGGAGTGATTCTAACTATGTGGGGGCTGGGCTACCAGTAACACAACATTGATCACTGCTCCCAATGACATCGAGTCCGCAGGACCGGTGGGCACGATTATGGAGCTTGCGGCAGGGGCGCATGCGGTGGCAAATTCAAAGCAACATACCTGTACGTTGCTTTGCGCAGCCGTGCCATTCTGCTGATGTATATCTACAGGAAGCGGTCGGCAAGCAGTTAAATTCACTGTATATTAAGGAGCTTCACGTTATATTTATCACTGTTATATTTAGATTTTTTGTATGCTTACCTATTGCTAGCATCCCGATAAGTATTATTGTTTTAGCGCTGACGTATTACATTTATCTCAGAAGTAAATATGGCTGCTAATTCAGGCACACCAGGCTGCATCTCTGGCTGTCAAAGGGCTGGCACATCCCCTTAGGCACAATGCATACTTTGGGGCTCAGACCTTCAGCTGTGTCTCTGCCCAGAATTCCCCCCCACCCCCCCCAGTTGATACCGTGCCAGGAGAGGTGGCCTGATTCCCAGATTTATGGCTGCTAAACTTACCATGTAACTTATTTATACAATTACAGCAATAGGCCTTTTATCAATGGGTCTTACTCTTCTACAGACATCAAAAGCTATTTTTTGTTCTTTCCTCTGAGAGTTCTATATTAAAGGACACAATAAAATCAACTAAGAAGGATATGCATGGAAGCAAATTAAAAAGAGTAATTTGATGTGTTTATTATGTACTTGTATATTCATTCAATGATGCATAACAAATGGAAACTGTGAAACTGTGCTACTTGTATCTTTACTGCTTCTTTATTTAAATTATCGCCAGCCCTTTCACACTAGCTAATGAAATGAGAAGGAAGGAAGAAACAGAACATAAATTGATCTCACCAAACTGAATCTGTTCTGCTTGTAAGCATCCCATGACTGTCACTTGTGGTCATATGCAGCCAGGGCATTATAGTAAGCCAAAACACCCAGAAAAAAATTAAAGATCTGTACCTCCAAGTGCTGCTCTCCCTGTGTACAAGTAAACCATGAAACATAGGGTCCCAGGCCACCTGGTGAGTGACTAGGGGGGGGGAGATATACTCACACCACCAGGAGGGTGATCATATTTCCCAACCACCACTAGCTTTGAGGAGAATCAGGCTTACACTTCACACAAATAATAATTCTTTAACGGTTTGCATATTTAAATTTGTCTTAGTGGTGCAATGTAGGCTTTCCTACACCCATAATTTCACTCAGAATACATACTTAGTCATTAACCACTTAAGCCCCGGACCAATATGCTGCTAAATGCCCAGAGGCGTTTTTACAATTCAGCACTGCGTCGCTTTAACAGACAATTGCGCGGTCGTGCGACGTAGCTCCCAAACAAAATTTGCGTCCTTTTCTTCCCACAAATAGAGCTTTCTTTTGATGGTATTTGATTGCCTCTGCGATTTTTATTTTTTGCGCTATAAACAAAAATAGAGCGACATTTTTGAAAAAAAAAAAAAATATTTTTTACTTTTTGTTATAAGAACAACTAAATAAACTACATTTTAGTCAAACATTTAGGCCAAAAAATTTTCAACCACATGTCTTTAGTAAAAAAAAAAAACGCAATAAAAAAAAATTAGCTACCTAGCAGCAACAGTGACACTAATACAGCGATCAGAAAAATGATCGCTTAGTGACACTGGCAATAGGGAGTGAAAGGGTTAACTAGGGCAGTGATCAAGGGGTTAAAACTTTAGGGGGGTATGGGGGCTACCCTGAACCTAACACTAACTGCCTGTTACACTGCCTGTCACACTGACACTACATGCAGTGATCATACATATATGACAGATGATGGGGGGGGGGTGATCGCAAGGGGTTAAATGTACCTATGTGTGTGGTGTCAGTGTAGTGTTGGTGCAGACTTACTGTGCCTTTTCTCTCATCTCGGCGGTTTGAAAATACCGCCAAGATGAGCGCTGCATCACTTCCTCTGCCTGTGTTTACATTTACTGGCAGAGGAAGTGACACGGCGGCGACGCACAGGATTGGCTGGGAGCGATCACGAGGGGGTGGACAGAAACGAACAGCCGCCCCCTCAAGACGGATCGCTCCCGCAGGTAAGCCGCCCACCGCACGCAGTGGAGGGGGTCCTGATCGGACCCCCGAACCGCTAGTAGGCAGGGACGTAAATCTGCCTGTCCAAGCCCTTTTGTGGATGTAAATAGGCGTGCGGCGGGCATTAAGTGGTTAAAAAGGCATTTACTAAAGTCTAACAATGAAATACAAAAAAAACAGTTGCAATTTTCACATGTGGCAATAATAGATTGCCCAAAAATTGTAGTTTAGAGTCCATAGTGCATGATGAAAAAACGTCCACATCATGACAGTAACAAGCCCAAAAGTTCCAATAACCATACAGGAGGGGGTTGCTGTGGAGCCTACCTAATTTTAGTAACGTGTTCCATATGTTCCTCTTCCGGATCTGGTCCTCATGGCATTCTTTCCCCCAGAGGAAGAGATACTCCCACTTTATGATCACTTCGGTTTGGATTCACAAACGATTTACGTCGGCGTATCTCCGGATACGCCGACGTAAGTCCAAATGTGCGCCGTCGTAACTTTACGCCGATTTACAAAGTGAGATACGTCGAAAAATAGGCTTTCTCCGCCCGATGTAACTTGCCTACGTCGGCATATCGCGGGCGCATAGTTACGCTGGACGCATTCGTTTGCATGGGGTCACGCTTAATTTAAATAGATGAAGCCCACATCCTTCCTACTTTGAATTAGGCGGGCTTACGCCGGCCAATTTACGCTACGCCGCCACAACTTACGGAGCTAGTGCTTTGTGAATATTGCACTTGCCTCTCTAAGTTACATCGGCGTAGCGTATATGAGATGCGCTACGCCGCGCTAAAGATACGCCACCCTATGTGAATCTGGGCCTTCATACCTAGTTGTACTGTATACAGACCCAGATGCTAAATTGCTCCTTACAGTTTGTACAGTGAGAGGGCTGGACTACTAGACACCACATGCTCAGAGGGCCCAGTGCTCTACAGTAAAGGGAACCCCCCCTTACATGCTGTGTATTATTATATACTGTACCAGTGTTTCTCAACCTTTCTTCAGTTGGGGAACCCTTTACAATTTTGCACAATCTTAAAGTGGAGTTCCATGCTAAAAATGAACTTTCTATCACAGCTTGCCTTTAATGTAAAAAAAAATAATAATAAAAAACAATGTTTTATTCACTTCTATCTGTCTGTTAATGAGCAAATTTCGTAATCTGCCTAGTTCCTGTCCTAAGACCCCATTGCCTCTTGGGAAATGATGACACTCATTTCCCCGGAGTCTCTGGGCATTACTGTGCCTAAAAATCGCCCAGCATGCATCTCTCCATGAAAATCAGGAAGAAAAAGGAGCTGGGCTTCACATTCCCACACATATGATGGATACGGCCACAACATGAGCAGGAGGATATAAGGCAAGTTTTTGCAATGATTTCTGGAATGATTGGGGAGCTATCAATGTTTTAGGGACTATTTAATGTGATTAATAGCTTGCAAAAAAAAAAAAAGAATTTATGCCGGAACCCCGCTTTAAGGCACCCCATTCAAATTTTTTTAAAACTGAACTAATAGTCTTAGGCCTCGTACACACGATTACATCTGTCTGCTGGAAACGGTTTGCTAGACCGTTTCAGCAAACAGATTCGATCGTGTGTACGGGCGAGCCGATGGATTTGGCCACCCGACAGATTGGAAAGCATGCTTACCAATCTGTCGGCTGGGAACCCGTCCGCCCGACATGTCTGCTGGTTAGTACGCTAACCAGCAAACATGCCTTATCGCACACGCGCCGAATGGTTTGGACGCATGCGCGGAAGTGTTTTACTTCCTGGTGCAGTGACGTGGCGGCATCAACGTCACCGCCACGTCACCGCGCCGTCTGGCGGCGGGGATTTTGGTTTGATCGTGTGTACACGATCAAACCATGTCCCCAGCAGACAGATTTGTTCAAATCGGTCGGCCTGACCGATTTGAACAAATCTGTCTGCTTGTGTGTATGGGGCCATACACACTGCAGCAGTATCCACAAACAGACACTCAATATTAGAGGCGATTTGTTCTTATAAAGCAAATACACATTTGCCCACTGGTACTGACTAGTATTGCAGTGTTTCTCTTCTCCCACAGCTTCTCTCCCTCACTAAAATAACCCCAGTGCTGTTGACGGAGAGGGGCAAACAAGGATGTCTTGCAGAAGTCCTCCTTATCTGCGATGACATTATAGGTGATTAGAACGCTGGCCAAATGGTTATTATGCTGCACAATAAGAAACTTGTGTATTTTTGTAACAAAAAAAGAAAGCTTGATCCACCCACCAGCGTGTTGACAATTTTGGGGTAATTTGGGGCAATGTTAGGATGTTAGTTTTTTTTTCAATGCAATAATAATCCAGAAGGCAGCTCAGAGTGCCTGGGCACCCTGGTTGAAAAAAAGCTGTTATATGTTATGTGTTGAGTGGGGCAGTGCACACTCTACTTTTATTCAGTTATACACAATGAAAGTTCTCACTCAGGCCTCGTACACACGACCGGTTTTCTCGGCAGAATCCAGCAAGAAACTTGTTGGGAGACGTGTTTTCCCGAGGAAACCGGTCGTGTGTACATTTTTAGACAAGGAAACTGTCGAGAAACTCGACCGGCCAAAAAGAGAACATGGGAATGGAGAAATTGGCTCGTCGAGTTCCTTGACAGCCGAACAAAGAACTCGACGAGGAAAACTACAGTTTCTCCCAACGAGTTCCTCGGTCGTGTGTACGTGGCCAAACAGTAAATATGTCACTTGTTTTGTAGTAGAAATACATATTTAGGTTTTCCATTTACCTGAAAATGAGAACCTGTTATCTCATGTCTATGAGAAGGTTAAATGCCTCCAGAACCGATGTCCATGAGCCAATGGACAATGGAAGAGCTTAAATAGTTTTTTGTGTCTTTTAAAAAAAAAAAAATCATATATAGCATAGAAAGATTTTATGTCAAAGAGAAGGTTTAATCCTTGCAGAACTAATGTTTATGTTTTGGTGGTTGTTGGATAGTTATCTCAGCTGCTTTATTGCATGGAGGCCCTGACAGAATCAAGAACGCAATGGACAGAAAAAGAAAAGATTTACCATGGAGTCTATGGCCATTAGACAAGCTTTTATTTTGTGTGTCTTTTAAAAAATAATAGATACATGTACACTCACCAACCATTGTATTAGGTACACCACCAGCCTGAATTATTGATACAAGGCAGGATGGATCCATGCTTTCATGTTTATACCAAATTCTGACCCTACCATTTGAATGTCGCAGATGAAATTCCGACTCATCAGATCAGGCAATGTTTTTCCAATCTTCTATTGTCCAATATTGGTGAGCCTGTGCAAATTGTAGCCTCGGTTTCCTGTTCTTAGCTGACAGGAGTGGCACCCGTCGTGGTCTTTTGCTGCTGTAGCCCACCTGCTTCAAGGTTTGTTGTGGTGTGCATTTAGAGATGGTATTTTGCATAACTTGGTTGTAACGAGTGGTTATTTGAGTTACTGTTGCCTTTCTATCATCTCAAACCAGTGTGTTCATTCTCCTCTGACATCAACAAGGCATTTCTGTCCACACAACTGCCACTCACTGGATATTTTTGCTTTTTCGGACCATTCTCTGTAAACCCTAGAGATAGTTGTGCGTGGAAATCCTAGAAGATTAGCAGTGTTTTTAAATACTCAGACCAGCTCATCTGGCACCAACAACCATGCCACGTCTAACGTCACTTAAATCCCCTTTCTTCCCCATTCTGATGCTCCGTTGATATTCAGCACATTGTCTGCATACAAAAAGATACTTGGGGGGGCACACCCTAAAAATGCTATACATCTAAGATGGTGCTGCTATAAGACCAAATACAGTACAAAACAGATTATAGCGCACACATGCAAAAATGACATGCAAGGCTAGTTAAAAACACCTGGTGTTTTTAGGGTGTGCCCCCCCAAGTATCTTTTTGTATTTGTTTTTAACTAGCCTTGCAGGATAAATGTCATTTTTGCATGTGTGTGCTATAATCTGTTTTGCACTGTATTTGGTCTTATAGCAGCACCAGATGTATAGCATTTTTAGGGTGTGCCCCCCAAGTATCTTTTTGTATTTTGTATAGACTCCGACCAGGTCTCTTGGGCTGGAGCACCCCTCCCCCTCTTCATTACCTCACATTAGTGACCACCAGTGTATAGGAAGAATCCCTTCAGTTCTCCCACATAGAGGAGTTTATCTTCTATGGTTGAGACCCAGGTTCTTTCATTCTATTAGTAGGGTAGGACCCACTAATTCGGGGTACTTTGTCGCAGTAAGTGGGCTTAGCACTATATGACCATATAGTGTGACCAAACCCCCATATTTTTGAATATGTTCAGGTGTTTTTAACTAGCCTTGCAGGATAAATGTCATTTTTGCATGTGTGCGCTATAATCTGTTTTGCAGTGTGTGTGTATACAGACATATATATACAGTACATACTGTATAACACAATACAATCATTGTTGCAATAGTACACTGAATTTATTTTTCAATTGATTACTTTTCCCATAATGCCTTTATTGTATGTGAGAATACTGTAGAAATTTGTTGCAAAGAAAATGATATATTTAAAAAAAGAAAAGTTTAAAAGCTGTACCTTTCTGTAGGTTCCATGCTGACACCTGGTTGAGAATAAACAGGGACCAACAGGCTTTCTAGTAAACAAGTCAAACAAATGTGTCTGAAAGTATTATTACACTCAACACAGATAGTCAGCCAGAGGCACCTTGCCAATGATAGCTTCTATTCTCGGTGAAAGGATGAAGGTTATATTTATTTAAATAAGACATACAGGCGAATAGACAGCAAGTGGCATCATGCCACAGAAGCAAGCTATTCTTGGAAAAAGGATTAAGGCTTATATTTATTTATATAAATTAATTATGGGGCATCGAGTGAACAGAAGCATGCTTCTTTCAAAACGGTATAGCGGAGAGGGAAATGGAAGAAGCAAGTCTTACTGTAACATAAAATATATTAAATAAAAATAGAAAATCACAGTTTTCATGGACAAAGATTCTATTTTAGGGCAATAAGGACATCCTTTTTTTGTAAAAGTTTAAGTTTGCTTTTATTAGAAAACCTTTCATGGATTAATTTAGAAGACAGACTCAACCTGTAGCAAAAATGTTTACAAATTCTACTGTACAGTGCAAGCAGAACAAAATATAACCTTACTGTATTTTCTAATTTCAGTAAAAGAGGATGTTAGTTAGGTCAACTATTTTTTTTTTAAAAAAAGGTTCTTAATAACTTTGCTACAAGAGCCATTTTCTCTGCTTTTGCACCTTTTAGGCCTGAAGATTATATGATGGTGCTGTATTTATTTTAATAATAAAAAAATATCCTTTTTTTCATAGGATGTACCCTTTTTATAATCAATATACAGTTGTCACATGGCCCAGTTCTTTCCCAGGCTGTCTTTAGGGAAACATCGGCAGGAAGAGCTTATAATCCTCTTCTGCTGGTCAAAAAAAAAACAACCTTCAGATTATATAGAGGAAAAATGCATAATTTATGTTAAATAACTGTTTTACAAACATGTTTTTGAACTCAAATCTTTATTATTTTTCTGCAAAAACCTGGTGTAGTCTATCTAAGGTGATATTCTGACAATTACAGACTGCTTTATGTCCCTCCTGAATGTGTCTGTTGTTTGTATGTGCTTAGAATTACAGGTTGGTGGTTTCCCCTATCAATCAACAAGTAATATCCCACCCCCATTGTGTTTAGCTTTTTAGTGGGCATGGTGAAGGAGGGGGGGAGTGGGCTGTCATTTATCTGGAGTTAGAACATCCACATGCTTGCCGCTATAGTCACATGGGCTGCACAGATTAAAAAAAGGAGGAAATTAACAGCTTAGAACGGAACTGGAACTGGGGAATGCTCAGAAGGTATGGCACTATAGTCAAATGGGCTGCACAGATTAAAAAAAGGAGAAAATTAACAGCTTAGAAAGGAACTGAAACTGGGGAATGCTCAGAAGATATGGCAAACGGCTGGTCTACACAAGCTCAGACTGCAGTGGGGACACAGACTGTGTACAGCAAGATCACAATGTATTAATCAATTTTTGGGTAAAATATATGAGAGGAGGTTGGAATGAGTAAATAGATACCCAAGATGTCAAGTCCTAAAGTTGCACACACCCAAGAAACAGCATCAAACTTTGGCATTGGAATCCAAAATTGGTCATTAGCATCACTTTAAAAGCTTTTACAAGTTTTCAGTTTAGAGTTAACCAGAACTTATGGTCCTAGAAGTATTACTCTCACTCCGTTAATAGGGAGATGTAACATGTGTAGAATAATCATTTTCATGTGTAGGGGCACCCACCACATGCTTTTATGTTCTTATGTGCATGGTTGTGGGGGCAGAAAACTTAAAAAAATATATATTTTTGTGGGTTTTTGTTATTATTTATAGGTTACTTTATTTATTTTTTACTTTAGGTTTTCCCTGGCTACAGTCAGACAGGGCAAGTGACAGCCGAATCAGGAAGTAATGCACCTTGCCTCCATGTTTATTCACCGTATGGAAGATCAGCAAATGCACATTCACTGGTCTCCCTCTGTTTTACCGGTTATTCTGGTCCCAGGTCTGCAGGTGGGACATTGGTGCCCGCTGACCTCAAATCGACAATCCAGTAATAAAAAATCCCAATCATAAGAACAAAAAAAAAGTAGCAAAAGGGAATATTTGCACAAAGAACTAGCAATCAAATTAAAGCAAAGTTTCCTAACTCATATATTTATAAACACATTTTAAACCCCCCTTAAATGATTTGCTTTTTTCTCCATTCTGGTTCTACAAAGACTACAGGCCCAGTAGCACAGTATAGTGTTACTGTTTATTAGAAAACAAAAATAGGGGGTAGAGATTTTGCCAGAAAAAATTCTATGTCAGATCTAGCAAAACAATACTTTCCTTTTTTTTCTGTGCCGTTTGTATGCACTGTGTAGTGTACATTTCCAGATATGTAAGATGCCAAGACTTAAGCCAGAATATTGTAACTCACTTGCACATGAGCATGAGTTACATCATCACCAAAACTCCAGAGGCCAAAGAAAGAAGACTCTAGTCTAGAAGATTAAATGGAACATATACCATGAAAAGCATGGAGCTGCCAGCACTAGAGGAAGGCACACCAAAGTCTGTCATAATATGCCAGTAATATGCAAAGGTCTAGAAGGATCCGTCACAAAGGTGTGCTTAGTGCCAAAAAGATTGCTTCTTGAGGCTGGCCAGTAAAGTTTAAGCTACAGTGTGATGCTCTGAAAGTGTATCGCAATGATCCCCACTGGTGGTACTTAATGGACACCGGCCTACATGCATAAATGCAAATTGCCAAAGCTTGTGCACAATCAGAGGGACGAGCTGCTCAGAAATAAATGCAAGTAGAAATGGAAGCTGTCTAGGCAAGTATAACTCTAAGCAGGGGCAAAAGCAGCTCAGGCAGACACCCAGATTGCTCTTCAGAAGGAAAGAAAGGAAGCAGCAACCTTAGCCAAGCTCAGAGATTTGGAACAAGCTGTTAATTAAGAAGTCTGTTATCCCATCTTAACAACCTCCAATGACCCTGCAAGACGAACCTTGTAATTTGTCCTAAGCCAGAACAATGTCAATTTAATTGCACAGGGTGCTTTAAATCCAGTACACCAGCATTCAGTGTATGTGTAGATAGAATAACATAGCTCCCAACTGTCCCTGATTTTAAGGGACTGTCCCTAATTTGGAACAATGTCCCTCTGTCCCCCTTTCCTCCTCATTTGTCTCTCATTTTGGTCTGATCTATATAGTTGTACAGTATATACAATGCACTATTTAGCTTTTAAAAAGTGATTCCCAGTGCTAAACCTTTCATCCAATTTCTAAATTGCTGCATTTGTAAATGTCAAAAGCCAATATAAAAGAATAGTAGTGGTAAAAAAAACAAAAACACTTGTGGGTTTAACTAATATTTTTTTGTATGATTCTCCTTTTAAGGGGGCATGGCAAGAGGTGTGTTCATATGCCTACATACTTTTTCCTAAAAGGTGTCCCTCGTTCCCATCTCAAAAAGTTGGGAGGTATAAGCATAAGGCCCCAAAATGGAACTAGTGTGGGGTCAGCGGGGCGCCCATTCAATAAAAAGTTACTCCCAAATGGATTATTCAGGAAGGTTGGTATTTATTGATCATTAAAATAGGTTAAAACACCATCAACGTGTTTTGTGGCTCTTTAGTGAACATTTCATCAGGAAAATGTGAACAGTACACTGGATGAAATACATAATAATATGACAATATGGATCTAAAGGGTGGAGGATATATACAGTACAGATATATGTAATATAAAATGAGATACAAAGGCCCTTTAGTTGTGGTAATTGTAGGTAAAACCTATAAAAAAAACGAAGTTAAAAAGCATAATGGATGTATTTACGGTATATAAAATGATGTATAAAGCTCTAGTTTGTACGGCAAAATGTAGTGGAGGAGGTTATATGGGTATAATCTAATATCAAGGCACCGCAGTAAATTGAGTGATAATTTTGCATAATACAGCTTATAATGTTGTTAATTCCTAGTTCAAGAATAGTGGAGCTGTGCCACATGTATTTACATGAATACATACTGTATAAATGCTATATATATATATGTATTACACAACAGAAGAATGCTGAATCCAGATCACATTCTTTCTTGAGACCCACACCACAAGACTTCCAGGTGTGAAGCCTTCACTTTGTCTGAACTCTACCTCTATATAAACATTAGGTATTGGACAAGGCTTGAAAAAAAATCAGTTTGCTAGATGCATCACTTGCAGAAAGCCAGTTATTACAAACCTTACAAAATGATATGGTAGCCAAGAGATTATTGGGAGCTGAAGATCATGTTCAAGTTAGTAGTCCAAGACCTCAGCAGCCCACCTATGCAAGAACTTGATCCAATAATTAGGTTCTCAGTCATCAGCCCTTGTTAAGAGACTTAAAATAGTTCACATCCATCAACTCGAAATAAAAGCTTTAATTTTGCATGGGGGAGACTACAACAAACATACGGCAGCCTGTAAGTATTAGGCCGCGTACACACGATCGAACATGTCTGCTGAAACTGGTCCGCAGACCAGTTTCGGGCGGACATGTTCGATCGTGTGTACGGCCTATCGGACCATTTTCCAGCAGACAAAACTTTCCAAACATGCTTAGAAACCTGTCCGCTGGAAACCTGTCCGTCGGACATGTTCGATGGATAGTACACAAAATCATCGGACCAAATATTCGGCGCATGCTCAGAATCAAGTCAACGCATGCTTGGAAGCATTGAACTTCGTTTTTTCATCACGTCGTTGTGTTCTACGTCACTGCGTTCTGGTCCGAGGGGATTTTGGTCCGATGGTGTATACGCACATCAGACCAACAGACCACTTCTGCGTGGTCCGATGAAAACGGTCCGTCGGACATGTTTCATCGGACATGTCTGATCATGTGTACGCGGCCTTAGAACTTGTCTTGTTCAAAAGATTAGAGGACTTTCCTAGATGGTCCAACAAAGATCAAAATCACCAAGGAAGACCCACATCTACCAAGTCTTAGCTATCTAGACATTGCACATGTTGGGAACCCAGTCATAGCAAAATTGTCTTACAATGTCCAAGAAAATGGGTTCAAGGTATAAGGAGAAACTTCAAGTTTAATTTCCAATTTTTTCTTTTAAAACTATATCAAAGACTTAGCCGAAGACAAAAACGATACAAACTTCTCTGGTATCAGCTTGGGCATTTCTATCCCTCTAACTTCTAACTTCAAAGAGAGGAAACCCTCACCACTGAATACAGAGACAAAAACATTGTCTGAAAGACCAGAGTTACACCCACTTCTGACAGAGATAGCCAAGAAAGGCAAAAAGACGAAAACTCTGATGCTGCGTACACACTGTCGTTTTTTGTGATGAAATAAAATGACATTTTTAAAAACATCATTTAAAATTATCATGTGTGGGCTTCACAGCGTTTTTTGTCTTCTGAAAAACGATTTTTGTGTGAGACGGGAGCGCTCGTTCTGATAAAACTACCATTCATAATGGAGTAAGCACATTCATCACGCTGTAACAGACAAAAAAGCGCAAGTCGTCTTTTACTAACAAGGAATCAGCTAAAAGCAGCCCAAAGGCGAATAGAACTTCCACTTTAGAGTGCCGTCGTACGTGTTGTACGTCACTGCACTTTGTTCATCATTTTTCAAAAACGATGGTGTGTGAGCAAGTTAGAAAAACTTAGTTTTTTTGGACATGCTGAAAAATTACATTTTTTTTCATGCTGAAAAGTGATCGTGTGTACGCTGCATTACTTTCTCATTCCCACAAACCACATACTCTCAGAAAGCATTTTGTATTCAAAGGGACAAAACACTTTGCTTAACACAAGGAGTTACATAGCAACATGGCATTTGTTTCAGATTTGCACATCTACAGACCAGAGCACTTTGCCAAAAATATGTTTGGACAAGGTGTTCCCTTGAGGGCAACCAAAGAAAGCTGTCAGGATGTAAGTTGTTTTAGATGATCAAAGCAGTCATTCATTTGCCATTTTAGGGTACATGTTTTTTAAAGGGAGAAGTATTGTTCTACACTACACACATGTGGTGGTACAGTATAAACCACAAAAAAGTGCCCCTGCTGAATATATTTTTTAAGACATTACAAGTACTACAGAAATTCATCTTCCTACACTCATCAAGTGCGATCAAATATTTAATGATAGAGAGGAGATCCCTATACCAAAAGACGCACATCATATATTCTTCCTCAATTTGAGGGGGTTACATCCCACCATCACTTATTAAAGATAATAAAATCAAGCTTCTGCTGGGAAGAGAGATCGAAAGAGTACACACACTACATGAACAGTTTAGTGGATATAAGAACGGTGACTATGCCCAAACACCAAGCTAGGTTAAGTCCTTATACAGTAGACGTTCCTTGCTCCAGTAGGAAACAGAGTTCTAACAACCTGCACACTTGTAAAACATTAATTTGTCAAAACCCGCTCCAGAAACTCCAGGGGGATACCTACTGTGACAACAACACTTCTTGTGAGCAATAAGAAAATCATCTTACAGTAGCATCAGTGAAACAACATCGCAAACTACCGCTGATAGCAGGAAAATTGAACCTCCAATATGTGACCAGGAATCTAATATTACTGAGCCCTCACACAACAATGCTGATGGTCATCAGTTCATGAACGTGTTACTAGTATCTCTAGTAACTCTAAATCAATGTATATTTCAGTAGATGCTACTAAATTGCCCATAAAGGACCAGCTATAATCTCAGTCAGTCTAGTCCTGTCACTGATTAAATTACACCTGGCAACTGTTAAACTTAAAGAATCATACAGTAGTAAGAGTTCCAGAGACATTGATTCTACATTCCTGCAAGAGAGTACTGATCTTAGCTACATTTCAGTGACAGACTTGTCTATTCAATTCTGGATGGACACTCTGCACACTGCTACACTCTTCCCAGCAAACTATGCAATGAAAAACAGGGACATTTGGTTCACATATATTGCAATACAAGTTTAAGCCAGCCAACTGCATCATAGTAATCCCTCTTGCGGCCAGTCCCACACTGCCTTGCCACCGCAAATGCTATGGTGGACACCATGGAAACATAGGGCATAAAGACACAAAGTGGGGGAAAGCAACTAGGTTTAGACCTGGAAACTAACCATGGGGCCCCCTATAGCCTATATGATGGGGCCCCCAGCCCCACCCCTGACCCAGCATACCTGCTCAATTAGGGGAGATGGGGGGTCCTAAAGCTTAGTGGGGAGAGATGGAGGGGTATTGGTGATCAGTGGGGGGTCCTAGTGCTTGGTGGGGAAAGATGGGGTCCTGATGCTTGGTGGGGATAAATGGGGTCCTGGTGCTTAGGGAGGGGGACGGGGTCCTGGTACTTAGTGACTGAAGATGGGGGTCCTGGTGCTTAGTAGACATGTGCATTCGTTTTCGTCTAAAAAAAAAATCGTCCAAATTTCAGGTATTTTCGTTATCGTTTTTATAAACTAACGCGCAGAATCCGAAATCCGAAGGATCCGACATAAAAAAATGCTTTATTTTCATTTTCGTTGCTACAACAGTTTGATATAGATAGGAGATTCGACATGACGCTGACAATAGCAACCTGTGCCAATCGAATGTGCGGTCGAATGTGCCTAACCTTAACTCTATTAGTCCAAGATTTTTCTACATAGAGAGGAAAGATTCGACACAGGGTGAAAAGATTTGACATTAAAGAGACAGTGTTGGGGTAGACCATTCGACATGAATGATGAAGATTCAACGAAGCAGCAAAAAGCATTGAATCTGTCATTGAAGGCTTATGGTGCCTGTCGAATGTTCTAAGAAGATTTGATAAGTAGCTAAACTGTACAATGCCACAATTGTACATTTCCAGTCAAATGTTCAGCCCATAGGCTATAGAATAAAGTTGGTTGACTAGTAATAATAATTTATAAATATAATTATTACTAGTGTAGCGCCCATCCCAAATCTAGAGGGCGCTATTTCAAATTTAGAGGAAGTCTGGGCCCATACTTGGGCCCAGACCTGTTTGATTAAACACAAATTTGCCTCTGTTTTGGTTGTGTTACTACTTGGTAGTTTCCCTTGTTGCCTGCAGGTGGTGTTGCCATCTTGGCCCTATGTTGGAACGCAGGTGTGACGGATCTCGGATACCTCAGGTGGGCACCTCAACCAGACCTGTGTCTCCTGTCCTCCAAACGCACACGCAGCCTGCAGATTTGCCATAACCAGCCCTTAACCCCTCAATCACCAGACAATCCCCACAGGTGTTGAGGGTTAAAAATGCAGAGCATAAACTGTTTATTAAATACAAGACATACACTTTTACACACAGTTAGGGACACTCCCCTTAGTCTTGTCATAGAGGGGAGTGGGTAGGGGACAAAGAACAACCAATGGAAACTGAACACTTGTACATTAAAACAGAAACTATAGATAAACATAAAGGGATTATGGTAAGCAGGCAGCCTCTCAATACACATCCCCTGTGGAGAGATGTCTCCAGCCCATTGTGCCATTTACCAACACAATTAGACACAGCAAGAAGAAGGGGAGAAGGGATGTAGCATTACATTACATTATCTCAATGCCAGCTTGTCCCCAGGTCTTCAGTCTTTTCTGGGCCATAATCTGTGTGTAAGAGGCCCGCTCACAGTCCATTCCAAAACACACAGTGACAGTGGGTTCTGTCACAGCAAGTGTACCATGGTGTGTTGGGTGTCCCTTCTCGACAGCGGTGCAGTGGGAGTGGAGACCTCGCTGTGCATGCTGGGGAGGGATACTTAAGGGACAGGCGCCATTGATCGTTGCCCTTCCTGCACCTCGTGGCCCTCCTGGTGCGAGAGGTTGCGTGTGTGTGTGCCCGACTTTGGGGGCATGTTGGCCCAGAGTGGTTTCGCTTCTGAGTAGGTCCAGCTATGCTTGCTGGGGCCTGCAACCATAAAAGGGCATCCCAAGCTGTCTGTCCACAAGGGAGGAAGCTATCTTAGTGAAGGAAACCGGAGGAGGACCTGCCGTGGAGGAGACCGGCAAAGTGCTATCGTCTCGGGTGAGGCCTGGTAACCTAATTAAGGAGGGATCCACTACATTGAAAGCCCTGCAGTCTGCCGATTCCGGCTTAAAGGCTCTCCTACTGCTTGGCTGGAGGTTCAGGACTTTAAAATCCTGTGGCAGAGGATTCCTGGATGCATTCAAGTTCATTCAAAGGTCTGTGGCAGAGACCAAGCTCATTCAAAGGTCTGTGGCAGAGACCAAGCTCATTTAAAGGTCTGTGGCAGAGATCAAGCTTATTCCAAGAGGTCTGTGGCAGAGACCGTCTGGACATTTAGTTTGTGCATCATTCCAGCTGCTTGGCCAAGTGAGAGGGGACTATCCGGATGAGCCAAAACCACTCAATAGCTGAGAGTGGAGACTGATTTATTTTGTACCATGTGCCTGAACCTTCCCCTGCTCTTCTCCTCCATCCTACTTTCTCTAATTTAAGTTACCTTGCAGTAAAAGAAATAAAACCTAACTGTTGGATGTTTTACATCTGTCTGGGCATTGCATTTATTATGGACTTTCCCACCATGACAACAAAGCTACAGAGGTTACGTGCAATCCCAAATTGTAACCAGCAGCTCCTCCAGGGGTAGTGCTACACTAGTGTCATATAACATTAGAATTCTTCTATAGCTTGTAGGCGGAACATTCGACCGAAAATGTACAATTGCGGTGTCGTACAGTTTAATTGCTCCATCTAATCTTCTTAGAACTTTCGACAGACACCATAAGCCTTCAATAAAAGATTCGACCTTAATTAATTCAGATTTTTGGACGATTGTATTTTTTAACGAAACAAAATAAATAAAAACAAATTTTCGGAGTAACTAAATAAATGTATTTTTTGGACGAAAACTAAATATTTCAGTGTGCACATGTCTAGTGCCTAGTGAACGGAGAGGATTTTTCTCATCTGAAGGGATGCCGGAGATGCCAGTGCAGTGATAGCTCAGACATCTCACAAAAGAAAACTTCCTTTGTTCTGACTGATGACATAATCTATTGCATAGCCCAGCAGAGCTCTCTGCTGCCTCCTCAGCCAATGGGTATCTCAAGTTCCCTCATTAGTTCCTCCCTTCTGTGTTCTGACATCACTCAGGTGTCCTGTCCTGCTAGTGCACTATGTGGGCGGGCTAGGAGGACGGTAAAATCCTCTATTACCTATTATATCCTCTAACCCTCTAACCCATATGTACAGTCTCAGTGCAGGGCGGCTCTGCCAGGGCCTAGTATGGGAGGGCTGCCTGTACCCCTTTCTCATTGGCTCTCATAACAGAGAAAAGATGTACCTTTGCTTAGATCCCAATAGCTTGTACATTTATTTAAAACATCAGGTTTTATCATTAACATACTCACGTTAACATTACAAGTTTTTGATGGACTCTCTGCACACTGGTACACCCTTCCCAGCAAACTATGCAATGAAAAACAGGGACAGTGTAGGACTGGCCATAAGAGGGATTACTTTGAGGCAGTCGACTGGCTTAAACATGTATTGCAATATATGTGAACCAAATATTCCTGTTTTTCATAGTTTGCTGGGAAGGGTATAGCAGTGTGCAGAGGTTACATTCAGAATTTGTAGTGTTAACATGTGGTCACACCTCTTTAGCACCTGATGGTTTATATACATGTACAAGCTATTGGGATCTGAGCGCAGGTTCATTTTTCCTCTGTTATAACTCAGGTCAGTGGCCAGGTCTGAACCTAGTTGCTCTCCACCATCAAATGGCCGGCTTCTGTTGGACAGGGTGGCATACACAAACACGGGCAAAATGTTGGATTGTTTTTATTGATGTCGCTTGGCATTCAGCCGTGTGTACGATGTTTTAGTCAGGATTTTTTTTTTTTTCAGATAATAGGTGAAGGTAATCGCATCCAGAGCTCAGAACTGTGCATTGCAAGGTTCAGGGCTTTCAGGAGATCAAGAGAGCCTATTCTGTAGTGCTCAGCAGTGTGTATTACACAGGGTGCAGGGCTTAGGATTGGGTATTGTACAGGGCACATGACACAGGGCTCAGGAGTGTGTAAAACAGGCCAGGGTGCCACCTAAATCTACCTTCCCTAGTACATAGCTCTTTCAAATCTCCCTTCCCTACCAGTTAAAAGCTCTCCATCCACCCCAAAACATCCCTTTTTCCTAGTACAATTCACTTATTATTTAACTGAGAGTGCCAGGGAGACATCCTCACTGCCAGCTAGAGATCTGCAGAAGGAGCTATTTCTGAAAAACTGGTAGCCTCTTCCTCTGTATCTTATGGGTATGTCCTGTGTGAACTGCTCTAAGAGACACTGTCACTAGTAAACACAGAAGTCAACAGAGAAAGCAAGCAGATCAGAAAACTTCCTGTAACAGCTTCTGTGTTTAACAGTGAAAAGCCAGTGAGCAGGGAGCACAGGACCAGTTCTGGAGATGGCAATACATTCCAGCTGAAAAAAAAATCTTGGAGTTAGTCATTGCCAGGACAAGGTATAGAAAGTCATTGTCTTCTTACACTTCAAAAGACTGGAAAAAAAATCATCTGTACTGCTCTTTGTGTTGGATTCAAGTTCCATATATTTTTGAAGAGCTAAGCTGCAAGTGGCTATAATGTCCAAAGAAAGTATGTCATCACATATATTGTATTTTAAAACAAAACGTTGAGACCTACATTTTTTTAGTTTTGGTAAAAATGTATTATGTAACATATAAGGCCGGGTTCACACTTATGCGACTTAACCCGCATCCAATTCGCATAACATTATAAAATACATTGATTTTAATGAGCGTTTTCTAGGCATTGCGGTGCGGCTCAGGTTCAAATTCAGGCCATTATCTTCTATGGGCACGCATCTGAATGGCAGATGTGTTAATTTCTCATCAGAATTTCTCTCATTCTCCTCAATACACTTCCCCCTCCCCTCCCCTCTCCCAGGTCTAAAACAGCTAAAACAGAGATTATCTGCTGAACAGCTCTTGTATCTCCTTGCAGAGATAACAGAGCTGGAATTTGCACCACACAAGTGTGAATCCAGCCTAAATGTGTGCATTGAGGAAACACATTGACGTAAATAAATTGCCAACATAAACTGATGTGGTGAAAAGAAGTGACCATTTTTTCTACCATGCATTCTAAGGATGTGTATGTGTGAGCCTCTCAGGCTGCATGGGAATGAGTCCTGTGCCAGACACTATGTGTGCTGGTCGGGAAGGGAGCTTGTCTATGCTCCAAGAAATAGTAGGAAGTGGCTTAATTTCCCGGGAGCCACACGTCAAGTCAAGACCCACTGTATGAAGATAAGTGGCAGTCTCAGCCTAGACCCCAGCAAGGCCATGCCCCCAAGATTTTTTGCTCCGCCCTCCGGAGCTTACTCATGTGGATGGGCTACCATGCATAGTCATGTGTTGCAGTGTGTTGCCTTAGCATGTTGGGGGTGCAATTAAAAATGAATGCAAGCACAATGCAGTAAAACATGTTGCTTGCATTACCGTGGAGGTCTAAATGGGTCTTCAATCAAAGGATGAAGCGGATTGGGCTGAATTACTTTATTGTAGCCTATTCTGTAAGGTCCAGAACTAAATCACACCACTGTGACTGTATTGTCACAGACAATTGTATACAGTCTTATACAGTCAATATTTTGTTCTTGTGTTGGCTAAACCTAGCATTGAACTTAATAACATCTTTCTCACATGATATGGCTAAATGGCCAAAGGAATCCTTAAATGCATAACTACTGCCGCAATGTTTATCACCAATTTTCAATTTTCAATTTACTATACAAAATAGATAACACTCTCATTCCACACAAACCTGTTCTAAAAAATTCACAATTTTGGATGCATATGCCGTCTCCACAACTGTCTGAACTTTGAACATGCAAAAAAAAAATACTTTATGGAATTAAAGTGCATTTCCAAAAAACAATTAAAAGTGGTCAGTGAACAACGGATGCCCTAAATTAGGCCTACAGCTATGCAGTTCTTTGGAATGTGAAGCAGTAAGATTTTCAGAGGCCACCTAAAATGCCCAATAGGAGGACGATAGAATTGCTCTTATCTTGTTGCTTCCTACAACTTAGGTGTGAATCTGGGTAGAGAGGAGAAGGAGGTGGTCGGTGGATGAGCCCATGTACCCCGTTCAGATCATAGAGTCTTGTACCAGAAGACTGACATCGCTGATGGGCCAGGAGTGGGTCTCTGCCTAACAATTGCCTCCATGCAGCTTGTGGCTTTGTCATCCCATTTACCTACATGCTACCTGGGGTCCCCTATATTTAAGGGACCCCCGGGCTCTGGTAAGCAGACATATTTGCTTTGGTGGTGGAGGATTTTAGCTTTCAGGCTGTCACTTCTACTGGTGGTTCATCTGGTTTTAACATTTTCTTCCGTTACTGGGGAATTAAACACTCCTTTTTGATTACTTCATTCAACATTCAACCACATGGGGGGGGGGCGTGGCTACCGGCCTCTAAGATGGCCGCTTAACCTGGGAGCTCCGTGACACACCGGAGATTTTCAGCCCACAACAGCGCACAACGAGGGCATTTCGATCGTTAACACGTCCCGTTTGGTCGTGAATCTCCACTGAACGACGTGATGATGGGGAGAAACCGCAAAAAAACGCTACAGCCTCAAAAGATGGAAAATGTCGTTCCCCTCACGGCGCGCAGGACTCCTCAAAATGGCACAGCTTCTGTGAGAGGAAATATGCAGGCCGCACCACACTGCTCTAATCAAGGTATGCGACGTGATGACTCGCTCCAGAGTGGCACACTGAGTGATACTCCCTCAGGAACCCCAGTCCCACTACTAGAAGCCCGGCTAAGTCTAAGCTGAGGAGAGACTCCCCACATAGGCCAGAATGCGCCATGGAAATGACCACCCACTCTCAGGCCTCTCTTAACCCTGGGGAAAGAGAAGGGGATCCCATAGCAAATTTTCCTACAGCTGATAAACCAATTTCTGACACAATGCTCAAGGAAATGCTGCTCTCTCTTCGCTCTTCTCTACAAGCAGATCTTTACAGAGGTTTAAATGAATGTCAGAGAGAGGTACACATTCTGGGTACCAGGGTGGACACAATTGAACACAGAATGGAGAATTTTGCCTCATCGCACAATGTTATGGTGGATGCACATTCCAGTCACGAAGATGAAATTGCATGGATCAAAGACAAAATGGCGGACCTCGAGGACAGATCTAGGAGGAATAACATCAAACTAAGGGGTGTGCCTGAGACAGTGCCTCCTAATCAGCTCCTCCAATATGCACAAACTTTATTCTCTTCAATACTACCAGAAGCAACAGCCCAAGATCTCCTAATCGACCGCATACATAGGATCCCTAAACCGTCATTTCTCCCTGACGAAA
This sequence comes from Rana kukunoris, assembly GCA_029574335.1. Lineage (NCBI taxonomy): Eukaryota > Metazoa > Chordata > Amphibia > Anura > Ranidae > Rana > Rana kukunoris. The sequence continues at coordinate 118,927,040 of CM056053.1, forward strand.
TCCCTAGAGATGTTTTACTCAGGATCCATTTTTTCCATGTGAAGGATGTAATTTTACAAACATCACGCAGACCAGGGAGCCTCCCCCAACAATACGGAAATCTCAGGGTCCTGCCTGAATTTTCCAGGCACACTTTGCAGCGCCGTAGAAATCTATTATCAATCACCAAAGCATTGAGAAACCACGCAGTGCCACACAAATGGAAATATCCTGCTACCTTGGTGATTACCCATGACGGTTCTGATATTTCAGTATCCAACCTGGAAGATGGTTTGACACTACTTCGCCGTTGGGGAATAGTTCCAGACCAAATCACGGATCCACGCACCATGAATGTCCCCCAAGGAATTCAACACGATTGGCAAGTAGTCTCCCGCAAGAAAAATAAGAAATCTACAAACGGCAACAAAACCCATGTTTGACTCAAGCCCTACCTAGAATATCTCCGGTATGGAGTTGCTACACGGCAGCTCCTTTTTCCCCTGTTAACTTAATAGCAGCTACGTCTGCGATAGGATCAGTTAATGGATCCATTTCTTAAGATTGTTTGGTTAAGTGTTTGTGTTTTTTTTGTTCCTACCCTGTTTGTTTGTTTTCATGATATGCACAGGTTTTCCCAGGACATCTCCTCCTTTGCAAGGTCCGGTACCAAACCGCTTCTTGTCACGACTGTCTTTGTGAGTGCCAACGGCAATAATCCCTACCTGATATGTGAGTACCAAAACACAATTGTTGACCACATTCCTGTACCAACCTCACTATGGTGATAAAAATGTTGTCTATTAATGCTAGGGGACTAAACCACCCAGCAAAAAGATTTTCACTATGGAAAGAGGTTCACAAATCCAACGCAGATATCCTATGTGTGCAAGAAACACACTTCCAAGTGAATAAAACTCCACAATTTACTCATAGGGACTTTCCTACTATCTATACTGCTTCCAACCCGACGGCCAAAAGAGGAGGTGTCCTGATAGCGTTCAAAAATTCTATAGCTTTCAAACCTAAAGATGTTATCACTGATGTTAAAGGCAGATACGTGATAATTGCTGGTGACATAAATGCTAAACCATATACCATAGTCTCACTTTACGCTCCAAACACCCACCAGTTGAGATTCATACGCAGAGTGCTTAAGAGAGCTAATTCTTTACAATATGGCAGACTATTGGTGTGCGGTGATTTTAACATTATTTCAGATCCGATGATTGACTCCTCACCTAGAAGGACAAGAGGAGTCCCAACACTCCTACCGCTTCTACACTCAGAAGAATTATTTGATGCATGGAGATGCCTTCATTCGAATGAACGCGACTATACTTTTTTTTCAGGGAGACATGGTTCCTACTCAAGAATAGACATGTTCTTGACAGACAAATGGCTACTACAGGACATAGATAAGACATCAATTCATGACATTACGTGGTCTGACCACGCTGCCATCTCCTTGTCGATTGTTGAAAGAGGGGTCTCTCCCTCCTCATCCATCTGGCGCTGTAACAATAGAACTATACTGAATCCACACCACCAAAAATCCATTACCGAACATCTCAATAACTATTTCCAACTCAATTCAAACTCTGTAAATGATCCTAATACCTTGTGGAATGCTCACAAGGCAGTTATACGGGGTATTATCATACAAATAGGGGCAATAGAAAAAAGAAAAAGATCCAAAGAAATCCAAGATGTCCTCAGTGACCTAAAAGATACTGAGAAAAGTAATAAACAATCACCATCCCCCCCCTTGACCGCCAAATTGAAAGACCTTAGAGAAAAACTTCGGGAACTATTATCGCAACAATATGACAAACACTTGAGAAGGCTTAAACTCAATCATTATAACAATGCTAATAAGGCAGGTAAATACTTAGCAAATAGATTGAAAGTCATGCGCAATAAATCTAGAATAGCTTTTCTCACTGACCCACTCTCCCTACACAAAGTCACAAACCCCCAAAAAATTGCTGATTTATTTGCAAAATACTACGGCTCTCTATATAACCTCAAAAAAGATGCTAATGCTCCCCAACCTAGCATACATGAGATTCAATCCTTCCTTCATACACTGAAATTCCCTCTCTAACATCCCAACAATTGGAGGATCTTAACTTACCTATCACTCCACAGGAGATACTAAAAGTCATACACTCCCTTCCCATGGGGAAATCACCAGGTCCCGATGGTTTTTCCAACGAATATTTCAAAACATTCCATGCAGTTTTGACACCATATATGTCAACTGTCTTCAACAATTTTATATCCACCACTTCACTTCCCCAAGAAATGTTAAGAGCCCACATAGTGACAATCCCAAAACCTGGCAAAACCCCAGACATTCCCGAAAATTTTAGGCCTATTTCCCTCCTTAACACTGACACCAAGATTTATGCAAAACTCTTAGCCACAAGATTAAAACATATCATCCCTACACTTGTTCGAAGCGACCAGATGGGCTTTGTGAGGGGGAGACAGGCCTCTGACGCCACCAGGCGTATTATTTATATTGTGCACCACGCTGGAAAAACTTGAACACCTTCTCTGTTGTTGTCCATTGATGCAGAGAAGGCTTTCGATCGAGTACACTGGACGTACATGGAAATGGTTCTACAGAAATTTGGTTTCCAGGGCTCTATCTTATCTGCGATATTGGCCTTATACTCATGTCCCTCTGCTCGAGTGTACTCTTCTGGGTTTCTTTCAGAGTCTTTCCCTATAACAAATGGTACACGGCAGGGTTGCCCTCTATCCCCGTCAATTTTCAATCTAATAATAGAACCTCTAGCCGAAGCCATCAGGTCTAATCCAAGGATTTCAGGTTTTCAATTTGGCCATGAAAATCACACCATCAGTCTTTTTGCTGATGATGTGATATTACTATTGACCAACCCTGTTGAATCTTTACTTGAAGTTCACAATGTTCTGATGTCGTTTGGAAAGGTTTCATATTACAATGTCAATTTTACAAAATCTCTTATCCTTGACTTAGGGGTACCACCTCATGTCAAGAATTGCCTACTATCCCGATTACCCTACACATGGAGCTCGGGCTCTATTAAATACCTTGGTATCACCCTTACGAGTAGTGTCTCTACGCTTATCAAAGCTAATTTCCCCTCACTGATTGAAAAAATTGAAACCCAACTCAAAAGGATCTCTGAGAAGGAAGTGTCCTGGATGGGTAGAATATCTGCTTTTAAAATGCTGATTATGCCTCAAATCCTATACTTTTTTCGTGTAATTCCATTGTGTATACCGTGCCATTACCTTAATCGCCTCACAACATTAGGATGGAAGTATATTTGGCAGGGTAAAAGGGCACGGTGTTCACGTAACAATCTTGTGTCTCACAAAAAAGTAGGAGGAGCAGGTCTACCCGACATACATGACTATATGTGGGCAGCTCGACTTGACCAACTTAAACACTGGTTCCATGACCTAGACCAGGGGTGTCAAACAGGCGGCCCTCCAGCTGTTGCAAAACTACAAGTCCCATGAGGCATTGCAAGGCTAACAGTTACAAGCATGACTCCCACAGGCAGAGGCATGATGGGACTTGTAGTTTCGGAACAGCTGGAGGGCCGCCAGTTTGACACCCATGACCTAGACGTTCCACCCTGGGTGAACATAGAAAATACACTGTCACCGACGGCTAACGTGAAAATAATGTTGCTCAGTGACAAATGGTCTCCTTGGAAACTAACCTCTTTACCCCCTACCATACAGACTTCGTTAAAAGCGTGGAGACATATACTGAACCAAAACCATCAAGACTTTCAAGGTATTGACCTCCAATTACCATTACAACTACTTGAAGCCAAGATACGCAGATTGACTGTCTCTGAACTCAATTCACATGGGGTGACTGTTATTTCGGAACTGTACGCGAATGATACGCCCCTACTTCCTGCCACGGTTGTATCCCAATTCCATTTACCTGACAGATCTTTCCACACCTGTGACAGAATTGTGCGCTTCCTCCAATCGTTACCTTCCCTGACCATATCCCTTCCTAAGAGGGTGTGGACATTTTATTCTACCGCTCACCCTGCCTCAAAGGGCATATCACTGTTCTACAATTTATTTCAAGATAAGATGAAATTTTCTAAGACGACTGCAATGAAAAACTGGGAGGTAGACCTACGTACTAGATTCACGAAAGAGGATTGGTCGTGTGCCTTTCAGACGATTCATAAAGCTTCTCACTGTGTAAAACACTGGGAATTGTCCATTAAATTAACCAACAGGTGGTACTACACTCCACTGAGATTGGCCACATTCTATCCTGGTACCCCAGCCAATTGCTGGAGAGAATGTGGTCAAGTAGGCAATCTCATGCATGTATTCTGGTATTGTCCACATATAAGAAGCCTGTGGAATCAGGTTTTTAAACTCATTTCTTCCACCACAGGGATATTGACTCAACCTGATCCAGCGCTAGCTCTTCTCAACATACACATTGATAGATTCCCTTTCCACATGAGGACAGTAGTTACACACATTTTATTGGAAACACGTACGTCCATTCTACGAAATTGGAAATCTAAAAACACTGTGAATATTTCTGAAGTAATAACAGAGGTCCACAGGAATTTCACTTTTGAAAAACTTATAGCACTTAACTCCTTGACGACAAGACATTTTGATCAGTGTTGGTCCATATGGCCTCAAAACTGATAAGGTTCTCGAATATTTGTTCCATTGAATTTTCTCTGTCTTAAATGCATCTATTCCTATTTTGTCCTGTACTAGACTATGTTTCATGTACAATTTGTATACTGTGCATTCCCCCATTACCCTGTGCTTTTACATTTCCCCTTTTTTTTTTCTGTTCCCCTTGAAAAATTCTACAATAAAAACTATTGATTGAAAAAAAAAACATTCAACCACATTATTTATGGACTATTGTTTGCATGTTATTATATGTTAAATGATGGTAACAGGATTGAAAAATGCCATTGACCACATGACACACGTTTAATTTTTGGTCACACCAATTGTTTTTTAATGTTTAGCGCAACTTGTTTTTTTTTCTATATTTGTATCACTGTTTAACCACTTTAGCCCCAGACCATATTGCTGTCCAAAGACCAGAGCACTTTTTGTGATTCGGCACTGTGTCGCTTTAACTGACAATTGCGCAGTCGTGCGACGTGGCTCCCAAACAAAATTGGCGTACTTTTTTTCCCACAAATAGAGCTTTCTTTTGGTGGTATTTGATCATCTCTGCGGTTTTTATTTTTTGCGCTATAAACAAAAATAGAGTGACTATTTTGAAAAAAATGCAATATTTTTTACATTTTGCTATAATAAATATCCCCAAAAAAGATATAAAAAAACATTTGTTTTCCTCAGTTTAGGCCGATACGTATTCTTCTACATATTTTTCGTAAAAAAAAAATCGCAATTAGCATTTATTGATTGGTTAGCGCACAATTTATAGCATTTACAAAAAAGGGGGTCGTTTTATGGCATTTTTATTAATATATTTTTTTTACTAGTAATGGCGGCGATCAGTGTTTTTTTTCGGTACTGCGATATTATGGCGGACATATCGGACACTTTTGACACATTTTTGGGACCATTGGCATTTTTATAGCGATCAATGCTATAAAAATGCATTGTATTACTATAAAAATGCAATTGGCAGTGAAGGGGTTGGTAGGGAAGGGGTTAAGTGTGTTCCTATTTGTGTTCTAACTGTATGGGGGGGTGGACTCACTAGGGGAAATCTCTGATCTTCTGTTCATACATTGTATGAACAGAAAATCAGCGTTTCCCCCGCTGTCAAGAATGAGAGCTTTGTGTTTACACACAAAGCTCCCATTCCCCGCTCTGTAACGAGCGATCGAGTGTGCCCGGCGGTGATCGTACCTGCCGGGCACGCATGCGGGACCCGGGGGCGTGCGGGGGGCGCTTGCGCCGACCGCCGGCGGCGCGCGCGCGCCCCCTAGTGGCCGAAAAAGAGAGAACGTCGAGCTACGTGCTCTTGCGAAACAGTGCCACCGTCCCGCAGTAATATGTCGGCGGGCGGTTGGCAAGCAGTTAATGCCACACAGTAAGGTGCTGTTTCACGTGTGGCTCATTAGCCAACACTTTCCCATTTGATATACGGGCCTATTTCACAGTTTATTAGCGCAGTTATTTCCCTAACACTTTTTTTTTCTCTTAGGTGTGAATCTACTTGGTGGCTGAGAGAAACTTCTTATTACTTCTTCTTCTTTTTTTTTTTTTACTTTAGGCTTTCTGTGTAAAAGACAACAAGGAGCTTGTGGTGGGTGTTCCACCTTCTCAAGGAGGCAAATTTCAGGATAAAAGGCAACTAGTACCACAGCTATATACTAAACCAGTATCCTATGCTCCCTTTGTGGATGCCAACGTTAAATTTCTCATTTTGAATGGAGTGTACCTTAAACCTATACTAGATTCAGCCTTGCTTACAATATTCGTTTTATGACAACACATAGAGACAAAAAAAATATAAAATCATGGCCCTTTTTCTAATCCTAGTTCTTATACTAGAATGGCAGTTTTATTTGAGGAAACCCAGCCTAAAAGGATTATTTTAATGAAAAAAGTACATGGCGCCACAGGCATTCTTGGGCATTAAACAAAATTGAACCAGAGTTTCCAAATTACAGAAGTACATTAAGAGAATCACTAAAGGAGTTAGTGATGGATTCAAGGATGGAGTTGCGTGCTGCAACCAAATTGATCTAACAGCATCTGGAATGACATCAGCATCTTGCTAATCCTGACCCTGAAGTTGCAAAGGAAGAGATTCTTTTTCCTGTGTTAAAAATCTATAGAAAACAGAAGTGTTTCGAAAGCTGTTTATAGCCTTTTCATATGAGAATTTATTTCGCCAAATGCTGAAGCACTGTCCTTGCAAAATTTGGAAAGCCAATCAGGATTACAGGTTAAGGAAATGGGGAATTGCATAATTTAATTACAGATGAATGCACCTTTAATGTGAAATTGCAGCTTTAACATATCCTCCTTCATATAAAATACCATAGCAAGATAACAGTATTATGCCAAATTAATATATTTTGAATGAATATATAGACAGAAAGATCACACAATTTGTAGAAAAACTATAGATCTATACAGCTTTTAGAAACAGTCAGGCTAAAGTATACCTATCAAGCTTTGGCAACTCAGACTGAATATATGATAAAGCCTATATAGGAAAATACAAAGAAATAGGCAGCTGATGCAATAAACAAACTATTATTATAATATTATATTAATCAACTTTTGACTTTTCCTGACTTCTCCTATAAAAAAGTAAACACAATATGTATGTCAAATTAAGCTGTGTTGTTAAGTGTTCAATCAAAATATATTAAAAACGAGGATGAGGATGAGATTAAGGGCAACTTGGTCCCCTTAAATTCACTAGGTAATAATACCCATACTTATTGGGGAGGCTTGAATAGCCACCCTAAATATGTCTTACACTTATGTCTTGCCACTTATCTTCTTTTTTTTCTCTCTCTCTCTCTCTCTCTCTCTCTCTCGTCTTCTCTCTCATTCTCTTCCCTTTTCGTATTCCCCCCCCCCCCCATCTTTCCCATGCCCTCCGGACAGAGAGCTACCATAGAGACTAAACGAGATCAACCAGGGGAAATGCCCTGGGTACGATTAGGGGACCATCGGGTACCCTTAAAGATGGATAGATATAGGGGATTTTAGGAGACCACATATTTGTATATGTAGGTATGTTAGTGTTTTTGTTATGTATGATTTGTATTGTATATGTATGTTACTGAAAAATGTTTAATTAAAAAATAATTAAAAAATATATATATATATTAAAAACGTATTTTTTAACATAATTCTTAAAAGCCGCATCTACCAAACACATTATTTTTCATTCTTAGGGAGAAATGCGGGATTAAGTCTACTTTTTGGATACTGACTGATTTCTCATCTATGAGAAAACCTCACATCATTCCTTGCAATTGGCTCCCTAGATACTATTATTTTTAAAATTTAAGCCACACAAATACTTTATCATACATTCCCTAGTAGAAAGTCCATATGAATGTATGAATATATTGACAACCCATATCCTTGTGTTCAGAGTTATTTAGGTAAATAAGCTTAGGGCAAAGAGTAAAGGGTTTTAATACTTTTTTTTTTTTTACTTCTCATCAAAAGAACTTGGAGTTTTGTTCTGCCTTGATGGACATCTTAGCAGAACTAGGTGAAATCTTTAAATGGCAGAGTGTAAAATTAAAACATGAACTCTAGCCAAACAGCTAAATACACAGATGAAACACATACATGGGATCTGTTTTACCTGTTAAATAATACGAATATCTGTCAAGTCAGTCTTAAGATTTTAACAGTTCTGCACAACCTGTTTGGGATTACAGGCACCTCCATATACCTGGATACACATCATCATTGCAGCCCACTTAAGTAACATAACATCTTGTAAAGTATGTTGTATCTGGAGCTTGAATGTTCACTATGTACTCCCCCACCCCCTATACCTTCCTATTGGCCAACAAATGGGCACTGGGCACTCTACCGTGGTACTGAAAACTTTTTTGGACACCTGAAGATGTTTGCTAACCAGAGCAGAAGAATGCTGAGGAACGTAGAACAACCCCAATGCATAGCCAACACCTCTTTAATTTTGGATACAATAAGAAAGCTTTAGAAATCATGTCCAATTTGTATTGCTGTCTGGGCCCACCTAAGTAGATTACTAGTCCTGGTATAGTCTAACAATCCTGTTGAGCACTGGCAGAGAGATAGAAAAGCATAAGCAATTCAAACATTTACAGAGTTTAAAATTTTAGATATTGTCCTTCACTTCCTGTTGCAAGAATAAGAACAGAAGTAAAATAATTACTATAAGGGCCAGTTCCTGCACATGTAGTCCAGTGCATTTTTTTCTGCATCAAAAATGCATGTAAAGTAGGTTATATGGTTTTCAATGGCATAGTTCACACCAGTGCTGGCAGTTCCAGTGAGTTCCAGGAAAATAAAGTAGAACATGCTGCATTTTTCCTGCACTGGACTGTACTGGAACGCTGTAAATGTTATAAATGGTGGATATTAGGCGGGGTTCATAAGGGCCTCTGAAACATAACAGTTTAAATTCCGTGGGCATAATTAAGTCAAATGTGGGATTCTAGTGGAGATGAAATGCCTGATTTGTAAAAAGGAGTAGAAGAGATTTTTCGGGATTTTGTATTTCGATTGCAGCTCAGAAAAAGTAAAACATTTACATGTCACTGGGTGTACTAGATGGCGTAGCTGAAATACACCAGCTTTTGTCCAGGGTAACATGGCGTCGTAGGACAAGCTGTCAGGGATTTCTGGGTTAAAGATAACATTCACTAAAGGAGAGCATGGGGATGAGAGGGGGTATTTCCCAGAGCATCTTTTCCAGATTGAGAGTGTAAACAGCATTGGGTTTAAACAAACCTTACGCAGCTGGGAGGTATACTTGTCAGAGGATGGCCACAACATGCAACAGGGGTGGGCAGGGACTGTAATGCTCATCTCTATCTCTGACCACCTATTAGGTGAGCATCTGGACATCTAGGAGTCTACAGCTCTCAGATGTGTGGAAAAATAATATTTGATTATATCGGGCGCTCCCAAACCCCCCCTAGCGCAGGTTGTAAGAAGAACTGTGCTAGCTATCCTATGGGACGTGTTATTCCATATGAAGTTCAGAAAGTTTCGTTGGAGTAATTTCAGTTGGGACATTGGGACCATTACTGGTAGGGTCTCAAAAAGGTAGAGGAGCTTAGGGACTACTGACATCTTGAGGACATTTATCCTCCCAAGAAGGGACAAGGGGAGCTTCGTCCATGTCTTAAGCAATCTGTTAATTTCTGTGAATAAAGGAGGGAAGTTAACCTGAAAAAGTGTAGGATAAGAGGGTGTTAAATGAACTCCGAGGTATTTGAGCGCACCATCTGTATTTAAAGTTTCCTTTTAGGGTCGAGAGTGTTTTTGTTGAGACATTTACAGGGAGGGCCTCAGTCTTGGTCGAATTAATTTTGAAACCTGAAATACTGCCGAATTGATTTAGAGTGGCGTGGAGCAGGGGGAGCGAAATATGGGGATGGGTCAGTGTTAATAAGATATCATCGGCAAACAGGGACAGTTTTTATTCCCGATGTCTCAGCGTCACCCCCCTTATGTCCGGATGAGAGCGAATGGCTCCAGCCAAGGGCTCCAGACTGAGGACAAAAAGTAGGGGAGATAAGGGGCATCCCTGTTGAGTACCATTGCTCAGGGAAAATGGCGAAGAGACATAAGAAGCCTGCTGGACCTGAGAGGTGGGTGTGGAGTATAGCGCTTTCAGGGCTTGCATAAAGGGACCCGTGAAGCCATACCTGGTTAGGATAGCGAACATAAATGACCAATTCAAGCGGTCAAAGGCTTTCTGGGCATCTAAACTGAGTACCACAGCAGGTTTCTTCGTCTTAGTTAGCAAATCAATAAGGTCAATAGTACGCCTAGTGTTGTCTCCTGCATGCCTAGTGGGGACAAACCCTACCTAGTCCCTATGAATGAGTGAAGGAAGGAGTAGAGACAATCTGTTAGCCAACATTTTGGTAAATATTTTATAGTCAGAATTTAAGAGGGCAATGGGGCGATAGTTATCCGGTAGCGATGGATCTTTGTCCGGTTTCGGGATGACCGTTATAAAGGCGTGTAGAAATTGGAAGAGGGGGATCGTTCCAGACATCAGAGAGGCAAACAATTTAACCATATGGGGCATCAGGATCGAAAGGAAACTTTTATAGTAGGAATAGGGTAACCCATCAGGTCCGGGGGATTTGTGGGATGGGAGTTGACTTACAACCGCAGTGAGTTCTTCAGCAGTGATAGGAGTATTTAGACCAGTGCGGTCTTCAGGGAATATTGTAGGGAGTTTCAGAGATTCTATGAAGGCATTACATTTTTCTTGGGTGAACGGAGAATTAGGGTCTATGGATAGGCAATTATATAGTGTTCGGTAGAAAACGCTGAAGACCCGCAACATGTTTTGGGGACAATATGTGGGACTGCCATCAGGCTGTAACAGAAAGTCAGGGATGGAAGCTGTGGGTCTTGGGTTTAATTTTTAACCAGCATCCTATGGGGCTTGTTAGCATATTCATAGAACTTCTGCTTGGACCAAAGCAAAGATTTAGCATGTTTATTCGAGTCCAGAGACTTAATGTGATTACGTAACGAAATCACCGTCCTGAGACGTGTCACTGTGGGAAGAGTAAGTAAAAGTTTTTCTGCTTTGGATAGGTCAGCCAAAAGGGATTTCCTCTGATGGTCTCGGTCGCGTGTAAGATGGTAACCAGAGGAAATGCACTCCCCTCTGAAGAAAGCCTTATGGGCCTCCCACAAGGTGGACACCTCAGAGACCGAGCCCTTATTAAGTTCTAAGAATTCAGACAGTTTCTGTTGTAGATGGAGGTGGACAGCAGGTGTGGTGAGAAGGAATTCATTAAGGCGCCAATGGCATTTTCTGGGCGTAGGTGTGGCTAACAGAAGGTCCAACATTATGGGTGCGTGGTCAGACCAAGTGATTGGGCTTATCTCCGAATGGACCACATAAGTCAATAAGGGTGCTGAGACGAAGAAGTGGTCTAGTCTTATATACAACTTGTGAGGGGGGGGGGAGTAAAATGTAAATTGTTTAGCAGTAGGGTGTTTCACCCTCCAAGTGTCATAAAAATGATGAGCCCGTATCAACTTTTGGAAAGAGGCGGAGTTCCTTTGAACCTGGGGGGTGGGGCTTTTGCAAAGAGGACAAATCTATCTTTAATTGGGGACATGCACAGGATAAAATCACCTCCAATAACCATAAAGGGTTGGGAAAAAGGTTGGAGTTTCTCAAAGAAGTCCTCTAGAAACCCAATCTGACCTGAATTGGGCGCGTATACATTGGCAAGGGTGAATGAAGTATTGTGGTGACTAGTGATGAGCGGAATACGCCATATTCGATTTCGCGATATTTCACGAATATATAGAAGAATATTCGCGAAATATTCGTTAATATCGAATATTCGTGATATTTTATCAAAAAAAAATTTGCGAAATTTCGCCAATGCGAATGCGAAATTTCGCAAAATGCGAATGCAAAATTTCGCTAATGCGAATGCGAAATTGATTGCGAAATTCTCGTCAACACGCGAAAACGGAGATCATTTCCTGGATTACTAAACTAATATGCACTAAACACTAACTCTACTTACACAAACTTATATGACTAAACTAAAGCTAATTTTTTATTTATTTATTTTTATACACAAAACACAGAAGGGCAGAGAAAGTATTCGCGAAATATTCGTTAATATTGAATATTCGTGATATTTTATCAAAAAAATGTTTGCGAAATTTCGCTAATGCGAATGCAAAATTGATTGTGAAATTCTCGTCAACACGCGAAAACAGAGATCATTTCCTGGATTACTAAACTAATATGCACTAAACACATTAACTCTACTTATACACAAAACACAGAAGGGCAGAGAAAGAATTCGCGAATATTCGTAATACGAATATTCGCATTGCAAATATTCGGCAACATAAAAGGATCGCCTCAGCTACTCGGCCCAGGGTCTCTAATCATACCAGCAATGCTTTTAGACGTCGATGGAGATCACTAGGATGTGATCCGTTTTAAAAATACATTTGAAAAAATATGAATATTCACAAAAGCGAATATTCACCGCAATATTCGAGTTATTCGCGAATACTCGAATATGCAATATTCGTAACGAATTTTCGCAATGCGAATATTCGTGAGCAACACTAGTGGTGATTACAGTTCAGGAGAACATACCGACCCTGGGGATCTAAGTAAGAAGATTTGACACGAATGGCAGAGGAGCGTCTCAGTGGGATAGCCACCCCTGCCTTACCAGATGGGTCTGAGGCTACATAAGCATTGGGGAAGTGTTTAGAAGCAAACTTAAATGAACCCTCCTCTTTGAAATGTGTCTTCTGAACCATGATCACCTCTGCCCCAGAGGACCTGAACTCCCTCAATGCCAGCCAGCGTTTACGGATGGAGCCCAGACCTTTAACATTACATGAAAATATACTGACAGCCATATCTAAACTGTATGAGCAGAGCACACATTACATTCATGAAACAGAAAAAAAATATACACCATGGTGCATAGATCGTGAGAACTAAAATATTATGAACAATTAAATGACAATGAGATGAGAACAGAAATATATACCTGAGTAACAAACATGGGTCAAAAAGGGACCTAAGATGCAAAAAAAGAGCATTAAAAACAAAAAGCAAATAAAAAACAAAAAAAATAAATTGATGTAAAAAATAAAAATAAAGCAAGAATAAGTAAACCCTGAGTAGGATCAAAAAGGATCCATAGAGAAAAAAAAGAAAAAAAATTAAAACAATAACAAAAAGTATATACCAATTAGATGGTAGGCCTGAGGGGGATGAACCCCTCAGGAGGTCATGGTCGTAATTCAAGACCATGTTGAGGGTGGGGCACGGTAGCCTGCAAAGGCAGTCACCTGAGGCCCTGCCCGATCCAAACAGCATAGAATTAGGTAAAAACAGGGAACTGTCAACATATTACTTTTGCATGGGTTTGTAAGCAAAAAAAAACACAAAAAGAACGCTTACGCGGGGCATATTGGAGGCAAAGGATCAAACTCAGAGCCCGGAGTCCCGAAGTGTATAGGTCCACAGGTTGACCTACTTGTAATGGTGAAGTATGGAGGAAAGCAGAGATTTCGTCTCAGGTGGAGCCCCTGGACGGTCCAGCTCTTTGGGGAGTAATTGGGGCCTTTCGTGACCTCTGACGTACCGGGGTCCAAATCCTCCCAGGCGTAGAGAACGGTCGTGGAGCAGGGATATGCATCTGTAGGTCCTCATCAGATATGGGGGGGGAGACCTAGGTTCCGGATAAAAGCCTTGCATTCCTGTAGATCTCTCATAGAATGTTGCGATCCATTTTTTGTAACAGACAGGCGGAACGGAAAGCCCCAACGGTATGGAACCTGATTCTGCTGCAGATGGGAGGTGACTGGGAGCAGGGCACAGCGTTTAGCCAATGTGATGGGTGACAGATCATTGAAGATTTGAATTTTTGCCCCTTTAAAATCAACTCGTGACCTGTTGCGGGTAGCAATAGTAAGGGCTTCCTTGCTTTCATAAAAATGGAAGCGTACAATAATGTCCCTGGGGTTGGCATCCGGGGGAGGTTTAGGAGCCAGTGATCTGTGTGCTCTATCAAGGCGCCAGTCTATGTCAGGAATGTGGGGTGCTAGAGTAACGAAAAGGGGGAGAAGGTAAGGTCGAATTTCCTTATCCGGGATAGACTCGGGGACCCCGCGGATGCGTAGGTTCTGGTGGCGCTCCCTGTTTTCAAGATCTTCTTGTTGGATTTGTAATTGTGAGACTAAGTTTTTCAAATTAGCATTTTCTTCCTCTATGGCATAGACATATTGTATCATGTCGTCAAATTTAGATTCCAGAGTGTCTGTACGTTCCCCCAACTGGTCAATCTCACCCCTAAGTTCATGCGCCAACTTGCCAAACTTCTTTAGTGATGTTTTGAGTGAGGCTATGAAGCAGGGCCTGCAGTTTGGCATCCAACAGCTCCACAGTAATTGGTGATGACATTGTGGGAAGTTCGGGTGGTCGTGGCCTGTGCGGGGGGTTTTCTACGAATAGAGAGGGGTCAACCAGCGGGAGGGCGTCTGCCGAATCTACGACAGTCGCTGGGGTTTCCGAAGTCGGAGATGATGATTTTCTAAGAAAGCGATCCATAGGCTGGGAAAGCTGAAGTGCGGCCTGTGGAATGTGTTTCTGGTAGATATGCCGTTGATTTCCAATCTTACTCATATAACAATCGGAAAGTAGCTGCAAAGTTCCCAAAGCTCATAAGACGACTCCTGGATCTATTAAAGGCTAACAATGCAAAGCGGGAGCAACGGACGGACGGGCAGGAAAGTCGGGCCCTACATCCTAAGCGACTGCCATCCTACATGCTAGGCG
This sequence comes from Rana kukunoris, assembly GCA_029574335.1. Lineage (NCBI taxonomy): Eukaryota > Metazoa > Chordata > Amphibia > Anura > Ranidae > Rana > Rana kukunoris. The sequence continues at coordinate 118,942,062 of CM056053.1, forward strand.
TGCTTCCCTCTGTGGGGTATTGTGAATGGAGAGCACGGGGGGGGGGGGGGGCACGGGTAGCCCAGATCTAGAGCTGCAGACTATTGCGGATGGGTGTCCGCTTGATGGCTCTGTATGGGGTCTTAGGTCAATAAGTCAGGGTGCCCTTGGGGATGGATGGAGGTATAGTTCAGGTAAGGAGGGCACTGGGGTGTACCAAGATGGCCACCGTAACCAGGGCCTGCAGAAACTTCCAGAGGGACAATCCAGATCAGGTTGCAGGGTCCGAATGGCACACTGGGTATCCCCGATGGGTCTGTGGAGGGATAACCGGCCAGGGATGTGTAACTGAGGGCAGGAATAGCGCTGGCCTAGCAAATTGGTAAAGGGAGACGGCCGCTGCGTGTAGGCCCAAGCCGCGGTCTGGATCCACGATCGTCGCACCGGGAAAGAGTCCTTAAGTGTTCCACCTCCAAGGGAGCCGCTGCGGGATGGCACGGAGGTGGTCGCTGCTCATCTCACGATCCCGATCGTAACACCCGAGCTCGGCGAATCCCAGGCTTCACAGGCCTCAAGATGGCGGCGGTACAACGATGGATGGCGCCCGCTGCAGCTTGTAGGGCAGAGCGATCCAGCGTCCTACAACTTCAATTCAGGTAGGGATCCACTCAGGTGAGACTCAGGAGTCAGGATATAGGGGTTTGGAGGATCAGATATCGTTTGTAATCTCAGGATGGCAATGGATACAGTCGGGCTTGGTGGAGCTCCTCCAAGGTACATCTTTCCCCGATCGCATCCGGACACGCCCCCCAGACACGTTATATTGATACCTAAACACAATCGTTTTTAATGACCAATTTAAAAAATATAATTTTTCTACTCCCTGTAAAATCCTTATCTTGGGTTCCATTGATGTACACAAAATTGGGTTATACTGCCAACTACAGAAGGATCGGACACTAGCAACTTAAAAAATTGTAGACCAGCCCAGGATCACCTGTCCTACTGTACATCCTGCTTCCATCAGCAAGCAGTACTAAGTGCAGGTGGAACTGGTGTCGCTTGATGGAGTACAAGTAAGTTATTTTATTGTGAGTACCAAAATCCTTTTTTTCTTCTTGTCCATTCAGGGACACAAGAAGTCTTCATCTGGAGATCCAACAGTAGTCCAACTCCAACCAGCAAAAAAAAAATATATCAGACCCAACATAAGCAAGAAACTGGAGACTGCATAAAGCCTAACTTCTTGAAGGACCTATACCTAAAGCTGGCACTGGATGGGGCCAACTCTCACACCAGGTAAGGATGTAATGGGGACTAGGATTGGGCAGATGATGGTGCCAAACTGAGAAAGTCCCTGCCCCACTTCTTCTTGGATGTGACAGCTACACACTTCCTCCATATTGTTTCATACTCCTAGGCATAGGTCTACTCTCAAAATCCTGTCTGCAGGCCTTAATATTTAGGAATAAAGGAATCTTCCCACATAAAAGAGGGGGGACAGAGAGCGCCCCCCTCCTGAACCATACCAGGCCACAGGCCCTCAACATGGGGAGGATGTCCCCATGTTGTTGGGGACAAGGGCCTCATCCCCACAACCCTTGCCCGGTGGTTGTGGGGGTCTGCGGGCGGGGGGCTTATCAGAATCTGGAAGACCCCTTTAACAAAGGGGACCCACAGATACTGGCCCCCCTATGTGAATTGTAATGGGGTACATTGTACCCCTACCATTTCATGAAGAAAGTGTAAATAGTGGTAAAAAAACACACACACACACCATGGAAAAAAGTCATTTATTGAAAAAAATCCAGCGGGATCGGGAGTAGATTACTGGAGCTGTTTTTTTTTTTTTTAATAAAGGACTTTTTTCCACGCTGTGTGTGTCTTTTTACAATTATTTACACTTCCTTTGTGAAATGGTAGGGGTACAATGTACCCAATTACCAATTCACATGGGGGGACAGGATCTGGGGTCTCCTTTGTTAAATGGGTCTTCCAGATTCTGATAAGCCCCCCGCCCGCAGACCCCCACAACCACCGCCCAGGGTTGTGGGGATGAGACCCTGTCCCCATCAACATGGGGACCTTCTCCCTAATGTTGAGGGCATGTGGCCTGGTACGGTTCAGGAGTGAGGGGCACTCTCTGTCCCCCCCCCTCTTTTCTGTGGGCGGGCAGGTTATGTGCTCGGATAAGGGGTCTGGTGTGGATTTTTGGGGGAACTCCACACCATTTTTTGTTTGGGGTGGAGTTCCCCTTAAAATCCACACCAGACCTGAAGGGTCTGGAATGGATATTTGGGGGAACCCCACGTCATTTTTTTTTTAAATTGATGGTGGGGTTCCCCTATATATCCATACCAGCTTTGTAGGGAAATGCATGTGCCGTGCCGATCAGTATTGTGTGTTTAGCTTTCTTGTGCGACTTGCTGTGTCTTCTACGTCTGATTTCATTTACCGATCTTTGCTTGTTCTCGACTATCCTTACCTGCTTGTTACTCCGACATTTGGTTATCTCCCGACTATCCTTTCTTGTCGCAGTCTGCTGCTTCCACTCTACCTCCCTGTAGTCTACCGTGAGCATGAGCTGGGAGACCCTGGAGGCCACGACCTGGAGCCAGTTGCAGTACAGTCAATCCTCACTGCTTAGAAAAACTCTTCCCAATCAAGAACAAATGAGCTTCGTGAGTGTTTAGGAACTAACATGGCACTCCCAACCCCCCTGGAGAAATACCTCAAAGAGTCTGTATTTTTTTTTAAATCAAGGTTGGAAGTAGAATCTTGCATCTCCCAAAAGATAGTCCTGCCAGGGAGAGACTGAGGTGACCTGGAATGAGACATTATTGTTATGATATATGGATGACTGCTTCTAAGTCTGCAGTGCAGACAGATCAGTAAAAGACTCTGCAAGGGATGGTGTGGGAGTACACCTGTCATTAATATGAAAGTCCGGGCTAAAACTAATCTTAAATCTGATCCCACCTCCCTTCTAACTCCTATTCTAACTAGTCTGTAGACAGAAGATGCATATACCCTTTTTTCTGGGTGCTCTGGTCCAGTCACATGATCTCCCCAGTGGCCCCCTTCAGGGGAAAAGAGAGAGCCGTGACAATGACTGCATTGCTGCTGTCCTTCCTCTCCCCTGAAGCCAGGCACAGTGGGAACCAATCTCTTGACCGGACCAAAACACCCTGAGAATAGGTACACTTTGTTCCTATACAGGATAGTTATAATATGAATTAGAATACAGATGGGAACAGATTTAAGGTTAGATAGGTTTAGCCTGGACTTCCACATTAAGGCAATTGAGTCAGCCTCACCTGGTGGAATTAAGGAAGACTCCAATGACTCAATAATAGTAGTTCAACAGAATTCCATATTGCAGATGTCGGTACTTTTGAAAGGCAAAGAACAAATGTCTGTTTGAAGAGTGTGAGCTGGGGTCACCCATTGCAGCAGAATATTCCTCCCTGTCTTGAAACAAATGGCCTCATGTATTCACAAAACACATACAGCTAGCAGCAGGTGAGGGTCAGTTGGCCAGCGTAGATCAAAGTCACTGTAGAAGGACAGCAGGAACATACCAAAGGTTGGAGTTCCACGTAAAGATTTTCAAAGCAGAAGCAGCAGCAGCAGCAGCAGCATCATCAGCAGCAGCAGGGAGATGCTTCTTTGAAGCTGAATGGAGGAAAAGAAAAGATATAGCATAATTGCCACTCTACCCAGAGGATGATGTCAACAATCAAGCATAATGGGCCTACACACAGAGCGAGTCTTTAGTGACAGATGGAGTGGAGTGTCACACTTGCTGTAATTTCCCCTTTCCTCTTTCTGTAGGGGACCCCTAAGGCTCTGTTCTTGGACCCCTTCTCTTCTCTATCTACACCTCCTCCCTTGGTGACTTGATAGCCTCTTATGGCTTCCAATACCAGCTCTACACCGATGATACCCAAATCTATGCCTCTACTCCTCACCTCACTCCTTCAGTTTCTTCTTGCATTACTAACTTGCTAACTGACATATAAGGATGGATGTCGCACCACTTCCTTAAACTGAATCTCTTTAAAACTGACCTGATAATATTCTCCACCGCATGTGCCCTTGTCTATGACTTTTTCATCAAGATCAATAGTGCAACCATCAATCCCTCCCCACATGCCAGGGTATTAGGTGCAATCCTAGACTTTGACCTGTCCTTTCAGCCCCAAATTCAATCGTTGTAAAAAGCTTGTAGACTTCACCTCCATAACATCTCTAAATTTCCCTTCTTTTTAACTTATGAAACCACCAAGCTACTCATTCACTCCCTTGTCACAAGCCTACCTATCCATAGGTTATCCCCTCTTTAGTCTATCATGAATCTTGCTGCCAGACCCATCTACCTTATCAACTGCTCAGTGTCTGCCACTCCTGTCCGCCAATCCCTACACTGGCTTCCAACCGCCCCAAACAAAATAAATTCAAAATACTAACAATGACAAACAAAGCCATTTAGAACTCCACCCCAAGCTACATCACCAATCTTGTCTTCAAATTAACCCAAACTATCCTCTCTGCTCCGCCCAAGACCCCCTGCTCTCAAGCTCCCTTGTCTTCTCCTCCCTTGCTCGTCTCCAGGACTTCTCCAGAGCCACTCCCATCCTCTGGAACTTTCTACCTCAATCTGTCCTGCTATCTCTTACTCTGGCTGCCTTTAGGTGATCTCAGAAAACCCATCTCTTCAGGGAAGCCTATCATGCCTCCAACTAATGTTTTATTACTTCCATCAGCTCATCCCCCAGTTACAACCTTTTTTTACCACTTGCCCCACCCTCTTAAATTTTAAGCTCATAATAGCAGGGCCCTTTTAACCCTATTGGTCTTTATTGTATCGTCACTGTACTATCTCCCTATTGTAAAGCGCTGCGTAAACAGTTGGCACTATATAAATCCTGTATAATAATAATATTGGCAAGCGCTCAGCAGCTGTCACCATAACAGGATCTGGAAAGTGCCTTACATGGAATCCAGTACCCCAAGCAACATCCAGAATAGCGGGAGCAGGTAGTGAGACTTTAAAAGCCAATCTCCAGATATACCACTCTCGATAACTGCAACCGTAGAGATCAGCTTTAGCAGCAATATAAAAAAATAACATTAATTTAAGAGAAAAGTGCTGAACAAAATGCTCTTATGGATGTTAGACCTTTCCCAGCAGAGCTGGGCTATCATTTTTTTTGGTTTCCCCATGTCCAATCCTCCTGTAGTAGGCAGTATAACCCAATGGTTAGGGCATCCTGTGTCCCTCAATGTATGAGAAAGAAATTACATGTTTAAACTGCAACATGTACATTGTTTCATAAAAAAAACTTGCACATAGTTGACATACCAACAGTGGATATATAGTCCAGTATAATATTCCTTGCTATCAAAACTTAAATGTATGTGCTTTGACAGGTCTCTTGACTATATAGTATCTATTGACTGTATTACATAACAAATTTTCTTCGCAGTTGTTTAATTGACCGTTATTATTTTACCAGTGATGTTGAAATTATACATACATATATGATATACATTTATAACTTGAAGTCTCTCCAACATCCCTTAAGAAATATCCAAAACTATATAGCAAACTTTCTTGCCAATTTCTTCTGTTCCATTGTAATTTTTAGATGTATTATGTAACAGCGTGAAACAATAGACATGTATTCCTGCTACAATTTTTCATTTGAAAACACCCATCTTTAACAAGATAGCAGAACCTGAATGTAATCACAGACACTTTATATTTCAAAACACGCAACATATTGCTGTATTTATACATTCATAAAGGATCCATTTCAGGAAAGAATTGATTGCACACTTTAAACTGTTATGCTTGATATCAAGCAAGCTTATAACCTTGTTCTTGTCCTCAACTGTGATGTTTTATTTTATGTATTTTTTTTTTTTTTTTTTTGCAGTTGTCCTGCTCTGTTATATCTTGACAAGCAAGGCTTTGCAGCTAAATAATTTTGACAGATTCAATTTAAGATTCTTATGGTAACGAGAATGGCACTGTGACAAACTGATCTTTTGCCAGTTGCAGTATAGCGATTGTGTTTCCAGATATTGGATCACATCCAGTTCTATTTTGTTTTAAAAGATGCTCAGATTACCTTGACTTGGCAAGCATACAAGTGCTGTATTCAGTTTACATGTTTGTGGGTCAGAAGTTTTCCATGTCTCCATCCCTTCACTATTCATCCCCTACATATGTTAGTGTTTAACAAAAAGTGATCTTAAAGACGTTTTACATGTTCTTCACTTGGAAAATGTTTCTCTATTCATGGGTTGATTAAACTGATAAGTCATGTTTTATGTGTATGTAAAGAAATAAGCATTAATTCTTATTTGTGTGTACTGTTGTGTATAATTGGAACGTTTATAGAGTATAGTAAAGAAGGGATCAAACTTTTTTATGCTGGGTCTTCAAGTCCTAGTGTGCAGTTTTCTAGAGCCCCAAAATTCAGATTGCCACTGTCTAGGGATAGCATGAACTGAAAAATAAGTCTATAAACTAATGCTTGAAGAATTCAATGGATATCATGGTAAGTATATAGAAAGTGTGCCTAAAAGCTCCTTAAAATAATACATTTTGTTAAACAAGAATTTGTAATGGCTGTGGTTTGCCTATACAATCAATTATTTCTTTGTAACCTTGTAAACTGGCTTTACTCTACCCTAACATGCTTAGTGTGGTCTTGACATTGAGCAAAGCACTGCTGTGTTTAGAGAGATAAATATCTGGACCTGGAGCCTGGGCAGGAGGCCATCAGAACAAGGTCAAATAGCCAATGTAGCCTGCATGAACACGGTGCTAAGAATGTTTTTGGTTGTAGCATCTTAGATTCACTCAATTTTGGTTTACTAAATTCACTGGTGATAGAGAATGATTCCTTAATTTGCAGTATAAATATACCAAGCACTTTTATCTGAAGAGTTTAAGCTTTTGGAAGTTACTGATCTAACATTTTTGCAAGGCTCACTGCATGAGTCCCTGAGTCCCGCTATGGCTATCACTGTGAATATATCAATTTCTGCTACTTGCAAGCAAACCTTCTCTTAACATACAAGCCACTTCTTATTTATATAAAATGTATGTTTATGTTCTAAATTAATTATTAGAAAATGATTAGATGTGTATTCACTTCCTTGGTACTTCCTTGGTTCCTTTTCACATTTTGCAATGTTAAAACTGGAAATCATTTATCCAATATACCTAACACTTTAAAGGAAGGTGGAATATATGTATGTATATATATATATATATATATATATATATATATATATATATATATATATATATATATATATATATATATATATATATACAGTGCAGAAAATAAGTATTTGAACACCCTGCTATTTTGCAAGTTCTCCCACTTGGAAATCATGGAGGGGTCTGAAATTGTTATCGTAGGTGCATGTCCACTGTGAGAGACATAATCAAAAAAAAAAAATCCAGAAATCACAATTTATGAATTTTTTTAACTATTTATTTGTATGATACAGCTGCAAAGAAGTATTTGAACACCTGAGAAAATCAAAGTTAATATTTGGTACAGTAGCCTTTGTTTGCAATTACAGAGGTCAAACGTTTCTTGTAGTTTTTCACCAGGTTTGCACACACTGGAGGAGGGATTTTGGCCCACTCCTCCACACAGATCTTCTCTAGATCAGTCAGGTTTCTGGGCTGTCGCTGAGAAACACAGAGTTTGAGCTCCCTCCAAAGATTCTCTATTGGGTTTAGGTCTGGAGACTGGCTAGGCCACTCCAGAACCTTGATATGCTTCTTACAGAGCCACTCCTTGGTTATCCTGGCTGTGTGCTTCGGGTCATTGTCATGTTGGAAGACCCAGCCTTGACCCATCGTCAAAGCTCTAACTGAGGGAAGGAGGTTGTTGCCCAAAATCTCACAATACATGGCCCCGGTCATCCTCTCCTTAATACAGTGCAGTCACCCTGTCCCATGTGCAGAAAAAAAAACAAAGCATGATGCTACCACCCCCATGCTTCACAGTAGGGATGGTGTTCTTGGGATGGTACTCATCATTCTTCTTCCTCCAAACACGGTTAGTGGAATTATGACCAAAAAGTTCTATTTTGGTCTCGTCTGACCACATGACTTTCTCCCATGACTCCTCTGGATCATCCAAATGGTCATTGGCAAACTTAAGACGGGCCTTGACATGTGCTGGTTTAAGCAGGGGAACCTTCCGTGCCATGCATGATTTCAAACCATGACGTCTTAATGTATTACCAACAGTAACCTTGGAAACGGTGGTCCCAGCTCTTTTCAGGTCATTGACCAGCTCCTCCCGTGTAGTCCTGGGCTGATTTCTCACCTTTCTTAGGATCATTGAGACCCCACGAGGTGAGATTTTGCATGGAGCCCCAGTCCGAGGGAGATTGATAGTCAGTTTAGCTTCTTCCATTTTTTAATGATTGCTCGAACAGTGGACCTTTTTTCACCAAGCTGCTTGGCAATTTCCCCGTAGCCCTTTCCAGCCTTGTGGAGGTGTACAATTTTGTCTCTAGTGTCTTTGGACAGCTCTTTGGTCTTGGCCATGTTAGTAGTTGGATTCTTACTGATTGTATGGGGTGGACAGGTGTCTTTATGCAGCTAATGACCTCAAACAGGTGCATCTAATTTAGGATAATAAATGGAGTGGAGGTGGAAATTTTAAAGGCAGACTAACAGGTCTTTGAGGGTCAGAATTCTAGCTGATAGACAGGTGTTCAAATACTTCTTTGCAGCTGTATCATACAAATAAATAGTTAAAAATTCATAAATTGTGATTTCTGGAATTTTTTTTTGATTATGTCTCTCACAGTGGACATGCACCTACGATGACAATTTCAGACCCCTCCATAATTTCCAAGTGGGAGAACTTGCAAAATAGCAGGGTGTTCAAATACTTATTTTCTGCACTGTATATATATATATATATATATATATATACAGTATATTGACACAAGCACACATTTCTGATGTCATATGTATTTACCCTCCATTAGTATATTTTTGGTAGCCCCATATTTGGCTACAGTTACATAGTGGGGTAAGTCTATACCAGCATTAGATCCAGTAATTTTTTTTATTCTTCTTTGCAAAATTTCTTTAGTTCTCGGGTTGAATGAGACTGGTGATGAACATCGGTTTTCTAGTTTAGCTAGAGAATATCAATTGGATGGAGATTGGAGTCGTTCTGAGAAATGTCAGGTTTTTGGTTCTAGCTGTCTTTCTTAGAATCCTTGCTGGAAGGTGCAGTAAACCAGGTTTTCCTCTAGAACTGACCATTATTTGGCTCCACCAATGATGCCCTCACTTCTGAAAAGATTCCCAGTCCATGCCAATGAAAAGCCTTTCTTTCATCCCCTACCAACATAATGCTTCACTGTGGGTATGCTGGATAAGTAGAGTTGGCTTTCTGTCATACATAGTGTTTTGTGCTAAAGTCCACAAGTTCAATTTTGGTCTCATAAGACCAGAGAACTTTATTCCTCAAATATTTGTTGGGTCCCATATGTCTTTTGGCAAATTCTAAGCATAACTTGGTATAGTGTTTTCTGCAAATTTATTTCCATTGCCTTTAAAGTCTAAATAAATGCAAAAGATTTTTTAGTTTTGCATAGAATGGACAGGAATGAAAACACCCATCAAGCGTTTATAGCTGTGTTAATTCCCATGTAACCTCTCTTTTCGTCCTGTTAACAGTTATCACCGAACATGCAAAGGAAAGATAATCTTACATTTTGGATTGCCACTAGAATAGGAGTAGGAGGGAAATCTTCAAATAGTGACACTAGTACTGGTGACAACCAGGGATTCCCACACTTTGTATGGATTACCTCTCACTTCCTGTTTTGCTATGGGACAGGAAGTGAAGGGATCTCTCCCAATGGGGCACATATTGCCAAAATAAAACTGACGGGGATTATTACCCCTTTAGTTTTGCCTTTAGTTCTACTCTAAAGCCTAATGCCGCATACACACGATCACTTTTTGTGATGTCAAAATACGTCGTTTTAGCTCACAAAACTAAACAACGTTTTTCAAACTTCATTTTAAAAAACGACGTTGCTTACACACCATAGTTTTCTGAAAATGCTCTTTTAAAGCGCGGTTACGTACACCACGTTCGACAGCACTCTGTTCCATTGAAGCTCCTGTCTCATAACTTTCTTTTGAGCATGCGCGGGTTTAAAAACGTTGTTTTAAACGTTGTTTTGCCCATACACAATCATTTTTTGTTAAACAAAAGACGACATTCTGACAAACGACATAAAAAATTAAAGCATGTTCGAATTTTTTTTTGGTCGTTTTTCAGAGGACATAAAACAACGTTTTGCCCAGACACGATCATTTTAAATGAGGTTTTTTAAAACGTCATTTTATTTCATCACAAAAAATTTCGTGTGTACGCGGCATAACTTTAGGAAGCAACCACACTGTAATTGTCCTATAGATGGTTTCTTTCTTAGGATCAATGCAGCTCCTTCAGAGGTTCAAATGATCTTCTCTAACCAATGCCCTTTGCATTTTTTTATTGAAAACCATTTTTGTCAGAAGGGAAGACTCTATTCAAAGCATTGTGTGATGGTTTTGTTCAAGACTATAAATTTACATAATGAACTCAAGTGTCATTTCTAGGCCACTAATTTGAGAACCTGTGCTTAAGATACAGTAATCATAGTAGATATAATGTCAAGTACTATGGGAAATTCGTGTTTTTCTTAATATTCTTGAAATTGTTTGGTAAAACACAGAACAAGTCATACAATTCCAGCAGAAAACAGAAAATACTGTTTATTACAGTTGTTTAGTTGCTTATATAAGTTTTAAAATCACTGTCTTAATATCAGCTCTCAGGATTTAACAAAATGCTTTTTAGTATACACATAAAATAACAATAATGATCTTACATCTCATACAAGGATGTGGTAAAACAATGAAATGCCTTGAGCACGAGTCTGAGAATCAGTGGCGTAAATGATCGATTGACTAAAGACAAACAGTGCAGTACTAAATGTACAAACAACTTCTGCAGAATTTGGCTGACACTCCAAGCATGTTAATTATTTTTTTGTTATTTAGTGAAAACAATGCTCACATTTATCAGTTGTGAGAAATATGTGTGCAGCTTCTTTCTTTTAAATGTACCGACATTTAACTTAACAACCGTTCAATGGAAAGATGATATTCATTTTTAAGACCCCTTTCATACTGGAGCCATTTTTCAGGCGCTAAAGGTCTAAAAATAGCGCCTGTCAATCGTCTAAAAAATGCCTCTCCTGCAGCCACAGTGTTAGAGCCAGCGTGCTTTCACATTGGAGCAGTGCGCTTGCAGGACATTAGAAAAATTCCTATAAGCAGCATCTTTGGAGCAGCGGAGGAGCAGTGTATACACCGCTCGTCCAATGCCAATGCCCATTAAAATGAATGGGCACCGCTGCCGAAGCGCCTGCAAAGAGCTTCAGCAGCGGTGCTTTGCTGGCACATTTAACCCATTCTTTGGTCGCTAGGAGAGGTTAAAAGTGCCCCACTAGCGCCCAAAAAGCACCTGCTAAAATGATGGTAAAGCGACGATAAAGCACCACTAAGACTAGCAGCGCTTTACCGCTAATGTGGAGCGGATCCAGTGTGAAAGGGGTCTAAGGCCGCGTACACACGAATAAATTTATCTGCTGAAAACGGTCCGACGGACCGCTTCAGCACACAAATTCGATCATGTGTACGGGCGAGCAGACAGGTTTTTCCAGCAGACAAATTTTAAAGCATGCTTTAAAATCTGTCTGCTGGGAACCCGTCTGTCCGGCATGTCTGCTGGTTAGTACACTAACCAGCGGACATATCTGCCCGCACATGCATCGAATGGATTTGACGCATGCGTGGAAGTTTTTCCACGTTCCAGGTTCGGTGATGTGGCGGCGTCAACGTCACTGCCACGTTACCGCGCTGTCTGCCGGCGGGGATTTTGGTTTGATCGTGTGTACACGATCAAACCAATATATCCCAGCAGACAAATCCGATCAAAACGTCTGTCAGACGGATTTGATCGGATTTATTTAGTGGTGTGTACACGGCCTAATACAGAACTGCAGACAGATATAAAAAGAACTACTGCCCTTATGTATTCTTAAAAAAAAAATATTTATAATAATATCTAATTTAAATACATAGTGCAAGTAGCTAAAACTGTCTTGACAATCAGCCGACTCTAATTACATTAAAAAAAGCAGTACTCTGCTTGGAGAGTAAAGGAAAGCACTACAAGTCAATCAAGCTGTACTGACAGGAAATATGCTGACGGGGGAACAGGCAGAGTGAGCAGAGGGATGACCTTATCAGTGTGCTGCTTCTCCTTTGTTATCCAGTCTTCAATCTGGTGTGTGCCTCGGTCTTGATATAGTGTCATTCCGCGTACACACGACTGTTTTTCATGACAAGAAAAATGCAATTTTTTAAATTGGTCGTGTGTAGGCTCCAGAGCATTTTTCTTGATGAAAAAAATGGCCATTAAAGCGGAGGTCCATTAAAAAAAAAAAAAAGCACTAACACTGTTGCTGCTGACTTTTAATAAGGACACTTACCCGTCCTAGTCGTCAGCGTTGTCGGCCCCCGCCGAGGCCGATCCTCGATCCTGGCAGCTCCAGGTGCCGCCATCCATAGTAAGGGAAACAGGCACTGAAACCGTGCGGCTTCACTGCCCTATTCCTACTGCGCATGCGTGAGCAGCGCGGCGCTTTGTGAATGGCCCGGCTGCTTTCTGGGATACACACAGTTCCCAAAATGCAGCGCTCCCCATCCACAAGGAAGAAATAGACTGTAGGAGGAGGAAGAAGAATCGTCCGCGTAAGAGACGAGGCAGATTCGGCACTTTCACATAGCAACAGCTATTTAGGGTAAGTAAAACATTTTTTTTTTTTTTGGTGGAAAGATTTTTTTCAGGGTGCAACTCCGCTTTAAAAATTTAGAACATGCTCTATTTTTTTCTCATCGTTTTTCACGTCGTCGTTTTTCTCGTCATGAAAAACGGTTGTGTGTATGCTTTATGAGAAGGGACATTTGCATAATCAGCCCAAAGGGTGGCGCCATTCAAATGGAACTTTCCCTTTATAGTGCCGTTGTACATTTTGTACGTCACCGTGCTTTGCTCAAGCATTTTTTTTTCACGATCGTGTGTATGCAAGGCAGGCTTGACCAGAATTACGTCGAGAAAAACATGACATGAAAAATGGTCGTGTGTACGCGGCTTCATGGAGGGCCCAAACCTGCCTCTGCTTACTAGCAAGGGAAACTGGGTAAGATAGCTGAGAACTTCTCCTTTGGCAGGTAAAATAGTTTGAATGTATGTATCTCAGCTCTGTTTGACTGGAGTTAAGTTTTAACTCTGTTGTTACCACCAACGTAGGTTTGGAACACTGAGGCCGTGTACACACGACCGAGGTTCTTGCTGGAAACCAGCGAGAACCTCGCTGGAAGCTGCATTCCAGCGAGGACCTCGGCCGTGTGTACGCTCTCGGCGAGCTTCCCGTCGGGAAGCCCGTCGAGCAGAAATAGAGAGCACGCTCTCTATTTGCTCGACGGCCCGCCTGCATGAATGGCTGGTTGCCATTCCCGACGGGCGGGTCGCCTATTTCGACGGCCGGCAGAGAACCTCGACGGACGGAACGATGTGTTCTGCCCGTCGAGGTTCTCTGCCGTGTGTACACGGCCTGACACATAAACAGATTCCTGGCTGGAAAAGCAGCCAACAGTTGGTTTAGGTTTTCACAGTAAGCTATCGACTGTTTTGTCACCAATCACTTCCACATATACACTGAGTATTATATTGTGTTTGTGTGCACTAAAATTAACTTGAGGTTTTTTTTTTTTTTTCTTTTACAGAATTGATAAACAGTTGTGCTAATATTGTGTGATATAAAATATTACTAATGCCGGCATTTTATTCTACACTGTATCTGCTTTTAGGAAATATTTAATGTTTTGGGGGCTTTGAGTAAACGTCAGGCCAAAAATGTGCCTCCAGCATGTGTGTTAAAAATGGCCCTGGCAGTGAAAGGATAACCAGGATTACCAGTGGGTAATGCTGATAGCCATGGCAGATACCTAACACTGTAAGCTGTCAGCAGCCTCCTAATTTAGATTCAAGTTTCAAGAAATGTACATACATGCTACAATACAATGTTATACAATGAAATGTATCCTCCTCCCCAATACTACACATAAAAATGCACAAATATATTACATGATCATATACATCACACTGTATATTAAACTACAATGTTACAAAATTACAATCACGCAATACCCTATGCAACTGAATATAAAAATATAAAAACAGACCATCTCTAATTAATTTGCCTGCCATTTGTGATGTTTTAGAGCAGGTAGAATTAGTGTTACTAAACCCACAACAGTAAAATCAGTCTGTGTATGCAGTAAAGAATGTCTGCTATACTTAGACCGCGTACACACGACCAAATAAATCTGATCAAATCGGTCTGTCAGACCGATTTATTCGGATTTGTCTGCTGGGAGAAATTGGTTTGATCGTGTACACACGATCAAACCAAAATCCCCGCCGGCAGACAGCGCTGTGACGTGGCGGTGACGTTGACGCCGCCACGTCACCGCACCAGGAAGTAAAACACTTCTGCGCATGCGTTGAATCCATTTGACGCATGTGCGGGCACATATGTCTGCTGGTTAGCGTACTAACCAGCAGACATGTCGGACGGACGGGTTCCCAGCAGACAGATTTTAATTTTAAAGCATGCTGGCAAAACCTGTCTGTCCGCCCGTACACACGATCGAATTTGTCTGCTGAAACGGTCCGTCGGACCGTTTCCAGCAGATGAATTTGATCGTGTGTACGCGGCCTTACTGTGGAACCTAATGGATTAATCATCTGCATTGTGTAAAAAGGCTGTTTGATCCTGTCTTCTCTTATCATCCCCGTTTTTCACTGTCCCCAATCCATCTGTTGAGTCCTAGGAAGCACTCTGCACATGCTCTGTTTGGTGTGTAATGCTAAAGAGGTTTTTTTTTGTGGGATGGTGTATGTGATTGACCCAGGGCCAATTAGCACTGTCCAAACAGAGGGTCAGGGGTCATGCGGCCTCATGGGACAGTCAGATGTGAATGAACACTCTCCTACAAGCTTTAACCAGACACTGATATAAGTCATAAGACTGCTATATACTGCTGATAAGAAAAGGTATTTAGCAGTTTATATTTACTAAAATAATTGCATTTCCATGTTCTGTGTACTGTGGGAGACCCGATACAGTGAATGCAGGTTCCTGGGTTTAGTAACTCTCTAACTAATCTCACAGCCTGAGGTATGATCTCCTCTGCAATCTGGTGGCTTGACACCTAATATTTCTATATTGTCTGTGTAAAGGTGTCAAACAAAACAGGCTAAGACTTGGGTGAGTACTATCCAATAAAATGCTGTGGCCTTTACAGTCCTGTCACATGCCATGTTATATTGTGACATGGTACTGTATGTCACAGTAATTTCTATTGCTTCTCTTTTTTTTTTTTTTTTTTAACAACAAGGTTGGTCTTTATTGGAGAAAACATGGCAGTTCATAAGGCAGGCATTAAACATCCATCTACAAATCAGGGGAAATGGATACATAAGCACCAGAAAGGAAAAAACAAACAAAAAAAATAAAAAATAAACAGACAAAAATTCACAGTAAATCTTAGTACAATTAATGCAAAAGAGGTCAAGCGCAAGGTAAGTTACTACGCAAAGTTACCCGTCATCCCAGAAAATCCCATAATGCCACGGAATAGGGGGGGGGGGGGCGCCCCCCCACTCCGGATCACGGCCGGGGGAATGGCCACCACTAGTAGAACCCAAGATTCACAATTGTTCCGCCCATGGCAGCCAGAGACGGTCACATTTTTGGGGGCAGCTCCTGTTATTATAGGTCGGCTTATAAAGGGGCAGCACCTTATTTATAGAGGAGTCCCAGGAGTCAACCATAGGGGAGGAGGGGGACAGCCACTTGAGAAGGATCTCCTTCCTAGCGTAAAACAAGACATAGGAGATAAGCAGTTTAGTGTAAGGGGCCGCTGATCATCATCCTGAATCCCCAACAAGGCCAGCTCAGGCAACAGTGAGAGAGAAAACTGCATGCGGGCGTTAATACTTTCAAAAACTGCAGACCAGTACGCAGCCAGGGAGGGACAGGACCAAAACATGTGAAGAATTGTACTGTCAGGGAATGACACCTAGGGCAGTCGCTAGACCTCTGTGGGTAAATCAAGTGCAACCTCTGTGGAGTAAAATAGACCCGATGTATAAATTTGGTATGTATGAGCTTATCCCTAGAGGAGATCAGCAGCCTAGCACCAGCTTCAAAACAGTCCTCCCAGTCCTCTCTATCCAGGCTAGGGATGTCGGCCTTCCATCTTTCCCACAAGGTTTCTATCCTAGGTGATCCCACTCTCAAGAGGGCTGTGTACAGGGTAGAAAGAGTTTTTTTAAGGGTCTTCTGTGCTAAAAGGGCCTCAATAGCATCCGCTTCCAGTCGTATGGGGAGAGGGAATTGCGCACGTGCCGCATGTCGCAGCTGGTAGTATCTAAAGAACATCACCCCAGGGAGCTCAAACTTAGCAGAGAGGTCAGCAAACGACAAGAGCGTCCCCCTAAGCATGATATCCTAAAGGGTTTTAATCCCAAAGCGCGCCCAGAGGTGCGGGTCAGGCAGCATCCTAAAGTGTGGCAGCGTAGGCTTCCCCCACAATGGACAGAAGGGTGAGTAGCAAAGACTACGAGTAAATCTCTTCCTAGCTGCCCCCCAAACTCTTAAGGTCACCACAGTAGAGGACGGGAGGGAGGGGTAGGCTGCTTTTATTGCTTCTCTAATAAAATCTAAGAAGAACCTATTGTGAAAGTTGGCCTTTTTAAGTTTCCTCAAGAAGTGCAACTATTGCTGAGCTTTCCAAACCTGAGTTGATATTGTGCTGTCCATGAATTATCTTCTGTAAGACCCCTTTCACACTGGGTTGCTTTGCAGGCGCTATAAAGCTAAAAAATAGCACCTACAACGCGACCTGAAACAGCCGCTGCTGTCTTTGGGCTTTCAAACTGGAGCGGTGCACTAGCAGGACAGTAAAAAAAGTCCTGCTAGCAGCATCTTTGGAGCAGTGAAGGAGTGGTGTGTATAATGCTCCTCCACCACTTCTGCCCATTGAAATCAATGGAGCACCGTGGCTATAACGCCAGCAAAGCACCTCAGCAGAGGTACTTTGCGGTGGTTTTTAAACCTTTCTCGGCCGCTAGCGGGGGGTAAAATCCCCCCCCCCTTAGCGGGCCGTATAGCACCGCGAAATTGAGGGTAAAAATTTCTCCGCCGCCACCTTCACCCCAGTGTGAAAGGAGCCTAATAATTGTTCTGAAAAATCTTAAGCCGTTTACTTGATCTACCTTGGTTCAGTCTATGAACACAGAAAGTGTAACTTAATAGCCCTCTTCCTGAAGTCAACGATCAGATCCTTTGTTCTTTGACGTTATACAACAGGTTACTTTCCTTACCCCATTTTCACACAACGCAAAGCTTCATTATCGTTCATGTTCTGACTAGGGATGAGCTCCGCGTTCGATCCGAACATCGTCTGTTCGTACGTTCAACGAAATTCAAACAAAACGGGTCGTTCACGCCAAATTCGAGTGACGCGTCACGGTCCATAATTCACTGCGGCATTGCGCACTGATGATTGGCCAAGCATGCACTATGACCGGCATGCTTGGCCAATCACAGCGCGCAAAAAACGGAGAGCCATAATTGGCCAAATTATGGTTCAGGGGGTTAAGTACATGCCCCACACTATAAAAGGCTGCCTGCAAGGCGGCCTCATGTAGTGTGTTAAAGAGATCAGTCCTATAGAGAGAGAGAGAGAGAGAGACAGTGGGGTAGATTCACATAGAGATACGACGGTGTATCTACTGATACACCGTCGTATCTCTGAGATCCGACGCTCGGATCTATGCGGCTGATTCATCGAATCAGGTTCCGCATAGATCTCCCTTAGAGCCGACAGGTGTAAGTGACTTACACTGTCGGATCTTAGGCTGCAATCTCCCGCCGGCCGCTAGGTGGCACTTCCGTTTTTCTACGCGACGACTATGCAAATGAGGAGAACCGCCGATTCAGAAACGAGCGCCCGGCCGTCGTTTTTTTTTACGTCGTTTGCGTTCATCTTTTTCCGGTAGATAGTTACCCCTGCTATATGAGGGGTAAGTGCGGCGTATCCTATGTTAAGTATGGCCGTCGTTTCCGCGTCGAGTTTTGAATTTTTTACGTCGTTTACGTAAGTCGTTCGCGAATACGGCCATACGTAAATTGCGTTAACGTCGAAACCAATGACGTCCTTGCGACGTCATTTGGAGCAATGCAGGCTGGGAAATTTAGCCGGCGGCGCATGCGCAGTACGATCGGCGCGGGGACGCACCTGATTTAAATAGTAAACTCCCCCTAGCCATGGAATTTGCATTCCGCCGGGGGATTTGCGATCCGCCAGGGCAACTTACGAGGCAAGTGCTTTCTGAATACAGCACTTGCCCCAAAAACTGGCGCTGACGGATCGTAAATAAGATAGATCACGAGGATCAAAAGATCCGCTGATCTATGTGAATCTACCCCAGTGTCTTTATTACTAGATAGATGGATAGAGCAGGCAGGCTAGTCAGTTTAGTTAAATTTACAGTGTGTAGAGGATATATATACATCCCAGGTGTTGTACATACAGTATATTTATACACTGTATAGCTTAGCTAGATCAGTTCTTCCTAATTTACTGGCAGGCAGGTGATTGTGCTATTTAACCACTTAAGACCCGGACCAAAATGTAGGTAAAGGACCTTGCCCCTTTTGCGATTCGGCACTGATTCGTTTTAACTGACAATTGCGCGGTCGTGCGACTTGGCTCCCAAACAAAATTGGCGTCCTTTTTTCCCCACAAATAGAGCTTTCTTTTGGTGGTATTTGATCACCTCTGCGGTTTTTATTTTTTGCGCTATTAACAAAAATAGAGCGACAATTTTAAAAAAAATGCAATATTTTTTACTTTTTGCTATAATAAATATCCCCCAAAAATATATAAAAAAACATTTTTTTTCCTCAGTTTAGGCCGATACGTATTCTTCTACGTATTTTTGGTAAAAAAAATCGCAATAAGCGTTTATCGGTCGGTTTTCGCAAAATTTATAGCGTTTACAAAATAAGGGATAGTTTTATTGCATTTTTATTAATTATTTTTTTTTTTACTACTAATAGCGGCGATCAGCGATTTTTTTCGTGACTGCGACAATATGGCGGACACTTCGGACAATTTTGACACATTTTTGGGACAATTGTCATTTTCACAGCAAAAAATGCATTTAAATTGCATTGTTTACTGTGGAAATGACAGCTGCAGTTTGGGAGTTAACCACAGGTGGCGCTGTAGGGGATGTGAGACCTAGTGTGTTTGTTTACAACTGTAGGGGGGTGTGGCTGTAGGTGTGACGTCATCGATCGCGTCCCCCTATTACAGGGATGACGCGATCGATGCTGCGGCCACAGAGAAGCACGGGGAAGCCGTGTGTACACACGGCTCTCCCCGTTCTTCCGCTCCAGGGACGGATCGCCGCACTCCAGCGGCGATCGGGTCTGCGAATCCCGCGGTCCCGGAGCTTCCGACCGGGGTCGCGGGCGCGCGCCGGGGGCGCGCGCCCGCGACCCACGGCTGGGTACTAAAATCAACGTATATATACGTTGATGTGCCCAGCCGTGCCATTCTGCCAACGTAAATGTGCAGTAGGCGGTCCTTAAGTGGTTAAAGACGTTATCAGAGGTATAGACACCCAGCAGGTACAATATTTAAAGGATTTTTTTTTTATTTAAGCATCATTAAAATAATTGCTCCTGGAGCAGTGATTTTAATGATGCTTAAATAAAAATAAAAAAATTCCTTTAAATATTGTACCTGCTGGGTGTCTATAGTTTGCCTGTGAAAACGTCTTTGAGAACCCGGGTCTTGCCCGAAGGAACATGTATCAATGGAAAAAAAGTTTTAAAACTGTAGTTTTTTCAGGAGTCCTGCTCCTGAAAAATGACAGTTTTTAAAACTTTTTTCCATTGATACATGTTCCCTTGCGCAAGACCCGGGTTCTCAAAGATGTTTCACGACAATGACTTGCATTTTAGGCTTTAAAATGAGCACTTTTGAATTCGAACGTTTAAGTCCCATAGACTTCAATGGGGTTCTAAATGTTCGTGCGAACGTTCGGTCCGTTCGACGGTTCTGGTGCGAACCGAGCGCGGGGGTGTTCGGCTCATCCTAGTTCTGACCAATATTGGAGCTCTCAGGAGCTGAAGGAGTTAGTTAAATGCACGCATGAGGTCCACACTTGTTGTACAGCGGGACCCCGTTCTGACACTGGGAGTGAGGTGGCAGAGGAAAACTGGACTGGTGGAGCAGCACACATTCTCCACAGTGTCCCCTCTAAATGCTACATTCTGGAAGACAGGGTAGCGCAGCAACACGGGATAGAGTTTTTACAGAATGAATCTGTATGTTGACTTTCACATGAACGAGCCCCTGCCTGGTCCCGGGCGTTGGTGATTGCATACATGTGAAGTGGTGCCCCAATGTACATGACAAGCAGGCCCTGCCCACAATTAGTGCTACTTGAACTACAGTAGGAGAGGAAAAAAGTGACTACAAATAAATATGCAAATACATAGCAGACAAATTAACTGGCTATTGTGTTCCGTTTTGGATTCAGAGACTTGAAACAAGATGTCAATATAGTAATTTAAAAGGGAGTCTATATATTAAATATATTTTCTTAAGAACTTTTTTACTTTTTTTTTGCACAACTATAAAAATACAAGTACATCTTTGTGCATGTTGAAGTTTGGCACAGTGCTGAATTTTCTGCATATTATACTTATGGACATTTATAAACAGTGCGTTATACCTATTGTCCTATGAAAGTACATAATTTCTCTGTGTTAATGGCAGAAAAAAACAAATGTTTTAGGCTATTTTCCCTCCATGAATGTGTTTTTCAATTATACAAGGTAGAGTGAATCAGGAAAATGTTGCATTATGATCACTACATGGAGCTGACAATCATAGGAACTACAAATTTATGTACTATACTCATCAGTAAGTATTCCTTACAATTTCCTTTTCAACTGCCAGTGAAGTATAAATAGATGATATGAAAAACATTTAACCAGCATTTGGTACAGTTTAGAAATTACATCATGGACATTTGCAGTGGCAGCTTGTCAGGGGATTTATAGTATCTTGCCTAGGACAGTCTTTGTAAATATGGGAGAGCTGAAAATGAAGCAGCACTCAGCATAGTTAGAGGCACTACTGATAGTATAGAGAGTTCTCATAAACATGACTCACCCAATAATTGAATCCTGTACGGAGCTATTTCATGCAACAGTTATACAGAGCAGACAGAACAGTGATGGGCATTCCCATTATTTGTGTGCTTCCTGATTGGAATGAGGTGAAGATGGCTTCCCTGCATTATGGCAAATTGATGCATCAGATGCATTAGATAGTAGTACTCTGTGGCGGCTGGTGCTAAAAAAATTTGGGGGGCGCAAACAAACTGAAAAAAAAAACACCCACCAGCAATCAAATGCAGCCACTGTGCCATCAATTGCTGCCACAGTGCCCATCAAACCCAGCCACTGCGCCCATCAATTGCTGCCGCTGTGCCATCAAACACAGCCATTGTGCCCATCAAACGCAGCCACTGTGCCCATTAGACGCAGCCACTGTGCCATCAAACGCAGTGCCCATCAAACACATTCACTGCCTTATAAATTGCCGTCACTGTGCTTTCAAATGCAGCTACTGTGCCCATCAAGCACAGCCACTGTCCCATAAATTGCCATCACTGTGCCTTCAAACGCAGCTACTGTTCCCATCAAATGCTGCCAATTGCATCCCCCGCCCGGCACTTACCTGTCTCAGTGGGGCAGCGGGTCACCGCAGCGGTGTCCTCCATGCTCCTCGATGTCTTCTCCTGTCCTCTCTTCCTATCCTCTGCTATGATTGGATGCCTGATAGGCGTCCAATCACAGCGCTTCTTGTTTCAGCCAATCAGGTGACAGGTAACCCGAGCACCTGATTGGCTGAGAGGCGGTTCAGTGTTAGGAAAGCGAATATTTATTTTCTTTCCTAACACAACGCTGAGTGAACAGTGAGCGCCCAACATGGCACCTGCTGCTCACTTTTTTGAATGCCTATTAGAGCCTATGGTTCTAATCAGGTGCTTCCAAAGAATACCCTGCGACTGTAATTCAGGTGCCCATCGCCCGAAAAGGGGCCAGGCACCTGAATAGGGGGTGGCAGCAGCAACCATAGATAGATTCATGCAATGCATGAATCTATCTATGGTGATAGAGGGACGACAGGAGAGAGGGGTGGCTCCTGTGCGTCCTTTATGGATGCACTGGCACTGCTAGTACTTGTTATTAACCCCCCTGTTTGCAATATAGGGTTATAAACATTTTTTAAAAGGTTGTGCACTTAACCCATTTTTAGTTAGTTATGGATAATGGCCTTTTGGAAACATGTATCTTCTTTTTTTTTTGGAACACAGAGAGATTCACCAGTATTTTATGAATATAATTGGTTTTGTAGTTTTGTGAATATTAAGGCACTTTGTGGTTTCTGGAAGTACCTGAGTTAGTCCATAAATTATTCTTTATGTTCCTGTGGATCAATTTTGAGCTCAGGCCTCGACTGTAAACAGGATATTAACTTCTCTCCAAGGCAAGATTAAGTCCTGACTAGGGATGATCTTCAGGTGTGGGATAATGCTTCTATAGCAAGCAAATAGCAAACACTATTGATGCATTCCTGGCCATTTAACTTGAACTGTGGTCAGAAAGCTTAGAAGGACCAATAATAGGGTGATTTCATATGTGCAAGACCACCCCTATAAAATGCATGCTCTCCAGCAGCCTTAAGTCAGTGTGTGGAGACTTGTAGTAGATATGGAGAGTTGACAGAGTTTTTGCAGAGATAGATATTCTTTGTCTACTGCCTTTATCCATGTAAAGCAGAGACAACAGCAGGCAAAGGTGGACTACATGGAGGAGGATTGAGGACTTTCGGCGGGACCGGTGCAAGGTTTCCTGTTCACACAGGCTAAGGCTGCCTTTCCCCTGACACAGTTAATCAGCTCACTTTTATAAAAATTAATCAGTTCAGGATCAGCAACAGTTGCAAACCCCTATAGCTAATGCTAATGAATACAGTTTCCTTGTAATCTTCCCACCTGAAAAAATAATACCTTTCACCAATACCAACTCCTGCCACTGCTGCCTGCCTGCCACCATTGTCTATCCAGGTCACCTTTGCTGGCTTGCTACTGTCACCATCATCTGCTGCTGCCACTACTGGCCTAACCAGTTACCAGCTGCTGTCACCTCTGCTTGCCTGCCACCATTACCATATACTGCAATCGCTGCTGAACTGCCACTGTTACCAGCTCAAAAAAATGCGAATTTTCGCCAATGCGAATTTTCGCCAACGCAATTTTTTTTTTTTTTATAAAATATCACTAATAATCGATATTTACGAATATTCGGTAGATTTTATAAAAAAAAAAAAAAGCGAAATTTCGCATATTCGATCGCGAATATTCGTTAATATCGAATATTCGTGATATTTAAAAAAAAAAATTGCGAATTTTCGCCAATGCGAAATTTCACTAATGCGAAATTTCGCGATTTTTTTTTTTTATAAAATATCACGAATATTCGATATTTACGAATATTCGCTATATTTTATAAAAAAAAAAAAAGAGCGAAATTTCGCATATGCGAAAGCGAAAATGATTGCGAAATTTCGCTATTTTTTTTTGGATAAAATATCACGAATATTCGATATTTACGAATATTCGCTATATTTTATAAAAAAATTGATTGCGAATTTTATTGCGAAATTTATTGCGAAATTTGAAAAATACGAATATTTGAAAAAGCGAATATTTGCCGCGATATTCGAGTTATTCGCGAATACTCGAATATGCAATATTCGTAGCGAATATTCGCAATGCGAATATTCATGAGCAACACTAGCCACTACTGCTCGTCTGCTTCTATTTGAATCTCCTGCCACCACTGGTCTGCCATCAATACTAACTCCTGCCACCACTGCTGACTTGTCAACATTACCATGTTCTTCCATCCATCTGATCTGCCACAATTACCATCTTCTGCCCTATTGTGAAAGTGCCACACGTCATTTTTCTTCAGCTGGGCCTCAGCTTCCTAATTTCTAATGTTTGATGCATTGTAAATCATCTTTCCTGTCTCCTAGTATGAGACCTATTACACTGCTCCAGCAATCAAAGAATATTTATCAGTATTGTCTCTCTGAAATACACTATCATTTTGGTTTACTGGAAAAAAACATGCCTTGTCATTTCCTATTAGATTGTGGCCTC
This sequence comes from Rana kukunoris, assembly GCA_029574335.1. Lineage (NCBI taxonomy): Eukaryota > Metazoa > Chordata > Amphibia > Anura > Ranidae > Rana > Rana kukunoris. Next base: position 118,966,556 of record CM056053.1, read on the forward strand.
ATAAAGCTGCTTACATACTTTCCAGTAAATGTATAATATGTGTGACTATTATCTCTGAAATCATTTTTATTTCTTTACTAAACTTTACTAGTCTCTTCCTCTGAAGTTGCAGCCTAGTAATAAGGCTGACATAGTGTGCATCAAGTAATTATAATATTTCAATTTTTTGGATTGTGTCTAAAAAAAAATACACATAGCACCCTCACTGTTGCTAGTGTAGGTAAATTTAGTCTGGGTCCCCTGTAGGCAGAGGAGCATGTGTTAATTGTGCTTAGGAGACTTTGCTGTGCTTCACATGCTGTGGCTCTGTTACCTCCGTCTGTCTTCTGGAATTCTCTAGATATTTCCAGAACATAGTGGGTGGAGGGACAGGGTCAGCAGCCTGAATATTTATGGACTTTCCACCAATCCCTGGGATTGCAAGGCCCAGAAAGTGGGTAGACTGCCCATAAATACTCAGGAGCCTGGCAGTCTGGGTGGGGAGTTCATATTCCAGACATCTGGAGGTGACCCCTGTGCTGGGGGCTCTGCCCCTGGTATAAATGAGAAGGAAGGAGAGCATAGGAGAGAGGGAGCATTGGAAAAGCTTAAAGTCATCACCATTATCTCAGCTAGGCTTAGTTGCAGACTCCAAGCCAAGCCAGGAACAGCTTGCACAGGAAGAGGCCAGTGCAGCAGCATTCTGGATTTAAGAAATTACATACAGGGGATTGAGTGAGTACAAAGCACCATCACATCCAAAGCCACAGATAAGACAGTATAGTGCAGTGCAAGTCCGCCACAAGCACCCCAATACCTCTACTTTGGGCCTAGAGCAGCCAGGTACCATGCAGGTACTGATCAGTCAGTGAGCAGTCAGTGAGGCAGGTGGATTAGCTACAGGAGCTCCAATCGGCGCACGTCTCCTAGGAGTAGGAGCGTGTGTGCTTTAGCTCCAGGCAGGCGTAGGAGGCAGACAGGTAGAGTCCCTCCCAGCCCTGCTAGCCTAGTCCACACTCCAGTTTTCCAGCCCTGGAATGTCCTGTGCCCCAGTCTGATCTCACCTCTCCGCTCCTCCAGCTCAGCTCCCTGGCTCTCCGCAGGTAAGAGCCCTCCACCAATGCTGCTGACGGCCGTCCTTTTCAGGATAAAGCCACAGCAATACGGATCTCCATCGTGCCTTTCTTTGACCCCCTGCACTCCCACACCTCCATCTTCTTCAGGGGCCCCCTCCCGCCACCTTCCCGCGGAAATTTCCGCCGTTCTGGGGCTTTTTTGAGAGCACCGCGCCAGGCCGCCCTGAATCGCGGGGCCGCGGTCTAGGAAAGACCGCGGCTTCACTTGCGGCCTAACGGCGCGCCGCTCCCCACGCCTCTGCTGTCCTCATCCAGCTTCCAGGGAACCCCCCTCACCCCAGAAGGACAGTCACTCGGCCCTGCTTTCACCTTCCCACCCCCCAATTCTTTGAGAAGCACCCTATCAGTCAGCCCACATCCCACCGCCTGAGCAGGCAGCCATCCCACCAGACCAGTAACAGGGTCACCCTCTCAGCCCCAGCCCCCCCCGTCTTTCCAACGTACAGAAGCTTGATCCAGGGGTTACCCGATCGCCTCTTACAGGGGTCAGGAAGGAATTTTTTCCCTACCGGAGCATATTGGCCGAGCGCCGCCAGGGTTTTTTGCCTTCCTCTGGACCAAGCCAGGAGAGAGGAGTTAGCCAATTCCTCTCCCCACTGCCCCAAAATCTCCCCCTCCCCCCCCCGGTGTATTGGTGATCATGGCATGTCGGCAATATTCTGCCAAAACCATGTGGAGTTTGAGGCAATGCGCCGCAATACTGCCAGCCATCACCAAAAAAGCCCTAAGAATTGAGCAACTATTGAGAATCGATCATAGATCGACGGTCAGACATTTCAGCCATTTACCCCAGCTCAAGCACATATCATGTGCTCTGATTAACACAAGATCGGCAGTAAAACACTGACTAGAAATCCGCGACTTCATTCAACAAAATGATCTAGACTGTCTCTTTATTACAGAGAGCTGGCTCACAGCCGACTGTAACACCATTCTAGGAGAACTGGTGCCAGAAAATTACCGTATTATCACGGAAAACAGAATAGGGCAAAGAGGAGGCGGCCTGGCGGTGATCCACAAGACTCACCTTATGATCACCAAACCAGTCCGCCAAAACCCTCTTCCATTCATGGAAACCCTTACTCTGCAACTGCAAGCAAATTCAAAGGAGACCGTCCACATTCTGCTCTGCTATAGGCCGCCCGGCCCAAAATCGCAGCTGCTATCATTATTTCTTCTCCACTTACACCCTCAACAGCAAACATCTTTTGCTGCTCGGGGATTTTAATCTCTGGGCCAACTCCTCACAAGACCCCATTGCCGACGCCTGTATTGATCACCTGGAAGGATTAGGATTACAGCAACTAGTATGTGGGCCCTCACATGCTTCAGGTCACACACTTGATCTTATTTTCAGACAAGCTCTGGAAATAAACATTTTGGAAAATGAAAAGTTGCCATGGACAGATCACCATGCAATTATATTCAGTATTTCCACCATCCCCCCCGCAACAAAAACATCAAATCCAGTGACAACACACTGGACTAGATGTCAGAAGAAGCTCCACTCGGAACTCTTCAAAACTACTTTAAGGAAGAAAATAGAAACAACTCAGCCGCATCAAACGGCCGTTGAAGCCATAAACTCATTGGAAGCCATAAACTCGGCCATGCTACAGTCAGCCGACTTGGTAGCGCCGAAACGAATAACCCGCATTCGGAAAAACCCGCATTCGGAAAAAAAACAACCGCAGCTGGTTTAACAACCAGCTGTCGTTACTGAAGCAAGAACGCAGAAGGGCAGAATCTGCCTGGAAAAGATGTTCTTCAGAGCTAAACCTATCCATCTACAATGCGACTACAAGAAAATACCACAAAGGAATTTTCCAAGCCAAGAAAAAGTATTTTTCGGAGGCTATCAACGGTGCCCTAAACCGCCCCCGCGAACTCTTCAAGGTGGTCACCCAGACCATGAAACCAGGTTGCATTGAAGCCCCCAGTTCGGACACACAAGAATTTTGTGATGAACTATCGGATTACTTCATTAATAAAATCGAGGCAATCCGTGAAAGCATTCAGCAAAACAATTCCCCCCTTAGCCCCCCCTGCAGCCTCTCACACAGCACCCATAGTAATTCTCCTATATCAGGTAAGTTTACCCTGGGACCCATCTCCATTGAGACCACCAAGAATATCATTGGCGCTTTGCGTAATGGCACAGCGCCAAATGACATTATCCCCACAAAACTGCTGAAGGAATGCGCCTACATCCTGGCTCCTCCCATCACGCAGCTTATCAACCAGTCTTTCTTGGAGGGCATAGTGCCCTCACAGTTGAAAGAGGGTATAATCCAACCCATCATGAAGAAACCCTCCCTGGACCCCAAGGACCCACTCCACCGCCGTCCCATAACAAGCCTCAACGTACTCTCAAAGATAATGGAAAAAATTGTGGTACAACAGCTGCAACAGCATCTAGATACCTACAAGCTACTTGACCCATTGCAATCATGCTTCCGTCCCGGACACGGGACGGAAACAGCATTGCTGAATGTATGGGACGATGTTCTCAAGGCCGCAGATGAAGGAGAATCTTGTCTTCTAGTTCTGTTGGACCTAAGTGCCGCTTTCGACACTGTAGACCACAAACTGTTGCTGACTCGGCTTGCTGAAGTAGCCAGAGTCGCAGAAGGCGATTTATCTTGGTTCTCCTCTTTTCTGGAAAACCGATCGCAAACAGTGAAGTTAGGACCTTTTACGTCTGAGAAACGCACAGTAACATGCGGAGTCCCTCAAGGATCGCCTCTGTCACCAGTGCTGTTTAACATATATCTTCGTCCTCTTTTTGAGATTATCAGCAGCCAAAAACTGCTCTACCACTCATATGCAGATGATACGCAACTGTATTTCCGCATCTGCAATAGACAGGATCACCACCTCAATCTAGAGACATGCCTCTCTTTGATAGAGGACTGGATGACAGAGTTATCTTAAACTCAATGGAGCGAAAACAGAACTTCTCCTGTTTCACGCCAAGCGTAGGAATCAACTTTCAACAGCGTGGACCCCCCCCCCACCTATTTTGGGCAAGCTCATCACCCCTAGCGCCAAAGTCAAAAGCCTAGGGGTCATTTTTGACTCCTTTATGACAGTGGACGCACAAATAGGGTCAGTAGTCAGCGGATCTCACTATCTACTGCGCCTACTACGCAGACTCACTCCGTTCATCCCTAAAGAAGATTTAGCGGTCGTGGTGGGAGCAATTGTAAACTCCAGGCTGGATTATGCAAATGCCCTTTACCTCGGACTCCCCAAGTACCAAATCGCTCGTCTGCAAGTCGTTCAGAATACGGCCGCCAGACTTGTGACAGGGAAAAAACCCTGGGAATCTATCTCACCTTCACTGCGAGCCCTTCATTGGCTGCCAGTTAAAGACAGAATTGCTTTTAAAGCTCTCTGTCTTACGCATAGATGTGTCCATGGAAATGCCCCCCTCTATTTATGCGAAATAATAAAAGCGCATAACCCCAATCGCGGTTTGCGATCCACGAATCAGAACCTGCTCCAGGTTCCGAAAGCCAACTTCAACAGATTTTTTGGGAATGTTTGCCTTACTGTTTCAGCTGCATTATTACCCACACTAGTGTGCAACACAGTTCAGTTAGATTTTAGCATCCAGAGACCTTGTAAAAACCTTCTTGGTCTCAGCCTCTAAAACTGAGGCCTAATAAAAAGGCTTGTGGGGGATGAGACCCCCAAAAGCATCCTCCCCATGTTGAGGGCATGTAACCTGGTATGGTTCAGGAGGGGGGGCACTCTCTTGTCCCCCCTCTTTTCCTGCGGCCTGCCAGGTTGCATGCTCGGATAAAGGGTCTGGTATGGATTTTTGGGGGGAACTCCACGCCATTTTTTTTATTTGCAACAGGGTTCCCCTTAATATACATACCAGACGTGAAGGGCCTGTTAATTGAATTTGGGGGGACCCCCACGCATTATTTTTCTTTTATTAGTGACTTTTCTCTGTATTGCCGGGAGCCAACAATTCACTATAGCGGCGAGTACTTTTAAATTACTTTTTTCCTTCAGAAATGACATTTTGTGCAGGGAGCAGTTCTAAGCACAGGAAACAAGCGCTACTTTACAGGCATACTATACACACCCCCGGTACAAAATTTAAAGGAATATTTCACTTTTGTTTTTTATGTTCAAGTCCCATAGACTTTAACGGTGTTAGGATGTTCAAACTAATTTATTGCCTGTTCACAAGTTCTGATGCGAACCGAACTGGGGGGTGTTTGGCTCATCCCTACCCATGACCCCTTTTCAGAAAGTAGAGGTATTTGCTATGAGGCATGGTGGGTATTCTGCAGATCTCACTTTTTGTCACAATGTTTTGAAAATTGAAAAAGAAAAGAAAAAAATCCTTTTCTTTCTCTATATTGCCAAAAAAAAGAAAACATCCAGAATATGTAGACATGGATGTGTGTGAGTACTCTAATTTTGGTTTAGCGCAGTATTTTTCCTCCCTTCTCACATTGCAAAGAATAACCAATCACATGCAAGTAAAAAAAAAAAAAAAAAAGTTTTTTTTCTTGCCTATGATAGGATGATGGAAGTCAAACTTGGGGAACATTCCTTTGCAGAGTGCAGCTGCACTTGCAAAGTGAATAGTCTACTTGCCTTGATATATATATGTATGCATATAGCAAACTAATAATATTTCCAGGGATTAAGAGAAACGATGATAGAGCTGTATATAGACAGCTTAAAGTTGAGTTTCCATCCCAATTTTTTTTTCATTATTGTGCTCATTAGACCTAAAAAAAAAAAAAAAATGTTTTACTCACCTGGAAATGCCTGTTGCTATGCGGTCCCACGAAATCTGCCTTTGGAGTCACCTAGGATTCTGACATTATCTCCCTCTAATTCTCCTGGGAAATGTGTGTCATCATTTCCCAGGATGCAGTGCATTACCCAATTATCACTCCCCATCCAAGACTTCCAGGAAGTAAGTGCTTGTGGGCTTCACAATGCCCACAAGAAAAATGACAACGGTGTGGACATAGTTTTATAAATTATCTTTTTTGAATAACTATGCGGAGTGGCGGCGGTTAGTAAAATAGCAAGTGACCGTATTTATATTATAAAAACGCATGATGAAAGGACATACATTTAAAAAAATGCTAATTGTGGTTGGAACCCTGCTTTAAAGTATAACTTCATTACCATTGGGAAAAAAAAAATCTCTTTGGGTAATTTATGTACTTTGCAAGGGTCTTAAAGTGGTTGTAAACCTCAGATATAAAATATGAACAAAGCGCATCCTTTCATAGTGTGTTCTTCTTTCACTTAATAGCATTAAGTGTTATTTCTGTCTGCTACTTTATTCCTCTGCTATCAGAGTGAACAACTTCTGACAAGCTTTGCTGACGCCAAGAGAAAAAAAGGTGACAAGGGAGGGAGCTCCAGCTGATTGACATCCTCAGCTCTGTTCTTGTGTGCTGTGCGAAGGGGGGGGGGTTGTCCCTTGCTTCCAATCAGCTCTCAGATTTCTCCTCATTGAGCTCTGCAGTATGTAATTTCAGCTCTCCGCCCCCGTTCCTGACAGCACAGGCAAGCTTAATCAATTCTGGAGTTTGAACATCTGTAGTGAATTAAAGACTGCAGATAAACAGGTACAACCGGTACTACTCGAGGCCAATCACTTTACTTGGTATATGTGAGGGTTTCCAACACTTTGTAGCAGATACCCACCTTTTTATGTGTTTAAGAAAAGGTTGTTGTTCCAAAATGTCCTATCAAGATTCCTAAATGCAAGGGTCTAGTTTATTTTAACCACCCAGTGCCCAGTGCACTACAGCCAGTTTTTAATGAGCATTTGGCCCGCGTGTATTCAGTTTGATTTACCAAAGACAAATAAACTATTCGCTGTGCAAAGGAAGCCACCTCATTCACTAAGTTCTGGGGATAATTCCCTTGCAACGTGAAACTTACTTTGTAAAGTGAACAGTCTATTTCCTTTAGTAAATCAAACCCATAGTTTTCACCAGGAGTACAAGATCCATGGTGATAAGTGACAATATTGTATAACAACTTGAAAACCAAGAGCTTCAATATCAGCAAGTGCTTAAAAATGGAACTTCAGGCTGAGTTCACACCATTGCAAATGGGATTCAGGATCCCTGCTTCCAATTCACAATAGCAGGAGATTTTGACCGGCTCTTTATGGAGTTGGTTCACATATCTCCGCAGCGGGTCTGGTGCATTTTGCACAAAAACGTTGTGTGTCTTTTGGTCCGTTTCAGGTCTGAATTCAGCCCAAAATTCGGACTGAAATCAGACCTAAAATGGTAAACCAGCACGCACCGGACCCCTGCTGTGAGACGCATGCAGCTTATATGTGCACTGAGCCTTAGAGCAGGATGATAAGATATTGCTTCCTCTAAACGCCAAAATGCACTTTATGATGCCATACTGTATGTCTTTTTTTTCTACTTTTATCTTGTATTATCATCTGTAAAGAACTGGGTATTCTGCCACTCATCTTTTTTGTGTTTCCCTTCTTGTTTTATAACCCTACCTGCAAGTTCAGATCTGTGGTAAGGTTGATAGGCATGTGGCTCCATAGTGCCTGATGTCCCACAGTCAACTTGTGATGTCAAAGGCTGACAGGCCACCATGTCCAACCCTCTAGGAAGTGATTGACAGTGGCTCTGAGCAGAAACCCTGCTTTCCAATGCTAGACGACACTCTATGATAAGGAGAGAGGAGCAAATGCTTAGCAAAGATGCAAAGGAGCTGTAGTAGTCACATCAGTAAAAGAAAAAAGATGACATGTGTACACTTGAAAATTAAATTAAATAGGTGATATTTTTGTAGCGCTACCCCATTCAGGAGTGGCTGAGTATAAGTGGGATCGGCGTGTTGTGTTACCTGGCAGGTGTCTAGGGGTGATACTTGTGAGTTGAGGAGAGGAGAGCGAATGTCCAGTCCTTAGTTGGATTTTCTTCAATGCTTTATTCCAAGGCCCAACATAGCCTTCATCAACATAGTATAGGATAGGAAAGTTTGATGAGGAGAGAGAGAGAGAGAGCTTAAGTATCAGGCTTTGGATATTGAAAAATGAAAGAGCAATCTTACTCTAAGTAGTAATGAACTCAGTTCGTCACCACTCTAGTTGGAAAGGGTAAAGTGCTCCTGGACAGGTCTCTGCCACAGGCCTCGCATCCGGAACGCCACTTGTAAGTGCTGGGAGGACCAGGCCTCTCGTTCGTTCAAGCCCTATTGGATCACCTGCCTCTGGGTTCTCCTCAAGCCGATCCCCCACTGTACAGCTTCCAGCCTGGGATCCTTCTAGAAAAGGTTTGGGACCCAGCAGTTTCAAGGATACCTCTCCACGTTAGAGTGAAGCTCCGCATGGTGCGCAACTTAGGTCAGGTAGGCCATGGCTGCGGGGTCCATGGATGCGCGCACCCTGAAGGTGGATGCCACACCAGGAACTCGGACCCCGCAGGAAACAAGAACGGCCCTCAGGCCAAGGCGGCTGCACCAGATATAGCCTCCCTCAGCATGCCCCGACGAGGGAACCAACCCCTCTGATTGGCTGCTGAGGAAAACGAGTCTGCCAGAACCCCTCTAGCGCCAACTGCCGCCCAGGGGTAAACACACACCCCTGGAGCGCAGACCGACCCACAGGATAGTCCAGGAATTGGCAGCAGCCCAATTTTACAAATTGCGAATAGGAGCCATGTAACTCTCCCAGTCCCCACTAACTTTAGCATAACACCCCCACAAATAGCAAGGGGGCGCTACATTTTGATTACTAGTATGGATTGCAATAGGGATAGGTGATTTTTGCTACTAGCATGGAATTTCAGCAGGGGTAGTAAACTGAGTTTGACTCCTCTTACACTTTAACATGTTAAAGATTATAATGTATTTTGGGATTTCATCTACTTTAACTTACTTTCCTGTCTCATCTTAGACATACACTCTTCCAGACCATTTAAAAAAATAAAAGTTTTTTTTACAATTTTCTACTTCCATTAGGTTAGGGTTTAATGTTCTGGACGACCTTCTAAGCACCGCACAATTAGTGTATTACCACAAATTATTTAATATACTCCATATTGTGCTCTTTGTATTGCAGACATACAATGGAAATTCTAAAACCCTGACAATTTACAGGATATCTCAAACCATCTGAGCGTGATTGGTTATTAAGTCTTATCATTAGATGAAATAGAAGAATACAGACATGGAAAAGATGTTAAAAGCTTAACGAAGTCAGGCAAAACCTGAAAGACATTTTAAAGAAAGTGTTTTTGATTTATTTAGGACAAGAGTAACATCACTGATGTGGCCTCTGTTATCCAAGGCATAATTCAATAGAGATCTATAGAGGTTTGCTCCCCAAGCTGTAATGAGTTTTAAAACATGTCCTTACTAACCTTTGTAACTACAGCCACTGGGGATTATTTACTAAAGCTGGAGAGTGAAAACTCAGACCTACTTTTCATATAAACCACTACCCCCATAGGAACCGCTAAGTTGATGCCCAGAGTTATTTTATAAATAATTGCCCCACAGCCAGGCACACAATTCCGATCACTCTTCAGACTCATTAACCAGTCTAGGGGTGTTTTTGGATGCTTTAATGAAACCTTGACCAAAGATAGGTAGTGGGTAATTGTAAGATACAGTAACACTGAGTTGCAATTTGAGAACTTTCTTCTTTAGACCTGTGAGCCAGGTCCTTGCACAAGTAAATGCTGGACTAAGCTTTGTAGTAGCAGGCTGAGGAGAATGATCTTCCTCTTTAACCACTTCCTTACTGGGCATGTATACCCCCTTCCTGACCAGGTGAAATTTCAGCTTGCGGCACTGTGTCGCTTTAACTGACAATTGCGCGGTCGTGCGACGTGGCTCCCAAACAAAATTGGCGTCCATTTTCCCCACAAATAGAGCTTTCTTTTGGTGGTATTTGGTCACCTCTGCGGTTTTTATTTTTTGCGCTATAAACAAAAAAGGGCGACAATTTTGAAAAAAAATACAATATTTTTTACTTGTTGCTATAAAAAATAGCCCAATTTAAACAAAAAAAATTCAGTTTAGGCCGATACTTCTACATATTTTTGGTAAAAAAAAAAAGAAAATCGCAATAAGCGACTGGTTTGCGCAAAAGTTATAGCGCCTACAAAATAAGGGACAGAATTATTATTTTTTATTATTTTATTTTTTTTACTAGTAATGGCGGCGATCTGCGATTTTTATTGTGACTGCGACATCATGGTGGACACATCGGACACTTTTGACACATTTTTGGCACCATTCACATTTATACTGCAATCAGTGCTATAAATATGCACTAATTACTGTATAAATGTGACTGGCAGGGAAGGGGTTAACACTAGGGGGTGAGGAAGGGGTTAATGTGTATCCTGCATTGTGTTCTAACTGTGGGGGGAGGGGGGGTGACTGGGGGGTGACCGATCTGTGTCCCTATGTACAAGGGACACAAAATCGGTCTCCTCCTCTCCAGAGACAGGACGCTGTCTCTGTGTAAAACGGCAATGAGAGATGATCTCATATGTTTACATATGAGATCATCTCTCATTCGCCCACAGATCGCATCGCAAACGGCCACTCTCATTGGCCGTTCGTGGCGATCTGTGATTCACTGTGTCCAAGGGACACGGCCAGTACACAAGTTCCCTGCTGCGCGCTCTGGAGTGCGTGCTGGGAACAAAGAAAGGGGCTGCCGTGAAAACACGGCGGCCTGGAGAATTAGAACCACCCTGCGGCCGCATATAGTTGTACGGCCGTAGGGAAGTGGTTAAAATCCAAGCAATCCAAGTCTTTTAACTAAAAATTAAATAGACTGATCTCTTCAGGACAGCAGACACAATGGGGGTTATTTACAAAAGGCAAATCCATTTTACATGTCCCCCTTAGTTCTGTCACTGTAGATCAGAGCGGGACATGCAAGTAAAATAAAAAACAGCATTTTAGCTTGCACATGATTGGATGATAAAATCAGCAGAGCTTCCCCTCATTTCAGATCCCCCCCTCCGATCTACAGAGACTGCACTTACAAGTGTACTCGTAGTGCAAAGTGGATGTACATTTCGTAAATAACCCCCACAGTCCCTTTTAACCACTTCAGCTCTCAAACCTGTTTACCCTCTATGAACCAGACCATATTTTCACAATTTCTCTGTCTATTCATGAGTTTAAAACTTTGTAAAGACGTATGATACAGAATTGACACATAAATAGTTTTTTTTGGGACAAAACATGCTTTCTTTTGATCCTTAGCTCCTTTGAGAATTTTTTACAATGTATTTGCATTTAAATGATAACATATATATATGAAAATTGGAAAAAAATTGATTTTTTTTCAAGTTTGATCAGTAATATTTTGAACACAAGTACCATTACTTTGGGGGAAACATATATATTTTATTCTGCTGCTTGTTCTACATGCTGCAACATTAAATTTACATTTTTGGTACAAAGCATGTTAAAGTTATTTACAAAATAAATAAAGTTATTTTTTTGCACATATTACATTTTTTTCATAATGCATTAGTAATTTAAATTTCTTACTGAATTAAAATAAAACAGATATACCCTAAACCACATATTTTTAAACAGTAAACCCTTAAAGGGTTTGTAAAGGAATTTCTTTTTTTTTATCCTAATAGCTTCCTTTACCTTAAGCGCTGTTTTCATGTCCTCATTGTTTGTTTTTGCTCTCAAGTTACTGTATTTCTTCTCTGATCTCCACACTTCCTGGTTGTCTGTTTCCTGATAACCACAGTACTGGGAGCTTTCTCTCTGTGGCCACTAATCAAGGAGGTGTGATTGCTGTGTGTTTAAAAACCCACAGCACCAATCAGTTTCATTTTCCAAACCATCACTGCCAAGGCTGGACTGGGACAGAAAGTTGGCCCTGGACTTCTTTCAGACTGGCCCACTTTGACAGGTCTCTCCCATGGCGGCCATACAACTCCTGCAACCCCCCCGGCCACCCAAGCCCCCTCTCCCCCTTCACTAGCCATTTTACTTTATTAGAGTAGAACGGCTGGTACTGGTACTCTTATAGGCAGTACCAGTGGGGAAGCTAGACATTATTTCACCCGGGGCAAAGAATCAGTTCGGTGCCCCCCCTTATGGGACAAGATTAGGCAGAAGGGAGAAGCTTCCAGGCCATAGCTGTTGAGTCAGCTGTCTGTCCCCTCCCCCTGCTCCTGTAGTCCCCCCCTGCTCCTTTGGTCCTCCCCCTGCTTCTTTGTTCCCCCCCAGGTGAGAGGAGGTGAGCGCTGTGGGAAAGGATAGACAGAGGAGCGGATGGGGGTGGCGGTCCACTGTTAATGAAGCCGGCCCACTGAGCCATCGGCCCACCGGGAAACTCCCTGTAGTCCCAATGGCCAGTCCATCCCTGATCACTGCCCTGTATTGGCTCTGTGGCTCTGTACAGCAGAGAAGCAGGAAACATGCAAAAACTAAACTAGAAACTAGAGGTACATTATATGATTGATTTTTATCTATTTTAATCGTTTTTTAAAAGGAATCAGTTAACTATTATGTCTCTATACCCTGTAAACAGTCATTTCAGCAACAAATAATTTGAAATAGAAACATGTAACAGGAGATGAAACTGTTAAATACTGCTTATACAGGGTTGAAATAAATGGGTTAAGTAGTAAAATAATGTCCTGGTTAATCAACAGTTGTCTATTTCCCTGTACACAATGTAAACATTTTTCTGTGTTATCTGCAGCTCTCTCACTCACAGATACTGTCTGTCAGGGAAGGAGAAGATAAGACAGCTAGTGTATTACTTGTGTTAATGTTTACAAATGTTACATTAAATGATCACTGTGATGGTCTGTCACAGTGGTCATTTAGTGAGGAAGGCTTTTAGACTGGCTCCCAATCATAGGACTGGGAGCTCATCTTTCTAAAGACACAGGGTTTCAAGGGAGGGGAGATGAGAAACTGCAGGCAGTACAGGATACGCCTTGTGTACAGAGGAGGGGATTTTAAGGATGTGTATAACATCCCCAAAGTGGGCATCTGGTTAAACCTGCTGACTCTCGCATAAGAGGGATGGCACTAGCACATAGTCTCTAGGATTTCTCATATCAGTCTGTACTCACTAATAGTGATGAACGGAATACGCCATATTCGATTTCGCGATATTTCACGAATATATAGAAGAATATTCGCAAAATATTCGGTAATATCGAATATTCGTGATATTTTATCAAAAAAAAAAAAATGTTGCGAAATTTCGCTAATGCGAAATTTCGCTAATGCGAATGCGAAATTGATTGCGAAATTCTCGTCAACACGCAAAAACCGAGATCATTTCCTGGATTACTAAACTAATATGCACTAAACGCTAACTCTACTTACACAAACTTATATGACTAAACTAAAGCTAATGTTTTTTTTTATACACAAAACACAGAACGGCAGAGAAAGTATTCGCGAATATTCGTAATATGAATATTCGCATCGCGAATATTCGGCAACATAAAAGGATCGCCTCAGCTACTCGGCCCAGGGTCTCTAATCATACCAGCAATGCTTTTAGACGTCGATGTAGATCACTAGGGTGTGATCTGTTTTAAAAATAAATTTGAAAAAATACGAATATTCGCAATAGCGAATATTCACCGCGATATTCGATTTATTCGCGAATACTCAAATATGCAATATACGTAACGAATATTCGCAATGCGAATATTCGTGAGCAACACTACTCACTAATGTCCTTGGACAATTTGTTGCCTCCTTCCCATATCTTCCACAGACACTTTCACCCCATGGTCCTCAGATGACAGCTTCCAGTCAGCTTCAGAAATCTCTCAGCAAAGTAGGCCTCCAGATAGCCCCACTAAGGCCTGAGGCAGGTTTCAGCTGAACTGATGGTGCCTGTTAGGAAGGTCAGAATGTGGCCTGGCTGTCAAGTTCCTAAGCGGGAAGATGTCCAGAGAAGTTGTGAGCTCAATGCTTTTCCTCCTTGTCAGGAACCTGTCCCTGCCGCTAGTTCTGTCCCTTCCAGGTGGGATACCTGTCCCTACTCTACTCACTCACATAAGGCACTGCAAGCCTGGGAGCCAGGGCCTTAAATAGGCTCTGCTTGACCTAAGATCGCTGCTCGAGTCACATTGGGTGGCAACATTCAATAGGATAGCTTTCTCGATGAATCAGGAAACCATAGAGGAACCATGTTCCTCTTGACCTCCTCTACAACTGCAATGCTGCTGTGGATGAGTGCCATCTACAGAGGATAAAGTAGCATATGGCAGAATTGAACCTCTGCTCCCAATTATAGTATTTATACACACTCCCCACGGTCACCTGCGCACCCAGGGATTGGCCAGGGCTGCATAAATACTTAGCTGCTGTTTAGACTCTCTCTTACCACTATGTTTTAGAATATGTCTGGACAAACATTCAATCCTGCAGCCACTGAAACACAGAACAGACCAGAACAATCAAACACAGCTACACACGGTAGTTTTTTGTCTTGGAAGAAAACATTGTTTTTTCTCATGAAAAAAACGATGTTTTTAAAACTTCATTTTAAAAAACGACTTTGCCTACACACCATCGTTTTCTGAAAATGCTCTTGCAAAGCGCGGTTACGTACAACACGTACGACGGCACTCTGTTCCATTCAAGCTCACGTCATAACTTGCTTCTGAGCATGCGCGGGTTAAAAACTTTGTTTTAAACGTCATTTTAGCCCACACACGATCATTTTTTATGACACAAAAAACTACATTTTGAAAAACGACATAAAAAATTGAAGCATGTTCGAATTTTTTTTTGGTCGTTTTTCTGAAGACAAAAAACGACGTAAAGCCCACACGCGATCGTTTTAAATGAAGTTTTTTAAAACGTTGTTTTTTATTTCATCACAAAAAACGACCATGTGTATGCGGCATCAGCCTAAATCAGCATCAGCCTAAATAAGAGAGTGTGAACTTCGATTTCCTCATTTAACCCACCAGGTACTAAAGTCCCAAGAGAATTTATCCAAAAAGATTCCTGCTGACAAAGTCATTTATGACGTTCAGCTCCAGGTAAAGTATCTGGAATGGATTCCAGTACCCACACTTTCAAACCTGAAGTGGATTTCTTATGGTGACAGAGAAAATATCTCAGGACGCTATGATGGTCCAGTCCTTACTCAATAATTCTTCTATGCTCACCGACCCGTGCCTTCAAGGACCTAATGGTCTTCCCCACATAAAAAAGCCCACAAGGGCAGGTAAAGCAATATATGACGTAAATATTGAAAAAGTGTATCTAGTGAATTTAAGCTATAAATTTAAATACCAATGATACAAACAGCGCTCATGTGTGGCTGAACCACATAAGTGAACAAAAACAAATGTGCAAGTAAAAATTAATGTAACATAAACATATGTAAATGAAGAGACCCGTGAATAAATGAATCAAAAAGGTTAAAAATGTCATAAAGTGTCTGAAGAAATGTAACTTCTGTGTTTCTCCAAAGGGCAGTCCTCCACCACACCAGTGTGTTGTTACTCCTCCACCAATAGAATTGGCCACTCACGAGAACTAGTAGCTTTACACTCACGTGTTTGGCACAGCAAGCATGTATTACAAGCCTCAAATCAGTGTTCAGGATTCATATCCACAATATTGAAGCAGTGAAATCCACATGAGTGATAAAAAGAAAAATATAATAGTGTGATATTGCTAAAACAATTTATTAACACACCACATGAACCTACAATGGTTGCACTCACAAAATCAAACTCAAAAACAACCGTGATATAAATCCAAGCAAACTTCCTTGATATTCACAAGCTGATAAACTGTGGTCACGGCGGACCTGTGCAGAAAACCAGGTGTTTCTCACCCCTTCCCCTTTGTTGTAACACCTCCTTCTAGTTGAAAATTGTCTCCTCAAACGCTGGTCACTAGCATAAAGAAACACATGCAGGTTTGTTTCACGTCGGTCTCAAATGATCAAACGATCATTAGTGTAGCCACGCCCCCGACATGTTTCATCATAGATTGACTTATTCATGGGATTGGCTAACTGTTAATAGATGTCCTTCTTAAATATCCTGTCATACACTTAATTAAATTACTTGACACCTGCAGTCCGTGATCCATCCAATCAGATGTCCAGCCGCATTGTGTCAGCCAATGAAAGACAATCCTCCTTCCATGCATCAGGCCAATCACATCAAGATCCCATAAGGGCAGAAGTGATGTCAGGCGGCTCTGTGCAGAGTAAGGGCGGATATCCCCAATGTTAGTGTCAGCCAATCATTGTGCATTGATTGGAATGAAACACCTGCCTCATCACATCCACTGGACCAATCACGCTGAATCCACACGTAGGCAGACTCAGCGTGCGGCGCCACGCAGTGTGAGGGCGGAAGTACTAGGAGGCATGTGAAGGTGGAACACACAATTATCCTCCGCCACGCAAGCCAAATGAAGATTACTGATATTGAAACTAATGTGTAACCGCTACTAAGGTGATTGGAGCTAATCCCACATTTTAATCTAGCAACGTCACCAATGTTAATCAGCCTTATGAATGCCTTGGACTGTATGTCAAATGAAAAAAAGCACACATCCATATATGAACACTGATGGTGAATTTAACATTGCTAAATACAATAAGAGTTAACATAGTGGTGAAATCAAATACATAAAAACATATAAAACACATCCCAATCAAAATATTATATATTAAAATATTAAGTGATGGTGATGTGAGCTAAAAACTTTATCAACTTCGTAATAGAAGTGAATACCTTTAAAAGATACCTCTATACTACCTAAAAAGATAAATTGGATGAATGGTGGAACTCATAAACCTAAAAGTGGACCCCAATAAATTAAGGTCTAACAGGCCATGATGACAGATGGCATAGTCAAAAGTATGAATAATATAACCCAGGGATCCTAGACCTAAAACCTAATCTCTAATCCTGAAGTCTAAGTGGCCGGTACACCAAGGCCCAGTGAATAGATGAATGATTTATCAAAAAAAATTATGAATTATTAATGAAGCAGTTTAGGTCTAGTTCTATGTTTAATACTCATGGAAAGAGGGATTTGAGAAGGAAGATCCATTGAGTTTCTCTTTGTGATAGATCCCTTACCCTATTGGACCCTCTCCAGTTAGGATAAACACAGTCAATGCCACAAAATTGGGCCAGAGTGGGGTCCCTATTGTGTTTTTCTTTAACACTGTGGTGTTTGTAGCCTTTCCTAATGTTGGCTAGATGTTCAGAGATTCGGATTCTTAATAATCTCTTAGTTCTTCCAACATACAAGAGCCCACAAGGGCACCATAAAAGGTACACCACATATGACGAATTGCAGGTGATGAATTCTTTCACTTCAAACTCCCTGTCATCGGAGCCTCTGATTTCTGTCTTGCCCCTATTGTGTACTTTTATTGTGCGACAACAGATGCGTTTGTTACATGGAAAGAAACCTTTAAGATCAATCTTCAATCGTTGTTTAGGAGGATCCAGAATCTTTTGGACTACCTGGTCACCAAAGTTGGGGGCTCTACGATAAATGAGGCTGTTGCGGAAGAGCGCCCCCCAGGTGTCTATCTTTCCCCAAGATATGCCAGTGTTTCTTGACTATATCTTCAATTTCTCTAAATTGCACATGGAACCCGGACACAAAACTCCATTGATGTTGGTCCCTCACAGATGTATTTTGTTTCTTCTTAAAACAATCTTCCCTAGGGATATCCGCAATCTGTTGTACGATTTCATTTAGTTCAGGTTCAGCATATCCCTTCTGGACAAACCTAGTTTTCAGCGTGTTAGCCTGTTCAAAGTAATTGCCTTCATCAGTGTAATTATGGCGCACGCGCAAAAACTGTCCCTTAGGGATGTTTTTTATCCATGCCGGATGATGCCCACTGTTGATGGTTAAATAGCTGTTGCGGTCCATGGTTTTGAAGTACACTTGGTTTTTAATTTCCCTTCACATCTCTCAATTGTGACATCCAGATAATTGACGGAGTGGTTGCTAATGACATACTCCAATTTGATGTTATTGACATTTTTGTTTAGATTATTCAGAAAGCATATAGCCTCAGTCTCTTTTCCTTCCCAAATTATTAGGAGGTCGTCGATAAATCTCCGATAGAATAAGAGTTGAGGTTTTCTGTCTCTAAAAATTTACCTATCCTCCCACTCCACCATGAACAGGTTGGCTAGACTGGGAGCAAACTTGGCTCCCATGGCTACACCAACCTGTTGGGAAAAGAAAAAAACTTTAAACCAGAAGTAGTTATGGGACATGCAGAATTCCAGTGCATGTCCCAAGAACCTCTTCTGAGTGTAGGGTATATCTATATATATATATTCCCTTTTACTGAGTGCCCAATTGAGCGCTAATGCAGCATCCTCATGCTAGATAATAGTATAGAGAGATGCTACATCCGCAGTGATCAAATGTATCTCAGAATTAGGATTGATGGTTACCTTATCCAAAGATTGGATTAAATCAGAAGTGTCTATCAAATATGCCTTAGTGTCTCTGACACTGGGCTGAAGAAACTTGTCAAGGTATTCACCTAATCTCGTGGAGATTGATCCGATTCCATTGACGATCGGGCGAGCTGGAGGGTTATTAGCATTTTTATGGATCTTCGGTAGAGTGTAAATTACCGGGATTCTACAAGCCGTGGGAGCTAGGTATTTTGATTCCTTATTTAGAGTTTACAGTTCGAAGGCCCCAATCCACCAAAGCATCAAGCTGGAACTTATAGGCCTCTGTGGGATCTGATCCCAATCGCTTGTATGTGCTTCTATCTCCCAATAATTCTGTTAACTGATTAAGATAAAATTCTTTGTCCATGACAAGCATCCCCCCTTTGTCCGCTGGATGGATGATGATATCCTTTTTCTTCTCCAAAGACTTCACACCATCTCTTATGTATTCTGGGTTGATCTTCTTTTTTTGGGGGAGGTCCTCTATGTCTTTTAATATCAGTTGTTTAAAAACTTCTATAAAGTGATTACTGGTATTTTGCGGATTAAACAAGGACCTATTCTTTAAACTACTATCAATATTAGCATTAGAAATCTTGCTTTTCAGACTAGACTCCACCGGATGGCTCAAAAAATACTTTTTCAAATTCAGTGTCCTGATAAATTTATGTGCATCAATGTAAATGTCGAATTTGTTCATCATATTCCTAGGTGCACATTTCAGCGTTAGGGATATTCAGTTTTTTGGAACTCAAAGAGGCCTTACTGAGATTATAGATGCCTCTATCTAAGTTTTCCTCATCCTTTTCTTGAGATTGTTGTTTCCGTCTTCCGGACCTATAGCCCCTTCTTCTCTTTGATTGTACATTCCATCCCTCTTGGGGGGATATAGAGGAACAAATTTGTCCCCCCCCTGGTGGGTGTCTGTTATGACGACCTTCTCGGGGTTCTTCCTCTCCCCCCCTCCCCCTTTGTCCTAAAAAAGGGGGCTGCTGGTAATGTTGTCCTCCATGTGTATTCCCTTCCAATGGCTGGTATCTGTTGGACGTAGAGGCTTGGCCAGGCCCCGGATAATATCCAGGAGGGGGATAATGATGCTGATACCATTGCTTTCAATATTTGCTTCATTTAAAACAGCAGCTGCAAACTTTCCGATACATATACATTTATTATTTAGCGCAGCGGCAGTAACCATTAGGGCGCATATATTCTGGTTACTATCTGTCTTTTAATATATGACGTAGTCAGTGGAACAGTTGTAAAAGTCCTTGAATGTGTACGTCTTACCTTTGTTTACAAATAATTTTTGCCCATGTTGAACAAATTGGCATGTCATGCAAAGAGATTTCCTGCACTGGAACATGCCATGGAAGGAAATCATAATCAACAGGGTAGCTACTTTAGTTAATAGGATCTTACTTGGGGCAATTTTGCTCTTGATGTGACAAGCCTTACGCACTGCGATTATTACACACAGATGAGCCCATTTTTAATACATGTTTGTAACTTTGGGGGGGCGGTGCTTCTAATTTTGACTGTCCTATCATCCTGGACCACAAGCCTTTCTCAATGTGCTTTGTATTTTCTATTGCACTATTGGCATGGTTATATCTTCTTAGTCCTCTCCATAAAATTATCAGAAATGTATCAGAAATTTGTGCCTAAAGTAGAACTATAGGCAACGCTTTTTTTTAAAATTTTGGATAGAGTAAGGGAGGGTATAGCCCCTGTCAGTTAATTTTTTTATTATCCCTGTCCCATTGCAGAGATTTCACTTCACTTCCTGCCCCATAGCCAAACAGGAAGTGAGAGGAAATCTATGCAAATTAAGAGAATTGCCCACCCCCCAGGCCCTCAGAACTGTCCCCACTTGAAATTTCCAGGACGGGTCTTAAACAGCAAGGGGTGTGGCCTTGGCAGGAAAGGGTGGGTCATATTTAAATTAGGGGGTGCACAAGTTTAGTCAGGCCTAGGGCAGCACAAAACCTAAATACACTACTGCCTAAGTAGCTCAGGCGTATTCCATTCTCTGTTCACAGTTAAAATATGTATACACTCTGGTGATTTACTTTACCATCCTGGTAAATATTACCAGGTAACTCACTGGGTAATAAATCATCATTATTACACTGCTGAATCGCTGCCCAAGGGATAGGAAGCTGTAAGGCCAACCAGGAATAAGTACAGACATCTTCTTATGTGGCATATTTGGCAGAATTATGTAAATCTAAAGAGCAGCTGAACAACAGCCTTAAACATTCTTTGGCAAGTTTACATACTGTATGTATTTTGCTAATTGCCAGGAACAGTGACTAAACTGGAATACATGGCAATGCCACACAATCTACAAGTTAGGATATATTTTCATATATCGTCCATATACTATAGATATCAAATATATCTGTGCATCAAATATGCTTGCCTGTGTAATGGTATTAGTGGTCATTGCTTTAGACATGTGTGGTTATAAATCTTCTCTTTTAGGATTCAGTTGTTAAAGATACTTATTTTACATTTGGTTCTAAACTGGTTGCCTCTCGGCAGTGCAAAGGTATTTTAAAACCACAAACTTGTTTCAGATTTCCTTTGGTTTGCTGTTCTCCCATCTGTTCAAACCATCACAATGCTATATATGCAGGAAATGTCCTTAATGTCTCACAGAATTATAATCAAAAGTCGCTATCAAGGAGCATAACATTAACACTGCAGACTTTTTAGAATTATATTTACATTTTTAGCAGACAATATGTTTATTTTAAATACATGTACATATAAAATATTTCTGACAAATTTAACTTTGTATGGTGCTGGGCTATATTTAAAGGGACGGAAACTGAAAGCTTTACATTAACAGGCGAATAAAACGTATTTTTTTTTTTTACATGACCAAATAGATTAGAGAGAGAGACAATTTTACACAATTGATTATATGCCTATTATTCCTATTGAAGTATAATAACTCCTATTGGTCTTTGGTGGCCTCCATCAGACTGCAACAGGTGCCTTCTCACCACCACACCCTGAGCCCTCCTTTGTAAAAGCATTGCAGGAGTTCCCAATATATTGATATTAATGTATAATATGCTCTGAGCACATTGTTAGTCCTGTGGTGTTGGAATTTCTTACAGCTGCTTAGAGCATCACTATTACCCCCATGTGAGCATTTTTCAGCTTGTTTCCCTAATGCCCTGTACACACGTGCGGGATTCCCGACTGGAACATTTCTCATTGGAAATCCCGAGTGTAAAGCCGAGAACCTGCTTGGTTCAGTCTTTCCCCTAAACACGGCCGGTTTTCCCGTCAGAAAAACTGCGATGGAGCTTTGGCCGGGAATCCCATAGGAACAGTTTTTCCCATAGTTTTTCCCATAGGAAAACTGCCAAAAAACGCCGGGCAAAAGTCCACCAGTTTTCATGGCTTAAATAAAGAGAACAGGTTCTCTTCTTTTGTCCGGTGGTTTTTGGGCAGTTTTTCCATTGAAAAAAATGCAAGGAGCATACACACGGCTGAGATTCCCGGCCAAAAGCTCTCCTCATAGTTTTTCAGTCTGGAAAACTGATCGTGTGTATGAGGCATAAGCCTGACTTCACCTGACTACACTCAACATGCAGAACCCCATTCTTTCTAATTGTTCTTGTTCACATTTGTACATTAAGGCTTCCTCTGATTGGCTGAGGAGAACATTGTGAGATCATCTACTTGACTCTTACCCTTAGCCAATCAGAGGAAGGCTTGTATTCCTTAATAAAAATGCAAGGCTTCTGTTGAATGGCTGAGCAGCACTCTTCATTTTGTTCTTGCAACAGACGAAGAAGCACAGACCTTTGGACAGCAGTATTGTCAGTCTGGGGGAGGGAAGTGAAAAACTTACTAGCAGATTTCAATACACTAACAAATTGCATCCAAACTCTGGCTAACGCTTTAGAAACAGTTACAGCAAACAGTTGTTTCTTACTTTTGGGATAAAGGGTTCTTCAAAACCTCTGTTATATGTTATATAAGGGGGGGGGGGGGTATAAGTCCTGTTTAATTTTTTTTTCTTTTTTTGCCATTGTGTCCTATTGGGGAGATCTCCGTTCACTCCATGTCCCATAGCCCAGGCAGGAAGGGAAAGAAAATCCTTCCAAAGTGAGGGAATACCCGGGTGTCACAGTTTTACCAGAACTTTTGTCCCTATTATAAAATTCACCCTTTATTACAGTTTCGGGTTCAAATCAATTTGGGATTTTCTTTCACTTTTACAAGGGAGGGTGAATCCCCTTAACAAGGGCACAGACAGCAATAAAAACTCACAGTTGTTTTAATTCCTCTTCACTCCATCCAAAACTAAGAAAAAAATAAAGTTTTTGACTTTAGTTACATTTCACATGGTCAAAAAATAAATAAAAAAAGGTCTGGTTCATGTGCTACTGTCTTCATGGCACATTAAGTATCAAGTAAAGGAGGAAGACTAGAAGAACAGACAAGATTACTTTCTGTAAATGTTTAACCATCAAGCAGCACTCTTGGTAAATTAGCTCTTGCAGTTGGTGTCTAGGCTACAGGCAATTTGTAAATCAACGCGGCATTTCACAGATGCAACTTTTCATTTTTCACAAGCTTAAAGTAAGGAATACAAATATCCTTTATAAAAAGCCTTGCTGTTTTTGAAACTTTACATCTGTGTTTTTCTCAAAACTGTTTACGATCCAAGTCATTGTCCAAGAAGATGCATCTCCATTCTTTGAAGGGGATATGCAGGAAAACTTAAATTTTCTTCTGGAGTTTCAACCACCCACAATCACATGTTTACCATGGGGGGCCCTGTCATATTTTCCTTTGAGTTACTCACTAGGGTTGCACCGATTCTGGTATCGGTGACAATACTAAGCGTCTGCACGAGTATTCATGGAAATGCTCCAAAACCTAAAACTAATACCTCTGAGGTGCGATTTAAGCCCATACAAAATGAATGGGCTCAAATTGCACTGCAAAAAATTGCATTTGATTTGAACAGGGATTCCTGTCCAAATCACATGCAGTTTCCCACACCACTCCTGTGTAAACCCAGGTTTGACTTCAGCAAAAGTAAAGCAAACCGTTCATATTACTGGTATCAAGAAAACTATGCAACAGGCTCACCGCCAGACTCTGTCCCACACAGAATTTATGGTTCCCACTTGTGTCAGGGTGCCTCAAAAACCACAGGGGTTTAACAAGGAATTCCTCAATTACCAGAGAGTTCACACTTGTTCACAGCTTGTGAACCACTCGTTTGGCTTCACCAAGATAGGTGCTGATTCCATCCTGCTGCTTTTCAAGGCTCCCTTGCCTGTGGCCTAACCCCTTCAGGACCAGAGTTCTTCTAATCAGGGTTTGAAGGTTCTTCCTATCCAAAACTCTTTCAATTTTCATAATTCCGGGTCCTTAAATGGAATTTAGCAATCCAGAGATTACTAAAAAGCAGTCTTCTCCTTTTCAACCGGACTCTTCTCGGAACTCTTTACCCTGCATGGCCGAGATCTCCTAAGTATTCAACAATGTCATGATATACCACAAAGATACCTGATGTCCAGGACACATTCCTGGTCTCCTGTAAAATATATACAATTTACAGCATTATATATATTTTTTTACACGTACAGTACATCTGAAACATCGTTTTTGAAAATGTTTCTATTCTCATTAATTTCAAGCCTAAAGGTAGAGCTTTAGATTTATTTATAGAGTTTCCAAGCAATCCATAATAGAGTTTAAAAAAAAAAGACTGCTTACACAGCTCAATAGTTTAGATTCCATTTACACATGCAAACAGATTTTCCTCTTTGAATCCTGTGACATGAGTGCACCCTGTATTACATATTTGTAAAACAATCAATTATAATCAATTGAATAAAATTATTTAAAAAATGTATACATTTAAAAAAAATATTAAGTCAAGGTGTATAAAAAATGTTGACAGATCACCAATGCATTATTAGGAGCTCCAGGATTCTCTAACTTTTGTGAGTAGTGCATTTTCATATTCTTCAGGCTGATATAACCCTGCAAATAGGTCTGACTACCTGTGCAACTCATATGCTATTCAGCTCTTACTGTGCCTGGACTGCATGTCCAAATGTAAAGATCTGTGACTCTTGAATTCTCAGTATTTACTAGCACAATTTTTTTGCCGCCTTTTATATTTTTCTTTCCATCCTTTCAACTCTCAGTGCCATTACCTTTGGAGAATAAATTTAAACAAATCGCTTTCTAAATTCAATGTAATCACCACTTAAAAACAGAACTTGGTGAAAGAGATTTAGTTCGATTTTTCTTAAATTCTAGGAGTTTTTGCACAACCCCAGATGGCCTCAATTATTGGTAGCCTTTCTTTGGGGATGAATGGGTAATCTACTGTGCCTACCAGGGTACTTTCGAAAGATTGTGCTGCACAGCGGCCCCCGTATTGAAGATCTCTGTGTTATACTTTAATATTTCTGTCCATAAATACTTATTTTTTTCAGTCTACACAAAGCAACACAGATGGGTCACACATCCGCCAAACTTTTACTAAAGCCAAGTGGTGTTACTTTTTATTTAGATACACTGAGACTTCAGCCTTGAACAGGACATTGATCACCCAGATGGGAAGTCCAATGTGTATTTTATTTTTTTATTTAATTTAAATCCAGTGTATATTTGCATTACCTGGTTGCTCTGTAGTGTCTTCAGAAGAAGAGCTTACATATTTCACCTCTTTGGTGACCTGTTTCTCCTACCTACCCTCCAATCTAGGGATACAACCTCAGTAAGTTTGTTTAGAATTTAACACTTTTGGGAGTGTTGAATGCTTGTGACCCTCACCACGCACAGTGGTTCCTTTCACCAATCCTTATGTTACTACAGGACTCAGCTGTGACATAGGGGCCAGAGTAAAGAAACATGGTACACGGTTAGCCAATCAGCTTATCTCTTTTGTGCTGAGTCACATTGTACAGTGTAAAGCCTCGTACACACGATCGGACTTCAAACAAACCTTTCAGTGGATTTTCGTGTGAAGGGAGTTGGTCAGACTTTTGAAACCAAAAAAGTTTGTCCGATAGAGTGTACACACGATCAGATTTTTTGGAAAATGCAAATCTTGACGTTTGTTGGCAAAAAGTCAGACCGTGTGTACGGGCCTTAAGAGAAAGTATATTTTGGATATGGATTAGCCGCGTGTTGCTATGTATACTATTTATAAAAATACAAAATTACGAATCCATTAAACTAAAATTATTATCTAACAAAATTACTTTTCTTACTAAAGGTTATTTTTATTTATTTTAAATAACTTAAGATAAGATACCTAAGATAGGAAAGATACTTACCTGCTCTGTGCAATCATATTGCAAAGAGTGGTCCCTTACCTCCTCTTTGGCGTTCCATCACCAGCGCTGTTTGCTCCTTCTTCCTCTGAGTGCCTCGTTAGCAAGTCAGGGGCTAAGGTGGTACCTGTGCAGGCATGCTACTAATATGGGCTCCATAGACACACACATTGGGGGAAAGCCATGGCCCTGCTTCTACTCACAGGAGGTTAATTGACAGAAGCAGGGGCCTATGGCTCCCACTGCGCTTGATAGACCAGGAGGTGAAAGGATCTGTGCTCCAGCCAGGATAGTGATGGAGAGGTAAGAGGAGTCAGGTAAGTATTAAAAGAGGGGGGGGATAGAATGGCTGAGGTGTTTTTAACCTTAATAAGGGAATAACTTTAAGTCAATTAAAGAAGACTTGTGTATTAAACAATTTACAGTGGAACCTTGGATTAAGAGCATAATCCCTTCCAGGAGAATGCTTGTAATCCAAAGTACTCGCATATCAAAGAGAGTTTCCCTATTGAAGTCAATGGAAATTAAAATAATTTGTTCCACGTTGACTTCAATGGCATGCAATACGGCATGTGGCCAGAGGTGGGAGTGCCGGGGTGCCTCGTAAACACACGGAAAAGCCAGAAGGTAGCTCGGCTGACCTCGGCAAACCTCAGAAAGGCTCGGAAACATAGGATCGGGAGTATTTCTGAACGGATGGTGCCGATCGGCTCCGGCACCCCCCCACCTCAGGCCTAACGCGGTACTGCACACTGCTTTGGCTTGAATTCTGCTTGTTTCGCGAGAAAATACTCGCAAACTTAGTTAGGATTTAAAAAAAATACAGTGCTTGTTAGCGAAACGCTTGTTAACCGCCTTACTCGCAAACCAAGGCTCCACTGTTTTAACTTTTGCATCATTACTACAGTTGTTTTTTTTAATGTAAAATATAGTATTCCAGGGGAGTAAGGCAGATGTAGGCAACAGATGAGGAGACATTGTAAGAATAAAGTAGGAAAAGAAACAGGCACCATAACTGAAAATAAAATATAATTACCAAAACTGTGCCAAGTGAATATGTTAGAATTCAAAGAAGGAAAACCCATATGTTAATCTCCCCTATATGATGGCCTGTTCTACAGCAGACGCAACACATTGGTAGAGTCAGCTTCACTTTTACTAAACATTATTTTAACAGGGAAATGTTTTTTACCTGCAATGTTAAGAAAATCTTATTTTTCTAAAGATTTTAACAGTCCAGAATAGTCAATGAAAAATGAAGTGCTGAAAAAACATCATGCATTTTGTGTTAGTATCTGTATTTGAACCACATTTCCTTTATGTTTTTCACTCTGTACCATGAAAACACAGATATTCAAACAACGTAATTCATTTTATCTTTTTCCAAGTTGTGCATAATAAGCACTTTTAGTCCCTGCTAAATTTCACTTTTCTTTTTTTCTGTCAGGTCTTTGGCTGGTTGTTCTCTAGATCAGAGGCATTCAGTTAAAACATTCGCAAGGCATTTTACCACGCTGCAGACCATTACCTAAAGAAAAAATACACAAATGCAAAAACGAAAATGAAAAACAGACACAGTAGAATAAAAAATTATCATAGTACCTTAAAAATACAGGCTGTTTGTATACATATAGTTTTGCACTTTTTTTTATGGTCCCTAGACATGTCACAGATCTCACTCACAAGTTTCTTAGATATCTGCAGTTTAAAACTGCAATCCAGGCATTATATCCCCGCTGCTCGATACTAATTGCTAAAAAAGCCACTTACCAGAATTCTTGGTCATTTGATGCCCCAGTCCTGAATCCTTTATCTTCACTGCAAATGAAGGTACTTCTTTGGATGTCCACATTGCTGTCTTGGTGACGTGAATGCTTTCCAATAGCTGTTCTGGAACAAAGTTCTTTCAGGCTCCAAAATAAGGCACTGCATAATGAGTTCACAATGTGGTCACTGGACGGTGAGGGCATAGACTGTATCACTGGGTCATAAGTCCTCAATTACAGAAGCTGTGGTGGTGAGGGACAAGGATAAGGGGTGGGATGGAGGGATGGAAGGTTTTGTCCAGAGATTGACTGTACTAATCTAGGTAGCAATACAATAATCAGTAACTCTGTCACATTGTGGTAGAAAGGCTCCCACCAATCAGCAAGATAGGTATACAAATAGGTCCCCCTGGCAAATGACGCAGGTTCACTGAAGGTGTGGGGTCTAAGTACTAACTGGTATTCACCAGGGCTCCTCATGATGGAGATGGGTTTTGCTGCACGAAGGTGAGCAAGCCAGGGTCCAGTAGCAGATATAGCAGGTAGGCATCAAACATAAGCAAGGCCGGTGAAAGGATTTTTGTCTACTTAGAGACAACGAATGTTAGAGATACAGAAAAAATTATTTAATTGGTGAGAGATGGCAAGGCCGGCTGGATACATCAGGATGGTTTAAAATCCAACTCAAGTGAAAGGATTGTAATTAAAACTTGAAGCTTAAAGGGTACACCTGGGTAAGGTATAGCCAAGCAGGGTACCAGAAAGGTAGTGTTGTTGATGTGGTATCACCAAGAGGACCGTAGTGAGAACACTTCAGTAGGAAAGTCCATGGGTAAAGTGATTACCTTAATCAAACTCTTAAGTAAACTGGTAATCACTTTACCCACGCACTTTCCTACCGAAGTGTTCTCACTACGGCCCTCTTGGTGATCCCTCCCCCCTCCTCCCCAGCAAGTGTCATCCAAATTGTGTTTAATCTTCACAAACCTCAGATCAGTGCAAATCATGCTCTGCAATGTCTCTCCTCCTCCATGGCTCCCCCTGTCTGTGTACAGGAATACATCACAGCCGAGGAGGGGGAGTTTTTCTGAGACCAAAAGGAAAAAGGTGTTATGGTCAGCCTCAACACTAAATGATATGTCTGATGAAAATTCATTACAACTCACCATCCAAATAACACCATTCCTACAGTAAAGCATGGAGGTGGTAATATCTTGCTTTGGGGGTATTTCTCTGCAGCAGGGACTGGAGCGCTTTTCACGATAGAAGGAAAAATGGATGGGGTAACACACTGTCAAATTCTTGAAGAAAATCTGGTTAAAATTGATGGGAAGATGGATGGAGCCAAATACAGGACCATTCTGGAAGAAAACCTGATGGAGTCTGCAAAAGACCTGAGACTGGGACGGAGATTTGATCCAAAACATAAAGCAAAATCTACAATGGAATGGTTCACAAATAAACTTATCCAGGTGTTAGAATGGCCAATTCAAAGTCCAGACCTGAATCCAATCGAGAATCTGTGGAAAGAACTGAAAACTGCTGTTCACAAATGCTCTCCATCCAACCTCACTGAGCTTGAGCTGTTTTGCAAGGAGGAATGGGCAAAAATTTCAGTCTCTCGATGTGCAAAACTGATAAAGACATACTCCAAGCGACTTACTGCTGTAATTTCAGCAAAAGGTGGCGCTACAAAGTATTAACTTAAGGGGGCTGAATAATTTTGCACGCCCAATTTTTTAGTTTTTTTTAAGTTTGAAATTTTTGTTCCACTTCATGATTGTGTCCCACTTGTTGTTGATTCTTCACAAAAAAATACAGTTATATCTTTATGTTTGAAGCCTGAAATGTGGCAAAAGGTCCCAAAGTTCAAGGGGGCCGAATACTTTCGCAAGGCACTGTATCCCAACAGACTAAAGGATTTTTGTGCGTCGGAATTGCATACAGACGATCGGAATTTCCGACAAGAAGTTTTGTTGTCGGAAAATTTGAGAACCAGCTCTCAAACATTTGTTGTTGGAAATTCCGACAGCAAATGTCCAATGGAGCCTACACACGGTCGGAATATTGGACCAAAAGCATACATTGAACATTTGTTGTCGGAAATTACCATCGTGTATACGCGGCATTAAGGGCGATAAAACCCCCATACAAATTGACTTATGGAAAAATGCTGTATTTTATCTTTATTTCTTGTAATTGGGTTTTCCTTGCAAAGTAAAGTCTCACTTCATTCACTAAGCTTTGAGGACATTTCCCTTGCAGAGTGCAGCTTCACTTGCAAATTCACACATCCTGAGGAATTACCTGGTTTGTTGCCAGGACAAATCATAGGGCAGCCTCCCCCTCCCGCTTGGAGGAGACCTAGCCACCTGGATATCTGTGGGACTTGACAACTATCATGAGTAACTGTTGCCCTACTGTGTACAGTGTCTATATCGGTCACATCAGCTGTGTTTATAGCTGTGCTATTAAGCATGGAAAACACCTTACAAAGGCTGGACCACTAGCACAGCAGTGAGCAGAGATTACCGGGTTATTTACCAGGGACTGTATTTTTATGAGCATGTATATGTTGCCATCTCACTTGTCTTTCCTGCATGTATGCACCCAGACTGCACACCCTATCATTATCAGCCTGCATGCACCCAGCTATGGACTTATTAGTACATAGGTGCTACAATATACATGGAAGGGATTAGTAGCCCCCTGAGGTTGGACTTTTCATAGGATTCCAACTTAGCGGGATAGGCAGTACTGGGCTCTCCTTTCTAGTAGTCTTTGGGTGGTTACCCTGGGAGGAGGGATACTTTTGGGCACCAGGTGATACTCACCTATTAGGGTTTCTATTGCATTGGTTTGTGTGCCCCAGTGTCTCATTTCTCCATGGGGTGCTATCTTAAGCTCAGGGAGCAATTTCGGTGAGGTGAGGGTTTATAGAGGGCAGGGGAATTGGTGTGAGTGGGGAAGGGGAAGGTTCTGTTCTGGTTTGGAATGGGCTGTTGGGAGGTAGTCTGTAGGGTTGGGCACTGGGTGGTCTAGGGTGGAGTGAGGTGGGGCTGGGGGGCACTGGTTTTATGTGATCTTACTATTTTTTTATATTGCTTATTACAATATGTATCTGTATATGTAGCTGACATGGTGTCAGGACCTTTTTCTGTTTCTCTTTTGCTGTGATACATTTTTGGTCGACACCTACCCATTCATTGGTATAGGGACAGGCACTGCCACATTCTCACTTAGGGGACTTCCAGGACATACTTATCTTTTTTGGTTTAGGTCTAGGAGCTTACACAACAACAAAAAGATATAATACCTCCGTAGAGAACAGTTGATAGAAAAAAATGGGAGAACCTTTATATTCGGATGGACTGAGGTGATCGGTGTTCTGTGCCACCTGGACGACTGTCTGGGTGGGCGGAGTTTGGACCTATCCTGGGCACATCTGGCTGCTAGGCTGTCTGAGGGCCTATCCAGAAGCAAGAGAGCAGCGCAGGGTTGGGATTGCGGCTTGCAGTCCAGTCAAAAGTGAAGGTTCTGCCAGGTTGGAGGTAGAGGGGAAGCTGTCGCCACTAAGGGCCCATCCACCTTATTAACAGGGACAACAGTGAGTAGCTGAAGCAAGTACCGGAGCAGAATTATCACCAACCCGGGGACGGTGAAGGGGATGGTGAAGAATCAGGAATCTTCAGCAGCTATCAAGCTAGGGACCCAGCCAGCGGAGGTGACTCTTACAGAGCAGCCTTGTGTGTCACGCCAGGGACCGAGAAGGCCAGTGGGGGGAAGCTTGAGAAGTATCTGGAGTGCCAAGCTAGGAACCCAGCAGAGAAGGGGAAGTGAAGGAACTGTTACACTTTGTGCTAGAAACTGTTAAAGACTGTTACCATATGAGACAGCATTCATACACATGCAGATGTGGCGTCTTGCTGGATGACTTTCCCTGAATGGCTGTCCTCCTGGAGAAGTTTAAGGCCTCGTACACACGATGAGATATGTCCGCTCAAACTTGTCCGACGGACAGTTTAGAGCGGACATGTCTCATCGGATTTCGGTCCGATGGCGTGTACACACCATCGGATCAAAATTCCGGCCAGCAGACAGCGTGGTGACGCGGCGGTGACGTTGACGCCGACACGTCACCGCTATGTCAAGCACCAGGAAGTAAACACTTCCGCGCGCATGTGTCGGATCCATTCACAGGATACGACGCATGTGCGGGAAGATATGTCCGCTGGTTTCCCGTACTAACCAGCGGACATATCCGACGGACAGGTTTGTAGCGGACAAATTTCAAAGCATGCTTTGAAATTTGTCCGATGGACAAACCTGTCCGCTAGCCCGTACACACGATCGGATTTGTCTGCTAAAACGGTCCATCGGACCGTTTTCAGCGGACAAATTTGATCGTGTGTACGCGGCCTTAGAGTCTGCTAATTGCAACTTCCTAAGGGTGTACTGGCCCTAACCTCTTTCCCAAAGTTCTGTTAAGAGAAATACAATCTCTTTGCATTCAAGAATGTGTCTGGTGCCTATGAATCCACCTTACATTACACCCACTATGCCTTGCAACCAATCATATACAGAAGGATGTCCCTGGCTCTGGATGCTCTTTAGCACAATGGAACAGAAGGATATTGTATTCTTTGCAAATCCAGTATTATGATAGTGTATGTATTTTTTACTTTGGAAGTGCTCAAAGGTTTCATATTGTGACCCCAAGTGGCAGTTTGCTAACACCCTGATAATTTAGAAATATATGATTTACAATAGGATAAAAAGAAGCAGTACCTTCCAAATCGTTATATATGAATAAATATTACAACAACAATTAAGAGCAGCAGTATCTTGATATATAAAAAATGTATGTGTCCTGCGCTTAAGATGTTTGTATGAAAAAGGTAAGTGGGGGTAGTGGGGCTGCCTAACCCGGACACAATAGCTATGGGGACCTGCAAAGGGTTAACCGTGCTGTATCCTAAGCTTAATTAAGTGATGATCCCTCACCATCCGTGTGAATAGATACCAGGGACCAAATGTGCACCTGTATAACTATAATACTGGGGTGCCTGAATGTCTATTCAGCATTATTAATAAAGAGTGAGATCTCTAGTCCTACCTCCTTAGAAGAATATGATGAGTAAATAGAATGAAAATAAAATAAAATAAATACAAAAGCCAAAGCTGCTGACTAGTGTTTGCAAACAACCAGTCTGGCAAGTGGAGGAACAGAGGAGTGGAGATCCATGAGTTTTATCCTATATGCATTATACCCCTGGAGGGGTGATTTGATCTGGTGAGTGGGGACCCATGTGGGGGAGCACTGCTAACACTTCAAGAGCACCTGTATTCACCTCAAAATCGCTTGCTGTGTTTCACTAATAATTTGCATTGTGAGACTTTTTTACTGGCTTTTGGATATTGACGAAAGGAATCCCATAAGTGTCATTTATGGGACTTTATATACATCTGTGATTGGACTTTCACTTATTATTTTTTACTTTGTTCACAAATTTCCTGTTTTTTTATAGATATTCTTTGATATATCTTTGCTTTATATACTTACTTGATACATTTGCACATAAATATGACCATAACTTATATATTGTTTCAACCACTTGAGGCACTAGTCAGCAGCTTTGGCTGTCGTATGTTTTTTATTTTATTTTCATTCTATTTACTCACCATATTCTCCTAAGGAGGTATGACTAGAGATCTCACACTTTATGAATAATACTGAATAGACATTCAGGCACCCCAGTATTATAGTTATACATGTCCACATTTGGTCCCTGGTATCTATTCACACGGATGGTGAGGGATCATCACTTGATTAAGCTTAGGATACAGCACGGTTAACCCTTTGCAGGTCCCCGTAGCTATTGTGTCCCGGTTGGGCAGCGCCACTACCCCCTCTTACCAGTATCTTGATACTAGTATATACGACCAGGCCACAGTTCATTATATACAGTAAAGTACAAATTAATGATTGTAACACAGGGGTGTCCAAACTTTTTTCAAAGAGGGCCAGATTTGATGAAGTGAACATGCTTGAGGGCCGACCATTGTACCTGACATTCTTTGAACCATTAAAATTCAGTCTAAGTGTGTTTGTTCGATCATGAATACACTCCCCAACAAGAATTCTCCTGTCCTTTTGGCAGTGTGTGAGTAAAGAGATGAGCTCTGTGTGTTATTTGGATATAAATTCACTTTAAGAGGGAAGTTTCAGAAAAAAATAATAATAATTACATTTTAAATAAAGGTCTGTGAAGCAAAATAAGGGTCAGTGCCCATCTGCAGCCTCACAAGTGCCATGAATGCAGCACCCCCATTTCTATCAGTGCAGCACCCGTATTGCCAGGAATGCACCCACCATTGCCATCAGTGCTGCCTGAATGATGCCCATCCATCTGCAGCCTTGGAGGGGACGGCACGAGCGCCAAAAGTTTACATACAGGAGAAACTCCTGTTAACACGGCAGCCACCCCAGCGTGTCCCTTTAAAGACCCCCTCCATCACAGACCCCCCACCCCAGTCCCCTCCATTACAGGCTCCTTCACCCCCATCACAAACACAGATCCCCACTCCACCACACAACCCCCAATCAGACCCCACTCCATCACAGATCCCCCCTCCACCACACAACCCCCAATCAGACCCCACTCCACCACAGATCCACCCCCATTACAGACCCCCCTCCACAACAGATCCCCCCCATCAGACCCCACTCCATCACAGATCCACCCCCATTACAGACCCCACTCCACCACAGATCCCCCTATCAGACCCCACTCCATCACAGATGTCCCCCATCAGACCCCATTCCATCACAGGTCTTCCCCATCAGACCCCACTCCATCACAGATCCCCCCATTACAGATCTCCACTCCACCACAGATCCCCCTATCAGACCCCACTCCACCACAGATCCTCCCTCTACCACAGATCTCCCCCATCAGATCCCACTCCATCGCAGATCCTCCATCAGACCCCACTCCACCACAGATCCCACTCCATCTCAGACACCCCTCCCCCCTTATAGACTCCCTCCATCACAGTCCTCCCTCGATATTATGGAGTCAGACTGCCCCTTTCATCGACGCAGCATTCCCCCCTTCCTCTCCCTCCCCCCACTGCCCTACCTTATTCACAGCCAGGAAGCACGCATGGCAGGTCCAGACAAAGGGGAGGACTTTTCAAGTTAAAGGCAGGTGATTGGTTGCTGGGACTGCCCCATTGTCTCTAGCAACTAATTACCTTGAAAAGTCCCAAACTTTGTCCGGACCTGTTTTTGGTGTTTAAAGGAAACTACCATTTTCAGCTTGGCAGTATCTCACTAAGGATAATACTCCACTTATCCCTGTGTCCGACGAGCCTTGGAAATATCCCTAGCTGTTTGAGAACCATCTCCATAGCGTACGGTTTCGGAATTCAGTATTGATCCGTGTATAGGTCATCAAAAGGATTTCCTGAAGGGCAGGTCGGCCCAGGGATGAGCACATTACTATAATTTATCTGGTAAGCGGTCAGTCATCCATTGATATAAGGAGAGCATTGTTTGACATCTATCAACGGTTCAGTGATGCATTGTTTGATATGACCACATCTTCCTAGCAACATCTTACATCTTCATTCTCATTGTGGCACTCCCACTTAAGTTCACAATTATTTATTTATTTGGACTACTGTGTCATCAAGCCTTTTATATGATGAAAATTTAATTACATTTATTTGTGTGTAACAAATTTTTGTAAAGTCACTTTAGCCTATTATCACATTTATTCACTCATTGTTTTATTTCACATGTTGTTTCTGGGTTGCGCATTTTTAATCACTTTAGACTATATGCATTTATGTATTGTTGAATGTGCATTTTATTGCAAGCTAAATATTTTGGTACATATTGTCAAATATGCAACATATTCTATGCAAAGTCATTTTTCTTTGGCATATCAAATTAGCAGCACACTGAAATTGTTGCCTCAGAAACACCGACAGAATTGGCATTTTAATCCTTATTCCCAAAAAAGTTGAGTGCCTTGTAGAGAACGGTAAACACGATCAGCCTGTATTTGACTTGCAGTAAGTTAAATACAGCCTGTTGCAAGGTCATACAAAACTAACTTACCTTAAACTACAGACATTGTAGTGTTGGTTTTAATATGAACCACCCACGGTTCTCTTTACCCCATTAATGCTATTCATGCATGACTGCTTTTGCTTTCAGCTGTCTTAATGTACCTTATAAACTCAGGTTTATACATATGTGGATGTTAAAAACAACCATGAATTCACTACATAGACTTCTTGTTGATGGGGATGATAGTAAATATCCATGAGCAGTTTGGCATGCAGTCCACTTTACCATTTTCTACGCATAGAATCGATCCTTCAATAAAACACTTCAGCTTCACCACCAGATGTTTTTTATCACATTAGCATGAAACAATGCATGCTTGTATAGGCCCAGATGGAGCAGAACCGAGAGAGATGATTAATGAATCTCAAATGCAACTCAACCTTTAAATATTTTCAAAGTCATAAACATACAGCACTTTGTATTTGACGACCAGCTACTTCCTAAAATACAGATCAGCATTCAACATTTTAATTTACATTTATCAATATTTTTGAAGGAACTACATTCAGTAAAAACATATGGTACAAAATAGTTTCCAAAAAGCTGTTTTACGTTAGAACATAAGAAAGCATGAATGTGTGTTTCATAAGTTATCAATTCCGTCACTTCAGGCAGCAATACTTTCCATAAAATTATTTAATACATTTCGGATAGGAATAGTGATCTTCCTTCTAACTTAAACATATTTTTCCACTCTGCATGTGCTTTAGGTATGGTACTTGCTTTTTTAGTTGAACATAACCATTTTAACCATTACATAATCGTTTCTATTGTATATTGGTTACTAAGATACTGTCTGTGCATTTACACAATGCTGAATAGCTACTAGGAATGTTGCCTAATGCACATAGAGTATAACATCTGTATTGTATGTTGGTCACATAATGGCCCACTGTATTGATTAATAGTCAGTCATCTGTTCACTATTCTAGAAATACATGAATACTATTTGCATTATATAAAATTATAGTTCCTAAGGATATTATCAAGAAATAATCATCAGTACCAATTATTGATTAAAGTCTAACTCAAGCCCACTTTTTTATTTAGTTGTGGAGATTAGAGAAGATTAAATATTTCTGTGAGCTTTTTATTTTTGTTTGTCACCCCATTGGGGAGATTTTTCATCACTTCCTGTCCCTGTGATGCCCATAAAAGGAACTGGATGGGGCATGTTGCCACAAGGACAGTAAGCCCTGACCCTTCCTTATTCGAATGTGATATTGTATTCTGTGTCCCAATTGGAAAGGTTACTCACTACGTCTTGCACTAATAGGACGTAATTGGAAATTTCTCCAATAGGAACACAGATGGCAATAAATCTGAAAGCGCCTCTAACTTATGCAGTGCCGAGGGAGCATAAGCCCTGTACACACGGCCGGTATTCCCGGCCAAAGCTCCCCCCGCAGTTTTCCCGTCGGGAACCACTGGGAATCCCGGCCGTGTGTACAGGGCTTCAGATCTGACACAGGCACAAGCAGGCAGAGCAATTACCAGAGATCTCACTATGCTGAAAGATGTGTTTCATCACATTAGCACTCCCACATTTGTGATGCCACGCAGAGCAATTGGTGAGACACAGATTCGTGATCCGGAACCTGAAGTTGTCTGTCCATTTGGCAAATAGGGACCAGCTAGCTAAAGCAATACATGGACAAAGGGCAATTGATCAGCCAGGACTCTACAAACTGTGGCCACAGCAATGCCCTCGTAATTACAAGGTAAGGAAAACAAATGTCACAGGGATTATAACTACACTAATATTTATTTAAAACTACAAAAATATTTGAAAATGTACAATGACTTTAAAGCGTAACTAAAGGGAAAACTATTTTTATACTATCTAGTACACAGGTGTCAAACACAAGGCCCGCTGGCCAAATCCGGTCCTCCAGGCCATTTCATGTGGCCCTCACACCTTTCCTGCCCTTCTTTGGTCCTTGTCCAAACCCTGTATTTTCTGCTTTCAATCAATGCATCCAGCTTCTTCCCAGCAGCAGCATAAGGTAAGGTGGTGCACTGTAATGTAAGGGAGAGCTCAACGTCTGATGGGGGGGTGGCTCTTGACATCTAATGTAATGGGAGGAGATGCGCTAGACATCTAATCTTACATATACAACTGGCCCTTTTAAAGGCAATCATAATGTTGATGTGGCCCACAATGAAATTGAGTTGGACACCCCTGAGTAAACTGGTAACTGAGAGTGAAAGTGAAAGAAAATCCCAAATTTTGGATTGTCACTTGAACTTGAATAGAGGGGAAATCTTGCATTGGGCATGCTAGCTCTGGTAAACCTGGTAACAACTGTAATTTCAGAGGGATTTCCACTTACTTCCTGTTTTGGCTATGGGGCAGGAAGTGAAGTGATATCTCCCAAAGGTACACAGATGGCAAAAATGAAACTGACAGGGGTTATAACTACCGTATTTATCCCCAAAAAATGCCTTCAGTTCTACTTTAAGTGAGAAGTGAGGTGAAGTGCAGTGAAGTGACATAATCTAAGCCTTATTTACTAAAGTGGAAAGACAAATAAAGGGAACCATTATTCACTTAAAACATCCATTCATGGGAGTGAGAAGCTTTTAAATAAGAAGAAAAAAATCACTGCCACATAATTTCATAATTTTACTTTCACTTACTCCCCTCTACAGCACTGCAGCTCCATAATTTCTTCATTTCATTGAACATTACTGTAGTTCACACTTTAGCAAATTACTCCACAATTGATGTCTGACCCTCTGAAATGCATTGAAGCTGTAAATTCATTGAAGACACCAGCTCTGGAAGTCTGAACTAAGACTCTGAAGCCTATACAGCATCAGCTGTGCCATCTAAACCACAGTGAAAAACAAAAATATGTACAATCAGATCAGTATTGTTTTTTTGTGAGAATTATTACAGAGTTCATGTATTAATTACAGTGTTTAGAAAAAGTATTCAATCCCCTTGGAATTTTCCACATTTTGTCACGTTACAACCAAAAACGTAAAAGTATTTTATTGGGATTTTATGTGATAGAACAACACAAAGTGGCCCATAATTGTGAAGTGGAAGTAAAAGGATAAATGGTTTTAATTTTTTTTTTTTATATATAAATATGTGAAAAATGTGGCGTGCATTTGCATTCAACCCCACTTACTCTGATACCCTCAACTAAAATCTAGTGGAACCAATTGCCTTCAGAAGTCACCTATTTAGTAAATAGAGTCCACCTGTGTGAAATTTAATCTCAGTATAAATACAGCTGTTGTGTGAAGACCTCAGTTTTTTTTTAGAGAACCTTAGTGAACAAACAGCATCATGAAGCCAAAAGAACACACCAGACAGGTCAGGGATAAAGTTGTGGAGAAGTTTAAATCAGAGTTAGGTTATAAAAAAATATCCCAAGCTTTGAACATCTCACAGAGCACTGTTCAATCCATCATCTGAAAATGTAAAGAGTAT
This sequence comes from Rana kukunoris, assembly GCA_029574335.1. NCBI lineage: Eukaryota > Metazoa > Chordata > Amphibia > Anura > Ranidae > Rana > Rana kukunoris. Next base: position 119,005,818 of record CM056053.1, read on the forward strand.
GGCACGACTGCAAACCTATCAAGACATGGCCGTCCACCTAAACTGACAGGCCGGGCAAGGCCTGTCAAGAGGCCCATGGTAGCTCTGTGGGAGCTACAGAGATCCACAGCTCAGGTGGGAAAATAAACTGTTATGCCCCATACACACAAACGGTTTTCCCTTCGGGCAAAAAAAAAAATGGTTTTACCGATGGAATTCCTCTCAAGCCTGCCTTGCAAACACATGGTCACACAAAAGAATACAAATGCACCCCACACTTTTCACATATTTATTTGTAAAAAAAAAATGAAAAACATTTATCATTTTTCTTCCACTTCAAATTATGAGCCACTTTGTGTTGGTCTATCACATAAAATCCCAATAAAATACCATTACATTTTTGGTTGTAACCTGACAAAATGTGGAAAATTTCAAGGGGTTTAAATACTTTTTCAAGGCACTGCACACCATAGATCTGCAAGTTTATTATCAAAAGACAATATTTGGCTCCTGGGACACAAGCTGAGCATTTCTGTTGTATGTAATATGTAATATCACTTACAGTTACTACAGTAAAGAGTAAGTTGCTTTCTTTCTATTGTAAATAAAAGGTTATTAAACAATTCACATCGGTTTGCTCACAAAGGCATTGGATCTCACCCAGGCCGAAAATTTGTCTTTGGCATCATAAAACATTTTTTTGTTGGCCATCTAGCAACTGCCCAGTAACCTCAGAGAAATCCCAGATTATAGGTTGTTTTCTTTCTCCATTCTGTTGGCCAAGAGTCTATAGAAACCAAGACAATTAGGATTCCTGTATTAAATATACAAGTGTCAGGAACCAGCAGAAGGGATGGTCAGATCTGAGTAGCTACTTTTAGGAAACTGAGACCAGACTGTGTATGCTGTAAGTAAGATTTATTTACAGTGAAACCAAAAGCCATCCAAACTGCAGCAAACAGGAAACACAGAAAAAGTGAAGATACAAGTGAACAATAAACCAAGTGAAAAAATGCCAACAATCCAACTATAATACAATAAATACAATGGTACAGATTCCCAGAGAGTAGGCGCACATTTACGCTGGCGTAGTGCACACACAGTACGCTACGCCGGCGCAGCGTGGAGAGGAAAGCACTGCATTCAGCAAGCCATTGCTCACCAAGATGTGCCAGTGTATTTTCGAAGGAGCAGGCCAGCGTAAGTGGAAGTGGGCGTGATCCATTCAAATGAGATTTGACCCCTTGCAAATGATGGACCGAGCGCCAGACAAGTACGTATAATGAACTGCGCATGCGCCACGCTTGCTCACAACCACGTCGGAACAACTGCCTAAGATACGCTGGATCATTGTGTACGCTGTTAACGTAACCTACGCCCAGCCAGACACACGTCCAACGTAAAATACGCTGGCTTGTGTTCCCTGGTGCAGACCTGAGCATGTCTGTTGCTGAGTTACACCTCCTTTATGGGGAATAACTGTATGCCAGACGTACAACTTACGCACACTGCGCGTAGCCTGCATCGGGCACATGTACGTTCGTGATTTGGCGTATTTACCTCATTTGCATGTTTGAATGGCTAATCAATGAGAGCAGCACCATGCACCCAGCCTAAATGTACGCCCACCCTACGCCGGCGTAAGTAAGTTACGTCGGCGGAGTGTAGCCTGGTTTTAAGTGTATCGCTGTTTGTGGATCTGGCGCACAGATACGACGGAGCAGATTTGCACTTACGTCGGCGTAAGTGCGTTTGCATTTACGTCAACGTACTTGTTATACGTCGGCGTAAGTGCTCTGTGAATCCGGGCATTTATCTACAAAATAAGGGATCACAGGGAATACCAAAGATGCAAGGAAAGGGGAAACAGGACTGGAATCAGTAACAAGGGGAACAGGTTAAAGGCAGTTGGGTAAAAGACAGGAGCAAGCTATAGTTGTAAGGCATGAGAAGGCTCAGACTCAGGCTTTAAAAGCAAACATGCATCTGGCAGGCAGGCAAAACACTGACAGGAGAGGCACTAGTAGAGGAGGAACTAAATACGCTTCCAGCAGCCAGCACCAGGTTGAGATTTATTACTGGAATCTGCAGACAGCTAGGAGACACATGCTGGTGGACACTGGAACTACAAACCAGGGAACCACAGTGTCACCAGCAGGTGATTCAGGTCCTTACAACAAGATTGTCTTTTAAAGCATGACACAATCATTTATTAATATAAATGTCTCACATAAAATATCTTAAAGGTAATCTTTGATGACACGTTTTAACCAGTATTTTAGGATTTTTGTATATTTATTATAAGCCAGTAAAAGTTATAATAAGCATATTTCCACTTAAAGTAAAAGTACACTTTTAAGCACCATTAACCAAACTAGTATCTAGCATATTTCAAGGCACCAATTCTGCAGCCTAACAAATGTAGGCGGTGATATTGCTAGGGGTAAAAAACAATCCTGGGACCATATAAAATGATGATTGTATGTACAAAGGAAAAATGGCAAGGAGATGGTATATTCCTGGTTTAAGCATCTAAGTGTAGTAGTAAAAGTAACAGACTTTAATCGCAAATTGAGGCACATCATGACTTACCAACACTTTCCAATGTCACAGGGGTCCAGGGTGGCTCCGTGTAGCGTGGCCCTGTCGAGCTCGGAGGCAGGGGTGGGTTTCCGGTGTCCCAGGCTTAATGTGGAGGGTGCAGGGGAGATTCGTCAGCTGGACATCACAGTGTCAGGTGGTTGATGCTGGTGGGCGATTGGAGATGATGCATGCATTCAGAGCATGCATGCTCCTTCATCAGGCATCAGATGCTGAGTTTAAAAGTTAAAAAATGTGTCAATTTGAATTTTTTTTTTAAATTGCACAAAACACCAACAGAATGTTTTCAAATGCTTACTACAGCTTATGGGAATGACGGTCTGTCTTGCTCACGTGTGTTTAAGTGGCACAAAAGATATAACGAGGGGGGAAGTGAGAATTAATTCCACAAGTCAACTGCGTGCTTAAGTACTGTCGTTTTCTGCCCATCAACGCGCGCGTGCACATTTTTAAAGCATGACATGTTAGGTATCTATTTACTCAGGGTAACATGACCTTTTCACATTATACAAAAAATCGAGGTAGATATTATGCTTTGTTTTGTTTTTCAATTCATTAAAGTGTCTTTTAGAGCCACACTGGGGCAACCTGGGACTTGTCATGTGATTTGACCTGATATTGTAATACATTTTCTTTATGTGATAACATCATGAGTAAAGTATACTTATAAAATACTGCTGCCAAACATGATATCACAATATCTCAGGGAGCAATTCAGTGATGATGATGTGTCCATAATAGGCTGTTTATAATTTTCTAGACACTTGATTTTATGAATCAAACAATTGATTGATTTTTTGCCCACCTTGGATTTCAGTGGTAAGATTTTTAAACCTGCACTTGTATCAGTGAGAGCATCATGCCAATTATCATGGGGTCCAAAGACGATTTTAATGAATTTAGGGTGGAACAAATCATACAACTTATTTCATGGATTCTGGCACTCCCCTTCAGGACTACAACACAAATAAAAAAAAAAGACATGTAATTCATATAATAAAATTTGGAGGTTGATTTACTAAGACTGGAGAATGCTAAATCTGGTGTAGCTGTGCATGGTAGCCAATTGGCTTCTAACTTCAGCTTGTTCTGCTTTGATTGTTTTTTATGCAGAGCTGCACCAGATTTTGCACTCTCCAGTTTTAGTAAATCAACCTCCATGTTTTATTATATGAATTATATGTTATTTATTTTATTTGTGTTGTAGTCTTGAAGGGGAGTGCCAGAATCTATGAAATGAGTTGGCAAGTTTTGGCATTAGATACATTTGAATTATGACTTTTAAGTGGACTGGCCTTTCCAGGAAAAGGTAGTTCACTCCTCTAGTTAGGTTGTTAGGCTAAAGTTAGTTGTTAGCCTCACTGTAGTCAGTGGAGCAATGATCTACTTTTTCTATTTGACCAGGCCTTCCTAAGCTGGGTGTTTTTTTCTCCTATCTGCCTCTAGGAGAAGCTTCCCGAATATAGGACAGGCATAGTCAAATATCCAGCTATGAATACTTATCATGCCTATCCCTGGCAGGAGATGTCAATAACATGGCTGGGGAGGTGATACATTTTTGGGGGGCCTGGGCAGAGGGGATCTTCCTCTGCTTATAAGCTTTCTCATTCTGCTGGGGCTGCTGTCCTCGGGAGATAGGTAGAAGTCTGCTGAAGAATTGCAGTTTGGGCCTTTAGAAGGTGCTGGGCTGGGGGCCTGGAGAAGATAACTAATAGGATTTTGCTGGAGGGCACTGACATGAAGTCATCTACTGGGACATTGTGAGTAAGACCTACTGTGGGACTTTCATGTGTGTCTGCACCTATACAGATTTGTGCTACAAGTATGTCCTCCTATTGATTGTTTTGGAGTATCCTGAACCGCTGAACTCCTCTCTTGCTTCAAATGATTTAGCAATGAATTAAAAGAAAAGGCATCCCCTACCCTGACCCTGTATTGTCGATGTGCATTGAACTGTGAACTTTTAACTGGCAGCCTCTTTACTAGTTAGGGAGACCTGTGGAAATCTACAGCGGCCCCTTAGGCTCTTTTATTCCAAAGGCCACATGATTTTAAGAAAAAATGATTTCTGTAAGGTCTCTTTATACTGTATAATGCTATAATCTTGCCTCTTACCAGCAATTTTAACTGAGCAAATTAAGAAAACTATACAGGCAAATGTAACCTTTATTGAAAATTCATGTGAACATGAACTATACATGGTACAGAAAAAGTAATGGTAAACTTTGCTTATAAATCTTTGCATCTTGGCCAGTTTGAGCTGCTTACATTGTGCAATGTTTACTATAAAGATCTGTTGCAAAGTAACTAATCTATATACTGTATTTGTGACCCTGGAAAATCAAATATAAAGGCATAATACTATAGAACAGTCTCCATTTTTCTCATAAAATGCTTGTCTTGCCCTGGTATCACCTCTGATAAAAAGCAGCAGACTGAGTCAAATGTGAAAGAGTGAAATGAGTCAGACAGACTTTGTGTGTGTCACGCTAGCAAATAAAAAAGAATCACGCAGTAACACAAAGATTGTCATTCACGGAAGAACACTTAGCATTGTCTCCATAATAAACATACATTGTAACTATAGATCAACAAGGGCACGATCATCACCTACTTACATCACTTTGTAGTCATCCAGTATTATGGTACAGCAATAAAAGCCTCATTAACAGCTATAAAAAGAATAATCGCTGTTTAACACATATAGGTTTCCTGACCTCAACAAGGTTGCTCAGTGTTCTGAAATGATAAAGCTTCCTATCTAAATTTAATTGAATTCATTTTTTCAAATAGGTATTTTATTTGTCTATTTATGTCTTTGTATAGAAATGGCAGCATTTGGGGCATGGTGGCAGCATTTGATGGGCACAGTGGCTGTGTTTGATTGGCACAGTAGTTGTGTTTGATGGGCGCAGTGGCTGCATTTGGAGGGCACAGTGGCTGCGTTTGATTGGCACAGTGGTTGTGTTTGATGGGCACAGTGGCTGCATTTGGAGGGCACAGTGGCTGCGTTTGATGGTGCAGTGGCTACGTTTGGTACAGTGGTTGTGTTTGATGGACACAGTGAGGCTGCAATTGATGGGTTTTTTTTTTCAGTTTGTTTGCACTCCCCCAAAAATTTGGAGCACCAGCTGCCACTGGTTCAATCCACCATCCGAAAATAGAAAGAGTATAGCACAACTGCAAACTAGGGATTGGCCAATGTTCAACGTTCGACTCGAACGTCAGGTGTTCGTTTTTTTCGTAGAACAAACTAATGGGGTGCTCGTGGGACGTTCGCCTGCCGAAGAGTGCCCCATAATGCACTGCGAGTAGGATCATGACGCGCTTGATATACTATATATACTAGAGCCAACTAGGGCCAATTTGTTTTGACAGGATTCGATTAACCTATCAGCATGTCTTTAGAGTGTGGGAAGAAACCAGAGTACCCGGACGAAACCCACGCAGGCACAGAGAGAACATGCAACCACCAGGCAGATGGTGTCTTTGGCCAATCACAGCGCAATGTGCTGTGAGAGCCATGATTGGCCAAAGGCAGGGTGTCTTTGGCCAATCATGGCTAAGGGTCCACACCCCACACTATATAAGGCTGCTTACACGGCAGCTGTGTATAGTGTATATGAATGGAGATTAGGCAGGGTAGTTAGTGTATTGTGCGGTCAGTTAGTGTATATAATACAGTGTAGTGTAGAGAATATATAATACAGTGCAGTGTAGAGAATATATAATTTAGTGTAGTATAGAGAATATATAATACAGTGCAATGTAGAGAATATATAATACAGTGTAGTGTAGAGAATATATAATACAGGGTAGTGTAGAGAATATAAAATACAGTGTAGTGTAGATTATATACTACAGTGTAGTGTAGAGAACATATAATACAGTGCAGCAGCAGCAAAACAAATCTCCATAATTGCTGGTCCTTCTTCTGAGTCGCAGGTGGTCTTTCTTCTGCTTCACCACTGTTTGTCTTTTTTGTTCTTTTTTGGCCTTTTTTTTTTTTTACAGCAAAAAAATCTGCACAATTGCTGCACTCTTATTTTCTTTATAAAAAAAATATATATATAATAAAATGGTTTATAGTGCACCAAGCTCAAAAGTATTGCTACCAAGCACATTTCCATCCCACACTCTATAATAAACAAAAGTTATAAAAATCCCCCCAAAAAAGTTCCTCATTATCTCAGAAAGGCCAACAAGGAGAGGCAGACGCCCACAGGCCACTAAAAGAGGGCAAGCAACCTATGTGTCTACAATGAAAAGTTATACTCTCTGAAGGCGGTGCACGCTTCTTCTTTTTTTTCCCCATACCGACCTGTGTTATTGAGTCACATTGCAGAAGAGGCCCAATTTTTATGTACCTGTTTGACATGTGCATGTAATTTCAATTATTTTTTCTCATTTTTACCAGCAGGTCCTGTTCCTGTGCCCAGCAAGAGTAACTGTGAGGGGTTACAGTGTTCAGGCACCACCAACACACAAGGTCCAATTTTTCTGCACCTGTATGTAAATATAAAAAAAAAATGGGGAAAGAATGACGTGGGGGGACCCTTTGGGTCTGGTATAGATTTTAACCACTTCCCTACTGGCACATTGTGAAATAAAACCAGCAGGAACACTCTCTCCCTCCTGCAGCCCATCTGAGTACTCAAGTACCTATTTCCAGCCCATTAGACTACCCGAGTACATATCTGCAGCCCATCCGGGTACCTGAGAACCTATCTGCAGCCCATAAAAAGTGTGATCGGTAGGAATGGAATTAGATGTGTAATTTATGCTTCTAGAATGCCTGATGCTTCTCCTTGCATGTTGGGCCTCTCTATGTAACCAGGCTGTATAAAAGTCTCACAGATGTAGTATCGCCATACTCAGGAGAAGTAGAATAATGTATTTTGGGGTGTAATTGGAAGTTTATGTTATGTTTATGCTGTGTGCGAGAAATAACTTGTTATTATGACAATTCTGTGTAAAAAAATAAATGTATGTCTTAGTTTCCCCAAGAATTGTGGGGAAAAATGTAAACTTTAAAAAACTCACCATGCCTCTTACTAAATACATTGGACTGTCTACTTTCCAAAAAGGGGTCATTTGGGGGGTATTTGTACTGCCCTGACATTTAAGGGCCTCAACAAATGAGATGTTTTTGATTTGCACCATAGCTTGTAGACTCTCTGGCCCAGATTCACAGAGCAATTACGCCTGTCTAACTGGTGTTAGACAGGAGTAATTTCAAATTTTGCGCGCCGTATCACTAGTTTGAATCCTCAAACCATGATATGGCGGCTTCGGGCTTCGATCCGAGAGGCTTACGTATTCGTAAGCCTTCGGATCTACGCTGCAATATTTTTGCGGCCGCTGGGAGGAGTCCGCGTTGTTTTCAGCGTCGGGATATGCAAATGAGTTTTTACGGCGATCCACGAAGATACGAGCGGTCTTCGCAATCGCTTTCGTCTATTTTTTTCTACGTACTGTTAGACCAGCTTTTTGCTGGTCTAACGGTGCGTAGCCAATGTTAAGTATGGCCGTCGTTCCTGCGTCAAATTTTTTTTTTTTTTTTTTTTTACGTAACTCGTTCGGGAATAGGAATGTCCGTAAACGACGCTACTCAAGAAAAAATGACGTAACGACGTGATTTCGCGCAATGCGCGGCAGGAAATTTCTGAACGGAGCATGCGCAGTTCGATCGGCGCGGGAACGCGCCTATTTTAAATGCTTCACGCCCCCTACTCGCGTAGATGGCTTGCGCCGGGAGAAATACACTACGCCGCCGTCGTTTACTGGACAAAACCTACCGGGATTCCACGTAGAGCCAGGTAAAATACGGCGGCGTAGTGTATTTCTGATACTCTACGCAAATCTAATTGTATCTGAATCTGGCCCTCTAACTTTCACACAGACTAAATAATATCCACTAATTTGGGTTATTTTTTAACATAGATATGTAGCAGTATAAATCTTGACCCAAATTTATGAACAGAAATTACTTATTTTCAAAATTGTATGATAAAAACTAAATGAAATTGTTGTTTTTTTATTCAAAATGTTTGCTCTTTTTTTTTTTATTATATCGCAAAAAAAATAAAATAAACAGTGGTGAATAGATACCACTAAAGGATAACTATTTGTGTGAAAAAAAATGTTGTTTAGGTACATAGCTGAGTAATTGTCATTCAAAGTGTCAAGAGAGGACTGAATGCTGAAAATTGATTTGGGCAGTGAAAGTGCCCTGTATTGAAGTAGTTACAGTGCCTTGCAAAAGTATTCGCCCCCCTTTACTTTTTAACTATTTTGTTACATTACAGCTTTTAGTTGAATATTTTTTTATAAATCTGAATTATATGTGATGGATCAGAACACAATAGTCTAAGTTGGTGAAGTAAAATTAGAAAAATATTTACATAAAACTATTTTTGTGTGTATATATTCACCCCTTTGTTAAGAAGCTCATAAAAAGCTCTGGTGCAACCAATTACCTTCAAAAGTCACATAATTTGTGAAATTTCCACCTGTATGCAATCTAAGTGTCACGGGATCTGTCATATGCACATCTTTTTAAAAGGCTCCAGAGGCTGCAACACCTAAGCAAGAGAATCCACTAACAAAACATTGCCATGAAGACCAAGGAACTCTCCAAACAAGTTGTTGAGAAGTACAAGTCAGGGTTAGGTTATACAAAATATCCAAATATTGATGATCCCTAGGAGCACAATCAAATCTATCATAACCAAACAAACCTGCCAAGAGACGGCCGCACACCAAAACTCACAGACTGGGCAAGAAGGGCATTAATCAGAGAGCCAGCACAGAGACCTAAGGTAACCCTGGAGGATCTGCAGAGTTTCACAGCAGAGACTGGAGTATCTGTACATAGGACGACAATAAGCCGTATGCTTCATAGAGTTGGGCTTTATGGCTGAGTGGCCAGAGAAAAGCCATTACTTTCAGCAAAAAACAAAATGGCACGTTATGAGTTTGCGAAAAGGCATGTGGGAGGCTCCCAAAATGTATAGAGGAAGGTGCTCTGGTCTGATGAGACTAAAATTAAACTTTTTGGCCATCAAGGAAATGCTATGTCTGGTGAAAACCCAACACATCACATCACCCAAAGAAAAACCATGTGGGCATGTTTTTCAGCAGTCAAGACTGGGAAACTGGTCAGAGTTGAGGGAAAGATGGATGGTGCTAAATACAGGGATATTCTTGAACAAAACCTGTACCACTCTGTGTGTGATTTTAGGCTAGGACTGAGGTTCACCTGCCAGCAGGACAATGACCCCAAACACACTGCTAAAGCAACACTTGAGTGGTTTAAGGGGAAACATGTAAATGTGTTGGAATGGCTAAGTCAAAGCCCAGACCTCAATCCAATAGAAAATCTGTGGTGAGACTTTTGCAAGGCACTGTATTTGGGAACCCTATGACAGAATTAAGAAAAAAAACTGTGTGGGGTCCAACCCAAATCAATGCCAGGCCCTTTGGGTCAGGTATAGATTTTAGGGTAATTCCACACCAAAATCCTTTAAAAAATGGTGTGGGGTCCCCCTAAAATTTATACAAGACCCTTATCTGAGCACTCAACCATACCAGGACGCTAGCCCTCAACATGGGGAGGGTGCTTTGGGGTGCTCTGGGGTGCATGTTGAAAGGGACAATGGCCTCTTTCCGACAACCCTGGGCTGTGGTTGTTGGGGTCTGCGAGCGGAGGCTTATCAGGATCTCATGGATCCCACCCCCTTCCATGTGAATGGGTATCGGGTACATTGTACCCCTACCCATTCACCAAAAAAGTGTCAAAAAATAAGAAACAGAGTAAACAGTTTTTGACAAGTCCTTTATTAAAAAATACAAAAAAATTGGCCCTTGATGCAATCCACCATCAGTCACGCCTCCCACCGACCCAAGAGAAGGAAAGAAAAAAACATCATGTGACATCAGAAGGGGTGGTGCCACCAGGTGACGTAACCAGGTGGCCTCGCCCTTTGCCTATAAAAGAGCTGTCAAAGCAAAGTGGAGGCATATGGCCGGTGGCCTCTGAAGAGATGACAGCAGGCTTTTTTTTTGGGGGTCGGCAGGCGGCATAATTGACATTACATCAGGGGACATTATTATTATTATTATTATTTAAATAAAGGACTGTTTACTGTTTTTCTTACTCAGAAGCTCGCAAGCTAACCCCCTTGGTAGAGCACTTCGCCAGAGGGGGATTAGCTCTTGCGGTGAGGAGCCGAGACAGCCATCGAGGAACCCCAGAAGACTAGGATCGGGGCCACTCTGTGCAAAACGAGGTAGGTATGAGGTAAGCATGACATGTTTGTTATTTAAAAAACAAAAACAAACCTTTGCTATCCCTTTAAGCATCATTAAAATCACTGCTCCTGAAAAAACAATATATTTTTTGCAGTGATACATGTCCCCTAGGGCAGTACCCAGACCCCCATACACTTTTTATGACAATAACTTGCATATAAGCCTTTCAAAGTAGGACTTTTTAGGAATTTTTCATGTTTGTGTCAAATAGACTTTAATAGTTTGTATGTTTGCTAGACCTTTTTGCTTTTTCGAGATGTTCTGGTGCAAACCAACCCGGGGGGCCCATCCCTACTGCAACCTTACCAAGACATGGCTGTCCACTTAAACTGGAGGAGCTGCATAGATTCACAGCTCAGGTGGGAGAATCTGTCCACAGGACAACTATTAGTTGTGCACTCCACAAATCTGGCCTTTATAGAAGAGTGGCAAGAAAAAAGCCATTGTTGAAAGAAAGCCATAAGAAGTCTTGTTTTTGCTATGTGGGGGACACAGCAAATATGTGGAAGCAGGTGGTCAGATGAGACCAAAATTAAACTTTTTGGCCCTTAAAGAAAAATGCTATGTGTGGCGGAAAACGAACACTGCACAACACCCTGAAGACACCATCCCTACCGTGAAACATGGTGGTGGTAGCATCATGTCGTGGGGATGCTTTTTTCAGCAGGGACAGGAAAGCTGGTCCAAGTTAATGGGAAGATGGGTGGAGCCAAATACAGGTCAAGCTTAGAAGAAAACTTGTTAGAGTCTGCAAAATACTTGAAACTGGGGCAGAGGTTTACCCTCCAGCAGGACAACGACCCTAAGCATACAGCCAGAGCTACAATGTAATGGTTTAGAGCAAAGCATGTTCATGTAGTAGAATGACCCAGTCAAAGTCCATATCTGAAATCCAATTGAGAATCTGTGGCAAGACTTGAAAATAGAGATAAGGGAAAATATTGCACTAACCAAGGTAAAAAGGAAAATAAAAAACAAAAAATAAAACTAAAGCAGCTACACTACAATTTGACAGAAATTGAATGAAGTGTGGAAAAAAAAAATGTAGCGCTATAAACATAAATTAGTAACACACACATGAACAGTGAATGAATGATGTAGTCCAAACAAACCACGTGAGTGGAAAAGTCCTAGTAAGGAAAACGTTGGAGTGCATCGGTGACAACATAAACCAAAACATGAATAGAAGTCCATCCACAAATGGCAAAACAGTAGATGTAGAATCACTTCATGGATCCTCGGATAAGATGACACTTAGCAGTCAGCTGGGCTCACTCGGACACAGTGGAACGGATGTGAATCTTCAGTCAGAAGCCGGATATGCACGGTGTCTTTGTAGAGTTCTTGGGAGGAATGGGATGGCAATGGTACGATCCTCAGATGGATGGGGTGGAAGCAACTGGATGGCTCCAAGCACCATATGAAGAGGGGAAAATAAATAAAAAACGCAACCCAAATGGTGCAGATAAATAAGATAACGGTTTTATTTTAATAAAACCAATGATATAAAAGTGATCACTTAATATAATAAAATAAAGGCAATGCGGGAAAGGGTAATAAACCAAGCCCTACGCGTTTCGTCCTAGAGGGACTTCAACTGGGGCATCAACCTGTTCCCCCACATTGCTAAGATATAAATACTACACATTCATAGAAGAAGCACTACACAATGGGAGACTCACAAATGTGTCATAAGAGGCGAGTTTATCAAAAAATTGGCTAGAATTAAAAAGGAACAACAATCCAAAATAAGATCCCTGCTAGAACGCATCCACCAGCTAGAACGCACTCACAAGCGAACGTTTGCGGCCTCAACACTTGAGGAGCTAACACGCACCAGAACACTCCTATCTGACGAGTTAAACATGAAAATCAAACGACAATATATATTAAGACACAAAATATACTATGAACAGGGGAATAAATGTGGCAGGCTACTTGCGAAAGCAGTCCAAACCAAGAAAACCGCTCACACCATTCATCAGATAGGCAACAAACAAGGTGGTATGTGTTCCTCAAATGACGAGATTGCAAAACAATTTGAGCTATACTACCAAAATCTCTATAATATTCCCTCCAACCCTAAATGCCCGCAGAATTCAAGTGAGAGAGCGAAACTTATACAGGAATTCCTAGAACAACATGGCCCACCCCGAATATCAGAGAATGCTGCCAAAGAGCTAGAAAAACCCATCTCAGGCGCAGAATTCGATAGAGCCCTCAAGGAGATGAAGATAGGAAAGGCCCCAGGCCCAGACGGTCTACCCTTACAATACTATAAGACTTTCACAGATTTACTAAAACCGAGATTCCTAAAAACTTTCCAGTCGCTTCATTCAGAACAACATCCCCCCAAACAGCTTTTAGAAGCACACATAACAGTAATACCCAAAGAGGGGAAGGATTTGACCCAAGTTACCAATTACAGACCTATTTCCCTAATAAACGTAGATGTAAAAATTTACGCTAAAATCCTGGCAAATAGGATCCTCCCCTTGTTGACGTCCTTGGTTTCCTTGGATCAAGTTGGCTTCATCCCGGGAAGAGAAGGGCGAGACAACACAATAAAAGCTCTCAACATAAACCATTGGCTGACCTCTAAACAAAAACAGGGTTTCTTCTTGTCCCTGGATGCTGAAAAGGCGTTCGATAGAGTGGCCTGGGACTTCATTGATGCGGTTCTGAAGCACATTGGCCTCCTATCTCAAATGAGATCATATATCAAAGTCCTATATTCCAACCCAACAGCAAGAGTTAGGGTCAACGGCCACCTATCGAGCGCCTTTAACCTTCGTAACGGTACAAGACAGGGATGCCCCTTATCTCCGCTCTTATTCGTCCTTACATTGGAACCCCTACTCAATAAAATCAGATCAAATAAAGATATTGTTGGAATCGAGATCCATGACAAAACATACAAAATAGCAGCCTTTGCTGATGACATGCTCCTCTTCCTGTCGAACCCCCTGATCTCAATCCCTAACCTCCTTAAAGACTTAGACCACTTCCATTTACTATCCAACCTGAAAATTAACCACTCCAAATCCAATGCCCTCAATGTCTCCCTACCCACTGATACGGTGGAGTTGTGCAAGAAAAATTTCTCTTTCAGGTGGGCTACCCACAGTATCACTTATTTGGGTATTGAAATCTCAGCCAACCTGGGTGATCTTTTTCATCTCAACTTCAAACCCGTTATGAGAGAAACACTGGACGACCTGAAGAGATGGAACACCTTAAATGTGTCTTGGTTCGGTCGTGCCGCTCTAATTAAAATGACCATCTTGCCAAGGTTCCTCTACATCATGCAGACCATCCCAATCAAAATTCCCTTATCGTTCTTTGCCGCATTCAGAAAGGCTTGCTCCTCATTTATCTGGAGAGGTAAACCCCCCAGAATCAAATTTTCTAGACTAACGTTACCCAAGAGTAGAGGAGGTATAGCCCTACCTGATCTCAGAAAATACCACCAAGCCGCTCTTCTAACGAGAATTGTGGATTGGAATATTCACCAATCAGTGAAAGACTGGGTAACCCTTGAAAAAGCGCAATATCCTCACGAACTAAAAAATTTGCCGTGGATCAATCCTAAATTTCATCCCAACTTCATTAAAACGCACCCCCTTATTGGACCTACACTTGAAAGCCTCCGTAACACTTTTAGACAAAAGCATCCTTCTCCATGGCTTAGCCCTCTCACCCCACTGCAAAATAACCCTGACTTCCCTCCAGGTATGGATAAATCGTTCCCGGCACATCATTGGCCATCCAAAGACATGCTCTCAAAACAATTCTTTAAGAATGGCAAATTCTTACCTAGGGAGGACATACTGAAGGACATAGAACCGTCTCTACTGTCTCATTGGAACTACATTCAGATCAGACACTTTCTATCCAACAAAGACAAGGCCCACCACTGGACAAGACCCCTTACCACACTAGAAACTATATGTACAAAAACTTCCCCACGCAGACATATTATCTCGACAGTATACAATTCGCTCTTTGAAGACGATACCGACTTTTCCAGCTCTTCTTGTAAAGCCTGGGAAAGAGACCTAGGTGTAGATCTGTCTGAGGATGACTGGGAAACCATATATCTCTATGCACACAAAGGATCGTTAAATGTAGCCACGCAAGAAAGTGGCTACAAGATCATAACCAGATGGTATAGGACCCCCACAACTCTGCACAAAATCTCATTGAATGCCTCTAACAGATGTTGGAGATGTAAAAGGGAGGAGGGCTCTATGTTACACATTTGGTGGTCCTGCCCCTTACTTCAGCCCTTCTGGACATCGGTACACGAAACTATCCAAACAGTGACATCATCAAATCTGAGTTTCACCCCGGCACAATACTTACTGCATTTTAGTGATCTGCCCAAAAGTCAATACTTGAAGTCACTTCCCATGATAATGGTTAACGCAGCAAGGCATTGTATCCCCTCTCACTGGCAGTCTACAAATACCCCAACGAAAGCAGAATGGTTCAGAAGAATAAATTGCATGGAAAGAGTCGAGGAACTGATTAGTATTTCCCAAGAAAGGATCACTAAGTTCTATGCTACGTGGTACGATTGGACAACATTTAAAGAATCTCAGCAATACAAATCTATTATAAAATGAACCTGAAAATAGGATTCACTATTCGACTTTCGCTCAGAGTCCCTGGCATCCCCCACCCCCCTTTTTTTTTCCTTCCTCCCCCCCTCCTCTCCCCTCCCCATCTCTCCCCATCCATTTAGAACTGTTCAAGCACCGACATTATTCCTCCCCTCTATTTCAAAAATGACATAAGTGTTGATACATGTATGCTTACATAAATGTTTATGTTTGGATTATCTATACGATTGTTTTGTTTAGTTTTTCCTCTCCATGGAAATACTTCATTGTATATCTTTGGTTGTATACAATTCTCTACCGCTATTGTACTTTTGTGAGTATACGATGTAATATGTACTACTTTCCACCTAATAAAACCTTTTTGTGAAAAAAAAAAAAAGAAGAAGCACACCTAAGCCAATCAAATCACTCATCCAATCAGATTCGTGATTGGAGGAAAAAGAGCACATGACATATTGGACCAATAGCAGGGCATCATCATACAAACCCACCCATAATTATACAAGGAGTCATGATAAGACCTAATGAAACTATAATGAAATGTTAAAAAAGGTCAGCTGTGGGGGGTGGGCCAGCAGGAGGAGGACTCACACTAAACCACCCCCAATCACACATATAAACGCCGAACAACACGGCTACAAACCAGTATGTAAAAATACACCTTCCCATACTCATGCGATGGAGGGGTGCTGGAGTTAGATATAATGGGGTCACTACCTAAAAAGGGAAACCAAAACAAACCGAGGGGAAGCACAGGTGTTCGACTACACATCAACATGAGCACATTTGATGTATAGTCCCCTGTGTACTGATCATCCGTCCTCACTGGGCTACACAGTAATCTGTATATGATACACAAAGGGAGGGGGACCGCTATGCAGG
The DNA here is from genome assembly GCA_029574335.1 of Rana kukunoris. Taxonomy (NCBI): domain Eukaryota; kingdom Metazoa; phylum Chordata; class Amphibia; order Anura; family Ranidae; genus Rana; species Rana kukunoris. The sequence goes on from CM056053.1 coordinate 119,022,218, forward strand.
AACACAGGGCGGAAGGATAGCTGCAATGGAGACTGGGGACATCACCAATCACCATGGGGAACTGAAGAAACGTCAACGCGGCGCCGTGTGACGTCAAAAACATTGGGCAGGTAGACAAACCACGCTGTGTGTCAGCGCGGGGTCCGCTGTCAGCGAGGAACACGTCCAGGGTGAGAACGCTGCGTCACGTGTCATCGCGAGAACGCGTGGACGCGCGACGCCGTGAGAGAGGGGCGAGCCGCCACTAGGAAACACATCCAGCGTCAACACGCTACCTCACGCGTCATCACGGGATCACGTGACATAATGGTCACCGCAGACCAATAGCACTAAGGCAAAGGGACATCACATGGACTGGAAATGTTAGGGGCATATACGCCATCCAGTGGCGAAGCCTCATAATGAAGGGCGGCCGAATTTAAAATACAAAACTCAATAGCCCATCATATGGGGTCATACTCCGCCATCCAGTGGCGAAGTCTCATAATGAAGGGCAGCCGAATCTAAAATGCAAAACTCAATAGCCCATCATAGCCCATACTGTAGGTTTGTTTTGGTTTCCCTTTTTAGGTAGTGACCCCATTATATCTAACTCCAGCACCCCTCCATCGCATGAGTATGGGAAGGTGTATTTTTACATACTGGTTTGTAGCCGTGTTGTTCGGCGTTTATATGTGTGATTGGGGGTGGTTTAGTGTGAGTCCTCCTCCTGCTGGCCCACCCCCCACAGCTGACCTTTTTTAACATTTCATTATAGTTTCATTAGGTCTTATCATGACTCCTTGTATAATTATGGGTGGGTTTGTATGATGATGCCCTGCTATTGGTCCAATATGTCATGTGCTCTTTTTCCTCCAATCACGAATCTGATTGGATGAGTGATTTGATTGGCTTAGGTGTGCTTCTTCTATGAATGTGTAGTATTTATATCTTAGCAATGTGGGGGAACAGGTTGATGCCCCAGTTGAAGTCCCTCTAGGACGAAACGCGTAGGGCTTGGTTTATTACCCTTTCCCGCATTGCCTTTATTTTATTATATTAAGTGATCACTTTTATATCATTGGTTTTATTAAAATAAAACCGTTATCTTATTTATCTGCACCATTTGGGTTGCGTTTTTTATTTCTTTTCCCCTCTTCATATGGTGCTTGGAGCCATCCAGTTGCTTCCACCCCATCCATCTGAGGATCGTACCATTGCCATCCCATTCCTCCCAAGAACTCTACAAAGACACCGTGCATGTCCGGCTTCTGACTGAAGATTCACATCCGTTCCACTGTGTCCGAGTGAGCCCAGCTGACTGCTACTGGAGTTCTTATGCTATACTGATCTGCTGTTCATGACAGACAGGTCCTACTTTTCTGGTAAGAGCATACCATTTTTGTTTCGATTTAAGTGTCATCTTATCCGAGGATCCATGAAGTGATTCTACATCTACTGTTTTGCCATTTGTGGATGGACTTCTATTCATGTTTTGGTTTATGTTGTCACCGATGCACTCCAACGTTTTCCTTACTAGGACTTTTCCACTCACGTGGTTTGTTTGGACTACAAGACTTGAAAATGGCTGTTCACAAACACTCTCCATCCAATCTGACAGAGCTTGAGATATTTTGCAGAAGAATGGGCAAAAAAATCACTCTCTAGATGTGCAAAGCTGGTACAGACATATCCAAAAAGACTTGCAGCTGTAATTGCAGAGAAAGGTGGTTCTGAAGGGGGGCTGAATACAAATGCACACCACACTTTTCACATATTTGTTTGTAAAACAATTTTGTAAACCATTTATCATTTTCCTTCCGTTTTACAATTATGTGCCACTTTTTGTTGGTCTATCACATAAAATCCCAATAAAATACATTTACATTTTTGGTTGTAACTTAAAACCCCCAAACATTATATAAAATTTCGAGGGGTATGAATACTTTTTCAAAGGCACTGTATATATTTATATATATATATGTGTACAAAAATGTTAGTACTCTGTCTTGTACTTACTGAAAGTGAAACCATCCACCCCACAACCAAATGTAACTCTGTAAGGCAAGGTAAGAAGAAGGCTAATGTTAATTATGATTAAATTATAGGATAGTAGCAATTTCAAGCTACTCGTTGTGCCCACCTGAAGAGAGTGTGTCTAGAGTGTATATCCAGTATGTCTCTCTATTACAGAGCCGATGGGAGCCGTCGGGGAGACATCTGGATAATTGTTCAATTATCCAGAATGCTAAGCCTTCTGTGGATTTGTGATGTCACTCTGCAAAATGGCGGGGGGTACTATACTTATCTTTGACCTCTTTTACTAGGATTCACCAAACCGTTTTCTAAGGGGGGCAGATAGTGTGGCCTATATATGATTTTACACAGACAAGTGGGGCATTAGATAACAAAGTTAGAGGAGCAGTTATAGAATTCCTCCAATTTAAATGTTTTCCCCTTTGTAGAAAACTTTTTTTTGCCATTTTTTATAAAAGACCGTGCTTTACAAAGAGTCTTTTTACACGGAAACATGCCCTGGAGCGGTATAAAGCATAGCCCAGGTGATGAAGCAATGTTTTTAGGCTTCAATTTACCTGGGGCTATCTTATTTTTTTAAGCCAGGGGGGCTTTTCTATATGTTACTCAGGGTTTACCTGGAAGAATGTTTTTTTTTTTTTTAAATCTGGGTCCTCTAGCAGAATGTTCCAATGCTTTTGTACTGATAATGGAATCTAGTGTTGAATCTAACAGAATGGTTAAAAGGTTCCTTATTCTTCTTGGCCAGTTTACTCTCCAGATAGAGGTTGTAAGAGTTCAGGATAACCCTTTTCCAAACGTTTTGTGTTTAGCAAGGAGCTCTGCTCTACATAGTCAGTTGTCCTTGTACAATTCAGCCAGAGGCATCAGAAATGCCATTTGGGGATATTTTGAGTCAATTTAGGATAGTGGTAGCTGTCAACATGGAGTAAAGAATTACCTGCTGTGGGTTCACTGCATTTTTATTTTATTTTTTTGACTAACTTCAAGATCCAGAAAAGCAAGTTTATCTGGGTTTTAAAAAAATGGAAAAGAGAAGCCAAATAGGTTATTATTGCAAAACTCCACAAGGTCTCTTAGTAGGTCTGCAAGGCCATCCCAGATGATTTTTAAAAAAATGTTTTTTTTTTTTACAAAAGGATTGTCCTGCCATACATATCTGTTTTCCCAGAATCCCATAGCGAGATTTGCATACAAGCTGGCAAAATAGGAGCCCATGGCGGTCCCTTGGTTTTGCAAAAAATAGTCGCCACTGAAACTGAAATAATTGTGCATTAAGCAAAATTATGTACCTCCAAGATAAACTTAGCTTGTCTATGATTCATAAAAGGGTCCTCCGAAAAGACGTGATTGATGGATTGGAGACCAAATTGGTGAGGAATGGAGGTGTACAGTGAATTGATGTCTAAAGACACCCATGTGTAGCCAGATCCCCATGTGTAGGGATTTATACAGGGTATGCCTAAATAGATGTATTGAATGGGGGAGCCAAAAGTATACTAGTGTTGGATAAGTATGGGACTTTATTGAGGAACATATGCCAACACTATACACTCAGCTTCCTCCCTTTTTTATTTGGCAGCATTTATGTATTTATATATTTTATATGTTCCACATATGTCCCACTATAGCAACCTGTTCTAAATTAGAGGATACAAATCTCATTTTACACCACTAGATAGTGTGATATAAAAGGCATCCATAGCTCTACACTATTAGCTTGAGATAGGAGTGTGTCTGACCTGACATCACCAGTGCGCACACTTTAGAAATTTGTCGCAGAACATTCAGTGACATCACCCCACTCGTCGCTGTGCTCTATGGAGTGTGCTAGCCCCCTTTTCTGGATCCCCTCCATGCATGGAGCTGGCTCCTGGATCCGGATGATCGTCCATAGCATTACATACAGCGCAAACAAGGACCTACCCACTTTAGGATTATTAGACGTCTGCTTTTACCTACAAAATGTTGGTCTTATACTCCTTCTATGAATAAATTGTTATACGGTCTACAGTATCTCACAAAAGTGAGTACACCCCTCACATTGTTGTAAATATTTTATTATATCTTTTCATGTGACAACACTGAAGAAATTACACTTTGCTAAAATGTAAAGTAGTGAGTGTACAGCTTGAATAACAGTGTAAATTTGCAAAATAACTCAACACACAGCCATTAATGTCTAAACCGCTGGCAAGAAAAGTGAGTACACCCCTAAGTGAAAATGTCTAAATTGGGCCCAAAGTGTAAATTTTTTGCGTGGCCACCATTATTTTCCAACACTGCCTTAACCCTCCTGGGCATGGCGTGCACCAGGGCTTCACAGGTTGAAAACTGGAGTCCTCCTCCACTCCTCCATGACGACATCACAGAGCTGGTGGATGTTAGAGACTATGCGCTACTCTACTGGTTGACCATGGCAAGGCCTGTTCTGAGTGGAACCTGTCCTGTTAAACTGCTGTATGGTCTTGGCCAATGGCCACCATGCTGCAGCTAAGTTCCAGGGTCTTGGCAATCTTCTTATAGCCTAGGCCATCTCCATGTAAAGCAACAATTGTTTTTTGTCAAAACGTCATTCCCGCCCATGCGTCTTAAAGAAACATTTTTTTTTGTCATTTGAAAAAATTACAGTTTCCATTTTTTTTTCTTTTTTTGCATTTAAGTCTTTTTGACCCCAGATCTCATATTTAAGAGGACCTGTCATACCTTTTTCTATTACAAGGGATGTTTACATTCCGTGTAATAGGAATAAAAGTGATATATAATGTTTTAGTCTCGTAAACACTGAATCTGAAAAACAGGCTCGGGGCTTAAGTGGTTAAGTACAACCCGTGTGAACTGGGTCTAATGCTAATTTGATGAGTTATAAAGGATTTTAAAGCATGACTTATGAGAAATGTTGAGTTTTGTATTTAGTCACAGTTTCTTGAGTGCACATTTGAGTCCTAAGGTATTTGGTATCAATTTACTCATCACAATGTCATCTGATATATTTTACAAAAAAGTTGGGGATTATATTGTATATGTTTATAAATTTAATGTATTTTGTACTGAAAATATAGGTTTGATAAACAGCTGCACAAATTTTATAACAGATGAAAATTTGAACGGCCATCATTTTTTTTTACAGGTTTATATACTATATAAATATAATGATTTGGGGATAATAAATATTGTAAAAAATGTGTATTTAACATGTACAAATTGAAAAATTGGCCTGGTAGTGAAACTAAGGGTTCATAAAAGATTTTAGTAATTACATCTACTTTCATTCTCTATGCTGTAAGTGGTAGTTTTACTGCTCAGTGGTAGAATTTTACTGGGCAGTATGGATAACACCCACAACATCTAAAATTAGCTATTTTTGCAAATATTAAAAAGCTTTGTGAACTGACTGTTATGCAGTAGTACAACTTGGCAATAAAAACTGTTAACTTCTGTTCAGTGAATTAAAGCCAGGTTGTTCCCCGGCTTAATGTATTATTACTCAATAAAAATATAAAAGTTGGAGAAAAGGAAAATGTTAAACAGTTTCATGTAGTGAAATCCACTGGACATCATGTTCAAAAAAGCGTTGTAAACAAACGTTTTTTTTTGTGTTGCTTGCAGCAACCTTTCAGCTTCTAACTGTGTATGCCCTGATGCAAATGATAAAATTGAATGTTAAAGTTGTTTTGTTGCATTAAAAAAGAAACATTTTCATACACTTATCCCAATAAAATGAGTGGACAGCAGTTGTACCTTTCAGACACTGAACTAGCATTTCTCAACTTTTTAATTCAGGTCTTAGGAAACCTCTGCGTGCAATTATTACAGCCCACGGGGTATTAGAATGACACCACGTTGTGGATATAAGCAGGGGCGTAGATAAGGGGGTCGGGGGTGTTCCACCCTCCCAGAGCATCCTGAGACGGTGTCCTTGCTGCAGCGCTGTTTAGCCTCCGCATCAGCACAGTAGAAGCAATCAGAGTTTCGGAGTGCAGCAGTCAGCCCCCCTTCTATTCTGCCCAATCCCCTCAGTTTAATATGGGGTTCCCCCTGAACAACATGAAATTCCTGCAAGATCCCAATGCTTCCAATACCCCCACACAGGTCTTGGATGCCAGCAATTGACAGTGTATGGCTGAGGAAACGCCTAGACTCCTCCTCAAGGTATCATATGACACAGCCAAAGGGAGACCGGTGATGCAGAAGTTTTCTTGCCTCTGTGCCACCCTGAATCTGAGGTCTGATAAGTAGAGATGGGCTCAGGCGTGTTTGGGATCCTAGTCCCAATCCATCTGCCCAATCTCGCCAGGAAGCCGACACTGTGCACCGCTAATTACAGGCAGTGAGACATTTCCTGATCTGTGCAGCTGTGGACAGGGAAATGTCTCACTGCCTGTGATTAGCGATGTGCAGTGTCAGCTTCTTGGCAGCATTGGGCAGGTGGGTTTGGACTAGGATCCCTAACATGCCCAAGCTTATTCCTACTAGTAAGTGGCAAGGCATAAACTTTCTACTTGGGGCAAGAAGGGGTGAGAATTCAAGCCTGGGGGAGTTTCGTTTGGTGGGGGGTGGATTTGCTTTTGAAGAAGGGAGATTATTGTAGAGAAGTTTACAGGGGATGGTAAATGGCAGGTATTTGCTTCTGGGTGGGGAGTTTGATTGAAGGGAGATTTTCTTTATAATAAGGAATCTTTGCTGGGGGAAAGGGTGTTGACTGAGGGATATATTTTTGCTTTTGGGGAGTAAATTTAGACATGTATTACATGTATTTTTGTCTTTCTACTGTACCTGTATATGAGATAGAAGGTCCTGAAGAAGCAGAAGAATATCGGATGAACTGTCCTGATCGGCTCTCGAAAGTTCTGTACCAACAATCTGATTATCGCACGATCTTATCGAAAGCGGTATTTTTCGTATAATTTTCTGATCATGTGTACCGGGTATTACTCACACTCATGTATACACATATATATATATATATATATATATATATATATATATATATATATATATATATATATATCTCATATATACACATACTAGGGCCAATTTAGTCAGGAGCTGATCTTCCTAGGGAATAGCTGTGCAGGGGGAGCATGTCAGCAGAAGTCTGATCATTGGAGGACAGCCAGACTGTGCTCCCAGCAGAGCCAGAAATCTGACCACACCAGAAAGGGTGCTCTCATTCCTACCATGGTCATTTTGAAATTGGAAACCTTGGGGACTGTCAGGATCACCAGGAATTTTGCAAGGAAGCAATACAAAGAGAGCAGAATACATTCTCATACAAGTACATTGTACAACATACACATATCAGGAATATGAAATGTTTCTAAACTACTGCCATAGTGGTTATCTATAAGCATATACATGCCTCGTTCATGTATCCTTACCTGTCAAATGTCTCCCCTCTGTCTCCTATGAGACCTGAAAAAATTGTTAACATGCATTTTCTCCTGCTGTGTATTGCTTACACTGAACTTATGCTATGATCACTAACATCCAAAAGAAAGGGGGGGGGGGTGGGAAGTATGCAGAATGTACACAGAATACTTTTCTCACATATCTCGCGTGGGATATGTAAATCACATTTCACTCACAGCAAGGGTGAGAAGGTACATCAATTTTCCTGTCTGACCATTTTTAATTCACTGAAAAAAGATAAGAGTATTGCTTTGAGCTGGATTAACTTTGTGGCAAGGCTGGGCACAGAAATCCTATACTGTACAAGGTACAAGCCTTAATTAAAAACAAAATAAATTGGGTTTACATCCAGTTTAAGGACCGCCCCCTGTACATATACTAGGGCAGCCCTTAAGTGCAAAATCAAGTACCTGGATGTGATTCCTTTCTTCGCAGATCGTCATTTTACTGGTAAGAAAGACAGACATCTTGTCTTTCTGATAAGCAGAAACACAGATCTTTGTCTTTCTTCAGTTAAGCCATCCCACACAGTAAGAAAGCACTTCCAGGGAACACAGTTAACCATTTGATCGATCCTAATGTTAACCCCTTCCCTGCCATTGTCATTAGTACAGTGGCAGTGCATTTTTTTTATCACTGATAACTGTATTACCACTGGTCCCCCAAAAGTGTCAGATTTGTCAAAACATTGCTGATCACCGCCATTACTAGTAAAAGCAAAAAAAAAAAAAAGTTCATAAATCTATGCCATAGTTTGTAGAACTATATATATATATATATATATATATATATATATATATATATATATATATATATATATATATATATATATATAGATATATATATATATAGATATATATATATATATATAGATAGATAGATAGATAGATAGATAGATAGATAGATAGATAGATAGATAGATAAAACACAACCAATAAAAAAATAAATAAAAATAATTTCTTCCTCAATTTATATGTATTCTGCTACAAGTTTTTGGTAAAAATTCCAATAAGTGTATATTGATTGAGTAGTATGGGTTTGGGGTTTTTAATGGTGGTGGATGGAGCATCAGACCGATGTTCCAGCTGTCCCCTGCCATCTGTGCACTGAGAACCGAGCCACGTACATTGCCGCTGGCTCGGTTCTCACAGAACCCCTGAGAAGGAAAGAGGCTGACAGTCAGTCTCTTTCCTCTCTGCTTCTCCACGCTCATTGGAGCGCTGAGCCGTGGAGAGGCGGGGAGAGGCTGTCTCGGCGTCTCAGCAGCTCGATGATACGCTGAGACTGCCATCAATCAGGTCAGCTGGCGAATCCCGACTTGGGAAGTCGTGATGACATGCTGCCCCGACTGATGGCAGTGACGTCAGCGGAGAGCGGACTTCAGACCTGCAGAAAACGGGTCACAGGAGTGCAAAACGGATTGCACTCCTGTGACCCTTAGGCCGCGTACACACGAGGGGATATGTCCGCTGAAAACGGTCCGATGGACCGTTTCAGCAGACATCTCCGCTCGTGTGTATGGGCTAGCGGACAGATTTGTCCACCCGACAGATTTCAAAGCAAGCTTTGAAATCTATCCGGTGGGAATCTGTCCGCCCGACATGTCTGCTGGTTAGTACACTTACCAGCAGACATGTCGGCTCCCACCGCCGCCGCGCCGCTGCCGAATGGATTCGGCGCATGCGCGGAAGTGTTTTACTTCCTGGTGCGGTGACGTAGCGGTGACGCGGCGGCGTCAACGTCACCGCCGCGTCATCGCCACGTCACCGCGCCGTCCGGCGGCGGGGAATTTGATCCGATGGTGTGTACACGCCATCGGATCAAACTCCCGATCGGGCATATCCGATGGAAATGGTCCGCGGACCGTTTTCATCGGATATATCCGATCGTGTGTATGGGGCCTAAGGAGAAGCCCAGCCTAAAAAGCTCAGGCTAGACTTCTCCTTTAAGTATTAAAAACAGTTGCAACTAAGTAATTAGCGTTTTTGAAAGAAAGTAAGTAATGGCAGCTCCCATGTGTCTGTCCTCACTATTTCACTTTAAGATCCACTCTGCTCCAGTCTGCTGTAAATTTCTTAATAAAAGTTGAAAATCTTGGGGCCTCAATGACTGAACACCACCCAGGTCCCGAGGTAAAAACATGACACTTTTGTCTCTATTATGCACAGAGTTGTATATGACTTATATTAGAAGGTGATAGGGGGAATGGCGCTGCTTAATGGATCTGTGGTGCTTGACCTGTGGGTGGTGCTATATTAACTGTGATATAGTACTTAAAGTATACCAATGTTGGGCAACTTGTAGACAGGGGTTAATCCATAGGTGAGGATTCCCTGAACCCACGTGATGCGGGAGCAAATAGGTTACCACTTTAATGTAAATTGTTACTGTTAACCATATGTGTATCAAAAATAGTGAGTGTCCCCCATCCAATGGTGTCCACAAAGGGTAGGTGATAGTGACCAAACACCAAGGTTAGTGGTTAGTCCTGTGTTCAATTCTGTAATTTCTACAAATGTAGAACAAGTGACTAGTGTGGTGATCCTATAAATCTCAAAGAAAAATGTGTCTCAAGGAAAAGGGGGTGTGTAAAGAAAAATCAATCAATCTAAAAAGAGGGCCAGCCTGCCCATTAATTCTATGGTTATAATCCAAATCAAAACACAAGGGTGTATAAACACGACACAACACCACAATCTTAGTGTTAAATTAAACCATCAGTATGGTAAACACAGAATAATAAAAAATTAAATTAAAATGCGATGTGTAGGATTTCAATTGGCCAGACTCCGATGTGTCATCAGGATACTGTGCAGGCCAGGTGTAGAAACCCAGTTAATAAGCTGCGTGGAAGCTCAAGGGATGAGCCTGGGTGTGCAAACTCAAAATAGGTGGTAAGTCACCACGTGAGGGTTAACACCCCCTAGTGAGCGCTAGGTAGGTCTAAGTTGCAGTGAATAAAATAACATAGCTATATAAATGAAAATCAAAAATACAAAAATACAAAAAATACAGAGTTGATTAGATGAGAAATGCAAAGAGTTCTGATATGCACTAATTAAGTTGCGTTGCAGATGATTAATGGATAATACTGCAGAGAGCTTCTATTGGTGACTTAAGTGCTGTTTCCTTTTAAAGGGTGCTGTTCCGTGACTTTTGTGCTCCCCCTCCTAGGACCCCACTCACCAGATGTTGTCACCCTCCAGGGGCAATTAGGCAGATGGTGGTGGTACCTTTAGTATTCCTGGTATATAACGATCTGTGTATTCCCAGCGGTTGTTCCAAGATGTATAAAGAGGGTCTGGAAAGGTTCCAATGCGGTGCTCACGGTGTCACTCAAGAAAAAATAATAAAAAATATCCCCATAGCGTGATATGTATAAAACTCACAGGGCTTTTATTGTAAAAAAAGAAAAGTGGTCATTTCCACCATAAAAGCTCAGAGGCACCTGAGCTGGTGCATAAAATGACAGAAAAAAGTAAATTGAAACAAACAAAATTTAAAAACAAAATATAAAAACAAACAAAGTTCAAAGCAGGTGTAGTCCGCTGTCCACCAGTCCTGTATGGTGGCGGGGCTGCCAGCTCCGTTGGAAATTTAAGAGCGTGTGTCTCTGCGTTGAGCAGCTCGCCGTTCCATAAGGTGGTGTCTGAGGCAGCTGTTAACCTGAACGTGCGTACAAGCTTGCGTGTTGGTCACCTGACGCGTTTCGTCATGTGACTTTCTCAAAGGTGACGTCACCTTTGAGAAAGTCACATGACGAAACGCGTCAGGTGACCAACACGCAAGCTTGTACGCACGTTCAGGTTAACAGCTGCCTCAGACACCACCTTATGGAACGGCGAGCTGCTCAACGCAGAGACACACGCTCTTAAATTTCCAACGGAGCTGGCAGCCCCGCCACCATACAGGACTGGTGGACAGCGGACTACACCTGCTTTGAACTTTGTTTGTTTTTATATGTTTGTTTTTATATTTTGTTTTTATATTTTGTTTTTAAATTTTGTTTGTTTCAATTTACTTTTTTCTGTCATTTTATGCACCAGCTCAGGTGCCTCTGAGCTTTTATGGTGGAAATGACCACTTTTCTTTTTTTACAATAAAAGCCCTGTGAGTTTTATACATATCACGCTATGGGGATATTTTTTATTATTTTTTCTTGAGTGACACCGTGAGCACCGCATTGGAACCTTTCCAGACCCTCTTTATACATCTTGGAACAACCGCTGGGAATACACAGATCGTTATATACCAGGAATACTAAAGGTACCACCACCATCTGCCTAATTGCCCCTGGAGGGTGACAACATCTGGTGAGTGGGGTCCTAGGAGGGGGAGCACAAAAGTCACGGAACAGCACCCTTTAAAAGGAAACAGCACTTAAGTCACCATAGAAGCTCTCTGCAGTATTATCCATTAATCATCTGCAACGCAACTTAATTAGTGCATATCAGAACTCTTTGCATTTCTCATCTATATCAACTCTGTATTTTTGTATTTTTGTATTTTTGATTTTCATTTATATAGCTATGTTATTTTATTCACTGCAACTTAGACCTACCTAGCGCTCACTAGGGGGTGTTAACCCTCACGTGGTGACTTACCACCTATTTTGAGTTTGCACACCCAGGCTCATCCCTTGAGCTTCCACGCAGCTTATTAACTGGGTTTCTTACACCTGGCCTGCACAGTATCCTGATGACACATCGGAGTCTGGCCAATTGAAATCCTACACATCGCATTTTAATTTAATTTTTTATTATTCTGTGTTTACCATACTGATGGTTTAATTTAACACTAAGATTGTGGTGTTGTGTCGTGTTTATACACCCTTGTGTTTTGATTTGGATTATAACCATAGAATTAATGGGCAGGCTGGCCTCTTTTTAGATTGATTGATTTTTCTTTACACACCCCCTTTTTCCTTGAGACACATTTTTCTTTGAGATTTATAGGATCACCACACTAGTCACTTGTTCTACATTTTGTAGAAATTACAGAATTGAACACAGGACTAACCACTAACCTTGGTGTTTGGTCACTATCACCTACCCTTTGTGGACACCATTGGATGGGGGACACTCACTATTTTTGATACACATATGGTTAACAGTAACAATTTACATTAAAGTGGTAACCTATTTGCTCCCGCATCACGTGGGTTCAGGGAATCCTCACCTATGGATTAACCCCTGTCTACAAGTTGCCCAACATTGGTATACTTTAAGTACTATATCACAGTTAATATAGCACCACCCACAGGTCAAGCACCACAGATCCATTAAGCAGCGCCATTCCCCCTATCACCTTCTAATATCTGACTGGTCTCTTCGGAGATCCCTAGGGAGGCAGCAGCTAAAACCACAGGTCCTAAGCGCGGATTCCTCCTTCCAATTTGTATATGACTTAAATGGAAGCAGGCTATTTAAATGTAACATTGCAGCTGTGTATTCTAGCAAACAGTAACGCAAACATGAAGCCAGGTTACGCGCTAACTGATTCTATATGTAGTATCTTACAGTGGTATTAAAGGTTTGGCTTTAAAAAAAATGTATACTTACCTGCTCTGTGCAGTCGTTTTACACAGAGCAACCCTGATCCTCCTCTTCTCTGGTCCCCCATAGATGCTACCGGCTCCTGGCTCCTGACCAGTGCCCCCAATAGCAAGCTTGCTATGGGTGTACGGGTGCATGCTCGCTCGAAAGTCCTGCTCTGTGTGTCCATAAGACACATAGAGCCGTGACGCGGCCCTGCATCTACTCTCTCCTCATAGGTTCACTGCCTGTGATTGACAGCAGTGGAAGCCAATGGGACCGCTGCTGTCTCAGCCAATGAGAAGAGTGTCCCAGGACAGCCGAGGCTCTCGTGCCAATCGCAGGCTCGAGAGGGGGCTTAGGTGAGTATTAGCGGGGCTGTGGGGGGAGCAGCATACAGAAGATTTTTTTATTTTCATGCATAGAATGCATAAAAATAAAAAAACCTTCAGCCTTTACAACCACTTTAATGCCCAACTTTAGTTAAAAGGTTTAATTATTTTGTGGATAGAGATTGGGGAGATTCTTCTCGCCTGCTGTCAGGACATGAATCTCTCCAACAGGGGTGCAGAAAAAAACAAAATACAGAGTAGAGTGGTGGGGGGGGGGGGGGGGGTTTGGGGGGTTTAACTTCGGACAATGCTTTTATTGCTGCCCTTGTCTCCTTGTCCCAATAACAACTGCACCTCCATTTCTTGTATAATGGAAAAAGAGAGGAAATCTTCCAAAATATATCTCAAAATAAAAACCTCACATAAAATGTAACTCTTTCCTGTTTTGTGCAATTTTTTTAACCACTGGAGGCCAGCACTATAGTCAAATGACGTCCTCCCCTTTGCACGCGCAACGCGGGCCCCCTGCAGGGAGCGCACGCTGTGATCACCAAGTCACTGAGACTCGGTGGATCACAGATCCGTATAAGGGGCCAGTCCCAGACCCTTATCACGTGATTAGCTGTCAGCCAATGACAGCTGATCACATGATGTAAACAAACTATCGGTAATCGTTTTATATTTCTCCTCATGCTGACAGCGTGAGGAGGAAAAAAAAGCAGATCACCGGCTTGTTTACAAGGGACATCGGTCCCAAAGAGGAAGGAGGCATATCTGCCTTCTCTGTGCCCAAAAATACCGCCTGCCAGTGCCACCTGCCATTGCCACCTACCAGTGCCCACAGTGCCACTTATTAATACCCACAGTGTCACCTATAAATGTCCACAGTGCCACCTATTAATGCACACACGTGCCACCTATCAATACCCACCTGTGATGCCAATCAGTGCCACAAAGTAATGCTGCCTATCAGTGTAAACGATCAGTGCCCATTATTGACACTCATCAGTGCCCATCACTGCCACTCATCAGTGCCCATTACTGCCACCTATCAGTGCCACCTATCAATGCCACCTATTAGTGACACTTCTCAGTGCCCACCAGTGCCACCTATCAATGCCCTTCAGTACCACCTCTCAGTGCTGTCTATCAGTGCCCACCAGTGCCGCCTTATCGGTGCCCACCAGTGCCGCCTTATCAGTGCCCATCAGTGCAGCTCATCGGTGCTCATCAGTGCAGCCCATCAGTGCCCATCAGTGCAGCCCATCATTGCACATATCCGTACAGTCCATCAGTGCCCATCAGTGCAACCCATCAGTGCACATTAGTACAGCCTCATCAGCGTACATCAATTAAGGAGAAAAAATACCCATTTGCAAAATTTTATAACAAAATATAAAAAAATATATATATATTTTTTTAATCTGTCTTATTATTTTTTTTTAAACAAAAAAGAAAAACCACATAGGTGATCAAATACCACCAAAAGAACACTCTATTTGTGGGGAAAAAAATTATAAAAAATTCATTTGGGTACAGTGTTGCATGACCGCTTGTCATTCAAAGTGAGACAGCACTGAAAGCTGAAAATTGGTCTGGGCAGGAGGGGGGTTTAAGTGCCCAGTAAGCAAGTGGTTAAATGACTAGAATTCGGCTTTACCAAATGGTTTTTCACACTCATGAAAAAGCTTCAGTAGGTTTTGCAGTGTTCTCCTGACTTAGGAAAAACTATTTTTTTTTGTTTCCATGTGAAAGGACCAAGTAGCGCATACATTAAAATGCTGTGAAATACTTCCAAAAGCATTTTTTTTTTTTTAGCTGTCAAGGATATAACGAAAAAATACCTGTCTATTACCAGCCCATTTTAGCTTTATAAAATGTATTACCTGGATTAAAAGTATTTTATTTATAACTCATAGCAGCCTATGCATTTTGGAATGTTATTACAAATATCTGTGTAGGAACGGTAGTTTCAGTTTACATGCTGAAACATTCTGATGTTATTACCTTTCATTTACTGCCATCTAGTGTTAATATATAGCAATGCAACAAATTATGTGTAATTTTGGAGACCTTAAAGGAGTTGTAAAGGTTTGTCTTTTATTTTCTAAATATGTTCCTTTAAGCTAGTGCATTGTTGGTTCACTTACCCCTTCCTTCGATTTCCCTTCTAAATGTTTTTTTTTTCTTTGTTTGAATTTCTCAATTCCTGTTTCTCCTCAGTAAGCTTTCCACCATCATCCGAGTGGTGGAAAGTCATTTAGAACAGCTTACTGAACACCTTACTGAGGAGGAACAGGAAGTGAGAAATTCAGACAAAGAAAACAAAGAAAAAAAAAACATTTAGAAGGGAAATTGAAGGAAAAGGTAAGTGAACCAGCAATGCACTAGCTTAAAGGAACCTATTTAGAAAATAAAAAAACAAAGCTTTACAAACCATTTAAAGTACATCAGTGTAAAATTTAAAATGAAATAGTTATATGCAGTCTTTGCCTGTAACACAGTTTTATTACCTCTTTATCCTGCCAATAGATCTGCTATTTTTCCATTTCCTTTAACAGGCTAAGCTGTCCAGTAAGAGTGACAGCTACATGGGTTTGGACAAATGATACACATAGATGGGGTACTTATAATTGCCACAACACCTTCCCAAATAGAAAAGAGGGGTTATCGTGCAGATCAACACCTGCAAGCAATAATATCTCACTTGATTACACAAATATAAACAATTTATTACATTTTACAAAATGTAATCTTAGATAAAATAAATATAGCATCTAAAACATATAAAATGACCGCCCTTCATAGACTTACGTCTAAAATCACATAGTCACATAGTTATTCTGGTTGAAAAAAGACACAAGTCCATCTAGTTCAACCAATAAAAGAGCTTTCCGTATTCGTATTTGGAGATCTTTTCCTCCAGGCATAAACAGTGCCCTCTTGTACTTTGTGATGACCTTAAAGTGAATAACTCAACACCAAGTTCACTATATGGACCACTTTTTTTGTGTACATGTTGATCATATTCCCCCTAAGGCGGCGTACACACGAGGGGATATGTCCGCTGAAACCGGTCGGATGGACCGTTTCAGCAGACATCTCCGCTCGTGTGTACGGGCTAGCGGACAGATTTCTCCACCCGACAGATTTCAAAGCAAGCTTTGAAATCTGTCCGCTGCAAACCTGTCCGTCGGATATGTCCGCTGGTTAGTACACCAAACCATCGGACCAAAATCGCGCGCATGCTCAGACAAAAGTAGGGGACGGGAGCGCTCGTTCAGGTAAACCTCGTGTTTGTTTGTGAGTTGGCACATTCGTCATTGTAACTATCTATATTGTATCGTTTATTGCCTTTCTTCGTTCTCTTGCTATAATCAAGCTGTTCTATTGCTGATGCCATTTATATAGACTGAGTTGTCCCAATCTCGCAAAGTTTGATTGTAGTATATCGCGTTGTCTTTTTGTAATTATTTTTTTGCTGCATCTCCTAATTGTTTTGAGCTTTCCTCCACATGACTATAATTTTTTTTTTTGGATCTATTTTTTAAATGCATTTTTTAGGTTTTTTTGTACCTTTTTTTTCAATGTTTTTTTTTTTATTTTTTGAACATTTTTTTCTATGCATTTTTTTGGATGTTTTGTACCTTTTTTTCAATGCATTTTTATTTTATTTTGTTTGAACATTTTTTTCTATGCATTTTTTTGGATGTTTTGTACCTTTTTTTCAATGCATTTTTATTTTATTTTGTTAGATCATTTTTTTCAATGCATTTTTTTGGATGTTTTGTACCTTTTTTTCAATGCATTTTTATTTTATTTTGTTTGATCATTTTTTTCAATGCATTTTTTTGGATGTTTTGTACCTTTTTTTCAATGCATTTTTATTTTATTTTGTTTGATCATTTTTTTCAATGCATTTTTTGGATGTTTTGTACCTTTTTTTCAATGCATTTTTATTTTATTTTGTTTGATCTTTTTTTTCAATGCATTTTTTTGGATGTTTTGTACCTTTTTTTCAATGCATTTTTATTTTATTTTGTTTGATCATTTTTTTCAATGCATTTTTTTGGATGTTTTGTACCTTTTTTTTAATGCATTTTTATTTTATTTTGTTTGATCATTTTTTTCAATGCATATTTTTTTTTTTTTTGATCTTTTTTTTCAATGCATTTTTTGTTTTTTGTTTTTTCCTTTTTTTCAATGCATTTTTTTGTTGTTTTTGTTGCTTTTTTTTCCATGGGTTACCAAGTTGTCACTCCAAACCTACCCCCCCACCCAGGAGTTTGTGTCCTTCCAAAATTCCACCTTGTAGTTTTAGTAGGTTTGGGGCATAATCACCACAGTAGAAAACACAATAGACAAGGTTTTAACGTAAATTCAAAAAGCCATTTATTTTGGCAAGAAAAAAAATTAAAATAAACATGATCTGCACCACTTGATCAGATAGCAACCTACATGCAGACTTGTGCATTCCACAAAACATGATGAAGGATAAAATGAACAATCTCAGGAGACACAAAACAAATCAAATCTGAATCAGCAGCAAATTAGCAAAGAAACCCAAGCTGTGGTACTCCAACAAGCTCACATTTTAGAATAATGAACTGGAAGGCAGGTAATCACCTTCTCTTCTTACTTCCAGCCTTCCTTCCTGGCTGCCTTGCAGCGAAACGTCCACGGGCCCATCCATGGCCCCTTGCAGGTGCTGATGATGTGGCAGCAGGAGGCAAAAGATGGGGAGCAGGCTGGGCTGGGTCACTGAGGTCTGTGTCCCGGGTCAGCATGCCCCTGTGCATCCAAAAGATGACCTTATTTATTAAGTCCTTAGCCAGGTCCCTTTGATCCTCCTCCGCTCGGCTCAGTTCATGAGCCACAGAGGCACTGAAGGCTTCTGTGGGGTTGAGGGGGGCCCGCATTATTTCAGCAGCCTCCCTCATCATTTTGAGGCTCTCCTCCTCCATCTCCCTCATCCGCCTCTTTTGGCCTGGTCGCCTCATCTGGAGGGGAGGGACCTGGCTTATGGTGCTGAGCCTGGGGACATGCTGACTTCCACTCGGCCCAGCCTCCTCCTGGCTGCCACTCACCCCTTCCCCCTGGCTGACATGGTCCTGAGGAGCTGCCACCTCCTGACTGGCCTCTTCCTGTATCAAAAAAAGGGACATGTTGTAATATTTAGCTCAATCAAGCACACACACACATTATTTGGCTCTAGACTCTTTTTGTTTGCTTAATTTAAATAGACCTGCCTGTCCTTCAGACCCCTCAGTTGGCATCCCTGAGATCCCTAGTTTTTTGCACACGCCTTTTTTTGTTGGTCCAAACGTTAGAATTTTAACAATACTAACTCAAGAATCAAACCCAAATTAGAAGCAAATAAATATTTAGGAAACTACTATACCTCACTGAAGATCGCCAGATCTGGGTCCATGTCAGCCAGGCCCTCCTCTGGCTCTGCAGGGGCGTGGGGATCCTGGGAAGTTCCGCTGCAAGGAAGCGTGGGAGGAAGGCTGGAAGGAAGATTGGAAAGTGATGGCCGGCCCTCCAGTTCATCATCCAAAAATGCAAGCTCGCAGAAGTACCACAGCCTGGGCTCCTTTTGCGCATCTGCTGCTGATCCAGATCGTTTGGTTTTAACCTCTTTATATACCTTACGATAGGTGCTCCTGAGATTGCTCATTTTATCCTTCACCATGTTTGCTGTGCAGGATGGAACCCACGTCTGCATGTAGGTTGCTATCTCTTGTACAGTGTCTGCTCGGAGATTTTTGTTTGGGTAGCCTGGGTGCCTGGTATCCCATAGATTAGGCTTTTCGCGATAACATTCGATTAATTTAAGAGTGTTGTCTTGGATAGCCAACTGGTCCATCTCTCTTTTTTTTTTATATGTTCAGATTAATGCTCTAGAATATACAAATAAAAATTAATTAAAACCCACAAGAAAAATGGCTCAGATTTATCATTTTCTGAATATGTATGTGTACAATCATTGTGGAACTAGTATACAAACACATTGGGGGTTATTTACTAAAGAAAAAATCACTTTAGCACTGCAAAAGCACTTGAAAGTACACTGCCTGAAAGTGCACTTGGAAATGCAATCGCTGTAGCCCCGAAGGGGACATGCAAGAAACAATATATATTCAATTTTAGCCTCCACCTGATTGGTTGATAAAATAAGCAGAGCTTCCCTTCATTTCAGATCTTCCCCTCCACATCTATGGAGAATGCCCTTCCAAGTGCACTTGCAGTGCAAACTGGATTTCCCTTTAGTAAATAACCCCCAATGTGTCCTGCTGATACAATGCTGGCCAGCTCCACTCCATTGTTGTGCAATTCATTTTTGGAACATGCAGACCCTTTGGTAACATGAAAATAAATACATGCCATCTCTTTAATCATCCACAATTTTTTTGTTTTTCCAAAAATGAAGCCACTAGTTATTGTGTAGATATCATGCACCTCACACAGCATTGAGGAGCTAATACACAACCTAATTACCTCTGTCAAAACACTACAGAACAATACATGCATGATGTGAATCCACAAGACAAAAATAAAGAGGTAGAGCATTGTCATATATATATGTAGTGATGTGTTCAATCATTTTTGTCCAAAACTTGCATTGGTGGCCCCAAGCTAGCTAAATAGCGCAAACGCTCCTAACAACATTCCAAACCCCCACCCCCACATGGGGTTTAAAAGTTGAGACGCCTCTGCTGATCCCATGTTGTAATTTACCTTCGTGTCTGTAGCTCCTCGCGTACGCTCGAGTAATCTCCGCGTAACCGACGTAATCACGTCGATCTCCTTATATAGGCCGCGCAAAGCTATACCGCCGCCCTCTTCG
The DNA here is from genome assembly GCA_029574335.1 of Rana kukunoris. Taxonomy (NCBI): domain Eukaryota; kingdom Metazoa; phylum Chordata; class Amphibia; order Anura; family Ranidae; genus Rana; species Rana kukunoris. The sequence continues at coordinate 119,042,362 of CM056053.1, forward strand.
TTCGCAATGTCTCCGCCCGTTTTTAACCCCCCCATTTCAACATCCAGGGCCTCATATTGCAAGTTACCGGCATATGTGTATGTCATCGTTTTAACGCGCGCGTAAGCTCCGCGTAAACACGATGTATTCATCCGCGCATGCGTGAAACGCCGCCTTCGTCCACGCCCATGACGGAACTTTTCCTCTTTTCCACGCCCCTTATCAGTGGGAAACGAAAAGATGGCCATGTCCCACGAGCGACCATTACCCGCTCATGAGGATCAGGAAGGGACACAACCAGGAACGTCACGCTCAAGGAGCAAACGGTACAAGGCCACAAATATGAGTTTGGAGGAGATGGTGGAGATGGTACACATCCTGCGCAGGAAGGATTATGATGGGGATTATGGCCCATACAGCACCCGAACCGCCGTAAGGCCAAAATTATGGACAAGGTGGCGAAGAGGCTTACTGAGATCTTTGGGGTGAGCAGGTCCAAAGAGCAGCTACGCAAGCGCTGGTCCGATTTGAAGTTGCGTGAGCCACACCAGTTTCGGAAGATAAAGAAAATCCTGGATAAAAGTAGGTATTATTTTTGTGGGGGGGGGGGGGGGTGGTTTGCAATTGTGTGATATCATTGTTTGATATGTATATTTATGCATGTGCCTTGTTGGAATGGTTGTACTTTGGAATAATTATTTTTGGATATTTCCTGTAATATGAAAAAAAACACACACACACCAAATAAGAAGTTATGCACGATCGTTCTTTAGAAACATCGTTCAATCACCTCGTTTCATCCACATACTATGTCCTAAGGAACAGCACACCAGGACATGGCTATTTGGCATTTATAGAGAAAAGTTATTACACATTTTGGATAAAATTATGTAGATTTCATAAATGATTTGAATGTGAAAAAACAAACAGGATTCATTCACATTCACACAGTGATAATAAGCAGCTGGATTCACATCTGGACTCAAGAGCACCTGTGTCTCCCCCATAATGAGATTCATTTTTAACAGTCTGTGACACCTAATTTTTAGGGAGGGGCATCCATGCAGGGGCAGACTGACCACTGAGGAAATCGGACACTGGCCGAGGGCCCCATGCCCCTAGGGGGCCCCATCAGAGATGCCAGGCTCTTTTCAACCAGGGACAGTATGTAAAAATCTGCTAATTTAGCTCATCTGTCCCTGATATGTCCAAAGCCTACATGCTTTTGATGTGAAACTACTGACTGAGATTGTAGCTGCCCCGCCTCTATACTGCCACCTGGCTTAGTGGGCATTTGTAAGCCTGGGGGCCCCTAATATTCTATTGCCCGGGGGACCCATGAGTTGTCAGTCCGGCCCTGCTTCCATGTGTGTCCCTTCAATAAAAAGGGTCATTATCACAGCTTGGGAGAAGTCATTCGAAAAACAAAGGTTAATGTTTGGTGGCGGAAGACAATAATCCAAAGTTTATAACAAACTTTGACACAATGATTATGATTTATTAATGCCCTCCTCAAATATCTGTGTGCTGATAAGTATACCTTTTGTTTTCGGATATTTCTAGGGGAAAGAACAGGACAGAAATTGGAGGACGCAAGGAGGCCCAAACTCTCTCATAAGAAAAAATCTAGCCATGTGGAGGAGGAGGACCAGGTAGAAGAAGGAGTGGTGGAAGGGAGAGATGAGGAAGACGCAAATGTGGAAGGAGTATTTAGTGAAGAAGAAGGAGTTGGTGAAGAAGAAGGAGTTGGTGAAGAAGAAGGAGTTGGTGAAGAAGAAGGAGTTGGTGAAGAAGAAGGAGTTGGTGAAGAAGAAGGAGTTGGTGAAGAAGAAGGAGTTGGTGAAGAAGAAGGAGTAGTTATTGAAGGAGTTGTTGTAGAAGAAGGAGTTGGTGAAGAAGAAGGAGTTGGTGAAGAAGAAGGAGTAGTTATTGAAGGAGTTGTTGTAGAAGAAGGAGGAGTTATTGAAGAAGGAGGAGTTATTGAAGAAGGAGGAGTTATTGAAGAAGGAGGAGTTATTGAAGAAGGAGGAGTTATTGAAGAAGGAGGAGTTATTGAAGAAGGATTGATTGTGGAAGAAGGCGAAGTTGTGGATGATGGAGAGGTGGAGATTAGTAGCACAACAGGTCAGTGTCACCGCAGCTTCACACAGGGAGAAAGAGATGTAGATAGGCCTGCACATTACTAATGTATTTTTATTTTATTTTGTTATAGGGGATGAAGATGCTGCAAGCACATCCAGTAGTCCACCTTTTTCACGTGCAAGTGCACAAATTGTCATCCAACAAATTATGGAGTGTAGCACAGAGATGGATAATATGAGGCAAACAATGGTTGTAATTGAACAAAATTACAAAAATATTATTGATATGATGGGCCGTATCAAAGACTAAATCCCCTGCCCGGCCCCCCCCCCCATCACCCATCCGTCTTGCAAACAAAAAAAAATGTTTTAGAAAAATCTAAAGATGCACACACAGTGTGTCCACATGTGCTATCTGCCATCACAGGTTATGGATTGTCTTTGCTTTGTGGGTACACCCCCTTCCTCCCTTCTCAAGCAGGTAAGAGGGAAGGGTTTGCACCCACAAAACACATGCATTGATCACCCATGATGCCAGATAGCACATGTGGACATTTGATATAATCCTCATTTTTGGGCCCTCTCACTCACACACAAGAATGTGTGCATCTTCCAAGTTTGTTGTGTTCCGGGGTGACATTGGGAGACTGTTGTAGTAATGACCTTGTTGTACTTAGTATTTTTATTGGTTTTGAAAAATCTTTTATATTTTTTCTAAAAAAAATGTTTGGTATAATCCATATTTTTTAATTAAAAAAAAAAAAAAAAAAAAAGTTTTTACTCCAAAATGTTACATGGTGGCAAACCCAAAAATTTATGATAAAAAATTGTGTACGCTAACATGAGTGGCTTGTTGTTTATATATGCTCAATACCCAGTTTGTAGATGAGTGACTTGTAACTACAGCCATAAACCCGGTTTTAAGTACACACTAGCGTTTAGTTCTTACCGCTGCAAATCACAATATCAGCCTCACTTCTGCGTAAACAAAAATTATTCTTCCAACACCAGCTTGTTCAGTTAAGCCAGATTTTATAAATGCTGGTATCTCATTGGTTTGTGTGCAGAAGTGACCCTTCTATTGTGGACTTAAAAGTGGGGTATGCCTGTAATGTCCAATTGTGGTTATTTACTAAAACATGACAACTACATTTGGCACTAGAAGTGCACTAGTTTCAGAACCAAGAAGACAGAGATAAATAGAAAAAGCAATAATGACAAACAACTGTATATAGAGTCCAATGGTCAAATTATTTATTATATTTTGTAATATTTCTTTCTTTTGGGGGCCGAATTAGAAAGAAATATGATCTGGCATAGCTATGGCCCCCCGGCCCATGAAGTACTCAACATATTTGTCGCGTACCTCACGAGCAGATTGGGTGGCCGAGCCAGCGCGACCAGTGTCCAGCCCAGGAAGGGTATCTGAGGGTAGTCCTGCCTCAGCACCGATGTTGGATAGGTACGTCTGGGAATGCCTGCGTAAAAAATTATGCAATATGCAACAGGCAAAAACAATATGGTTCAATTTATATTCCGCCATATTTATCGCTGTCAGGAACAGGCGGAACCGGCTGGCGAGTATCCCAAAGGCATTCTCGACTACCCTCCGGGCCCTGGCTAGCCTAAAATTGAACACCCTCCTCTCCGGGGTAAGAGTCCTCTGGGGAAAAGGCCGCATGAGGTGAGGTCCAAGCCCGAAAGCTTCGTCCGCTAAAAAAACAAACGGAAGTCCTTCCACATTGTCTTCATCCGGTGGCAGTTCAAGACCACCAGTTTGTAGACGGTTGTAAAATTCAGTCCGCGCGAACACTCCCCCATCAGACAGCCGGCCGTTCTTCCCCACGTCCACATACAAAAATTCGTACTGTGCCGACACCACCGCCATCAACACGATACTATGAAAACCTTTGTAGTTAAAATAGTAGGACCCCGAACGGGGTGGTGGCACTATGCGGACGTGTTTCCCATCTATTGCTCCTCCGCAGTTCGGAAAATCACAACGCAGGGCAAATTGGGAAGCCACAGTCTGCCATTCCTGTGGCGTGGAGGGAAACTGTGGGGACAAAAAAAAAAAAAAAAAATAGTACTTAGGCACATAAACATTGCAAACACAATACAAAAACCATACTTGTGCACCATCACACAGTATTAACAATTTTATCTTATTATTGGGGTGGAGTTGTGGCCACTAAAAAATCCCACTTATTATCACACTCCCCACCCCTCTGATGGGGCAACATTTTAGGGGGGGTTGGGGTTGAACTACAATGCAGCAAAGACAAATATGCCACACACAACAAAAAAAAAAGGCTAGGTGTGTTTGTCCCTAGGATAGCATGCTGGACAGGTTAATAGTCATGCAAGGAAAAAATATGTAGGTAGGCCAACAAAAAGAACATGGAAAGCTTAACAACATGCATGCATGGGGAGAAAAGGCAACATTCAACACTCAGCATGGAAAAAGCATGGTCATTATAGGGAACAAATGCCAAACCAAAAAAAAAAAAATACCATTTATAAAGACAGAGAATGTGAGCTTCAGAAAAGAGGAAACTTACCTTCAGATACTCCTCCTGCATGACTTGTATGACAGCAGAACACGTCTCCGGTATGATGATCCCAAGCGCCTGGGGAGAGATGCCTGTTGAGAACTTGAGGTCCTGCAGGCTCCTCCCAGTCGCCAGGTACCGCAACGTGGCAATAAGCCTCTGCTCGGCCGTGATCGCTTGGCGCATCACAGTGTCCTGCCTCGTGATATAGGGGGACAGAAGATCCAGCAGACGGTTGAAAACGGGGTCCGTCATACGGAGAAAGTTCCTGAAGTCATCAGGATTATTCTCCTGGATTTCCCTAAGCAGAGGCATATGAGAGAATCGGTCACGCTGGCGCAACCAATTCTTGGCCCAGGAACTCCTCCTCCCCCTGTTCCTGGCCAAAGGTCTGGAATAATTATAACATCCAGAAGCAAGCCCATATCCAGCACGAACTCTAGCAAAGTTACGCTGCTGCTCCATAATGGCTTCAAACCGGCCGGCTGGTCAGTCAAGAACACACTCACAGAAAGCACCCCCTAATCCAGCAAGACCTGCAAAATACGCTCGACAAACAGATACCCGCGGACAGAACGCCACTGCAAAGCAGAAACGACCTGACAGCCAGCACTGACTGCCAAATACGCACCCACAAGCACACACTGAACCCGAGAATACGACCTGTAAAGCGCGGAGACCGAAAAGCGCGAATCGGCTCTAACCAAACCTTTGCTAACACGTTACTAGCAAAAGAGGAACAGAGGGCGGCGCCGTAAGCTTTGGTCTTCCCCTTTATAGTGACGTCGTACGTGGTTTACGTGCACGCGTTCTGGTCCGGGGAGATTTCTATCCGCTCGTGTGTACGCACAGCAGACCAACAGACAGATTTGCTGCGTCGGCTGGAAACGGTCGGGCCGACACATTTGAACAAATCTGTCCCCTCGTGTGTACGCGGCCTTAATCTCCTCTTCTCAACAGAAAATAAACTCAGTTCCTCTAATCTTTCCTCATAGCTGAGCTCCTCCATGCCTCTTATCAGTTTGGTTGCCCTTCTCTGCACTTTCTCCAGTTCCCTGATATCCTTTTGTGAACTACAAACAATAAAGTGGTTTTCATCAACTTTATTATTAGGGTGCACATTTGTGAGCCAAGTGTCATGTCTGGAGTAAACCAGGCACCACTCATCACCTGGCCAATACCATCCCTACAGTGAAGCATGGTGATGGCAGCATCATGCTGTGGGGATGTTTTTCAGCATCAGAAACTGGGGGACTAGTTAGGATCAAGCGAAATATGAATGCAGCAATGTACAGAAACATCCTTGATGAAAACTTGCTCCAGAGCGCTCTGGACCTCAGACTGGGGCGAAGGTTCATCTTCTGTTATGTCTATCTTAACTATGCACGTAGATAATTAATATAAGCTATAAAAACCTTTTTGTCTATATAAAAATTAAAGCAAACGATTGGGGTGTGAAAAAGAGAAAGGATTACATTTATTGATAACGAGAAGACACTTGTATTATTCCAATATTTACATCCATAACGTAAAGGATGTTACTTGTCAAAACAGAGGATACTGCTGAATACCGATACAACATACATGATATTAATACGAATATGGCTATAGAGGATTCAACAATACGCAATGCTAAGTTGTAGAGAGAGAGCGAGAGACAGCGAGAGAGACAGAGACAGAGAGAGAGGCAGAGAGAGAGGGGCAGAGAGAGAGGCAGAGAGAGAGGCAGAGAGAGAGGCAGAGAGAGGCAGAGAGAGAGGCAGAGAGAGGCAGAGAGAGACAGAGAGAGACAGAGAGAGACAGACATAGAGAGAGAGGGAGAAATTACATCACCATGCTGCTAGGTCAGCTCATCCATCATGATTCAGTCTCTCTGATTAGGACATCATACACGGATCTTTATACCCCTCAGACTACAATTTTTTCCTCCAAAAACTCTACAGGACCTCCCACCCAGTAACTCCCTGTTGTCACATCCTCTTGACATATAGGAACTGACTTGGCCAGTTCCCACGATTAGCATATTACAAGACACCTTGCTAAATGGATATTTCCTGTCTGGCCAATTTCTATACACACACACCTGGTATTATTGTACATTTCTAATTAACACAGGCAATCTAAATGTGTTTTTTAATCCTACAGGAGATGACAAGAACTTGTTTAAATACAATGAGGTAACATCCATATGCTAATATATGATCAAAAGAATCTTTTGTTAGGTGTACTTCCACAGCGGAGCAAGTTGTTGACTCCAAAAACATGCTCCTCAGATGACAGATTCATCTAAAGACAAATCCAAGTCACATTAATAATCAAGCCTTGTAAAAGAAAGACATATACATCTTCATACAAATCTTATAAGTATGGATTTGAAAAATCTCTACCACACTTCCAACAGTATAGCGATCCCTAAGCACACAGTCAAGATAACAAATGAGTGGCTAGAGGACAACTCTGTGAATGTCCTTGAGTCCAGACTTAAACCGGGTTGAACATCTCTGAAGAGATCTGAAAATGGCTGTGCACTCCCCATCCAAACTGATGGAGCTTGAGAGGTCCTGCAAAGAGGAAAGAGAGAAACTGCCCAAAAATAGGTGTGCCAAGCTTATAGCATCATATTCAAAAAGACTTGAGGGTGTAATTGGTGCCAAAGGTGCTTCACTAAAGTGTTAAGCAAAGGCTGTGATACAGGCTGTGATACTTATGTACGTGTATTTTTATTTTTAATAAAATTGCAAAGATTTCAAACAAACTTCTTTTACGTCGCCATTATGGGGTATTGTTTGTAGAGTTTTTAGGAAAATAATGAATTAAATTAATTTTGGAATAAGACTGTAACATAACAAAATGTGGAAAAAGTGAAGCGCTGTAAATACTTTCTGGATGCACTGTACATCATTAGATTTATTTCTTAGTATAAATAGGTGATTTTGACTTTGTAGCATTCTCCCACAGTTCCTGTACAGCAGCAGCTAGTTGCCTGCATGTCACTGGTTTTCATTCTGTCTGGGCCAGTGATCTGAAACATGTATAGCCAGTTGCTTGGCTAGGAGTTGAGAGTGAAATAAACACTGGCTTCAGCTGCTCTCTGTGGCTGCTGCCCTGTGGTGATGAACTGGTTAACAGCTGTATCAGTGAGAGTAGAAAACTGCCGAGAAGGAAGAGTTCAATAGACTGAGTCAGGCAGCACTGCATTGTGGGAACTGTAGTCCAGAGGTGAAAGACTCTACTGTAATCAAGAGCTTTTGAACTGCATTTCCCAGATAGAGATTGCCAAAAGGAGAGGAGGAGCTGCAATCTCTCAGGTAGTATAGGACCCAGCTTTTTCTTGCCATGAGGGGGCGAAGAGTCCACATCACTGTCCAGTGTGCACCACCACTGTTGCACATTGCTGACCTGACGGGGGAGCCGACACCCAGAGTAACCTGAGTACATCGCAAAGAATGGACTAATCACTGTGTGTGATCAGATGGTGAGCTGCAATTTCACTGGGACTGGTGAGCTGCTGCTATGGAATTTTATTATCTACTGCTACACAGACTGAGCCCTTTAAGAATCGTCCATACAGTATTCTACTAGCTTTATTGCTTCCTGTAAGCTTGAATGGGACTATCCTCATGTGCACCAACAGTACAACTGGGCCCCAACACTTGATGGCTGAAGAGTTAGACTAAAAACTGTCCCTTTACAGTTGCTACTCAGGGATCTTCACCCTTTGCTTATGCTAAGACGTACCTCTCAGGGAACATTGCACCATAGCCATTCTATTGAGTGCACTGTAAATTAGCTACAGTATAAACCAGGGATCCTCAAACTACGGCCCTCCAGCTGTGCCGGAACTACAAGTCCCATGAGGCATTGTAAAACTCTGACATGCACAGACATGACTAGGGCATGATGGGAATTGTAGTTCCTGAACAGCTGGAGGGCCGTAGTTTGAGGACCCATGGTATAAACATTTCAGTTAAGGCTCACATGCACTTTTTATTGTTGACTTTGCTGATTCATGAGTTTATTCAAGTCTAGTGGTACAGAACTCTATTCTAAGTCATCTTGGCATAGTGATTATACTGTCTAGAGAACTGTGTCTGAACCTACCTTCTGTGTGCTCTTTTTTTGCTCAAACCCCCATTAATTTTAGCGCATACCGATATATCAAGTTCATTTACCGCTAAGTGTCTTGTGTCTTTCAGTGACTTCCATTCAACCAGGTGTGTCAGAATGTCGTTTTGGAGTTGAGGTGCAGAACCCAAATTATGGAGCGATGGGGTAGTGATACACATGGATGCAGCAAGTGAAATCAAAACCTCTTAGTAAAGAGAACTGTTCCTGTCTTAGTATTACATAGGGGGCAGCCCATTAAAGTCAGAGCAATAATGCCACTAACCTGTATACCATGCAGTTTAGTTTAGTTTATTGCAGAAGATATATTGCAGGACATTGCAACAGCCTGCCTAATCACAGTTTTTTTTAATTTAGCTTTAATTAGGGACTTTTTCCTCTTTTAAAAGAAGAAAATCACTTTAGAATTAATAGCCACAGTTAGGAAAAAGTCAGCGATCTGGACTAACACAGCCGCAGCAGTGTAATGCCGTGTACACACGATTGGTCAATCCGATGAGAACGGTCTGATGGACCGTTTTCATCATACCAAACCGATCGTGTGTGGGCCCCACCGGTTATTAAAAAAATTCAAACTTGTTTTAAAATGAACCGATGGATACCTAACCGATAGAAAAAAAAAACGATCATCTGTAGGCACGTCCATCGGTTAAAAATCCACACATGCTCAGAATCAAGTCGACGCATGCTTGGAAGCATTGAACTAATAAGTGAAATTAATTTATCAGGGAAAACAGAAGTGTTTTTGGTAAAAGCGGATGTGGCCTCCTTGTACACCAGGGATCCTCAAACTACGGCCCTCCAGCTGTTGTAGAACTACACATCCCATGAGGCATTGTCACACACTGAAATTCACAGACATGACTAGCATGATGGGAATTGTAGTTCCTGAACAACTGGAGGGCCGTAGTTTGAAGACCCATGCTGTACACCATCATTCAACATGATAAAGCACTGTTGTCTTTGAATTGGGCCCTTCCATTTGACCAAAAAGTATTTTTGAGACAGGTATTCGATTTTTGCCTGTCTCATAACTATTTTTGGTATAACCATGACTTTTATTCGCAAAAAAAGAGGCATTGCGATGGGGGCCAATTGGGAATTGGGAGGACAAATGTGTATTTTCCCAGAAAAGAGAGAGTCTGCTTTTTTATACTGTAAAAGATTTATTGATGACTTATTCTTTATTTGGGAAGGCAATAAAACATCATTACATGAATTCTTATGTGAGCTTAATTCCAATGGGAACAATATAAGATTGGATTACACATACAGTAGAGAACATATCCATTATTTGGATGTGAATGTTTACAGATTAGGTGATGTCTTGTCTACTACAGTATACTTTAAGCCCACTGACAGGAACAGTTACCTTCCAATCAGCAGTGGACACCACCCATGCTGGTTGAGAAATATTTTCTGACCCAGTCAAATATAATTAAGGAGAGATTTGTTCAAAAGGGCTCTAAGGAACGACAATTAGATGAAATAATACAAGATGTAGCCATATTCCCACATGGGACTTTGCTTTTAAATAAAGAGATTGTAACCAATAATAGACTTGAATGGGGTTTTATATCCAATTTTCACGTCCAATATAAAGAAAATGAAAATATATTTAAACGACATCGGCATGTATTATGTATGGACAGACTGTTACAACAAGCTCTGCCCGAAAACCAAGTGTTCATCTATAGCAGTAGTCTCCAAACTGATACAAACAATAGGGTATCGTTTCTCCTACTAACACAAACAATGGGGCCCAATGACACCAACAAAGGGGCCCAATGACATCAGCGATGGGACACAATTCCTCACAATGACACCAACGATGAGACACAATTCCTCACAATGACACTAACCATGGGGCATTGTTTTTCTCAATGACACCAACAATGGGACCCAATAATGGCGCACAATCGCTCCCACTGAAACTAACAATGGGGCGTTAATTTCCCACCAGGAAATGTCAGGACCTTTTCGACTTCCACTGACCACTGTCCGGCCCTTGTAAACTCTGAAGTACAGTAAACTGGCCCTTTGCTTAGAAAGTTTGGAGACCCCTGATCTATAGAAAGGCATCGAGTTATGGTGATTGTAAAGAAAGTACTGGATCCTCCAAATAGACCTTGTATGTTCTGGGATCGAGCTGGATTTTTTTCACGTAGAAAATGCAAAGCCTGTTCAAAAGTGAATTGTCATATTAGGGGTTTGACTGAATTTATGTCTACAGCTAATAACAAATCGTTTTAAATCTCAGAACTTATTACATGTGGCACTACACATGTAGTATATGTTCTACAATGCCCATGCAATTTAATGTATGTGGGATGCACAAAAAGGACTTTAAAAAAACGAATCTCAGAACACTTATAAAACATAGAGATAGATTTTAAATATCATAGCGTGTCCTTACATTTTAAAAAGTACCACAATCAGGACCCGTCTGGTTTACAATTTTGGGGTATTGATAAGATACTCCCCAACTGGATGGGGGTCTATCATGGTACGGGAGATCTCTAAACGAGAAACCAAGTGGATTTTTCTCATGAATACTTTAACTCCGTATGGTATGAATATTGAGCTTGATATCAACTGTTTTATAAGTGATCTGTTAATTAGGCAATTTGCCTTAACAGTTGATTAACACATAAATACATCAAGTACATTTCATTTCATTGATTTAAAAGTGATTTTAGTTAACAGCAATTTTAATAATGAATACACTTTTGAACTTTTGAAGGGTTATTTGAGATCTCCTTTTTGTGAAATAAATGTTTAGATTTTATAGAAGTGTTTTATTTTAATAAATCGATTAGGTGGGAATGGGAGAATGATAATGCCATCCATTCGCCACCATCGCCACTTTCCATGGAAAATTTGTCTACTTTTTATTTTATCAGAGTTTATTTTATTCAATTTTTATGAGTGTTTCGAGATATAGTATTTAATATAGTAATTGTAGAATTACAATATTAAGTGTTAGGCCGTCGTCTTCAAGTCCTGAAAAGTATATGATTTGATTAATTTGTACCTAATTTTATTGCCGTTATTTTAATTGATGTATTTATAAAATGAATATTCAATAGCACAGCATCAGTATAGCATTTAAATATTGCTTTATATATGTACATGGCCTTAACCCAAAGATAATCTAATATTGTTCTGATTCCGACAGCCGATCTGTGTGGGAAGAAAGGAAATTACCGCTCCAGATAAGAATGCTTGGTTAATCAATCTCCTCCTGGAGACCACGGGTGCTGGCAGTGCATATAGCAGAAAACAAAAAAGAAAATATTTGGACAGCCGCACTCCTGGAAGAAATTCCTGAATTGTCCTTTAATGGTAAAAATGGAATATACTACAATACACTACAATTCACAGCAAAAAGTGAAAACAGGTTACATAGCTGACGTTTCGCACTGATACTCAGTGCTTACTCATAGCTCCGTGTGGATCGGAAACATCCGCGTGGCTCGGAATTGTACCGAGAAGTCTGGCAGGTGGGAGTAGTTTTATGCAGATTTACCCCACCGGATGTTTTATTCTCAATGAATCACATGTAATGTGGGTTAGTAGTACCAGAAGCTCCCCAGCACTTGTAATGTGACGGGGGTGCTGATTTCCCACATCCTAGTGTTTGCGACTATGCAGCAAAGAGAGTGTCGAGGGTTGGGGATACTACCAGCTCTCGGACCCGATCCCTTGTTTAATGGGTAATGGGATATTGCATGTATTCCTATCACTAACATAGGGTGCCTACATAAGGGATAGTCACTAATTGAAAAGTGGACACAATGGGTTAAGACAATTGTAAGACGCTGAGCAAATAAAAAGAGTGAGTTGTGTTGCATAGCCACACTCTCAGATGATGTCACAGATGACGAAACGCGTCAGCATATGGCTATATGACAATTTTGCATAGGAAATATTGCCACACGATCTCTTTTGGATGTAACACTGTGTTAGATGCCAACTTTACTTTGAAACATTGCAAGTGTATTTCCTACAGGGGGGACTTGTATTTAAATAACAGTTTTTAAAAAGGGATTACGCTTTGGAGCTCTATTGTTTTTTCTTCTCCATTGGAATGCGCTGATCTAGTGGAGGACCCGACCTACCTGTCAGCAGTTTATCCTTGGTCTAGTATCCCAAGGAGAGGTCTGCAAACATGAACAAACCACCATTACATGCTAATTGTCCAGCATTGTCTGGTAAGAAGTGAATTTATAGGGGGATTTATCTCCAACCTTCAGAACCATATGGGTGGAATTAACAGGCATTATTAATGCTAACATTTTAGTGAAAGCTAATGCACATAAGGAATCTACCACACTTTAATAAGCATTGAGGACTGAACACTGCATATATAAAGTGAACTTTAAAGGAGTTGTAAATCCAAAAAAAAATGTTGCTGAAATTACTGTTTACAGGGTATAGAAACATAATAGTTAACTGATTCCTTTTAAAAATGATTAAAAATAGATACAAATCAATCATATAATGTACCTGCAGTTTCTAGTTTCGTTTTTGCATGTTGTTTCCTGTTTCTCTGCTGTACAGAGCCACAGAGCCAATAAAACGAAACTGATTGGTGCTGAGGGGTTTTAGACACACAGAAATCACCACCTCCTTAATTAGTGACCACAGAGAGAAATCTCCCAGCACTGTGGTTATCAGGAAACAGACAACCAGGAAGTGTGGAGATCAGAGAAGAATGACAGCAACTTGAGAGCAAAAACAAACAATGAGGGCATGAAAACAGCAATGCATTAAGGTAAAGGAAGCTATTAAGATAAACAAAAATTCCTTTACAAACCCTTTAATCTTGATGATTACGTTTTTCTTTGTGCCAATTGCTTTATTGCAAAACATTTTTTTTTCTGCATATCGTGGAATACTGCTGGCTTATGTAGCGCCACCTACACAGAATTTAGGTTTTGTGTCTTTTATGCACTTTAAGGTATATTGAATTTACTACTTTTGAGATATATATAATACATTGATTATTTTAAGGCAACATTGTATTCTGTATTCATCTATTTTAGATAAACTTAGTACATATAGAAATATGTGTAAACAGCACTATAATTTTCCTGTAATGTAGCAGTGTCACATTATTACAGGATGGTAGTTTACAGAGTTTATAAATCCATATCTACTTGTTCAAAACAGGCAGAATACTTGATGGCCATTGATCTACTAATCAATGAACTCGAATGTAGATACAATTAGCAGTACCACTGTCTTCTACCACTAGGTGTCACCATCTGCCTCTCTATCACAAACCATTTCCAACATGTTAACATACCCCTGTTCAGAAAAGCTAGGCGCTTAAAGCATTTATGTGATTTATGTGTCTGGATGCAGAAAAGCTATGGCTGATTTACAATGCATGATTTGATACTGTATATATTACCATTTTTATTAGCTTTGAAACTTTATCAACACTGCCCCATTTCATGTGCACTGTAACAGAGCCAAACAGCCATTTAGCTGTTTGACTTCAGGGTATTATAACTGCAGTTTGCTGTAAGACTATATATATATAATGTCAAAAATTCAAAAATATTCAACTGAATCCTGTATATTAGATACATGTTTTGGCATTCAATCATTTTGGTTTGCAAGTATAAAAATAAGAAGAACAAAGAATAAATTAACTAATAAGTATTATACAAAATTATACTTTTAGAATGTGTTTGTGGACAGACATAACATTCTTACAAAAGATGAAGCATATGATTTTGTTCACCATCTAGCAGACCTCTGTGTTACCAGAATCTGGCTTGTTGAGGAATTGTACTCAAAAAGGAAAAAATGAAAAAACAAACAAAAAAAAAAAAAAAAGTTCAGTACATGTCTGCAATACATGCACATTTTCCATGTTTTACCCCTTTACAAATGCTGCACGTATAAAAAAATATATATACGGTACCCGTTGATCTGCCAGAAATCCAGTGTTCTCCAACTTTCTCTTTGGACTGACAACACAACACCTTTTCTGCACTGAGATCTCAATCTGACTTGTCAGGCCTGCATGCTAGACTACATAATTCTACCTATCTCCCACCCCTAACTGTCCTCCTCCAAATGCATACATTAATTTAAGTGTACCCCCGTGTCCACGGCGATCCTCCCTGCTGCCGCACAGACTGGGCTGTCATTTCTAATGCTGTTACTCTGCCAACACACTTCTTTCTGTCTCTTGCCACCAGTGAGAAGAGGATCAGCCATTTACGGATAAGAGGAGAGAGAAGACATGGGGGTTATTTACTAAAGGAAAACCCACGTTGCACTACAAGTGCAAACTACAAGTGCAAAGTGCACTTCAAATCGCACTGAAAGTGCACTTGGGAGTGCAGTCACTGTAGATCTGAGGGGGACATGCAAGGAAAATAAAAAACAGCATTTAGCTTGCACATGATTGGATGATAAAATCAGCAGAGCTTCCCCTTGTTTCATATCTACCCCTCAGGTCTACAGCGACTGCACTTCCAAGTGCACTTTCAGTGCAATTTTAAGTGCACTTTGCACTTGTAATACAAAGTGGATTTGCTTTTCCTAAATAACCCCAAAAGGATGCTTTGATAGGGCTGCATTTTCACTAGTGCTGATGGAGGGGGCCACTGTCTGGAATAGCAGAGGCCCCTGTGATTGACTGCTTTGCACCCTGGGAGAGGAAACAGGCTGCTGGGAGCTGCCTGGATTTTTGGGGGATGTGGTCTCCCCGGAGACAGTTCTCTAGCAAGCCAAAGACTGGATTGGACTACAAATCCTAGTAAGGCAGAACAGTAGCCCAAGCTTGGGGCAGTCGAACATGAGGTGCCTGACTGGGCTACTTAGTTAGCTAGCTCCTGTGAGAGTTTGCAGTGGTGTCAGAGAAGAAGAAAGGGCTACAACGAATAATAGTACAATGGTGAGTGGGAGGGGTTTTGAGGAACTGAATGACCTTTTATCTTTGAGTGCCACATCTTTAGTTAGTCTTTCCCTAGATTTAGAGTTCAGGTACACAAACACTTTAAGGCCGCATACACACGATCAAATCTATCTGCTGGAAACGGTCGGCCCGACCGTCTCAGCAGACAGATTTGA
Source organism: Rana kukunoris (assembly GCA_029574335.1). NCBI lineage: Eukaryota > Metazoa > Chordata > Amphibia > Anura > Ranidae > Rana > Rana kukunoris. Next base: position 119,058,194 of record CM056053.1, read on the forward strand.
TCGTGTGTTTGGGCGAGCAGAAGGATTTGGCCAGCCGACAGATTTTAAAGCATGCTTGAAAATCTGTCGGCTGGGAATCCGTCCGCCCGATATGTCTGCTGGTTAGTACGCTAACCAGCAGACATATCTTCTCGCACATGCGTCGAATGGATTCGACGCATGCACGGAAGTAATTTACTTCCTGGTGCGGTGACGTGGCGGCGTCAACGTCACCGCCACGTCACCGCGCTGTCTGCTGGCGGGGATTTTGGTTTGATCGTGTGTACAGCGATCAAACCAAAACGGCCAGCAGACAGATTTGTTCAAATCGGTCGGTCCGACCGATTTGAACAAATCTATTTGCTCGTGTGTACGGGGCCTAAGAGGTCCTCTAATTTTTTTGTGGTGTAGAGCAAATTTGTTATCTGTCATTGCTTGTGGCCATTGCAATTCCCTATTTTGCTTTGTGGGGAATATTTCCCAAAATAAAACCTCTTTCTTAAGGCGGCGTACACACGACCAAGTTTCTCGGCAGAATCCAGCAAGAACCTCGATGGGAGACGTATTCTGCAGAGGAAACCGGTCGTGTGTACACTTTTCGCCGAGCAACCCGTCGAGGAACTCGTCGAGCCAAAAAGAGAGCAGGTTCTCTATTTCCACGTTGTTCAATGGGAACATTTGGCTCGACAAGCTTTTTGACTGCCGAACTAGGAACTTGATGGGCGAAACGATGAGTTTCGCCCGACGAGTTTCTCAGTCCTGTGTTTGCGGCCTAAGCCTTGGTGTGTCGGAAGATGTAGCTTCGCAAGAAGGTACGTTTTCATCCGGAATCAAGGGACCCATCCAGTAGTGACTCCTTCTGGGGTAAGCGCTACATAAGCAAAACAATACTGCCACTTTGACTCCCAGAAGCCTTTTCAAAAACTGTATGTAACAAAAGAGTTCTTGGGAGATGTAGTTCTGGCGTAAAGGGGAGTTAAGTACATCAATATCCACCTCTGCAAAACATTTTATTGATGTTAAAGTGTGTGACAAGGAGTAATCAAAGCTGTTTTTTTAGGCTACAGGATTTGATAAATGAAAAATATTGCAAGGATATATTTTTTGAAGAGAGAAGTTTTTAGGAAAATATAGGCAATGTCTGAACATATGTGAAAAGGAATATTAATTATGCACTAATCCCAACATTTGTTGCTGTAAGGACAATGTCTGAACATATACTTTAATTTCTGTGCCATATCCCACTGGAACTGTTATCAGAAACAAGATATAGTAGGCCTGAATTACTGAAGACTGGGTAAATAGAATTTGGAGATGCCACCAATAAGGATTTTTGATTGATTGCCAGAAGCAATAGCAATAGGAGAACAGCTGTAAAGAAAAAGTAATTGCGCAAAGTGCATAAGACCAACATGTGTTGGATATAGGTTTGCAGAGTGATGCAAGTGACATATAGATCAATAGTGCACAATACTATAAAGTGCAAACAGAGTCCATGATGTTAAGAGGTGTTCCAGGATACCCGCTAGTTCTGTGAAAGATGTGCACTTCACCACACACACACTCTGGTCTCCCAGAACTCTCACCTCTAAACGGCTAAAAAGAGACCTCAATGTGCAGATCCACTGCTGGTTATCTCCCTGGTGTTCCTGGTGTCCACAACATGGATAGTATGATCTGGGTCTCAGAGGTGGGATAAAAACAGGAAAGAGGACCTCCAATAGTGCATTATCATTGATACAGAGGAGTTTAATAAATAAAATTTGCACTTACAAACATACAAGTAAAACGAGCATATAACACAGCGGCACCGCGCTGGTATCACAGCAATCCCGGTGTACGTTTCCCTTCACCCTACGCGTTACGACATACGTGTCTTCAACTGGGGTTTGTGTGTGGACAGCTCGGGATTCCCTTTCTAGCTACGCAGACCAGACGTTCTGCGTAGGAGAACAGCAACAGCTCTGTCAGAAATGTAACTAGGGGCCACATTTTGCAGAGGGACCTTGGCATGGTAATGTGGCGTTACATGTATTTGAAAATATCTGCAACAAAAACTCATGTTTTTTGTTTGTTTTTTATGCAAATTTATAACACGTTGTAGGGGAACCCTTGCTGACTTTCATCATCAAATCATGTGTAAGCAAAAAATGCTTTTTTTTTCCTTGCATGTGAGTAGGTATTCTATGCAAAGTGAAGCTTCACCTAATTTATTAAACTCGGGAGCAAATGCCCTTGCAAAGCGCACAGCCTTTTTGTCTCTAGCAAATTGACCTCAGAAGGCCACTAACGACCTTCTATGGGACCAGCTGCCGCCCTTACATGGGCGTGGTCATCTTACCAACTCCTCCCCTTTACACATGTTTCTATGACTCAAACACAGAGATGCTCCCCTAAGAAGTCTTCATTAATGTCCCCCATCAGAGTCCCTCCCAGCAGGTGTCCCCAGTCAGAGCCTCCCAGCAGATGGCCCGAATCAGAGCCCCCCAGCAGTTGCCCCCATTAGAGGAGGGGAGCACATTGGACCTTCGGCGCCACCACCTCTGTGGCGCCTGGGTGCGGAGCACCCCGTGCACCCTGCCTAGGATCGGTCCTGCCAGCTTCCATACATGTGAGCCAAATGACAGACTTTTTTTTGGGCATTGGACATTGGGCCATGTGTACTAGGCTTAAATGTTTGTCTTCCTGCCTTCTTGCCTTCTTGCCACAAAGGGAGTAGGGCATCGGAATTGTCTACAATGCCTTGTTCTTTGTCAAACGTCTTGGATCACCTTGCAAATTTGCTTTGGTTTGAAGACTGAAAGGAAGCAGCATTGATCTCTTTGGACCCACTTTCACACTCTTCCTTTTGTATGTAGTTATATTTTTCCAGTGTCAAGGCTTGATCAGAGATCAAAAGAGACATTGAGTTTTTCAGGGCTAATATTTTGTGGGAAGACACTGTTGTGTTAGATGAGACCAGTTCTTTCTTGAAAAGCAAAATCTTTATTGGTCCATAAAACTAGTGATGCGTTTCCCTGTACAGGCCTTTTTTTCCAAATATTTGTTACGGAAGAGACACCCACAGGCTTATTTAGACCATTTTACCATACTTTGATCAGTAAAAAGAACCATTCTAATTAGTTTTTGTGTGTTATTGCTGTTTACAAATGGACATCGCACACTGCATTGCATTTTACGTAAGCCTGATAGATGTCAGGAAAAAAGAAGATTGTACATTCTTTCTGTAGCGCTCACCCCCGAAGGAGCCACTGGTTGTTGTTTGGGATCTGCGTATTAAGTTACCTTGTAGTGTGTCTAGGGGTAGTAGCAGTGAGCTGTAGCAGCGAGCGAATGTCCAGCCATCAAATGGGTTTTTCAAATGCTTTATTTAAAGGCCTGGCACGGCCAACATCAACAGAAGACAGGATAGAAAAGGTTGATGAGGCAGTAGAGAACAATGCAGTATCAGGCCTGGATAACAAGGAAAGCAAGCCTGCTTTCAACTATGGGCCAGATTCAGGAACACTTGCGCTGGAGTATTTCGATATGCGCCGCGTAACTGTGATGATGCGCCGTCGTTTCTATGTGCCCGTACCCACCAAACTAGATGCGCCCAATAACGGGTCATTTGCGACCGGCGGAACGTACCGACGCCAGAGTATCGTCAGCGCTTAATTTCGCTGGGCGCATCAGTCGCGCCTATTGATTTCCCCTGCAAATATGCAAATGAGGGATTTTTCCCAATTCACGAACGGATTAGCACCATACGCTGGCTACATGCGCCTGCGCGTATCTCGTCCGTCCGGCGCAAAGTTATTTCTACAAAAGGCTGCTTTATCTTTACTCCAGACGGTCACAGGTCAGCAGGAGAGCAGCTACAGCAGTGTTAACCCAGACGATAAGAGAGCTAGCGTGAGCACCCCCACTTGCAGGACAACACCTCTGTCCATGCTTGTCTGTCAAATTTTACAGCCATGGAGGAAGACATCATAGGTCTCCATAGCCGAGATGACGGCTGACAGCTCCTGGCCATTAAAGTTCAGCTTTCTCCTGTGTGTTTGCGGGGAACGGGAGCAGCCATCTCAGAACAAAAGTAAACATCACTGCGGGGAGGGGGGAGCAGGATATACTTTAGTGCCGGAATGGCGCTTCTACAGGCGGCATTTAAACGCCCAACGGAAGGCATTGCGCTGACGTTTCCCGTGAAGTGGTACCGAAGCGGAAGTTGTGAGCATGCGCACAAAGGGGGCGAGTGGAGCCTCACTCACTGCGCATGCTCCGTGGATGATGCGCTGAACGTAAGCCTCTGCGCTGGGCTCCGCCCATCATTTACATATGATCACACCCACTTCCCCTTGCGTCGGGTTACGCCAGCGCATTATCGTTACTCTGGCGCAAGTTTACGCGCAACTGCTATGTGAATAACAGTACTTGCGCCGAAAGGGTCTTCAGAGTAACGTAAATGAGAAGCGTTACTCCAGAGGAAAGATACTCTCATCTACCTGAATCTGGCCCTATATGTAGAACTCGTCGCTACTCCAGTCTGAGTATGTGAAGTGCTCCCGGACAGACTTCTGCCACAAGCCTGGCAGCCGAAATGTCACTTATAGATCGCTGGGAGGAACAGGCCTCTGCCACAGGCCTGGCTCAGGCCCCTGCCACAGGCCTGGTACTTCAGTACTTCAGAGGACAAATTAGATCTTGAGCGAATCCTCCCAGTAAATGCAATAAATGGTCAATGACTGACAGCTGACATATATCTGTCACGTCTTGACAGAGGCGTATCTAGTGAAAATGGCGCCTATGGCAAGCACTGAAACTGCGCCCGTGTCAAAACATTTAAAAACTTTTAGATAACCAGGGACAGAGAGGGACACAGTGTGACGGGGACAGAGAGGCACACTGGGGACCACTGGCGGCTGGTGCGGAATTTTTTTTTTGGGGGGGGGGGGGCGGGGGGAGGTTGGGGGGTGCAAGCAAACTGAAAAAAAAAAAAACAATTGCAGCCACTGTGCCAATCAAACGCAGTCACTGTGCCATTAATGGCCAGTCACCGGCTGTCATGGGGCACCTGTCACTCCCCTCCCCAGACCAAGTAGCAATTGCTGTGCCGGCGCCGCGCTCCAGCAGGCCGGCCGCGATGCCAGGAGCTACAGTAGTGCGGGAGGCGGCCACAGGAGGACGGGCATGGTTTTTTTCGCGCAAGGGGTAGTTTTTTGCCGCCCCTTTCCCATGGCGCCCATGGCACTTGCCATGGTTGCCATACCCTAGATACGCCACTGCGTCTTGATGATCAGATCCCCGATGGTTCGTTCAAGCCTATTTGGATAACCTGCCTCTGGGTTCTCCTCAAGCCGATCCCCCACCGAACGGCACACAGCCTGGGATCTTCTCAGTAAGGTTGGGGACCCAGCAAGTCACGGGGGCCCCTCTCAAAATCTGGATAGATCTCCTTGGAGCAGGCAGCTCCGGCCAGATGGGCCATGCGGGCGGGGTCCGTGGATGCGTGCACCCTGAAGGTGGATGCTGCACCTGGAACGTGGGCGAAGAGATAATCAAGAATCATGGCGCCTGTTTAAGATATACCCCTCCCCAGCATGCCCAGCGAGGGAAAAACGTCTCTGATTGGCTGCTGGGGAAAAGCGGCTCCGCCAGAACCCCTCTAGTGCCAACTGTCGCCCAGGGGTGGGATCACACCCCTGGAACACAGACTGACCCACAGGACAGTTCTGGAATAACAGCAACCTGTAATTTAACAAATCATGAATGGGAGCAAAGTAACTCTCCCATTCACCCAGTAACTTTAGCGTAGTGCCTGCACTGAAAGTAAAGGGGCGCTACGTTTCTGTCGGAATGTAATGGAAGTCTTACTTGTGACAATCCTATGCCACCTCTAGCCTTAAAGCCCAAGACTAACCACACATACAGTATTTTTTATCTCTTGATACAGAAGGGTTTTCTCACTTACTGTATTGACATCTAGACAGGAAGTGGGGCAAATCCTCACATACATTTATACCAGTATTATAGTTGTTCTAACTCTTCCTTACTGTACTAGAAAAGTGTGTTTCTGACAGTAACCCTGTAAAAATAAGTAGGGCCAAAGCATTTTTGGCCCTACTTTTTTTCTAGATCTGAGGGGTGCCCTCTTGAAACCCAAAATCAGCAAACAGCAGGCTAAAGGTCACTGTTGGCTGATGTCACAGAGCCGTTCTAGGCTCTGGAAGGATCCTGACCATTTTGGTGGGATCCACCAAGCTGCCTGATTGACAGTTGGCTTCAGCCTTCAACTTACCAAAGACAGCGGCCCAGCCCCCCCAGCACTCCAGTGAGCCATGAGCAGAGAGCAATATTTATTTAAATTTATTATGAACAAGGCTAAAAATGCTTTTTTTCAGTCAGTTGAATATGAAATATTGCCTATTTTTCATTCTCATTTGCAGCCAGCAGGTGGAACTCTGGACTCCTTTTTTAATTTTATGCACCACCTATCTTTGTCTGATATGTTTACAACAGCTTGTTCTCTGCAGAGCTTGCACACACAAGTAAAAAAGTCTGAAGAGTGACTCTCTCTTTCTCTTGATTCTGAGCATGCATGAATTTTTGACTGATCGACTTCCACACAGACGATTATTTTTTTCTATCGTTTTTTTTATCCATAGGAAAAATGTAAGACATGTTCTATTTTTTTTTTTCAATGATGAAAAACAAACCGATGGGGCCCACACACGATCAGTTTGTCCGATGAAAACAGTTCATCGGACAAGGATCACTAAAGGATTTTTTTTTAGCTAAATAGCTTCCTTTACCTTACTGCAATCCTGGTTTCATGTCCTCATTGTTCATTTTTGCTTTGAAGTTGCTGTAATTCTGCTCTGATCTCCACACTTTCTGCTTGTCTGGCTCCTTATGAAAAATCTCACTGTGGTCCAAGCTGTCATTACTGTGTGTCTAAAACTCCTCAGAACCAATCAGATTCATTTTAAAAACCAAACACTGCCCTGGATTTTTTTTTCTGTGTGTCTCTGTACATCACAGAAATATGAAACCAGTTTAAAAGTGAAACTAAACTGCAGGCACATTATATGCTTGATCTGTTTTTAATCATTTTTAAAAGGAATCAGTTAACTTTTATGTCTCTATACCCTGTAAACAGTCATTTCAGCAAAAAAAAAGTTTTCCTTTAGTGACCCTTTAACTTGAACAAGAAACTGAAATCTTTTAATTGGAGGGAAGTAAAAATAAAATATAAATAATATGGTTGCATAAGTGTGCACACCCTTAACCACTTCAATACAGGGCATTTTCACCCCCTTCCTGCCCAGACCAATTTTTAGTTTTCAGCGCTGTTGCACTTTGAATGACAATTGCGCGGTCATGAAACACTGTACCCAAATTAATCTTTATGTTTTTTCCCCCCACAAATAGAGCTTTCTTTTGGTGGTATTTGATCATCCTTTGCAGCCTGAAGGTTTTGTGCCAATATTGACTGGTATTTGGAACTGTTCATTATTTCCCTCTACCTTGACTAAGGCCCCTGTTCCAGCTGAAGAAAAACAGCCCAAAAGTATGATGCCACCACCATGCTTAACTGTGTGTATGGTGTACTTGTGGTGATGTGAAGTGTTGTTTTTGCACCAAACACATCTTTTGAAATTATGGCCAAAAAGTTCAACCTTTGTTTCATCAGACCATAACACATTTTCCCACATGCTTTTGGGAGACTTCAGATGTGTTTTTGCAACATTCAGCCGGGTTTAGATGTTTTTCTTCGTAAGAAAAGGCTTCTGTTTTGCCACTCTACCCCATAGCCCAGACATATGAAGAAGGAGAATACAGGAGATTGTTGTCACATATACCACACAGTCAGATATTCATGAAGCTCCTTTAATGTTGCTGTATGCCTCTTGGCAGCCTCCCTGACCAGTTTGCTTCTTGTATTTTCATCAATTTTGAAGGGACGTCCAGTTCTTGGTAATGTCACTGTTGTGCCATATTTTCTGCACTTGATGATGACTGTCTTCACTGTCTTCACTGTGTTCCTTGGTATATCTAATGCCTTGGGAATTCTTCTGTACCTTTTTCCAGAGTGATACCTTTTAACAATAAGATCTGATGCTTTGGAATTTCTCTGTGGACCATGGCTTTCGCTGTAGGTTGCGACTAAGAAAATGTCAGGAAAGACTTACTAGAACAGCTGAACTTTATTTGGGGTAAGCAGAGACACTTTAAATAATGGCAGGTGTGTACTGACAGTTATAAGAGGGTGTGCACACTTATGCAACCACATTATTTTAGATTTTTGTTTTTACTTCAGTTTATTTTTTAATTGAGTTGTACAGTTTATAGGTCAAATTAAAGGTGGGAAAAAATCTGAAATGACTTTTCTTTGTCTAATTTTTTTACATCACAGAAACCTGCCATTTTAACAGGGGTGTATGGACCTATTATATCCACTGTGTGTGTGTGTATATATATATATATACAGTACAGACCAAAAGTTTTGACACACCTTCTCATTCAAAGAGTTTTCTTTATTTTCATGACTATGAAAATTGTAGAGTCAGGCCCCGTACACACGAGCAAATAGATTTGAACAAATCTGTCTGCTGGCCGTTTTGGTTTGATCGCTGTACACACGATCAAACCAAAATCCCCGCCAGCTGACAGCGCGGTGACGTGGCGGTGACGTTGAATCCATTCGACGCATGTGCGAGAAGATATGTCTGCTGGTTAGCGTACTAACCAGCAGACATATCGGGTGGACGGATTCCCAGCCGACAGATTTTAAAGCATGCTTTAAAATCTGTCGGCTGGCCCGTACACACGATTGAATCTGTCTGCTGGGACGGTCGGGCCGACCGTTTCCAGCAGATAGATTTGATCGTGTGTACGCGGCCTTACACTGAAGGCATCAAACCTCTGAATTAACACATGTGGAATTATATACATAACAAAAAAGTGTTAAACATAAACAACTGGAAATATATGTCATATTCTAGGTTCTTCAAAGTAGCCACCTTTTGCAGCAGACATATCTCTAGAACAACTGTTAGGAGGAGACTGTGTGAATCAGGCCTTCATGGTAGAATATCTGCTAGGAAACCACTGCTAAAGAAAGGCAACAAGCAGAAGAGACTTTTTGGGCTAAAGAACACAAGGAATGGACATTAGACCAGTGGAAATCTGTGCTTTTGTCTGATGAGTCCAAACTTGAGATCTTTGGTTCCAACCACCGTGTCTTTGTGCGACGCAGAAAAGGTGAACGGATGGACTCTACATGCCTGGTTCCCACCGTGAAGCATGGAGGAGGAGGTGTGTGATGTGTGGTGGGGTGGCTTTGCTGGTGACACTGTTGGGGATTTATTCTAAATTGAAGGCATACTGAATCAACATGGCTACCACAGCATCTTGCAGCGGCATGCTATTCCATCCGGTTTGCGCTTAGTTGGACCATCATTTATTTTTCAACAGGACAATGACCCCAAACACACCTCCAGGCTGTGTAAGGGCTATTTGACCAATTAGGAGAGTGATGGGGTGCTGCACCAGGTGACCTGGCCTCCACAGTCACCGGAGCTGAACCCAATCGAGATGGTTTGGGGTGAGCTGGGCCGCAGAGTGAAGGCAAAAGGACCAACAAGTGCTAAGCATCTCTGGGAACTCCTTCAAGACTGTTGGAAGACCATTTCAGGTGACTACCTCTTGAAGCCCATCAAGAGAATGCCAAGAGTGTGCAAAGCAGTAATCAAAGCAAAAGGTGGCTACTTTGAAGAACCTAAAATATGACATATTTTCAGTTGTTTCACTCTTTTTTGTTATGTATATAATTCCACATGTGTTAATTCATAGTTTTCATGCCTTCAGTGTGAATCTACAATTTTCAAAGTCATGAAAATAAAGAAAACTCTTTGAATGAGGTGTGTCCAAACGTTTGGTCTGTACTGTATATATATATATATATATATATATATATAAATATATATATATATATATATTATATACAGTGGGCAAAATAAGTACTGAGCATGTCACAATTTTTCTAGGTAAATATATTTGTAAAGGTGCTATTGACACATGTGTAGGTAACAACTCATGTGATCCAAACATACAAAGAAACAAAAACAAATAAGTTCAGAAATAAGGTTATGTGTCATAAATGGAATGGCACAGGGAAAAGGTATTAGGCCGCGTACACACGGAGGGACATGTCCGCTGAAACGGTCCGACGGACCGTTTCCATCGGACATGTCTCCTCCGGATTTTGGTCCGATGGCGTGTACACACCATCGGATCAAAATCCCTGCCGGCAGACAGCGTGGTGACGTGGCGGTGGCATTGGCGCCGCCACGTCACCACACCAGGAAGTAAAAAACTTCCACGCATGCGTCGCATCCTTCCGACGCTTGTGCGGGCAGATATGTCTGCTGGTTAGTGTACTAACCAGCGGACATATCCGACGGACATGTCTCCGGCGGACAAATTTTAAAGCATGTTTTAAAATTTGTCCGCCGGTCAGACATGTCCGCTAGCCCATACACACGATCGGATTTGTCTGCTGAACTGGTCCGATGGACCAGTTTGAGCGGACAAATTTGATCGTGTGTACGCGGCCTTAAACACATGAAGGGAAGGGGAGGTGCAAATAGGCACATAAACCCAAGACACCAGCTGAAATATATCAGTAATTAGAAAGCAATTGTGACGGTAGTAGAAAATATCCCCGTCAAGCCTTCCCTTCTTCTTCCATAAAAGAAATCACCCAATATTCCCCGACTTAGGAATATCCCTGGAATCGCCGAATAATCCACACATTAGCCATGGCTTAATACTGGATCTAACAGGACACACTTTAATGAAAGTACACAGCACACTTTATACAGGATTTGGAACATCCCGCCCCCAACAACCGCTTTCCTATTGGTCCATTGTAAAGTATTCAGTCTTCACTCTGGTCCTCTAAAAACCATGCAAATGAGGACTTGAAAATGTCTCCGCAGAGATTGGTCCCAAAGCTTGAATAGGTGTGGCCAGAAGCCTGAATATCTGTGTTCAGAACAAAAGCCCCAGGGGGTCAATCAATGTACACAATAGCCAGCCACAGAACAATGGAGCCGTCTGGAGAATTGAGACAGGGCAGAAGTAATTTACACCTTATAATAGAAAGGCTTTAAATAGGGTTTATCACACAATGGACAATAAGTATCACTTATGAGTCTGTTGACCTGGCTGGGGTTTAGAATAACAATTAACACCTCTACACACTGGACAATAAAATGTATCTCACAAGCCCGACTCCGGTATGCCATTGAAGGGTCATTGTCCAATTATCCAGGTCTAGAGGCACACAGGCATTAAGATTAGCAGGGAGAGAATTACATCTTCTGTAATACATGAATTAGGATTTCAGTATTTCATGGTCCATGACAGCAATCATGTCCCTCTTCAGTGCAAGTCAATATCAGCTAGTTCAGTCTCAAATGATGACCAATAAAAAGGTGTTTTGTTACCAAGGTGTCACACAAGAAACATCTCATGATGGGTAAAACCAAAGAGCTCACCCAAGACCTTTGCAACCTTATCGTTGCAAAATATTCTGATGCCATTGGTTACAGAAGGATTTCTAAACTTCTGCATGTTCCAGTGAACACTATTGGGGCCATAATTTGAAAGTGGAAATAATATAATTTCACCATGAAACTGGTCATGACCAGGTGCTCCTCGCAAGATTTCTGACAGAGGAGTAAAAAGAATAATCAGAAGAGTTATCCAAAAGCCAAGGATCACTTGTGGAGAGCTATATAAAGACATGGAATTAGCAGGTACAAAGAAAACAACCATGGCCGGCAAGCACGCTCACCACGCAAGTCTACATTGCTGAAGAGAAACATGTTAAAGCTTGTTTAATGATGGCTACACAACATTTAAACAAGCTTGTAAAATACTGGGAGAATTTAATCTGCTCAGATGAGACCAAAATTGAACTCTTTGGATGTCAGAATACATACCATGTTTGGAGGTCAAATGGCACTGCACATCACCCAAAAATCCAATACTACCAGTGAAGTTTGGAGGTTGGAACATCATGGTGTGGGGTGGTTTTTAGAATACAATACTGGCGAACTTCATATCGTTGAAGGGAGGATGGATGGAAAAATGTACCAAGACATTCTACAAGGATGATGAAAATGAAATGAGGGTGGACATTTTGAAAGACAATAATTCCAAACACAAAGCCAAGTAAACTCTCAATGGGCTTCAAAGAAAGAAAATAAAGCTGTTAGAATAGCCAAGCCAATCACCTGACTAGATTCCAATAGATTCCAATAGAACAATAGAATTCCAATAGAACACCTATGGAAAGAACTAAAGATCAGAGTTCATAGAAGAGGCCCACAGAGCCTTCAATATCTGAAGACTGTGTGTGTGGAAGAATGGGTCAAAATCACACCTGAGGAATGCATGTGACTAGTTTCTCCATACAGGAGGCGTATTGAAGCTGTCATTACTAACAAAGGATTTGTACAAAGTATTAAGTAAATTTAAGTTACAGCGTTCAATACTTTTTTCCTGTGTAATTTCATTTTATTACACATAACTTTATTTCTGAACCTATTTGTTTTGGTTTCTTTGTATGTTTGGATTGCATGGGCTCTGTAAGGAAAGGACAGAGACGCCGTTGGCACGCACACGCGCGCATGCACGCATACCTGGAACGCAGAATACGTTTTTGACCAATGGCGCGCATTTGCGCGCACATGCGCGCATTCACCAACCGCAACGGCGCACTTCCACGCATGCGCGGGTGCGGCGGACGGCGCGCACATGCACGGGGCGTTCCTGACCCTTCCTTCCTATTTAAAGGGCGCTCTGATGACCGGGCGGTGCTGACCGGTCTTCTGCGGTTCATGAATTCCTGACACCCGTATCTATCACCAAGATTCATGTTTGACCACCTGGCTTGTGACCTTGACCTTGCTCCTGCTTAACCCTTGTGTACTCCGCTGCCTGCCTGCTAACGACCCAGCCTGTGACCTTTGACCTTGCCTCTGCTCAATCCTTTGTACTTCGCTGCCTGCTTGCTGCCAACCCGGCCATCCTAGACCTCTGCATCCTAGGCTCCTGCCACGGGTCACCCGGACTTGCTAGGGGTTGGAGTTCCCCTTTATTCAGGCTCTTCGCTCCACACCACCTAGCCCTGTGCCTGCTGCTCATCTAGGGTCTGCTGTCCTCCCTGCATCCAGCGGTACTGCTAGCAAACATCATCTGGCACCCGTGTTCCTCCTACCTGAACACCATCTGTTTCACCCTCAGAGGGGTTCTGGGTTGGAGATTCAAGGGAGGCCGACCTCTTCACATCAGACTCCTACCAGGTACGTGACAGGCTCTTACCGACATGTGGTGAAAATGTCATGTCTCAATAGCACATTTAGAGATACAGTATATCACCTAGAAAAAAGGTGATGCGTTCAATACTTATTTTATATATATGTTATTGATTGTTAGAACGTATCCAGATCCCATTATCACTGGTGTTCATATACTGTAGATCTCATCTAGAGGGTCCAGTTTTTCACTTCCAGTACAACATTATACTGTACTGCATTCATGGAGACAACCTTTAGGATTGACAATTATCTTCAACCATGATGTGGCCATACGTGACTTTGCATTATAGATCTCCTGTAAAAAGATTGTTAGAACGTATTCTGATCTCATTATCACTGGTGCTCATATATTGTAGATCTCATCTAGGGGGTCTACTTTTTCAGGTCTAATACATTTTTATGATAATTTTAGGAATCAAGGTCCAAACGCTTTATACAACATTATACTGTGCTGCATTCATAAAGACAACATTCAGGGTTGACAGTTATCTTCAACCATGATGTGACTAGAATGAGAGTCAGGTGATTGCAATAGGAGAGTTAATGCTAAGCTCTGTTGATATGCCAACATTATATAGCCAGTTAATAGTTATGTAATGTGTGGTTTGTCACTGGTCTTCCCACAGTGGGCTGAAAATCTATGATTGTAGAATGTAATGAGTTGTGTGATCTTTCAGAAGGTAGTGCTATGTCCAGAGTGATCAATTTTTTTTAAATTTTAGCACCCTTGTCATGTACGATTGCAGAGAGTTTTTTGACTAACTAGGTATCATGATTTTTCTTTTTTAACCTAAGTGAACAGTGGGCGACAACAATCTAGGGTAAGTCGATAGATACTGATCCAGTACTTTTTAGGTTGAGTATTTTTTTATTAGATTTCAGTGAAAATACAATAGAGCAGAAATAGTGGGGGATAGAAAATAATAACTATGTATATAACATTACAATTATGTAGAGATTGGCATACAATGCATACATTTACACATGTCATTTATAGGTGTAATAAGGCCAGCAGCAGATATAATGTAGGAGAGAATGAACTACCAATAATTACCATTGGGTCCACCAGGGGTAGATGAGAAGTAAGTAAAAAAAAAAAAGAGAATAAAATAAGAGGGGGGCTAGAGATGGAAAAGACTGATCCAGTACTTTTTGATTTTGGGATTGTCTTACCAGATTTGTCATGCCTCGTACACACGGCCAGACTTTCCGAGAAAAAAAGTCTGACTGGCTTTTTTTCTCAAAGTCCGGCCGTGTGTAGCCTCCATCTGACTTTTTTGTTGGAAGTCCGAAGGACCTTAAATAGAGAACCTGTTCTCTATCTTTCCATCAGTCCTCCCACTGACTCACGGCAGACTTTTGCATGGTCAAAAGTCCGACCATATGTAAGACATTAGGGTTCCTTTTGTCTGGTAGCCCCAAGTCAGATGAACATGATACGAGTTTGTCAAATATCTGTGGCAATTATGCAGTTACCTCCCAAGCATAGTAACAATTTTAGGCATTATATTACTGTTTTTAAATATTTTACACATTTTTCATACTACCTAAATATGTATGTTTTGTGCAACACTATGAATATGGCTTAGGACATGTTCCACCAGGCACCATTAAGCAAAGAATAACATTATTTTACAATTCCAGGGGCAATAGCCCGCAGATATCTATAGGATGTTTAACATCGTGAAATGAACCACCCCCATGGTTTATGCAGTCTTCTAATGATCATAGCAATATTCCGTTTTATTTTCATATTATGTATGTTTTCTGTGTTTGTATCCTGTTATTACAATATTTGTTCTAATGTACTCTGTTAAACATAAGTTGTATATTTTACATGTTTAGAGTCAAAGCACGGCAGTCGCCTTCCTTGGTAAGCATCTCATTGTGAATAAGTGGTTAACCTCAATGCTGGAAATTTCTACTAGATCAGCAGTCATAAAATGTCATTTTGTCATCTCTCAGCAGTAGGCCTTTACTACAGCAATTTTCATGTAGCCTATTACTGTACTAACACATACTAACTATAGGCCATCTAGAGGGACATTATTATTGTAAATATGCTACCAAAATCGCAACACTGCAAAGTACTTGCTGTCTGTGGGGGCCTACTGCAGAGTCTGGCAGAGCTTTCATGAATAACTGATGCAGTCAACTAAATATAATTTCTAAATTTTGCCTCCTTCTGGGAATGAGGAAATAAGCAAAACCACAATTCTTATATTTTGAAATTTTTCTGCATATGTCAAAACCACTGTTCTCCTTATATCGATGTTTCGTATAATGTTTGATGCTTTGTCTTGTCTTAGAGTAGAGCTGGTCATACACAGAAGGATCTAATTATTCTAAATCATATTATAACAACCTGCATAAACACCACCCTACCCAACATGACATTCACTATTCATCCATTTGTGCACCCTTTTCATATATTCTCCTAACTTGATACTACAATTCAGGCTGCAGCTGCACTACTACCCAGACCTTTTACATGGCTGCAGACTGCTCATTGTTCAATGATTGAGCATCGCTATGCTGGTGAAGCTATCCCTGTGCACTCTTCCTTCTTTAAACAGTCTCCAGCTTGCAGTAAATGAAACATGTTAGAATGTTAGCACTTTGAATAGCAGTATAGAATGACTGGTAGGCAGTGCTGACACTATTATTGTTTCTGTTATTTCTGCTATGCATAGAATTTGGAGTTAAAGCCTAACAGACCTTTCAGTTTAAATCAGCTAAATACATTTCAGGTGCATCAAAACATGATGTGTACATAGTCGTAAATTACATTTTGTTTAAATTATAAGTTCACCTTTACAGAAAATCTGTGAGGTGAACTTACACTGGAGACCCTCCCCATTGCCACTGTGTCAGAAACCATGAATCAGACCGAGACAGAAGTGCAGTTAAAATCACACTTGTTTAATAATAATAGTAATACAAGGTAAACAGAGCATTGTAGTCAAATCATAGCAAGAGTTTGGTAACTGGGATAGATAGTCAGACAAGCCAGGATGTCAGCGAGCCAGAGATCAGCATACTTCAGGACGGACAAGGAAATCAGGAAACCAGAGTGCAGCCTAGTGGAACAGCAAGCAGGATCAGGAACCAGAAGGGATGTCAGCTAAGCAAGTCTTCAACAGGTACACAGGAGAGAGTCTCTGGATGTTTTGACCAAGGTGAAGGCAGATAATGACTGAACTGAACAGGGCTCTTTCACATGGGGCGGATCAGTAATGATCTGCCCCGTGCACCTCCGTTTGCTCAGCAGGCGGATGACAGGGCGGTCCCCTGTCTTTTCTCCGCTCTCCCCTATGGGGGGATCGGATGAACACAGACCGTCTGTCCGTGTTCATCCGATCCGATCTGCCAGACAGATGGAAAAGTAGGTTTTTCCTCCGTCACACTTTGGCGGTTCGGAGCGGGTCGGATGTCAGCGGGCATGTCACCGCTGACATCCACGGCTCCATAGAGGAGCACGGAGAGCCCGTTCAGGTCCGCATAAAAAACTGTCAGGCGGATCTGAATGGGCGCTCTGTGGGAAAGAGCCCTAAATGACCAGCAGGGCTGACGAACAGGATATCATCATCAGGTGAGCCACTGTGGAAAAGATTGAAGCTGGCAATTAACCAACAGCTGAGTGGCCTGCTCTAAAAAGGAAGGGCGGAGCCCAGCCCTGACAACCTGGTCCTGCTAACCTGGAGTGGGGCGATTTCCCATTCTGATAGATCGTACAAGCCGCTTTACCAGTCAGGGGATTTAAAATCCCGCGGCTTTCTCTCCATCTCACCCGTGGTGACAGGATGGGCTACGCTGTTTCTGATTGGTCGGCGCTGCACATTTGATTGCGCCAACCAATTAGAATGCTCCTATATGTACCTCCTGACAAGGTACGTTTAGGAGATTACACAGAGAGGATTTCTAAGCCCCTGACTGGTAAGGCGGCTATACGAGGGTTCATAGCGGGAGATCACCAAGTTCCAGGTCAGTGGGACTGGGGGAAGGTGAGGAGGGCATCCTGTGTAAGTTCACCTTATAGATTTTTCTGTAAAGGTGAACTTACCCCTTTAAAGAAGCCTTTCTCCTCTCACCATTCTGCAGAGAAAGACCCTGGCTTCCTGTGTGGACGCAGTGGTTTCTCTGCAGGGATGCCACTTTATAAACCTCTTGCTCGGCCACATCTAGAGTATTCTGTCCAGTTCTGGTCCCCAATCCTCAGGACCATGTGTTGGAGCTGGAGAGAGTACAGAGAAGGGCAACTAAATTAATAGGTGGACTGGAGGACCTAAATTATGAAGAACAATCACTAAATGCATTCTCCCTGGAGAAAAGATGCTTGAGGGAAGATATGATAGCAGTATACAATAACTCTATAGTGATCCCAGTGTAGGAAGAACACTTTTCAGTCTCAGGGTGTGTAAAAGGACATGGGGCCAGAAATAAGATTGGAGAAGTGGTTTAACCTTAAACTACGTAGGGGTTTTTTCACTGTTGGGACCATAAGGATGTGGAACTCTCTTCCACAATTGGTGCTGTCAACAAGAAGTATTGCTATTTTTAAAAGCTCTTAGACATGCATCTTAGTGAACACAACATACAGGGATGTGGGAAACAATTATTGACATTGACACACGTACACCTACACAGGAGAAAATGGATGGACTATTGTCTTTATTCAACCTTACCTACTTTGAAACTATGAAACTATCTTCTGTAAATCACAACTAGAGCTCTCCAACCAGCAGGGGGCACAGGCTTTGCTGAATGCAACATTATACTGTTGATCTCAGTTAGCAGGGGGCATGTTGGACCTCTACAGAGATCACTGATTCCACACTTCCACTACACTGCAGTATGTTGCATGGGGACAGGCTTTCCTACTAAGACTGTGGCTACTTCCTAAAGAAAATGTACTGTAAGATTTTAAACACTTTTATGTTTTTGATGCACACAGAACTGGATTAACCATTAAGCAAAATGAGCACATGCTTAGGGAACCAATGAAAGGGGGAACCACAGAGTGTTTCCCCTAACTATCATGCCCAAGAGGATGTATACTTATGCTTTTTTCCCTATTTACTAAACTATCTATTCCCACCTTCCCTTTTCGTGGATATGTACCTACTGAGATTCAACTACTGAGGCCAAGTGTTTTTATTGTATAAAGTCAAGAAACCATGCTGGCAGAAGTTAAGAAACCACTAGCAAAAAACAGTCAAAAATAGTGAAAGAAACAATTAAAAGCCCAATGATATGTGTAACCATATATGCTCCTGAATTGACCAGCAGGTCCAGATACATAAAAGCCTGCAGGTGCATCTCAGACAGGCATGATGGGATAAGATATCACAGTGGAAAAAAAATCAAGGGAAAATCCACATAGTGGAAAAATCCTGCTTGTGATTTGGATCTTCTTTACATACAGATTTTGACTTGTATACAGTGCTGTTTTTTTTTTAAATTATATTACATGTGAGTACTTAGTACTTAGTACTTATTGCATCAATAAATATTTTTGTGGATTTTTTCTTGCTTTATTTTCACTGTGACATCATGTCTGTCTGAGATGTACCTGTAAAACCTGTGATTATTTGAAGCTTTTATCTATCTGGACTTGCTGGTCAATTTGACACAGTAATAGCCAGTTTATTTATGCAAGAGTCCATCTTATCTTTGGTGGTAGATCACTTAGTGAATTTAAAAAAACTGACACGATTGTGTTTCTTTGCAGGTGGTGACCCCTGGATGTCAAGAGTTGGACACCTCGTCACCCTTATGATTATACATATAATTGGAATTTTAATTGTTTATTTCACTATTTGTATGTAATTGTCAGAGAAACATATTAGATTCTGAACACTAGATGGCAGCAAAGTTGTCAGTGGAAGCTGTCAAAGAAACCTTCAGCTGCAGACTGGTTGTCACATGACATGCACCACGTGACTTCCACATGACTTCCTGGCTGCCTATAAAGCTGAGCAGATGCTCAAAGGAAATTGCTGGTTTGTCTTCAGCTTCCTGTACCTGAGTTCCTGTTGATTGATTACCTGCTGTGACCCGGACTGACCCTGACCTACTCTGATCTTCTCTTGGACCTGACCTCGGCTTGTTTTATGGACTTTGTTCCTGCCTCTTGTGCCTCTTGTGTTTGGCCCTCTGCCTGTGACCCGAATTTACCTTCAGTCACCTGTGCTTTGACCTTCTGCTTGTGACCCAGTTTTGCCTCCTGTCTCCAGTGCCTTGACTCCCAGTCTGTGACCTAGATTGTCCGCTTACCTGTGTTTAAGCCTCAGCCTGCTCTGGACTTTCTACCAGTCTTCTTCTGCTGGACCCTGATACCCATCAGGCTCTGCTCCAGTTCTACAGGACTTCCACTCAAGCTCTTCCCTGCCTGCTGATGGTTTGTGCCTCTTGGTGCCACCTCCAGGGGGCAGACTGCGCTTAGTCGCAACAGCGAACCGCTCTTGGCATCTCGGCCTTGATAAGTACCCTATTCTGATAGTAATATGTTAGCACTGCAAATATTGTTTTTGTGATCTTGGTAAGTATACATCTGTGGAGGGGAGAGTGGTATCTGAGGGGCACCATTGTTGGGCGGTGCTTAAAGGGGTTGTAAAGGTTAAAAAAAATTGCCCTAAATAGCTTCCTTTACCTTAGTGCAGTCCTCCTTCACTTACCTCATTCTTCGATTTTGCTTTTAAATGTCCTTATTTCTTCTGAGAAATCCTCACTTTCTGTTCTTCTGTCAATAACTTCACACAGTAATGCAAGACTTTCTCCCAGGTGTGGAGTGTCGTGCTCGCCCCCTCCCTTGCGGGGGCGAGCAGGAGAGTCAGGACACTCCGTACGTTGCAGATAGAGAAAGAAGCTGTGTGTTAGTGGGCGTCCTGACTCTCCTGCTTGCCCCCTCCCCCCTCAAGGGGTTTCTCAGAAGAAATAAGGACATTTAAAAGCAAAATCAAAGGATGAGGTAAGTGAAGGAGGACTGCACTAAGGTAAAGGAAGCTATTTAGGGGAAAACATTTTTACCATTACAACCCCTTTAAGGCATCATTTGCCCCTAACATGATCTCGGATGAACATAACAAAAAAAGATTATTTAAACTAAAAATGTAATTGGGCAATAATATAAAGGCAGTTTCCAGAAAATGATAGCAGAATTTAAGAATTTAGTGGTTTGGAGTACATAACATGATAACATGATAACCAAAATTACTTTTATTTTGGTAACCTGACTTTAAGTTGGTCATGCACTTTTTTTGGGCTAAATAAAGTAGAGGGAGAAATGCCAAACACCTCCAACTCCCATTCCCCCCCCCCCCCATACCGGGAGTCATAATACACTTCACAGCGGCTGCAGCTGCTGGTCGATAAACATTTTGCAATTTGTCACTTCAACAAAAATCAACAGGGGGGTGTCTATTTTTGTGTGTAAAGAAAATAGTTATTAAAGAGTATCCATGTGCTCAATATTTTTTTGTTTAAGTTACCGATACGTATTCTTCTACATATTTTTCGTAAAAAAAAATCATAATAAGCGTTTATTGATTGGTTTGCGCAAAAGTTATAGCGTTTACAAAATAGGGGGTAGTTTTATGGCATTTTTATTAATACTTTTTTTTTACTAGTAATGGCGGCGATCAGCATTTTTTTTCAGTACTGCGACATTATGGCGGGCACTTCGGACACTTTTGACACATTTTTGGGACCATTGGCATTTTTTTAGTGATCAATGCTACAAAAATGCATTGGATTACTATTAAAATGCCATTGGCAGTGAAGGGGTTAACACTAGGGGGCAGGGAAGGGGTTAAGTGTGTTCCTGGGTGTGTTCTAACTGTATGGGGGGGTGGCCTCACTAGGGGAAATCACTGATCTTCTGTTCATACATTGTATGAACAGAAGATCAGCCTTTCCTCCGCTGACAGGACCGGGAGCTTTGTGTTAACACACATAGCTCCCGGTCCTCGCTCTGTCACGAGCGATCGCATGTGCCCGGGGACTCGGGGGCTAGCGGGGGGCGCGTGCGCTGGCCGCCGGCGGCGCGCACGTGCCCCCTAGTGGCCGCTTTAGAGAGGACATATAGCTACGGGCTCTCGCCCAGCAGAGCCGACTTCCCACAGTAATATGACGACGGGCGGTCGGCAAGCAGTTAATTGCCAAAAATGTTTTCAAGCTAAAAAAAAAACCCGAATACACCTATTGTTAAGCTGCAATATGCAACATACCCCACTTTTAAGTACACAATGGGGTCTATTTACCAAAGCTGGAATGTGCAAAATCAGGCTCACTTCTGCATATAAACCAATGAGATTCTAACCCCAGATTGTTCAATTAACCTTAGGTAATAAAACCTGGAATCTCATTGTTTTCTATGCAGAAGTGAGCCTGATTTTGCACTTTCCAGCTTTAGTAAATAAACCCCATTGTGTGTGTAGCGGTACCCCCGAAGGAGCTGCTGATTAGTTAAATGGGATGGCACATTTGCACATTGGCACATGTGGATGATGCATACGGCAGTAGTAAAGGAATGTCCACAAAGAAGTGTCTTTTTATGTACTCTTTGTTACCCAGCCGGGCAAAAACAATGAACCGGCGATAAAAAGGGATAGAGGTTGAAAGGGGAATAGCAGGCGCGCGCGAGGGCTCTAGCGGGACAGTCATGTCAGCCTAGTGCTCCGCTTCATGGGGAAAGAAAGCCGCGGATAACTCGCTTCCTAACCGGTCACAACTGGACAAAAACCTGGTCATTAACTACAGGAAGGTGAGGGGAACATTTTAATGTACAATGGTGCTGGGTGGCTCAAGAAATAGAGCTAAAACGTCACTTGTCAGCGGCGCGCAGCTGACCATAGGCTCTGTTAAGGCGCCAGTCACCTCAGAGCGGCTCCCCTCAGGTAAGGGGAAGAAACAAACAGCTAAAACAACCAAACCTATGGCTTCTCTGACTAACCTCAGCTCTGACAGTGAGGATAAAGACACGGCTCCTATTTCACAAACTGTACCACAAGACAACACAGTTTCTGCGGGATTGATTAATGAATTCGAAAAAAATGCTCCGCAAAGCATTAAAGCAGACATCTGACCAGATTACCTCAAATCTCACCAAGGAGATTAGGGAATTGGGTACTCGTACAGAAGCACTGGAAACTAAAGTGGAAGACATTGAAACCTACACCCATGAATGCCTAACAGAAATAGACTCCCTAAAAGAAGAGAACCTAATGCTACAGAGCAGATTAGAAGAATTCGAAAACCGTGCCAGGAGATCTAACTTAAGATTTAGGGGCATCCCAGAGTCTGTGGTGGACCTAATGTCAGGAACTACTTCCAGGCATCGCAGTGGAATGTTTGGAGATGGACAGAATACATACACCCCGAATGCTTATTCTATGATTTATTGTTCAAATATGCTATAATCTACAATGTATTTTTTCTTTCATTTGAGTTTACCTATCCTGGACCCTCATCTTTCCCTTCCCTCACCCCATCCGCAGGGAGCGACCTGGGCTATCCCGTTCGAGGAGGCAAGGTAAGATAAAACTTTTGGTTTGGCTGCAATGGCACCCTTAAACTTGATTTCACTTAATGTACAAGGGTTGAACATACCGCAAAAATGTACGAAGGCCTTTCGGCTCTTTCAATCCAAAAAGTCTCACATTGTCTGCCTACAGGAGACTCATTTTACCCCTAACACAACTCCTAAATACTTCAACGCTGCATACCCACAAGTATATATGGCTTCAGCCCCAGTTAAGAAGAGAGGTACCCTTATTGCCTTCCACCGATCTACCCCATTTACCTTGAGCACGGTACTCAGAGACCCTGAAGGTCGATACCTGATCCTAACAGGATATATCCTAGACACACCAATAATGGTAGTATCATACTATGCCCCTAACATTAACCCTATGCCGTTCTTATCACACCTTCTTCAAACTATCAATGCCCATAAAATGGGCTCTCTCCTAATATGCGGAGACTCGAATCAGGTTCTGCTTCCCTTTCTTGACAGATCTCCTTACATACCACCGAAACACCAGACCAAATGGACTCTGTCCACTCTCCTGTCTAAATATAACCTAGTGGATTCCTGGAGAGAATTGAACCCCACGAAACGTAACTACACCTATTTTTCCAACCCCCACCAATCACATAGCCGGATAGACCACATATTATTGTCCATTGGAATGCTGCCAGAAGTTCTCAATTCTGTTATAATACCCATTCCCTGGTCAGATCATGACGCTGTATACACAACAATAGCATCAACTATTCCTAAAAAGACCGACCCGACCTGGTATATGCCTGATATTTTGCTCAAACATCCCTCCTACTGTCTGGAAATCGAGCAGTCCCTAAAAGATTACTTAGATCTCAATATGTAAAAGAAGGGGGTGTTGTCTGCGCTGAAAGTGAACAGGGGGGGAGGAGGGGGGGTGTGGGTGATAGGGGTAAATGGATGGGACGGGTGGCTGGATGGGTGGATGCAGGTGGGTTTAGGACAACATGATAACCAACATAATCGAAACAATGATGTGAATGAATATACACATAAGGGTGATAACCAATAAATACAAAAATTATTATTACAATAAGGAAAAACCCAACACACTAGCCAGTGTAATGTGAAACCAGTGAAAAACAATCCTAAATCCAAACTATAAGACCAGAGAAAATTCCATGAGGAAATGCCTCTGGATAGAAAAAATGTGAAATAAATAAAGTCTCTAGTAAAAAAACCCAAGAGTCCAGATAAGTCCAAATTGAAATGGTGGTGCCAGGAAAGGGTGACAGCAGAAAGCACCTCAGGTGGTCCCCAGCTCCTCACCTCAAGGCTATAGCTCGGATAGCCTGCAACAGCACCTCCCGGTGGAGGACAGTGATCCCTCGGCAGGGCAAGCAGCAGAGGCACTCCTCAGCGGTAAAGGTAAAGCAAAAAAGAAGAAAGCAAGTGAGTGACAATACAAGACGTCTAGTAGGCAACTAGTGTCACTCGTACATCCACTCACCACGGGGTGATGGATGATGGGCCTATCTCCCACGAACAGCGAAGTTCGTACTTCTAATGGCAGATATCCTCTTCTAAGCTGGCCAGATGGTCACTCACAACAAGGGATCTCTCAGATGGCATACATGATAAAAGAAACAGACCATAGCGCAATCCCGCAAGGTAAAAAAACACATTTAATAAAAAAATAAAACTCACATTTAAAACGATCCAAAAGGCACAAAACAAACAGACGTCAGGAACACACTGCGTCAGGCGTGTGGACTCTGTGGCTCCTAGGATCCCTACGCGTCTCGTCACACCTCGTGACTTCCTCTAAGGAAGTCACGAGGTGTGACGAGACGCGTAGGGATCCTAGGAGCCACAGAGTCCACACGCCTGACGCAGTGTGTTCCTGACGTCTGTTTGTTTTGTGCCTTTTGGATCGTTTTAAATGTGAGTTTTATTTTTTTATTAAATGTGTTTTTTTACCTTGCGGGATTGCGCTATGGTCTGTTTCTTTTATCATGTATGCCATCTGAGAGATCCCTTGTTGTGAGTGACCATCTGGCCAGCTTAGAAGAGGATATCTGCCATTAGAAGTACGAACTCGCTGTTCGTGGGAGATAGGCCCATCATCCATCACCCCGTGGTGAGTGGATGTACGAGTGACACTAGTTGCCTACTAGACGTCTTGTATTGTCACTCACTTGCTTTCTTCTTTTTTGCTTTACCTTTACCGCTGAGGAGTGCCTCTGCTGCTTGCCCTGCCGAGGGATCACTGTCCTCCACCGGGAGGTGCTGTTGCAGGCTATCCGAGCTATAGCCTTGAGGTGAGGAGCTGGGGACCACCTGAGGTGCTTTCTGCTGTCACCCTTTCCTGGCACCACCATTTCAATTTGGACTTATCTGGACTCTTGGGTTTTTTCACTAGAGACTTTATTTATTTCACATTTTTTCTATCCAGAGGCATTTCCTCATGGAATTTTCTCTGGTCTTATAGTTTGGATTTAGGATTGTTTTTCACTGGTTTCACATTACACTGGCTAGTGTGTTGGGTTTTTCCTTATTGTAATAATAATTTTTGTATTTATTGGTTATCACCCTTATGTGTATATTCATTCACATCATTGTTTCGATTATGTTGGTTATCATGTTGTCCTAAACCCACCTGCATCCACCCATCCAGCCACCCGTCCCATCCATTCACCCCTATCACCCACACCCCCCCTCCTCCCCCCCTGTTCACTTTCAGCGCAGACAACACCCCCTTCTTTTACATATACATTTTTCTCTCTGCCCAGGACAGAGTGTCAGGAGTCTGCTGCAGAATCCCCAGTCCACCTTCCAGCCCTATTCCACTCCCACCCATCCCCCTTGGTAGCGCAGGAGTCTTTCCATATATCCTTAGATCTCAATATGTCCCCAGAAATATCTGCTCTCACGCTTTGGGAAGCCCATAAGCCGGTACTGAGAGGGGCAATTCAAAGACAACTTGCGATCCTCAAAAAGGCACGTAGACAATTAGCACTGAAATTGGAAGCGAAATTCAACCTTGCCCACCTAGCTTTTCAAAATAACCACTCCCCCCACGCTAAAAATCGCCTAGATAAAGCACGCCTCGAATTTGACCTATTTCTCACGGACTCGGCAAATAAAGCTTTAGACAGATCCAAACACACATTCTACAAAACAGCTAATAAAACTGGTGCAAACCTAGCTAGGACACTCAATTCAATCAACAAATCTTATACACCAATAAAATTGAAACTAGCTAACAACGTTATCTCCAGCAACCCACTTAAAATTGTGCAGAAATTCAGTACTCATCTGAAAAAACTATATGCGGAAACTAATACATTTGATGAATCGGTAGCCGACACCTTTTTCTCGCAATTCCAATTGCCCCAAATGTCTGAATCCCAAAAGACACAACTAGATGCGCCTATCTCACAGGAAGACGTAACTAGAGCGATCAAGGAACTCAAATTAAACAAGCGGCCCGGACCTGATGGATTCACAGCCCGATACTATAAAGCACTCTCTGAACTAATCTCCCAGAGGCTCCCCGAGGCTCGCGGAGGCCTTCAATTACCTTTTAAAACTGAAATCATTTAGACAGGAATCACTTTTGGCCACAATCTGCATGATTCCCAAGCCACAAACCAACAATACCCTCAGTGAAAATTACTGGCCCATATCTATGCTAAATACGGATATCAAACTTCTAGGTAAAATTCTGGCGAATCGTTTAAACAACATAATTGGAACCCTGATCCATCGAGATCAGGTAGGTTTCATCCCCAACCGGCAGGCAGGAGATAATATCAGAAGGGCGAGCCTATTGGCTCACATTGCCAAGAAGAGAGGAATCCCTGCTTGCTTCCTCTCTCTTGACATAAAACAGGCGTTCGATTCTATATCCTGGTCCTACTTGAAGTATACCCTTCAAAAATTCGGCTTTGGCCCCAACTTTATGAAATGGATTCTAGAATTATACAATAGCCCGAAGGCATATGTAAAGTATGCTGGATATAGATCAGACACCTTCTCCATTAACATGGGCATGAGACAGGGATGCCCTCTCTCCCCCTTATTATTTGCCCTCCTCATAGAACCGCTTGCACAAAAGATCAGGTCAGACCCGACAATACTGGGCATAGAAATAGGCGGACACAAACATAAACTATGCATGTTCGCTGATGACATCCTCCTTTTCCTTGCATCGCCCCAGGTAACGGGACCCAGCCTTATGCTAATTCTTAAACAATTTGCATCCATTTCAGGTCTAGTCGTAAACCCTAAAAAATTTCTTGCATTAAGCATTTCGCTCACTTCCTTAGAGTTAAATGCAGCCAAATCCGGTCTACCTTTCGTATGGGCAACTAAGGCGGCGTACAGACGATCGGATATATCCGATGAAAACGGTCCGCGGACCATTTCCATCGGATATGTCCGATCGGGAGTTTGATCCGATGGCGTGTACACACCATCGGATCAAATTCCCCGCCGCCGGACGGCGCGGTGACGTAGTGGTGACGCGGCGGTGACGTTGACGCCGCCGCGTCACCGCCACGTCACAGCACCAGGAAGTAAAACACTTCCGCGCATGCGCCGAATCCATTCGGCAGCGGCGCGGCGGTGGTGGGAGCCGACATGTCTGCTGGTAAGTGTACTAACCAGCAGACATGTCGGGCGGACAGATTCCCACCGGATAGATTTCAAAGCATGCTTTGAAATCTGTCGGGTGGAGAAATCTGTCCGCTAGCCCATACACACGAGCGGAGATGTCTGCTGAAACGGTCCATCGGACCGTTTTCAGCGGACATATCCCCTCGTGTGTACGCCGCCTAAGAGTATTCCCTATTCCCCAGTATTCCTCCAACTACCCTATTCTCCTAAAACAGATATCAAGCCTCCTGAATTCCTGGGCCCATCTACCCCTATCATGGTTTGGCAGAATCAACGCGGTCAAAATGATTATATTACCAAAATTATTATATTTATTTAGAGTGCTCCCCATCCCTATCCCATCATATTACTTCAGGATATTACAAAGAAGAGTTTCCGCCTTTATGTGGGGATCCACTAGGCCTAGAATAAAACCCCAAATACTGCATCTATCTAAGGATAATGGTGGAATGGGGCTGCCCAGCTTTATAAACTACTATAAAGCGGCACAACTTGCAAACCTAGTAAAATATCACGACAAATGTGAGCCCCCTCTCTGGGTATCAATTGAAGCGGTAGAGTCTGACCCCATCGCAATTTCTAATGTACTATGGATCGTAAACACTTACTGAGTCCCATCACCAAACACTCACTCTCCTTCTGGGACACAATAAAGACTAAATATATTTTTCAATCCCCCCATGTTCCTCTTTTATCATTTCATAAAAACCCTGAGTTCTACCCTGCTTGGATCTATCCCAATACCTTTAAGGAGTGGGTGTCAAAAGGATGTACATGCTTACATGACTTTACAGACTCTTCTTCCTTTTTATCCTTCACCACTATCAGTGCAGCGCGCAACATACCACAGACCGAAATATTTAGGCACCTACAAATTAAAAATTTCTTTAAACCATTTGTTGATGCTTCACCCACGCCAACACGTATATCCACTTTTGAGAATTTCTGTAAGAATGACCCCCACGCTAGAGGAATAATATCCTCCTTATACTCCCAATTAACAGCTTGCTCTATCAGTGGGAAGCTTCCTTATGTGAGTAAATGGGAGAGGGACCTAGAACAAGAACTAGAACCTTCTGAGTGGAAACAGATCTGGAACAGCACTAAATCAGCTTCCATGAACGAATCAGCTATTGAAACAATTTACAAAGTACTCACTAGATGGTACCTAGTACCTGCCAGGGTTGCGAAATACGTACCGAATTACCCTGATCTTTGCTTCAGGGGTTGCTCAACTCCAGGGACATACCTTCACGTTTGGTGGTCGTGCCCAAAAGCCCTATCGTTTTGGTCAGAAATTTTTCAAATTATCACCATAATCTCGGGGAAAACAATCCCCTTAGATCCTAAAACTGCGTTACTAAATCTAAAACCTGATAATCTCCCACACAAACAGTTCAAACTAATTATACAACTTCTTACTGCCGCAAAACAAACTCTTGCGAGAGCATGGAAAACTCCTAATTTATCACTAAATGAAGTCACAAATAGAATGAACACAGCAATGTCCCACGCCAAGATGGTGGCTATTGACATGGACACGACCGCCAGATTTGAAAGTCTATGGAAGCCCTGGATAACATATGCTTTTCCGAACGCATTTAATGATGAAGTTGTTTTGCCATGGTAGTCCAGCCAACCTGGCACCCCCCTGCTCAAGCCTCTCTCCGGCGGTGGTGCTCAGGTCGTTCCTGCGGATTCCCCTCCCCCTACCCCTTCTTCCCTTTCTCTCCCCCTCCTTTGAACTCTTGTTCTCAAATTAACAATTCCTGTTTTCATGTTTGTTGATACAAAGTTGTACATTGTTGAAATTTCTTGAACCTGTACTGCAGAATCCTAGAACAGGACATAACCCTGGATTTAGCCCAGACCAATCTGGCTACATGGTTTATCCCTTAAGCGATCCAGGGTCGACAGTTAGTTAGTCACATAGCTAGTTAGCTAGTCATTTAGTTAGTCAGTTACTATATTTGCTTATTTACTTTGCCACTAATGACTTCGTAAGCATTGTTTAATTACCTGTAAATTGTCTCACTGTAACCAATGATGTTTAAGTTTACAAGTCAAGAAGTTTCTCTTATGATGTATACCCTCTATTGTACCATTTTTCTTCTCTCTTCGTTGTTATGCACATGCACGTTCTTTATCACATAAATAAAGATATTTTGACAAGGAAAGGGGAATAGCAGATTCAGGCGCAATACTTGGAACAGTCGTGCTCCTATATGTAGCATTTTTACACCACTCCTGCTTGAGTGGGATTAGCGTACCCGGATAGGCCTCTCTCACTGACCTAGCAGCCTGAGCACCGCTCGAACCTCTTCAGGACAAAGTCTCTGCCACAGGCCCTCTCTGATTGCAGATACGGAGATAACCCTCCTTGATAGAACTACGCCTGGATCTTCTTCTTAACGTTGCACAGGTACCGACTGACAGGTGATCAATCCTCCAGTGTCCGGCTACCTTGATCCCCGGTGGTTCATCAAAATCCTCATGGATTGCCAGCCTCTCATTTGCGCTCGTCAGACGGACTCCTCACCGAACAGCAGTACAGCTTGGGATCCTCAAAAAGTGGGATCCCAGTCAATCACCGGGTCCCCGCCGCTGCTCAAACATTCCAGGCCAACAAGGTCCCGGAACAAGGAACATCGCGTAGCACGTGCGCCCGGCCAGGTAGGCCATAACGCCAGGGCGCGGTGGTGTGGCCACCCTAAAGGTGGGTGCCACACTGGACAAAGAAACAAGACCCAGACTCCCTGCCATCTGTCACATAAATACCCTCTCCTGGCATGCCCAGCGAGGCCCAACCCTCCTGATTGGCCGCCGAGAAAGAGCAGCCAAACCTTAACTCCACTGCTGCCACCTACCACACCAGTTGGAAGAGCACCCCAGCACAACAGAATGATTCCACAGCACAGCCAAGCTGAAACAGAGACCCTACTTAAACATTGCAATTGAAATCAGAGTCATTTACACTCTGATTACCCTCTAAATTTCGATAGCACCGGTACTTAGAAGTAACCCAGGGCTACACACTCCCCCCATCTGAATAGACACTGTCCTCAGTGTCTCAACAAAAGGTATTCAAGCCTGAATACCTGACCTGAATCTGCATTACAGTATAGAGAATAGTAGAAAAAAAATAGAAAATTACAAAAATATTCAACATTAGTCTATACGACTATTTACAGTAATGCATTATAACATTTCACACTCCTGACTATCTATTCTTCCCCATTCTCCGACAGTTTTGATAGAAGGTCAACAACCTGCAAAACAAAAATTGGAAAAACATACACAAATACACATCAATATGCATTTAAAGTCTCAAAGGGTGGAACTGAAGCTGCACCTTCTCCTTTTTTTCTTTTTAAAGGTGAAACCTCCTTTTCCCTCAAAGAGACACATTCAAGTAAGTGCCGAAATGTATATATATATTTTTTTTCTCTGGCATAAGGCAGTCCACGCTCAGTCAGAGCGACAAGAAAAAATAAAAACTTCTCTTCTGTTTCTTCTTCTTGCTGATGATGAAGCCGTTGGGACCCTATCCTTACTAACTATTATCCCCCCACACTGAGACACTTTACAGGTGCTACAGAGCTAAAAATAGCACCTGCAAAGTGCCTGTAAAGCACCTCTCCTTTCACTCCAATGTAAAAGCTTGATGTCTTTCACACTAGAGTGGTGCGCTTGATGTCTAAAGGGTCCTGCAAGCAGCTTCTTTGAGGTGCTTTCGGAGTGGTGCATGCAGCAGCGCCGCTTTGCCGGTGCTTTTAACCCTTTTCAGTCAAAATGCTGCACTAAAATGACAGAAAAGCGGCGCTAAAAATAGGGCTAAGGGCTCTTAGGCCGCATACACATGATCGAACATGTCCGCTGAAACCGGTCCGCAGACCGGTTTTATCGGACTAGTTCGATGGTGTGTACGGCCTATCGGACCGTTTTCCATCGGACCAAAGTTTTAAAACATGCTTTAAAACTGCACATGCTCAGAATCAAGTCGACGCATGCTTGGAAGCTTTTAACTTTGTTTTTTCATCACGTCGTTGTATTCTACGTCACCGCGTTCTGGTCTGATCGGATTTTGGTCCGATGGTGTGTACGCACATCAGACAAGTTCAGAGTTGTCTGATGAAAACGGTCCGTCGGACAAGTCTCATCAGACATGTCTGATCGTGTGTACAGGGCCTTAGGCTGCGTAAACACGATGAGACATATCCGAGCGGACATGTCCAACGGACCGTTTCCAGCGGACAAGGCAAAATGGTCCTTTGGTCTAATGTGCGTACACACCATTGGACAGAAATCCCAGTGGACCAGAACGCGGGCACGTAAACCAGGTACAACGTCACTATAAAGGGGAATGCCAAAGCCTACGGCGCCGCCCTCTGTTCCGATTTTGCTAGTTACGTGGTCCCGCGTGTTAGCGAAGGTTTTGTTAGAGCCGATTCACGCTTTTCAGTCTCTGTGCTTTTACATGTCGTATTTTCGAGTTCAGTGTGTGCTTGTGGGTTCGTATTTGTCATTCAGTGTTGGCGTGCGCATCGTTTCTGCTTTGCAGTGGCGTCCTGTACAGTCGTATCTGTTTGACGTGCAATCTTTGCAGGTATTGCTGGATTTTGGGGTGCTTTCTGTTTGAGTGTGTTCTTAACTGACCAGCCGGCCGGTTTGAAGCCATTATGGAGCAGCAGCGTTACTTTGCTAGAGTTCGTGCTGGTTATGGGCTTGCTTCTGGATTCTATCAGCATTCCAGGGCTTTGGCCAGGAACCGAGGGAGAAGGAGTTCCTGGGCCAAGAATTGGTTGCGCCAGCGTGACCGATTGTCTCATATGCCTCTGCTTCGGGAAATCCAGGAGAATAATCCTGATGACTACAGGAGCTTTCTCCGTATGACGGACCCCGTTTCCACCGTCTGCTGGATCTTCTGTCCCCCTATATCACGAGGCAGGACACTGTGATTCGCCAAGCGAACACGGCTGAGCAGAGGCTTATTGCCACGTTGCGGTACCTGGCGACTGGGAGGAGCCTGCAGGACCACAGGCATCTCTCCCCAAGCGCTTGGGATCATCATACCGGAGACGTGTTCTGCCATCATACAAGTCATGCAGGAGGAGTATCTTAAGGTAAGGTTCCTCCTTTAACATCACAATCTATGTCTTTAATAATGTCTGCTAATGTTTTATTTTTCTAGGATTTTTCACTAATTAACATGATTGTAATATGCTGTGTGTTGAATGTTCCCTTTTCTCCCCATGCATGTTGTTAAGCTTTCCATGTATTTTTTTTGGCCTACCTGCATATTTTTACCTTCACCACTAATAAACTGTCCAGCATGCTCTCCTAGGGACAAACACACCTAGTATATTTTTTTACATCCATATTTTTCTGCTCCATTGTAGGTCTGCCCCCCCCCCCCAAAATGTTTTTTGCCCCATCTCAGACGGATGTGGAGTCTGATAATAAGTGGGCCTATTTTTGTGGCCATAAATACTCACTCCACAATAATATTCATAATTGGTAATACTGTGATGTTGCACAAGGATGGTTTTTGTATTGTGTTAGCAATGTTTATAATGTTCCAAAGTACTAATTTTGTTTTATTTGTTTGTCCCCACAGTTTCCCTCCACGCCACAGGAATGGCAGACTGTGGCTGCCCACTTTGCCCAGCGATGTGATTTTCCGAACTGCTGAGGGGCAATTGATGGGAAGCACGTCCGCATAGTGCCGCCACCTCGTTCGGGGTCGTACTATTATAACTACAAAGGTTTTCATAGCATCGTGTTGATGGCGGTGGTGTCAGCACAGTACGAATTTTTGTATGTGGACGTGGGGAAGAATGGCCGGCTTTCTGATGGGGGAGTGTTCGCGCAGACCGAATATTACACCCGTCTACAAACTGGTGGTCTGGAACTGCCACCGGATTAAGACAATGTGGAAGGACTTCCGTTTGTTTTTTTAGCCGACAAAGCTTTCGGGCTTGGACCTCACCTAATGTGGCCTTTTCCCCAGAGGACCCTCACCCCGAAGAGGAGGGTGTTCAATTTTAGGCTGGCTAGGGCCTGGAGGGTAGTCGAGAATGCCTTTGGGATACTCGCCAGCCGGTTCCGCCTGTTCCAGACAGCAATACACTTGACGGAATATAAATTGAACCATGTTGTTTTTGCCTGTTGCATATTGCATAATTTTTTACGCAGGCATTCCCAGACGTACCTACCCAACATCGGTGCTGAGGCAGGACTACCCTCAGATACCCTTCCTGGGCTGGACACTGGTCGCGCTGGCTTGACCACCCAATCTGCTCGTGAGGTACGTGACAAATATGTTGAGTACTTCATGGGTCGGGGGGCCATTGCTATGCCAGATCATATTTCTTTCTAATTCGGCCCACAAAAGAAAGAAATATTACAATAAATAATAAAGAATTTGACCATTGGACTATACAGTTGTTTGTCATTATTGCTTTCTTTTCTTTGATCTGTCTTCCTGGTTCTCCAACTAGTGCACTTCTAGTGCCCAATTTTCTGGCCATGTTTTAGTAAATAGCCTCAATTGCACATTTTCTAGTCACTTATCTACAAACTGTGTATTGAGAAGAGAAATAAGAAGCCACTCTTTTTACTGTTTTTGGTTTTACAATTTTTATTTTCAAGGTTTTAGTTCGCCCAAAATTTGGGCGATTTTTGTGCAAAACGTGTTTATATTTATTTAGACGTATTTTACTTTCTCCAAAATATTTTGTTTTTAGTTAGGGATTATACCAAAAAATATTTTAATACAACTTCCAAAATTTGGAAACAATAGAACTTACAAAGTTCAAACTTTTTGAATATTAAAAAAAACTGTTTGCAATGGTCTGATGTCACCCTGGAACACGCCAAAATTTGAAGATGCACACATTCTGGGTGAGGGACCAAATGGGTAATTCTCTCCTGAGAGAATCCATGTCAAATGTCCACATGTGCTATCTGCCATCATGGGTGATCAATGCATGTGTTTTGTGGGTGAGAGGCACCTACTTGAGAATCGAGAAAGGGGTTGTACCCACAAAGCACAGCCAATCGATGTCCTGTGATGGCAGATAGCACATGTTGACACACTGTGTGTGCATCTTCAAATTTTGGCGTATTTTGTATGTGAATTGAAAAAAAAGGTTGGGAGGGGGGTGGCGGGGCGGAGGGTGGCGGGGCAGGGGGCGGGAGTGGGGGCAGGGGTGTTCAGTCTTAGATCCGGCCCATCATGTCTATGATATTTTTGTAGTTTTGTTCTATCACCATCATCCTTTCCCTCATATTGGCCATTTCAGTGCTGCACTCCATGATCTGCTGGATTACAATTTGTGCACTTGCACGTGAAAAATGTGGATTAGCAGATGTGCTAACCCCATCGTCCTCCCCTAAAAAGTGTCACTGACCTGGTGGATTGATAATCTCCACAGCTTCTACAACTTCTCCTTCTTCTACCAATCCTCCTTCTTCTACCAATCCTCCTTCTTCTACCAATCCTCCTTCTTCTACCAATCCTCCTTCTTCTACCAATCCTCCTTCTTCAAACAATCCTCCTTCTTCAGACAATCCTCCTTCTTCAAACAATCCTCCTTCTTCAGACAATCCTCCTTTTTCAGACAATCCTCCTTCCTTCTCTCTTCCTTCCTCCTCTCCTTCTTCATCATCCTCCACCTCCAGTCTGGGCCTCCCTGCCTCAACCAAATTATGTCCTCTTCTTTCCTCTAAAAAAACATGGAAAAAAAGGGATACTCATGAGCACACAGATATTTTTGGAGTGCAGAATTTGCAAACATTGCTTAAAAAGTGGCGTTACAATTTCATGTTTGTGCATATTCCACCAAAAACATAATTATTATTTATTTTGATGACTTCTCCCAAGCTGTGATACTGCCCCTTTTTAGCGAAATGACACACATGGATGGCCCCCTGAAAAATTATTTGGCGGAGCCCATTCTAAAAAATTAATAATTCTTATTTTATGGGGGAGACACAGGTGCTATTGAGTCCAGATGTGAAAACAGCTGCTTATTATTTTCACTGTGTGTGAATGAATCCTGTTTGCCTTTCACATTTTAGTAAATTGGAACAAATACATCATCTTTTTCCCATTGCTTATAAACGTTGTTTTACGCCAAATAGCCAGGTCCAGATGTGATGTTCCTGGAACAACATCGGATTACAGCGAAACGATGTGATGCAACTATGTTAACTACGATCGTGAGAAATCATCAGATTTACTAAAAACACATTAACAACTTAATACATGTGTTCAACAAAAGTCCAACCAGGCCAACGAGGCAGATGTACAAATATACATGCCAATCAATTAATAAAGACAATTGCCAATCAAAAGAATGTTTAAATTACTTACCTTTCTCTATTATTTTCTTTATCTTCCAATACTGGTCTAGCTCACGCAGTTTCAAGTCCGACCAGCGTTTCCGGAGCTGCTCCTTTGACCTGGTGACTCCAAACATGTCATAAAGTTTCCTTGCAACCTTCTCCATAATTTTTGCCTTCCTCCGGTTAGGGGTGCTGTATGGCCCATGATCCCCATCATAATCCTTCCGAAGCAGGATGGCCACCATCTCTTCTAGAGACATATTTGTTGCCTTGTAGCGTTTTCCCCTGGATCGGGACGTTCCTGCATCTGTCCCTATTCACAGTGATTAGGGGCATGGAAAAGAGGAAACGGTCCGTCATGGGTGGCGACGAGGGTGGCGTTTCATGCTTGCGCGGAGTGGATAATGAGAACGACGTGATTACGTAGGTTACGCAGAGATTAATCTAGCGTAAGCGAGGAAATACAGAGGAAGCTATATTCAAACATATGAGGCCTAGGAAGTTGAGGCATGGCATGGGGGGGTTAAAAGCGGGCGTCGAATATGCAGACGAAGTGGGCGGCGTTTCCTGCTTGCGCAGGGTATATAATAAGGATGACGTGATTACGTCGGTTACGCGTAGATTAATCGAGCGTAAGTGACAAGCTACAGAGACGAAGGTAAATGACAACATGGGATCAGCAGAGGCCTAGAAATTGCATAGCCATGGGATGGGGGTTTTGTATGTTGTTTGCACCCTTTGCGCTAATTAGTTATGTATGTTTGGGCCCACCATGCTATTTTAATCTCCAAGTGCTTGGACACATCACAAAATAGAGATATATGTGAGAATGCTCTACCCTCTTGATTTGTAGTTTTGTGTATTGAGTCAGATCATGCAAGTATTGTTGTGTGTTGGTTGGACAGAGGGAATTAGGTAGTGTATTATGTCATCCATGCTGAGGGGCATGATAGCTACACATGAAATAGTGCCGTAATGATTGCTAGCATTAATAATATTGGTGGATGGGTTATTATAGATGCCATGTATTTAGTCAATTGTAACCAATGGCTCTGCATGTAAAATCAGT
The DNA here is from genome assembly GCA_029574335.1 of Rana kukunoris. NCBI lineage: Eukaryota > Metazoa > Chordata > Amphibia > Anura > Ranidae > Rana > Rana kukunoris. The sequence goes on from CM056053.1 coordinate 119,095,143, forward strand.
TATTTTGTCCAAAAACGGGGCAGAGCTGGCCAGCATTGTAGCAGCAGGAGACACTGTGTTTGTATAGTAGCTCTAAAAATGTTGTGCACATATTCTGACAATGTCAAAGCTGAGCCTTTTTTAAATCGTGGTTTCTGATTATTTTTATTTTGATATTCTAGACATTATTTCTTACCAAAATAACCAAAAAAGATGGACCTATTAAAGGGCAAAGAAATCACATTACGACTAATCGAAAGATATCGGGAAATGCCCCTACTTTGAGAGTCAAGACACCATGACTACCACAAAACGGACCTGAGAGCGGCAGCACTTCAAGAGATAGCAACATATATGCAGACTTGGGTGCCAAGTTGCACTGATATCATGGTCAGGGATAAAATTGCTAATCTCAGGAACAGGTACAGAAAAGTTTATAAAGAGTACAAAAAGAAAAGATCAAGATCAGCAGCACGTGCGCCAAAGGAGCCCAAACTGTGTTATTTCAAGGAGCTCACTTATTTGAATGATGAACTGGACGGCCGGGAGTCACTTTCGAGTCTTCCTTCCAGCATTCCTTCCACGCTTCCTTCCAGTGGAACTTCCACAGATCCCCACACCCCTGCAGAGTCAGCGGAGGGTCTGGCTGACATGGACCCAGATCTGGCTATCTTCAGTGAGGTATAGTAGTTTCATAATTATTTTTGGGCTGCTATTTTTTGCTTGATTAGTGAGTTGATATTGTAAACCAAAAAACAAGCTTAGAAATAAAAACACAAGTCGTGGGCATAAATATATGTGTCAGGGATGCCAACTGCATGGATCAGAAGGAAAATGTGTGTGATTGATTGTGCAAAATATTACAACATGTCCCTTTTTTATACACAGGAAGAAGAGACCAGCCAGGAGGTGGCAGCTCCTGAGGACCATGTCAGCCAAAAATGTGGTGGACCAAAAAAAAGTTGGGACATCTGGCTAGCAAACATTGTCAAATACAAAATAAACAAGCACAAAATGAAACCTTTCAGTATGGGACATCAGTCTAAATAGCATCAGCAAAAGAACGGGTTTATTCTAGCAAGAGAACAAAGAACAAAAAAGACACAAGAAACGAGACACTAGATATTTTAAAAGACGAATGAGCTATGTCCCAAACAAATGCGAGTTTTACCTGAACAAGCCCTCCTGTTCCCTCATTTTGACTGAGCATGCGCGGGTTTTTGGTCCAATGCTTTTGTGTACTAACCATCGAACTTGTCCGACGGACATGTCCCAGGCGGACAAATTTTAAAGCATGCTTTGAAATTTGTCCACCGGACAAATCCGTAGAAATCTGTCCGCTAGCCCGTACACACGATCGGATTTGTCTGCTGATATGGTCCGTCGGACCATTTCCAGAGGACAAATTTGATCGTGTGTACGCGGCCTTTGTGTTATTGGACAACTCTCTAAATTTTGTACCATCAAAAATCGATCAACATTAAAGAATCAGTAAAGGAAAAAAAAATGATTGCTAAATAGCTTGCTTTACATTATAGAAGTCCTGCTTTCATATCCCTTTTTGCTTAAAAGTTGCTGTAATCCCTTACTGAACTCCACACTTCCTGCTTGTCTGGCTCCTTATGAAAAAACTCATGGTAGTTTTTCATTGTGGTCCATGATCAAGAACATGTGATTACTATGGGCCAGATTCAGGTAGATGTGCGCATATTTTATCCAGCGTAGCGCAGAGCATATACGTTACGCTGACGCGAACTAGTGAGTCAAGTCCAGTATTCACCAAGCGCATGTTCGTTACTTTGCGGCGGAGTAACGAAAAAGCGCTGGCGCAACCCGACGCAAGTGGAAGTGGGTGTGATCATATGTAAATGATGGGCGGAGCCCAGCGCAGTGACTTATGTTCATCGCATCATCCACGGAGCATGCGCAGTGAGGGAGGGCTCCACTTGCTCCCCTGTGCGCATGCTCACAACTTCCGTCGGCACCACTTCATGGGAAACGCCAGCGCAATGTGTTCCGTTGCGCATATAAAAGCGGCTGCAGATGCGCCTTTCCGGCGCAAAAGTATATCCGGTTCCCCCCACCCCAGGGAAGTAACTTTTGCTGTGTGATGGCTGCTCCCGTTCCCCCCAAAGAGAGGAGAAACCTCAATTTTAATGCCCAGGAGCTGTCCGTAGTAATCTCCGCTATGGAGACCTACAACGACTTCCTCCACGACAGGAAATGTCGGAAGACCAGCCGGGATAGGAAGCAGGGCATCCTGGAGAGCATTGCTGGCAGGGTCAATGTTTTGGGCTACTCCACCCGAACTGCTGCAGATATCGGCAAGAAAATAAATGACTTGAGGCGCAAAGTCCGTGGCAAGGTGGCCACCATCAGGAGGCATGAGAGGGGCATGGGTGGTGGACCCCCATATGCAATCAGCCTGACCACGGAGGAGGAGGTGGTCGCCCGCTGCCTGGAGAGGGAGCAGTTGGAGGGGGTACCGGGATATGATTCCGTGGAGGAAGGCTCCAGGACAGGTAAGTGTTTTTTATCCCCTATTTGGTGTGTTGCATGTGGGGGGGGGGGGTACATGTGCCAAGTGTGTGGGACCACCCAACATGTGTCTGCTTTGTGTCATCCACAGATAACGGAGCTGGGCCATCATCTGCCGGCGGCCAGTCCACCCCAACCCCCCAACGGCATCCTGAGCCCGACCCCCTGGGTGGTGAACACAATGAGATGGAGGAGGGTGCCCACACCTCACCTGCTGAGGTGGTTGAGGAGGAGCCTGGCTTTACTGATCAGGACTTTGTTTTGTTTTTGGAGGAGTCCTCCCCTTCTGCAGGGCCCTCTGTAATCACCTCCCCCATCCTAGGAAGCCCCTCAAGGGCGACTCCATCCCCCCGGGGACAACCATCTCCTGGCCCCAGGAAGGCGACCCGGAAGACCAGGGGGGTGTCTGACGTGGTCCATGACCAAATGGCCCGGGACCAGGCCAGGCAGACCCAGCAGATGGGGGAGATTGCTGGGCATCTTGACCGGCTAGTTGACAGCCTGGTCTCCGTGTCCCAGCTGAACAACGCAGTGCAGGATGTCAGCTGCAACTGCGCTGCAGTGGTGACCAGTCTGGGGGAGGTGCAGGCTGATGTTCGGCACCTCACTGCAGCCGTTCAGGCCAACACTGCTGCCATCCGGGACCAGGGGAGGCAGAGGCAGCGTGACCAGCGGCATAATGTGACCCGCCAGCTGAGGATGCAGGCCCAGACCAACCACTATCTCAGCCGGATTGCCGTGGCCTTAGAGGGCATGCAGCCAACACCTGCCAGGAGTGGCCCACCCGGGGATCAGCCACCTCCAGATGCCCCCCCACCCCCACCCACTCCCTCCAGGCAGCTGAGGAGCCAGAGAGGGCCACAAGAAAGAGCCCCCGTCAGCCCAGATGATGGCTTTTTTTTTTTTATGTTTTTGGCTCAGGTATTTATTATTTTTTAAATTTTGCTCAGGTTATGAGATTTTTATTTTATTTGAACTTTGCTCAGGTTATGAGATTTTTATTTTATTTGAACTTTGCTCAGGTTATGAGATTTTTATTTTATTTGAACTTTGCTCAGGTTATGAGATTTTTATTTTAAGTTTAACTGCACACGGTCAGGAGTGCAGGGGTCAGTGTGAATGGTGTGTGAATGTGAGGGGGTGGCACTCCTGCCAGTAAGGGGCCGTTGGGGAGAAGTTATCCCCACGGCTGTGTGAATGACGTGTGAATGGTGTATGAATGGACAGCGACATCATTGGGGCCTTGACGCCGGCGTTGCTGCTCCCAAGTCCTGCATGTTGGACTTGGGCTAATCCAATGCGATGTGGATGTGGTGTGTGTGATCTAGGGACCACAGTGGTGTGCATGCGTGCATTGTTCGTGTGATCAATGTTTTGGTTTAGTGTCCAAAGATGCCTACGGCGAGGACCCTCCTGACTGCTCTTCCATCAGCTGAATGGGTCTCCTCTGGCGGGGGGGGCTGTCTGGTTGGGGGGTCAGGTCATCACGTATGTCAATCTGCAGGCCCTTTCTCATGGCAAAGTTGGCATGGCATGCAGAATGCAACATGCACCGATGATCTGACACACGAAGGTAGGGGAATACAATAGGGCCCCCCCAGACTTATCCAGGCAGCGGAAACGGGACTTCAGGAGCCCAAATGTTTGCTCCACCACTGCACGAGTTTTGATATGTGCCGCATTGTATCTTCTCTCTCTTCTCATTAGATGGGGTCCCAGTGCATATGCAGAGTCACCTGTAAGGGAAAAGACAGGAGGATGTAAGTCATGCATGTGCCCCTTGTGATGTCAGCATCATGGGGGGGGACAGTCATGCCTGCCACCCATGTCACTCACCAACCAGCCAGCTGTCCCCATACATGTTCTGTTCGAATTCCATTGGGATGGGGCTCTGATTGTATATGAAGCTGTCATGGCTGGATCCGGGGTGTTTGGCACGGACATGCCATATGAGGCATTGGGCATCGGCTATCACCTGTACGTTGATGGAATGCCAATGCTTTCGATTGCGGTATATGTGCTCTGTGGCACTGGGGGACTGGAGTGCCACATGTGTGCAATCAATGGCCCCCACGGTGCATGGGAATCTGGCAATGCTGTAGAAATCTGTCATTGCCTTCAGCCGCAGGTCCTCAGTGGTGGGTCTGATGAAGTGGTGGGACATGCGTCTGAGGATTGCGGGGACAACCTGGTGCACACATCTGCTCATGGAGGATTGTGACATCCCAGCCACTTTTTGCTGTAATACCGTATTTATCGGCGTATACCGCGCACTTTTTTCCCCTTAAAATAAGGTAAAAATCGTGGGTGCGCGATATACGCCGATACCCGCTTCCCGTGCTAAGTTTGAACTGAGCCGCCAACATATACCGAGTGCAGTACACTCGGGTACATTCGGTCAGGCTCAGCTTCGCTCGTGCTCACGCATAAACATCACAGAGTGTACTGCACTCGGTATATGTCGGCGGAGGCGTTTAAACTGAGCGCGGGAAGCAGGGATTCGACTTGAGACAGCGCTGGAGAAGCCGGGAGGACGCCACTGGAGCCGAAGACGGACCCCGGACGATGGACGCTGCGCAAGACACCAAAACTGAAAGTACTAAAAGTACTAAAAGTTTTTTTTTACAGGTCCACATTAGGATTGCTCGCTATACGGCGGAGCGCGCAATACCCCGATAAATACGGTAAATATCCTTCAAAAATATATAAAAAATAAAATATTCCTCAGTTTAGGCCGATACGTATTCTTCTACATATTTTTCATTAAAAAAATGCAATAAGCGTTTATTGATTGGTTTGCGCAAAAGTTATAGCATCTACAAAATAGGGCATAGTTTTATGGCATTTTTATTAATATTTTTTTTTTACTAGTAATGGCGGTGATCAGCAATTTTTATCAGCGCTGCGACCTTATGGCGGACACTTCGGACACTTTTGACACATTTTTGGGACCATTGGCATTTTTATAGTGATCAGTGCTATAAAAATGCATTGATTACTATAAAAATGCCACTGGCAGGGAAGGGGTTAACACTTGGGGGCGAGGAAGGGGTTAATTATGTTCCATGTGTGTGTTATAACTGAAGGGGAGGTGGGACTGACTTGGGGAAATTACAGATCGCTATTCATACATTGTATGAACAGACGATCAGGCATTTCTCCCCCTGACAGGACTGGGAGCTGTCCACATGATTAACCACTTTCTTACTGGGCACATATACCCCCCTTCTGCCCAGGTGAAATTTCAGCTTCCGGCACTGCGTCACTTTAACTGACAATTGCGCGGTCGTGCGACGTGGCTCCTAAACAAAATTGACGTCCTTTTTTCCCCACAAGTAGAGCTTTCTTTTGGTGGTATTTGATCGCCTGTGCGGTTTTTATTTTTTGCGCTATAAACAAAAAAGAGCGACAATTTTGAAAACAAATACAATATTTTTTACTTGTTGCGAAAATAAATATCCCAATTTAAAAAAAAAAAAATAACTTTTTTTTCTCAGTTTAGGGCGATGCGTATTCTTCTACATATTTTTGGTAAAAAAAAAAAAAAATAAGCGGCTGGTTTGCGCAAAAATTATAGAACCTACAAAATAGGGGACAGAATTATTATTTTTTATTATTTTTTTTTTACTAGAAATGGCGGCGATCTGCGATTTTTATTGGGACTGCGACGTTATGGCAGACACATCGGACACTTTTGACACATTTTTGGCGCCATTCACATTTATACTGCGATCAGTGCTATAAATATGCACTAATTACTGTATAAATGTGACTGGCATTGAAGGGGTTAACACTAGGGGGTGAGGAAGGGGTTAAATGTATTCCCTGCATAGTGTTCTAACTGTGGGGGGAGGGGGGGTGACTGGGGGGTGACCGATCTGTGTCCCTATGTACAAGGGACACAGATCGGTCTCCTCTCCAGAGACAGGACGCTGTCTCTGTGTAAAACGGCAATGAGAGATGATCTCATATGTTTACATATGAGATCATCTCTCATTGGCCGCACAGATCGCATTGCAAACGGCCACTCTGATTGGCCGTTCGCGGCGATCTGTGATTGGCTGTGTCCAAGGGACACGGCCAACACAGAGTTTCCCTGCTGCGCGCTCGGGAGAACGTGCTAGTGACATGCCGTCAATTGACGGCCTGTTGGATATTTAGATCCGCGCTGAAGCCGTCATTCGGCTATAGCGCGGATATCAACTGGTTAAGCTCCAAGGGGCAGAGCAAAACACATTGAAGGCCTGGCCTTGTGGGAACCCAGGCTGTGGTTGTCATTCTTACCATCACATACTTGTGTGGATGTGCGGCACCGGGGACTCCTTTCTTTCTCTCTCCAGCTAATGTAGGAGCCAGGACAAGATCCACTTCCCTGCCAGCACTCCCACTGCAGCAGATGCACCTACTACCAAAATCACTCCTCGAATCAGCTGAGCCTGAGCAGCACACTACATAGTCCAAGTGTCTAGGTAGGGTGTGCTTGTCGCAGCACAAGCCGATAAGCAGGTCCCGCCCAACTAATGATCACTGACACCCGCTGGTAGGCTCTGTCACTTCAGGTAAGGGAGCTCTTAACACAGAGCTCCGAACACTGACAGGTGACCTTGCAAAGCAGGGAATAAAACAGCAGATTTGCTTAGTAAAAGCACCACATAACACACATATTACACATATTTAGGCATATATTTAACCACTTGATCGCCCCTAGATGTTAACCCCTTCTCAGTTAGTGTCATTATTACAGTGATAGTATTAGCGCTGATCACTGTATTAGTGTCACTATTGATGTCAGTGTCTGTTAGTTAGTATACCCCCCATCCAGCATCAGCTAGTGTCAGATTGCCCGCCATACTATCACAGTCCAACTATAAGTTTCTGATTACCCCATTACTGTAATAAAAATAAAAAAAATCCAGTATCTATACCAGATGCTATAACTTTTATGAAGACATGTAGTAGAATACATTTTTACCTAAAACAATGAAATCATTTGATTTTTTATTGGATATATTTTATGGTCTTTTATATAGTAAAAAATAAAAATAAAACAGTGGTGATCAAATACCCCCAAAAAATATGCATTTTGTTTTTTGTACAGCGTTGCATGACCGTGCAATCGCCAGTTAAAATAGCAAAAAAAACTTTTGAAGCTGAAGTGGTTAATGTAGCTACTGACTGAAGTGTACAGTGCAGAGAAGTTTGGTGGTGTACATCACGATTTACAGACCATCTAATGCAGGACATAGATGTAGACAATTTAGAGACATAGACCAGTTGATGCAAACAGTATAGTATCAGTAACTCTTAAATGTGTAAATTGCAACCAGAACATATACTGGTTATAAAAACTAAGGCGCTGAGGCTTGATTTCAGATTATCTGCTGGCGACATATCCAAATGCATAGCACCTGCTGACTTTTGGCTTTGTTTTTCACTGAAATTAGATACTTATGGCAGTAAAACTACAAGAAGGCAATATTTTAAGTCAAAGTTTCACAGTTACTACAAAAAAGTGAGAGCTGAGAACCCATTTTGAACATATTAAACACAGATTTATTGAATGAAAAAAACTAGCATGATCTGAGCAAAATCCCAATTCATTTATATAGATTCTCTCATCTCTAAAGGCAGAATAACTCATGGAGATGTGGTTACTTTTCAATTGGATTGCTTTTTAATTACATTAATATTAGTGTTAAAGCGTTTGTAACCCTTAAAAAAGAATAATGCTCCTATTCCTTTAAAGCATGAATAACAGCAGTGTAATTTGTCCCTTTCTATGGTTTAAATTACCTTTTTGATCATGCCTGTTCCTGTGTCCCCTTATGTGAAGTGACTCTGGTAATCATGGCTGCTGATCCATGCTACTGTGGTCAGTTGATGTTCCTCCATCATCTCACTGTGTTCTGAGTATCCCCCCCTCTCCTCCTCCCTCCCTGTCTGTCAGCTCTAGTCAGTGTGTGAGAGACGATTTTCTCCTCGCCCCTCCCCTCTCTTCCTACCTCTATTCCACTGCAATACATATCCTCGGTACTTGTAACCTTTCGGTTTTATATAGTTATAAAGCACTGTGTGTCCATTTACAAATTCTAATCCTAAATACCTTCTTTCACAGCACCGCTATGCAGTCACGTGACCTCCCTCTGCTGGCTGGCTGATATCAGTGGGTAATTTCAGCCCCTCCCACTGCTGTCCCGAGATTAAGGAAGGACAGCGCGGTGCTGTGAAAGAAGGTATTTGGGATTAGAATTTTTTTTTAAAACTGACACACACTACTTTATAGCTACTGTTTATAAAACAGAGAGGATACAAGTATGGGATATATGTGACTTTGCAACCACTTTAAGATTATCATAAACAGAGGTAGAAATCCTACTAAGATGACAGCAGGTAACGTCACTTGGACCTTCCCTGCTTCCTTTTGGGCAATGGACAGTTGATGAGAAGCCTAGAAAGGTTTAAATCTGAGGCCGCGTACACACGACCGTTTTCCATGGAAAAATCCATCAAGAAACTTGGTGACAGAGCTTTTTTGTCCAGGAAAATGGTCGTGTGTATGCTTTTCATCGAGTAAACTGTCAAGGAACTTGACGAGGAAAAAAGAGAGCAAGCTCTCTTTTTCCTCGATGGGAGTCTCAATTTCCCCATCATGTTCCTCGTCGGGCTGGTTTTCGACAAGAAACACGTTGGTGTGTATGCTTAGAAACCCACGCACATTCGGTAAAAGTAGCGCTTGTAATGGAGATAGCACATTTGTCACGCTGTAACAGACTGAAAAGTGCAAATGTCTCTTACCAAACTTTTACCTAACACGCAGTAACATCAGATTAGCAAAAGCAGCCCCAAGGGTTGTGCCAGTGGAATCGAACTTCCCCTGCTGTTGTATGTGTTGAAGTCACCACATTTGAGAATGAGGAAATTTGGTCTTGACTGTGTGTACGCAAAGACAGCTTGTCAAGTTTCTCGACAAGCCTTCGTCGAGGAAAACAATGTGTCTTTCCCGACGAGTTCCTCGGTCGTGTGTAGGAGGCCTGAGTCTTGCAACAGTTTTCATATGTAAGCCTAGTGAGAATAAAATAGGGCTGATAGGGAAAACATAAGCAAATAGAGTTTAGCAAACGGTTCAGGCCGAGCAAAAGTTCCCAATCAGGGCACAGTAAATGGCTTGTTAAGGAGTGGGGCCGGGATGCAGGCGGCTGCATTCTTAATAACTGATGAGTCATCTGCTGTCAGCGGGCTTCCTTGTGATGTTACTGACCACTGCATGCTAGGTCGGTGATGTCACAGGGGGTGGGGCCACCAGATGATGTCCCCAGGTGGCCCCGCCCCTTACCTATTTAAGACCTGTTACCTGACGGAGAAGGCATTTGGCGGTCAGCCATTGTAGCGGTTGGATTTTTTTTGGGGTTTGGGCGGTGCCACAGGCATCATAATTGACAATGTATCTACATTGAGAAACATTGTTTTTTTTTAATAAAGGACTTGTCAAAAACCATCCACTGTTTTTCTTTATTCTTTACACTTTTTTTAGTGAATGAGTATGGGTGCAGTGTACCCCATACTGATTCACATAGGGGGGCCGGGATCTAGAGGGCCCCTTTCTTAAAGGGGGCTTTCAGATTCCGACAGGCCCCCTGCCTACTGATTCTCACAACTACCACCCAGGGTTGTCGGGAAGAGGCCCTTATCCCCATCAACATGGGGACAAGGTGCTTTGAGGTGGGTAACCTGAGACGGAAGTGGGAAAGGGTACCTGTAAAAACCAGCTACCTGCTCCCCCCCCCCCCCCAAAAGGTGCCAAATGTGGCAGTGGAGGGGGAGGGGGAGGCAGAGAAGCAGAGCTTCCTCTTTTGGGCGGAGCTCCGCTTTAATGCATAGAATGCATTAAGGTGAAAAACCTTGAGACTTTAGAACCACTTTTAGTAAAGTCTTCATAATCTGCTTGGCAGAATATTGGTCCATCATCAAACACAGCACTCTCCAGTGTGTATGAAAGTGCAGAGACAGTGAAGTGATAGAATAAAATTTTCAAGTAACAGCAGGATTATTTCCTAATATAGAGTCATAAAAAATATCATAAATACATTAAGGGATTGATTTACTAAAACTGGAGGGTCTACAATCTGGCACAGCTCTGCATAGAAACCAATCAGCTTCCACTTTTTTTTGTCAAAGCTTAATTGAACAAGCTGAAGGTAGAAGCCAATTGGCTACCATGCACAGCTGCATAGGGTTTTGCACTATCGCGTTTTAGTAAATCTATCTATCTACCTATCTACAGTATATACAAAAAATGCCAAATCACATTTTCATTCATATTTAAATTCTAGCTTCTGTAACACAATAGGTTTATAGCTGTCTACTAGTTGCACATTTCATCTTGCGCATATTTATTCCGCACATACAGTACAATGCCTAGAGTTGTTTAATTTCATGTATAGAATGAGGAAAACAGATGTCTCCCTTAGAGATTATTTTATATCATTGTCAGGTTATATCACGGTCACTAAACTATCATTTTTTGGCTGCATGAATTCACAAGGGTAAAAACACCTCTGCTTTACTAGCTGTTGTGTCCTAAGTGAAGCACATGAGCTGCATAGCAATGAGCACAGTTGATGTGTTTCAGGTTGATCTTGTGGAGGAGTCTTCTCCGCACACCACACACCCTGTAACTTTACACTCGCACAAGACCAAGCTTTTATTTACACATTTCACACTTCATTTCTACTTATCCTGTGGACAGAATGTTTTTTTAGTGTATATGGCCTAGAAAAAATAAATAACATTTTATGCAATAAAAGCTCTTGGATTAGTTAAATAAATCAACAATTTACGCACCATTCCAAAGGAAACAAAAAACAACAGGACATTGATTACAAATGTGAATGTGGGCTTTCCTAAATTTTGTGCAGTATTTCCAAGTGTCATTTTTAGCTTTTGCACAAATTTGTGTCTAAAATTAATGTTCATTGCCCAGATATTAAATACTAGTATACATAGTCATGATGTTTTTAGTAATGTAATGCCGCATACACACGATAGGTTAGCCAGAGGACAACGGTCTGATGGACCGTTTTCATCGGTCAAAACCGATCGTGTGTAGGCCCCATCGGTTATTTAACCTTAGGTTAAAAAAAAAAGCCAACTTGCTTTAAAATTTAACCGATGGAAGCCTAACCGATAGGTCAAAACCGATCGTTAGTAGGCACGACCATCGGTTAAAAATTCACGCATGCTCAGAATCAAGTCGACGCATGCTTGGAAGCATTGAACTTCATTTTTTTCCAGCACATCGTTGTGTTTTATGTCACCGCGTTCTAACACGATTGTTTTTATAACCGACGGTGTGTTGGCACATCAGACCATCAGTCAGCTTCATTGGTTAACAATTGGAGAGTAGGGGCGCTAATTATTGATAGGTATAACAGGTATTATACAACATTAGTGAAAATAATATAATATAAATATGTGAATGTCGTGCTAACCATATAACAACAAACCAATAAGTGCAGAAAAAATATATAGTGACAATAGACAATGTGTGTCTATCCAAAAGTCCGTGTTTGTTTAGTGCAATGTTGTGCTGCAAACAATAGTATTCCAATGGGTGCTCCGTGTGGTCTTCTAAACGTATATCACCTTCACCAAATAAACACCGCAAGTGTGAATGGATGGCTCCTTACCCGAAGGTGTTGACCTATTGTTTAAATAAGGTCAAATAGGCTCAGAAATCAGCTCTTGTCCGTGGAAACCACGATTGAAAACCAGGCTGTGGATAGGTCACGAGGTGAAGGAAGCAGGCGGCATGGAATGGATGGAGCGGAGACCGGCTTCTTCTGACAACACATGGAGTCTCTTCTGTCACCAGAAAGTTCCTTCTTATTTGTGGTTCTTTGCTTTAAAATTGATTGCAGAAAACCTTTTCTGCAATCAATTTTAAAGCAAGAACCACAAATAAGAAGGAACTCTGGTGACAGAAGAGACTCCATGTGTTGTCAGAAGAAGCCGGTCTCCGCTCCATCCATTCCATGCCGCCTGCTTCCTTCATCGTGACCTATCCACAGCCTGGTTTTCACGTGGTTTCCACGGACAAGAGCTGATTTCTGAGCCTATTTGACCTTATTTAAACAATAGGTCAACACCTTCGGGTAAGGAGCATCCATTCACACTTGCGGTGTTTATTTGGTGAAGGTGATATACGTTTAGAAGACCACACGGAGCACCCATTGAAATACTATTGTTTGCAGCACAACATTGCACTAAACAAACACGGACTTTTGGATAGACACACATTGTCTATTGCCTATATATTTTTTCTGCACTTATTGGTTTGTTGTTATATGGTTAGCACGACATTCACATATTTATATTATATTATTTTCACTAATGTGTTAAACCCACAACAGTAAGATCAGTTTGTATATGCACTTTCCCCCCCCCCCTCACATTTTAGTAAAAGTTTCCATTTAGCTTTGTTGTTATACTCACTGTGGAATCTAAGGAGTTAATCCTCCGAGACAAAACCAAACTTTGCTTCTCCAGGTGAACCGGCCAGGCTGCAAATTGATATACACGCCCTGTCACTACTGCAGAGAGATGTAGACTAGCGAAAAGACGATGGCCGCACTCCCAAATTGATGCAATATAATTTATTTCAGGAGATAATAAAAGCAGATTCAATACACATGTGGCATATGGCAGGGAATAAGGTGACGCGTTTCACACGACTGACGTGCTTTGTCAAAACCAGAGTGTGATCACCAACACACTGATATACAAAAGATCACATGATCACATAATGCAATTAGAAAAAGACAGGTGTAATCACTTCTGTGATTGGACCTATGTATTCTGTTCTTTGTTCCAGCTAGAAATCACACAACACATGGTAATAGTGTGATCCCTAAATGTAAATAAAACAGTATCTATAGAAAAGAAAAAAGAAAACACAATTAATTTGATACATGTTTAAACACCACTGGGAAAATAATAGTATTAAAACAAAAAACTTGAAAAATATACAGCACAGCTTCCTGTCAGAAGAATGAATACACCATTGGCATGGCGACTGAGTTTCAATATGCTCGCCAAGTAACCACATTGAAAACCTCATAATCTGTAAAAATAGATAAATATACTATCAAATGGTAATACATAGAAGAGCATTGGATCAGTCATAAAAAAATGGGTGAAATCCCATTCAAAATGTAAACCCCTGGGTATCCTCATCTGCAAGGAAAATATCTAAAATGCCAAAGTAACCTAAAGTTATCTCCAACTCACCTGGGTGTATAAATCCTCTCTATACCCTGTATTTGCAGCAAAATACCCCCATGCATCTCATTAAAGTGTCTCGCCACATGTTCCATGTTATTTTTCAATGTCATGCACATGATCATAATAGATCATATTTATTTAATTTCGTTAAAAAATACATGCGTCTGAAAATCCAAATTAATTAAGGTCGAATCTGTCATTGAAAGCTCATGGTGTCTGTCGAATGTTCTAAGAAGATTCGACGGAGCAGCTAAACTTTCTGGTCGAATGTTCCGCCTACAAGCTATAGAAGAATTCTAATGTTGTATGACACTAGTAATAATAATATTTATAAATTATTATTACTAGTCAACCAACATTCAAATTCTAATCTTGTATAACACCTAAATTTGCAGAACTCTCTCCTGCTCCTGTGAATCACAGAGCTGGCTGGGTCTGTGTTCGGTGGCGGCGCTGTAACAATGTCCTGCCCCCCCCCGACCAGCTCAAGTGCTAGTAGATAGAATCAGTGTTCTGCCTATCACACAAGCCGGTCTAGGGGGGTGGGACCATGTTACAGCACAGCCGCCGAACACAGACCCAGCCCTGTGTGTGTGGATAGGAGGATCGACAGGGGGGGCGCATATAGAAGAAATTAGATTTCTATATTTCTCCATGCAGCTGCTGAATGCTTGCAGGATGAAGAGAAGGAAAATCAAGCATTCGGTGGCTGCATGGAGGAATATGGAAAGCTCAAGGAAGAAATTCCTCTATATGCAGCTGTGTTCACCTGCTGGTGGCACTGGGGTTCACTTTGCAGATGGTTGCAGTTCCAGTGTCCACCAGCATGTGTCTCCCAGAAGCCAGCAGGTTCTGATCAGCCACACCTGGCTCCAGCTGCCAGGTGGATATTTAAGGCTGCTCCTCCCTACCCACACGGTGTCTCTATCCTGTCTGAACGCCTCCTTGCTACCAGATTGTGTCTGATAACTTTCCTGAACCTTCCCTTGTCCTGATTAGGGATGAGCCGAACACCCCCGCATTCGGTTCGCACCAGAACCGTCGAACAGACCAACCTTTCGCGCGAACATTTAGAACCCCATTGAAGTCTATGGGACTTGAACGTTCGAATTCAAAAACGCTAATTTTAAATACCAATATTTAAGTTATAGTTGGAAAACGTCTTTGAGAACCCGGGTCTTGCCCCAGGGAACATGTATCAATGGAAAAAAGTTTAAATAATGGTTGTTTTTTCAGAAGCAGGACTCCTGAAAAAATAACCAGTTTTAAAACTTTTTTTTCCATTGATACATGTTCCCTTTGGGCAAGGCCCGGGTTCTCAAAGACGTTTTCACAGGCAAACTATAGACACCCAGCAGGTACAATATTTAAAGAAGCTAGGAGCAGTGATTTTATTGATGCTTAAATAAAAATAAAAATTCCTTTAAATATTTTACCTGCTGGGTGTCTATACCTGTGATAATGTCTTTAAATAGCACAATCACCTGCCTGCCAGTAAATTAGGAAGAACTGATCTATCTAAGCTTTACAGTGTATAAATATATATACAACTCCTAGGGATGTATATATATTCTCTACACACTGTAAATAAAGCTAAACTGAATGAATGAATGAATGAATGAAAAACTTATATAGAGCGGCACATGCGAACTAAATCGCCTCTGGGCGCTTGTTGTTTCTGTCTCTCTTGACATCAAAAGAGTAGAGTTTTAATCTGTCTTCTGAAGGTCAGGTGGTTTTCCTCCAACCGAATGCTGGTTGGTAAAGCGTTCCATAGTCTGGGACCTTGGAAAGCAAACCTTCTTTCTCCTTTGGACTTGTATCTGGCTTTGGGTATCTTGACCAGATTTTGGTCGGTGGATCGCAGAACGCGATTGGAATTGTGGGCTTCTATCTTTTCGCATAGATATTGCGGGGCCTTCCCATGGATGCACTTATGTGTCAGACAGAGTGCTTTGAAAGCAATTATGTCCTTTACTGGCAACCAATGAAGGGATCTCAGTGAAGGTGAGATGGATTCCCAGGGTTTTTTCCCAGTCACAAGTCTGGCGGCCGTATTTTGAACGACTTGCAGACGAGCGATTTGGTACTTCGGGAGTCCGAGGTAAAGGGCATTTGCATAGTCCAATCTGGAGTTTACAATTGTTCCCACCACGACTGCTACGTCTTCTTTGGGAATAAATGGAGTAAGTCTGCGTAGTAGGCGCAGCAGATGGTGAGATCCGCTGACTACTGACCCTATTTGTGCGTCCATAGTCATTTAGGTGTCGAAGATGACACCTAGACTTTTGACTTTGGCGCTAGGGGTGATGATCTGGCCTAAAATGGGCGGGGGTTTCCAAGTAGTTGCCAGTTGACTCTTGCGACTTGCGTGAAACAGAAGAAGTTCTGTTTTGGAACTGTTGAGTTTAAGGCCTCGTACACACGATCAAATCTGTCCGCTGGAAACGGTCCGCTGGACCGTTTCAGCAGACAGATTTGATCGTGTGTACGGCCGAGCAGACAGATTTGTCCACCCGACAGATTTCAAAGCATGCTTTGAAATCTATCGGGTGGGAATCTGTCCGCCCGACATGTCTGCTGGTTAGTACACTTACCAGCAGACATGTCGTCCCGCACCGCCGCCGCACCGCCGCCGAATGGATTCGGCACATGCGGGGAAGTGTTTTACTTCCTGGTGCGGTGACGTGGCGGTGTCAACGTCACCGCCACGTCACCGACACGTCAGCGCGCTCTCTGCTGGCGGGGATTTTGGTTTGCTCGTGTGTACACGCGAGCAAACCAAAATCCCAGCAGACAGATTTGTTCAAATCAGTCGGACGGACAGATTTGAACAAATCTGTCCGCTCGTGTGTATGGGGCCTAAGATAACTCTTAGTCATCCAGTCTATCAAAGAGAGACATTTCTCTAAACTGAGATGATGATCCTTTTTGTTGCAGATGCAAAAATACAGTTGCGTGTCGTCTGCGTATGAATGATAAAGTAGATCTTGGCTACTGATAATTTCAAAGAGAGGGCGAAGATAGATGTTGAAGAGCACCGGTGACAAAGGGGATCCTTGAGGGACTCCACATGACACCGTGCGTTTTTCAGAGGTGAAAGGTCCCAATTTCACTGTATGTGATCGGTTTTCCAAAAAGGAGGAAAACCATGGTAGATCACCTTCTGCGACTCTGGCTACCTCAGCCAGCCGAGTCAATAAAAGTTTGTGGTCTACAGTGTCAAAGGCTGCGCTTAGGTCCAGCAGAACCAGGAGAGAGGATTCTCCTTCGTCTGCGGCCTCGAGGCCGTCATCCCATATCTTAAGTAATGCTGTTTCCGTTCCGTGTCCGGGATGGAAGCCTGATTGAAATGGATCAAGTAGGTTGTGGGTATCCAGATGCTGTTGCAGCTGTTTTACCATTACTTTTTCCATTACCTTGGAGAGAACGTTAAGGCCTGTTATGGGACGGCGGTGAGCTGGGTCCTTGGGATCCAGGGTAGGCTTTTTCAAGATGGGCTTGATTGTGCCCTCTTTCAGCAGGGAGGGCACTATGCCTTCCTTAAATGACTGGTTTATAAGCTGCGTGATAGGTGGTGCCAAGATGTCGGCACATTCCTTCAGCAGTTTAGTGGGGATAATATCATTAGGCGCTGTGCTGTTTCGCAAAGTACCGATGATATTTTTAGTGGCCTCGATGGAGATGGGTTCCAGAGTGAACATCGTTGATTGTCGATGGTTTCTGTGGATGTTATGTGGTTGGTTGGGACGGGGGTTGAGAGGGGTATTGATTTGCCGAATGCTTTCCCGAATTCCCTCAATTTTATTAATGAAGAAATCCGATAGTTCATCGCAAAATTCTTGGGTATCTAAATTGGGGGCTTCCAGGCAACCTGGATTCATGGTCTGAGTGACCAACTTGAAGAGTTTGCGGGGGCGATTTAAAGCGCTGTTGATAGAAATGATGTTTCTTGGCTTTAAAGATTTCTTTATGGTATTTTCTTGTTAATTCCTTGTAGATGATGAGGTTCTCCTCTAAAGCGCTCCTTTTCCAGGCAGCTTCCGCCCTTCTGCGCTCTTCCTTCAGTAGTTACAGTTGGTTGTTGAACCAGCCGGACTTGTTTTTCTGGATGCAGGTTTTGCGTTTCGGTGCTACTAAGTCGGCTGCCTGTAGTAGGGCTGCATTTATGGCATCCAGTGTTTCTGAGGCTGTTATAAGTGGTTGGATTATTTTTATTTTATTTCCCAAGGTAGATTTGAAGAGTTCCGAATGGAGCTTCTTATGAGATCTAGTCCAGTGTATTGTCACCGGCTTGGGTGTTTTTCTCAATGGGGGGATTTTGGGAATTATGAATTTAATTGCATGGTGATCTGTCCATGGCAATGGTTCATTTTCCATAATGCTTATTTTCAGATTTTGTCTGAAAATTAAATCAAGCGTGTGACCTGAAACATGTGTGGGCCCACATACTAGTTGCTGTAGCCCTAATCCTTCCAGGTGGTCAATACAGGCGTCGGCAACAGGATCCTGAGAGGAGTTTGCCCAGAGATTGAAGTCCCTGAGCAGCAAAAGGTGTTTGCTGTTAAGGGTATAGATGGAGATAAACTCCGTCAATGATGTGAGTAGCTGCGATTTTGGCACGGGAGGCCTATAGCAGAGAAGAATGTGGACGGTCTCCTGGGGGTTTGCTTGCAGTTGCAGGGTAAGGGTTTCCACAAATGGAAGAGGATTTTGAAGGACTGGTTTGGTGATCGCCAGATGAATCCTGTGGATCACCGCCAGGCCTCCACCTCTTTGCCCTATTCTGTTTTCCGTTATAATGCGGTAGTTTTCTGGCACCAGTTCTCCTAGAATGGTGTTACAGTCGGCTGTGAGCCAGCTTTCTGTAATAAAAAGGCAGTCTAAATCATATTGTAGAATGAAATCATGGATTTCTGATCAGTGTTTTACTGCCGATCTTGCGTTGATCAGAGCACATGATATGTGCTTAAGCTGGGGTAAATGGCTGAAACTCTTGATAGTCGATCATTGATCGGTTCTCAATAGTTGCTCTAATTTTAAGGCCTTTTTGGTGACGGCTGGTAAGACTGTGGCGAATTGCCTCAGACCCCAAATGGTTTCTGCAGAATATTGCAAAAGAGCCATAGTTGCAGTCATCAGGGGGGGGGGGCTATGATGTTTAAATGGCGATGGAGGGGGGATTCATTGAATCCTCTCTCCCAGCTTGGTCCAGAGGAAGGCAAAAAAAAACCTGGCCGTGCTGAGCCAATGTGCAGAGGCCAGGGAAAAAAAATTCCTTCCTGATCCCTGGGAGGCGATCGGAGAAGAACCCTGGATCAAGCAGTATTAGTTGTGAAGGAGGAAGGGGGGGGGGGGTGAGAGGTGTCTCTGTTTCTGGGGTGTACCAAGCTGGCCACCGACCAAGACACAGGGCATATGCTGGGGACTGTCAGCTGGGTGGATGGATGGCTATAGTGAACTGGATGGTTCACTGGGGGGTGGATGGGATCCTCCAGGGTTAGGGGGGGTATTTTGGGCTGTGTACAGGTTTTTACAGGCGTAGGAGCGGCGCTGAAGCCGCGGTCTTTCCTAAGCCGCGGCGGCCGCGAATGTGAGCAGGCCGGCGCGGATGCCGGCGGGATCGGGGAGAAGCCGCAGAACTGAGCCCGAGAGGCGGCGGGGGGGGGGGGGGGTGCCCCGGACTGTGGATGGCAGTGTGGGTGGCGATTAGGGGTAGAGGAGAGGGGGAGAGCCGCAAGATGTAGCGGCTTGTCCTGAAAAGGACGGCCGCCAACGGTTTGCAGGGGAGGTAGAGGTAGAGTACCCTAAAAAAGACAGGGTCCTACCTGGAGAAGAGGGAGTCCAAGGGGAGGAAGGAGCTGGTCCTAGGGGATGCAGATTGTATCATGCAGCAAGGGGTTTGCAGGAGCCTGCCTGCCTAGCAGCCTAATCTGTCCTTACCTTGGGAAAGAGCAGACTCGTTTGAGAGCGCCCTGCTCTCGCAAGCTCTAAACCGCAAGAAAAGCAAAGTGACTAGCCTGCTCTATCTAGCTATCTAAAAAGACAATCTCTCTGTCTCTCTGACTGCTTTCATTAACAAGCCGGAACACACTACACGAGGACGCCCAGCGGGCGGCCTTATATAGTGTGGGGCGTGTGCTAAAGCCCTAAGCCATAATTGGCCAAAGCCACCCAGGCTTTGGCCAATTATGGCTCTTTGTTTTTTGCGCGCTGTGATTGGCCAAGCATGCGGGACATACATCATGCTTGGCCAATCATCAGCGTGCAATGCCGCAGTGAATTATGGGCCGTTTTGCGTCACTCGAATTTGGCGTGAACGACCGCTTTTGTTCGAATTTCGTCGAACGTACTAACAGACAATGTTAGAGTCGAACATACGTTCGTATCGAACGTGAAGCTCATCCCTAGTCCTGATCCATCCTGCACCCTTCTGCCTTGTTCCATGCTTTTGTTCCCAGTCGTGTTTGCCCTCCTTGCATCCCTGTTACCTTGTCCCTTACGTTGTAGATATTGTATATAGATAGCAGTTGGGTTCATTAGTTATTTTTGTTCTTGTTTGCTGGAGTGGTTTATGCTTTCACTGGTTGCTGTGTATGTTTATTGCTGTGTGTTCACTGTAAATAAATATCACTTTAACCACTTAAAGTGGAGGTTCACCCTCAAAATTAACTTTTTTGCTAACCTATCTGCAGCCTTAAATAATGGCTTGTAGCGTTGTCATTTTTTTTTCAATGTGTACACTTACCTGTCTTCAGCCGGTCTTCTTCCTTGCGGGGAGTGGGCGTGTCGCTCCTTTTCCCCGACGGGGAGCTCTGCGCAATGTCTCCTGGGAGTGAGTGATGATCCTCCCAGGAGACGATTGACGTGCGGGTAAAGCGCGTCATCGCCTTCCGAAAATATCCGACGGGGACTCGGCTCTTTACTGGGCTATACGGCAGTCCCCGTCGGATATTTTCGGAAGGCGATGACGCGCTTTACCCGCACTTCAATCATTTATGCGACGCCTACTCCCCGTGGGGGATCGAGAACCAGGAAGTCGGGTGAAAACAAGAAAAAAACGTAAGTACAGCCCGAAAAAAATAAAAATCCAGCAAATCCAGCATACTGTTGATGTCAGCAGTATGCTGGATATAACAGTATATAGAGATTTAAGGGTGAACCTCCGCTTTAAGCCCCTGACCAATATGCTGCTAAATGCCCAAAGGCGTTTTTACAATTCGGCACTGCGTCGCTTTAATAGACAATTGCACAGACGTACGTCGTGGCTCCCAAACAAAATTGGCGTCCTTTTTTCCCCACAAATTCTTTTGGTGGTATTTGATCACCTCTGCGGTTTTTATTTGTTGCGCTATAAACAAAAATAGAGCGACAATTTTGAAAAAAATGCAATATTTTTTACTTTTTGCTATACAGTAATAAATATTCCCCAAAAACATATATAATTTTTTTCCCTCAGTTTAGGCCGATACTTATTCTTCTACCTATTTTTGGTAAAAAAAAATCGCAATAAGCGATTATCGATTGGTTTGCGCAAAATTTATAGCGTTTACAAAGTAGGGGATAGTTTTATTGCATTTTTATTAATTTTTTTTTTTACTACTAATGGCGCCGATCAGCGATTTTTTTCGTGACTGCGACATTATGGTGGACACTTCAGACAATTTTGACACATTTTTGGGACCATTGTCATTTTCACAGCAAAAAATGCATTTATATTGGATTGTTTATTGTGAAAATGACAGTTGCAGTTTGGGAGTTAACCACAGGGGGCGCTGTAGGGATTTAGGGTTCACCTAGTTTGTGTTTACAACTGTAGGGGGGTGTGGCTGTAGGTCTGACGTCATCGATCGAGTCTCCCTATAAAAGGGATTAATCGATCGATGCAGCTGCCACAGTGAAGCACGGGGAAGCCGTGTTTACATACGGCTCTCCCCGTTCTTCAGCTCCGGGGAGCGATCGTGAGCGGGCGGCTAGAAACGAATAGCCACGCTCTCGTCCCGGATCGCTCCCCGCGGGTTTCTGACCGTCGCATGTAGCGCGGGGGGGTCCCGATCGTACCCCCGACCCGCGCAAAGGCAGGGCCGTATATATATGTCCATCTGCCTTAACGTGCCCTTCTGTGGACGTATATCTACATGCGGCAGTCGGGAAGTGGTTAATGATAAATACTTTGTTTGGTATCAGTTCCTCTGTGTAGCTACGTGTCTGGTGGTCTTAGCTGCTGACCCTGACATAATAGTGACGCCCACTAACGACCAGATCTGCTACACTTGGGAACTGAGAGCCAGTTACTTGAGTTTTTTTGCCTTTGTCAGAATGCTTATGTATCGCTCACCCCCGAATGAGCCGCTGATTAGTTTGGGACCAGCATGTTAGGTTACCAGTGAGTCTTGTCTAGGGATGATATTAGTGAAGGTGGATAAAGAGCAAGTGTCCAGACGTCAACTTGAGTTTTCAATGCTTTATTCCAAGGCCCAACATGGCCGACATCAACATGACACACGATAGAGGAAAGGTTGATGAGCAAGGAGAGAACTGTAGTATCAGGCCTTGGATATCAAAGAGAGAGCAAGCCTGCTCTCAGCACAGTCAAGTTCAAACGTCGCCACTCTCAACAGAGTGGGTAAAGTGCCCCGGACAGGCGATTTACTAGAGCCTGGCAGCCGAAGGGCCACTTTTAAACAAAGTCACTGGGAGGAAAACAGGGCCTCTGCCACAGGCCTGGTGAATTTTTCTTAGATTTGTCAAAGGCTAGAACCAATGAATCCTCCCAGTAAGTCCAATCTCAAGGTCACCGACTGACAGCTGAAGTGTACCTGTCATGTGGCGTGGTGACCGGATCCCTGGTGGTTCGTCCAAGCCTCGCAGACAACCTCTACCTCTGGGTTCTCCCGAGCCGATTCCCCACCGTTCAGCTCCCGGCTTAGGATCTGGGTGTAACGCCACTGGCGTTCCTTCCCCCTTAACCACTGCGCTGGTGACTTCCCCACACCTCCGCAGTGAGCTACGCGCGTCATTTCCGGTGCGCTCTGTTGTGCGCTCCACGCTGGAACGCGGAAGTGCGCCCCAGCGATCCGCATCCATTCCCACGCCGCGCGCTCTATTTAAAGCCCCAGGTTTGACGGCACGGTGTTCCACTATTTTGTGTGCACCTGCCGTCACCTGGGACCCTTGCAGCCTCCATACAGACCCACCACTTTGGACCTCTGGCCTCAGACCCACAGAGCATCCCTGCTCCCCACCAGCCAGCATCACTTCAGCCCAGTGCTCTTCAGCAAGGAATCCCTATTCCCAGGAGACTACTGCTGCTGTCCAGGAGCTGACACTCTATGGACTCTAGGAAACATCAGAACCGCAAGTAACAGTGTCTAACCATGCCTATGCTAACCTGATTACTAACAAAAGCAATCCTGTGGTCTGCATATCTCCAGTATTGTTTATGTATGATAACCGCAAGTAACAGTATCTAGTCATGTCTCTGCTATTCTGAATACTAACAAGGCAACCTTTGTGCACTCCCTATCTCCAGTAATCTTAGTCTCATACTTGTTGTCCTAGTCTAGTATATGCAATTATACCCTGTACCTGAAGTGCAGTTACGCACCAGATTTTGATACCCGAGTAAAGGTGGCGTGAACCTTCGTGGTATACATCTGATTCTGCTATAGTAACCGTCAGACATTTTTCCTTTGCTTTATTTAAGTTACATTCCTTATTTGATACGGTGCCGCACCCAAGACTGGTTCCCCCGATAGAGGTTGTGATGAAATAAACCCTAAACTTTCTGTTATTACAAGAAAGTGCGGATGTGGTTTAGTCTGAGAAACCTCTCTAACTGGGAAATCCATTAAGTATCATTAAAGAGAGGACAGGATTGTAACATAATAGTGGAACCTATACACACTTAATGGATCCAGCGGAACTCGCCAATCATTTGGTTGCTCTCTCGCAACGAGTTGATACCCTCACCACCACTGTTAATGACCTCCGTTTGGAAAACAAGGCACTTCGAAACCATAATTTTGCTCAACCACGGGATCGACCTGAACCCAAGGTCTGCCCCCCTGAGCCTTTTTCAGGAGACAGGAAGAACTTCCGTCAATTTATTAGTTCTTGCCGTCTTATGTTTGACCTACGCCCCCGCACCTACCATTCCGATAGAATTAGAATTCTCACGTTGACTTCGTATCTCAAAGGGGAACCAAGAGTATGGGCTGACGCCTACGTCGAGGAACATGGTAACCTACTAGGAACTTTCAATACTTTCCTTGATGAAATATCCCTCCTTTACGAAGACCCCAACAAACAGCTCACAGCAGAAAACACCATCAGAAACCTTAGACAAGGTAAAAGACCAGTAGAGGATTACATCTCTGAGTTTAAGTGCTGGTGCCGTGAAACTTTGTGGAAGGATATTTCCCTTAGAAACCAATTCCGTATCGGACTTTCAGAACCTATGAAAGATGAACTTGCCCGAGTTGAAATTCCCACTACCCTGGAGGATCTCATGCACCTCTCCCTCTCCATTGACCGCAGACTCAGAGAGAGAAAGGCCGAGCGTATTAATTCATATCAAGCTACGCCACCTAGGAGGTCCAGATCCCCACCAAAGGACATTCCAATGGACATAGCAGCAGTCAAAGGACCACTATCACCAGAAGAGAAACAAAGACGCAGAGCTCAAAACTTATGTCTTTATTGCTCAGCCCCTGACCACATTGTCCCTACCTGCCCTCTTCTTAAGAGGAAGTCTGAAGGTAACCCCCACAACATTAATAAGATTGCTTTGCCCCGAACTTTCACTAATAACTATGTTTTTCTTACTCTTACTTTACAGTGGGACCAAGATAGATGCACTGTAGATGCGATGGTTGACACCGGTGCCTGTGGTAACTTCATTGACAGAGAAATTGTTAACTCAAATAATATCCTAAGTGTCTTAAAGCAACATCCGTTGCCTGTTACTTTTATTGATGGCTCTACTTCCTCATATGGGCCAGTACACACTCAAACCTCACCTTTGTTGGTTACCTGTGGCAATGGCCATACTGAAACGTTAGTGTTCGATATTATCCGATCACCCACTTTCACAATAGTATTAGGGTTACCCTGGTTACTTCTCCACCAACCAATCTTCCACTGGTCTAGTAACTCACTTAAGCTTGAATCCTCTTTCTGCAAACATACCTGTTACCCTGTGTACAGTTTGCTTCTCACAACTGAAAACAACAATACTCTCCCTTCTTACTTGTATGATTTTTCGGATGTCTTCAGCAAAACTAATGCAGAGACACTTCCCCCGCATCGCATTTATGATTGTCCGATCGACCTTATTCCAGACTCTACCATTCCTACCGCTCGAATTTATCCTCTATCCCAACCGGAACTTATCCATCTCAAGGACTACCTCGATGACAACCTGAGGAAGGGGTTCATCAGACCTTCCACATCCCCAGCTAGCGCCGCAATGTTTTTTGTAAAGAATAAGGACGGTTCTCTTCGCCCAATAATTGATTACAGGTCCCTCAATAACATCACAATAAAAAATCGGTATCCCCTACCACTCATCCCAGAACTTATTGAACGACTCCAGACCTCCAAAATCTTTACAAAACTGGATCTTAGGGGCGCTTATAATTTAATTTGAATCCGTCCTGGGGACGAATGGAAGACGGCTTTCAAGACCCGCTATGGCTTATTCGAGTACACGGTTATGCCTTTCGGGCTATGCAATGCCCCCGCAACTTTTCAAAGATTCATTAATGATATTTTCCGGGACTTGTTAGACATTTGTGTAGTGATTTATCTTGACGACATCTTGATCTTCTCAGACAATCTTGATGAACATACCAAACATGTACGATGGGTACTATCAAGGCTTAGAACACATCGTCTATACGCTAAACTGGAGAAGTGTGTCTTCAACCAAACCAGTATCTCTTTCCTTGGCTATCAGATTACCCCCGACGGCATCCAGATGGACCGTTCTAAGGTTGAATGTATTCTCTCTTGGCCCATTCCACAGTCCAGGAAGGCTCTACAACGATTCCTAGGGTTCTCAAACTACTACCGTAAATTCATTAAGAATTTTTCAGAGATTGTAAAACCACTAAATTCCTTAACTAGTAAAAAGACACCCTTTACCTGGACAAATCAAGCTCAGAAATCTTTCGATACACTGAAACTCTCCTACACCTCTGCTCCAATACTGCAGTTACCTGATCCACAATGTCACTTCACCGTAGAAGTGGATGCATCTCACTTTGCTTTAGGTGCTGTACTTTCACAACAACTAACCCTATCGGATCCTCTACATCCAGTCGCTTTCTACTCCAGAACTCTAAATTCTGCAGAGAGGAACTACCCCATTGGAGAGAAGGAACTTTTAGCAATTAGGGACGCATTGGCAAACTGGAGACATCTTCTAGAAGGTTCTACATACCCAGTAATGATCCTCACTGATCATCGGAACCTACAACATTTGAAGGCATGCAAGACTCTCTCTGCTCGTCAAGTAAGATGGAGTTTGTTCTTTGATAGATTTGACTTTCTCATATCTTACAGACCAGGTACCCAAAACCTAAAGGCTGACTCCCTATCCCGCATCAATGAAGATGAGATCATTGAAAGTCCGCCTTCATCTATCATCTCTCCTAAGCGCTTTATTGGAGTCACCTCCTCAATTCGGGAACTAATCTCTCAGAACACACCCACTGATGCCTTCTCCTTGCCTAAAGGAATCTCTAGGCAATCAGATGGTACATATACCTTTGAGAATAAGTTATATGTTCCTCCCAGCCTTCAACTAACACTCCTCAAACAACTACATGACTCTCCACTAGCTGGCCATCCAGGAATAAATAAGACCATACACCTCCTCAAAAGAGATTTTTGGTGGCCCCATTTAGCTAGAATGGTTCAAGATTACGTCAACTCCTGTGTCATCTGTGCTAGTAACAAACTCTCAAGAAAACCCCCCTTTGGTTATTTATCCTCTCTTCCAATCCCTAAGCGACCCTGGCAGGTCGTCTCGATGGACTTTATAGTAGATCTTCCACGGTCAAATGGCTCAAATACTATCATGGTCACAGTGGATTTACTCACAAAGATGGCACATTTCATTCCTTTAAAAGATTTACCAACATCATCTGAGACAGCAACAGCTTTCATTAACAACGTCCTCAAGTTACATGGCCTCCCTTCTCAAATCATTTCCGACAGAGGTTCTCAATTTATCTCTAAGTTCTGGAAGGCTTTATGTACCACATTAAAGATTGACCACCGCATGTCTAGTGCATATCACCCCCAAACAAACGGTCAGACAGAAAGGGTCAACCAGACCCTAGAACAATATCTACGTTGTTACTGCACACACTTACAGGATGACTGGTTCCATCTACTACCCCATGCTGAATTTTCTTACAATAACGCCACCAGCTCTTCTACTAGGTTTTCACCATTCTATGCAAATTATGGTTTCCACCCACAAGCTTTACCGTCCAATATGCAGTCAAACAAAGTCCCTGCTGTAAGGCAATACCTTTCAACCCTAAAGGATACCCTACAAATTCTTCATAACAACTTAGAAGCTGCTCAAAGACGACAAAAACGGAACTATGACATTCACAGATCTAAGCCACCTGTTTACAAAGTGGGAGACCTAGTTTGGTTATCCACCAAAAATTTACGTCTTAAAATTCCCTCCAGGAAACTCGGCCGACAATTTACTGGGCCTTTCCCTATTTCACATGTGATAAATCCTAATGCCGTAAAATTAACCTTACCAAGTGAATGGAAAATCCACCCCTCTTTCCTCGTCTCACTTTTGAAACCATTTATACCAAACCCATTCCCCAACAGAGTTTCAAATCCCCCACCTCCAGTTGACATTTCAGGTGAATGTGAATATGAGGTTGAACAAATTTTGGATTGTAGGAGAAGGGGCTCTACTTTCCAGTACTTAATACGTTGGAAAGGTTACAGTCATCTCGAAGATTCATGGGAAGACTCTACACATCTCCATGCACCCCGCCTTATCAAATCATTTCATCAGAGGTACCCTAACCGACCTTCTCCTGCTAAGAGCACTTTAGGAGCGCCCTTGAGGAGGGGAGTATGTAACGCCACTGGCGTTCCTTCCCCCTTAACCACTGCGCTGGTGACTTCCCCACACCTCCGCAGTGAGCTACGCGCGTCATTTCCGGTGCGCTCTGTTGTGCGCTCCACGCTGGAACGCGGAAGTGCGCCCCAGCGATCCGCATCCATTCCCGCGCCGCGCGCTCTATTTAAAGCCCCAGGTATGACGGCACGGTGTTCCACTATTTTGTGTGCACCTGCCGTCACCTGGGACCCTTGCAGCCTCCATACAGACCCACCACTTTGGACCTCTGGCCTCAGACCCACAGAGCATCCCTGCTCCCCACCAGCCAGCATCACTTCAGCCCAGTGCTCTTCAGCAAGGAATCCCTATTCCCAGGAGACTACTGCTGCTGTCCAGGAGCTGACACTCTATGGACTCTAGGAAACATCAGAACCGCAAGTAACAGTGTCTAACCATGCCTATGCTAACCTGATTACTAACAAAAGCAATCCTGTGGTCTGCATATCTCCAGTATTGTTTATGTATGATAACCGCAAGTAACAGTATCTAGTCATGTCTCTGCTATTCTGAATACTAACAAGGCAACCTTTGTGCACTCCCTATCTCCAGTAATCTTAGTCTCATACTTGTTGTCCTAGTCTAGTATATGCAATTATACCCTGTACCTGAAGTGCAGTTACGCACCAGATTTTGATACCCGAGTAAAGGTGGCGTGAACCTTCGTGGTATACATCTGATTCTGCTATAGTAACCGTCAGACATTTTTCCTTTGCTTTATTTAAGTTACATTCCTTATTTGATACGGTGCCGCACCCAAGACTGGTTCCCCCGATAGAGGTTGTGATGAAATAAACCCTAAACTTTCTGTTATTACAAGAAAGTGCGGATGTGGTTTAGTCTGAGAAACCTCTCTAACTGGGAAATCCATTAAGTATCATTAAAGAGAGGACAGGATTGTAACACTGGGACCCAGCAAGCCGCTGGGGCCCCTCTTTGCATCAGAATGAAGTTCCGCCTAGTACGCAACCTCGGCCAGGCAGGCCTCGATGGCGGGGCCCATGGATGTGCGCACCCTGAAGGTGGATGCCGCACCTGGAACGCGGGCCCCACATAGCACAACTCTCACAGATGACTCCAGCCATGCTGACATGCTGTCCAGAGAAAGAACCGCTCCTCTGATTGGCTGCTGGGAGAAGGTGGGTCTGTCAGAACACCTTCTAGCGCCGACTCACCCAAGGGTAATAACCCCCCCTGGCATGCAGACTGACCTATAAGGCAGTTCTAAAACTGACAGCAACCCAAATTTAGGCAATTTGTGAATGGGAGCAACCTTACTCTCCCATTCCCCACTAACTTTAGCGTAACACCACGCAAATAGGGGGGGGGGGGGGTGCTACACTTAGAATAAAGGTTATTTGCAGTGTGCAGCTAGCAGTATGGGGATACAGATTTGTGTCATTCACTTTGGCAGGATCTAACTGAGGAGGAGCTGTTGGGAAACATTCTGACTGCACATGCCTTAGCTGTCGAAGGCAAATTCACTCTTATTAACGTGCAACCCTTGATTCAGGTCTATTCCGAGCTACTATTTCAGTTTACCTCTCAGGGCCATGATGTTTTCACTCCCCCATTTACTATGTACCAGGCTGGATTCTTGGGATGGTTGCTAAAACATTGTGAAGGTTCATTTTTTCCAGCAGTATTCAGCCTATTTGCAATAGGTGCTTTTGGATTGTATTGCTGCTGTGCACTGCTTAATTGAGCAATGTGAGCAAGGAAGAGATAAACTGACTTTAGTTCAACCTCTATTACAAGCTTGGTCAGAGATCATATCCCCAGTGCTAGAGAAGTCACATAAGTACCCTGCCACCAGTAAGCACACTTCTGGTGGTCCTAACTGCTGATCCTGACAAGCTGCCCCTGCTTCTCCTATCCAACTTCTTGTGCTGGCCCCTCCCAGTTCTCCTTGTGCTTCCTGCCCCCCCCCCCTAGTGCTCTCCTCCCCCACCACACTCTCCAGCCCCCCCCCACAGTGCTCTCCACCCCTGTTCTTTCTGCCCCCTGCTCTCCAACTCTCCCTATCCTTCTCTAGCCACCATCCCAGTGCTCTCCACTCCCCCCAGTGCCCTCCACTCCTGTCATTTCTCCCCCCAGTGCTCTCCAGCTCTCCCCATCACTCCCAAGCTCCAGCCATCGCTTTCCAGCCCCCCCTGTGCTTTCCGCCCCTGTGCTCTCCACCCCTGTTCTTTTTGGCTCCCACTCCTGTGCTCTCAAGCTACTCCCAGCACTCTCTGCTCCCCACCCCTGTACTCTCCCCGCTGCATTTTGCTCCCACCCATGTGCTGTCCATCCCCCATAGTACTCTCCAGCCCCCATGCTTTCCACGCCTGTTTTTTCTGGCCGCCACTGGTGCTCTCAAGCTTCTCTCATTGCTCTCCACCCCCAGTGCTCTCAATCTCCCCTAGTGCACTTCACCCATCACACTCTTAGCCCCCTCAGTGCTCTCAAACCCTCCAGTGCTCTCAGCCTCCCGTGCTCTCCACCCCTGTTCTTTTTGGCTCCCCCCAGTGCTCTCAATTTCCCCCCAGCACTCTCCACTCCCCACCCCTGTGATCTCTACTTCCCCCTGCTCTTTGCCCCCACCCATGTTCTCTCCAACCCTGCCAGTGCTCTCCGCTCCCCCTTCTCTCCAGCTCCCACCCAGTGCTCTCACTTCCCCAGGACCAGAGGACAGGCTGACTGGGGCCAGAAAATGAGGACGGCTGAAGGTGCAGGTGGCCAGGGACCACTCCATCTCACAGCAAACAGATCCTCTAGAAGGAGCACTGTCCCAATCTAAAACAAGAACAGACCCTGCCTGCTGCTGGCCATCATGGATATCCTTCTGGCATGGAAGGTACTGTACCGAGCATCAACAACACACCTTCCCACAGCCAAAGACTGCAGACTGGGACATGGGGCACAGGAGGGGCTGCATTTGATGGGCACAGTGATGCTGCATTTGATGGAAGCAGTGATGCTGCATTGATGGGCACAGTGAGGCTGCAATGATGGGCACAGTGAGGCTGCATTCATGGGCACAGTAAGACTGCATTTACGGGCACAGTAAAGCTCCATTTGATGGTCACAGTGATGCTGCATTGATGGGCACAGTGAGTGCTGGCTGACTGAACCCTGCAAGTGCACCAGAGAGGAGGTCATCACCACTAGTATTCCAAGTATCTACAATGCCAGAACAGATGAACAGGAGATTGTCAATGTAGTGATGGTACAACCTAATGCTTAATCAAAAAGATTCATATCCCTAAAAATGAACACCTTCTTCCACCAACCCATGTGCAGGTTGGCGAGAGGGGGTGAAAAGCGAGCACCCATGGGTGCTCTACACCAGTGTTTTTCAACTCCAGTCCTCAAGGCACACCAACAGGTCAAGTTTTCAGGATTTCCCTCAGATGAAATGGCTGTGGTGATTACTAAGGCAGTGAAACTGATCAAATCACCTGTGCAAAATAATGGAAAGCATGAAAACATGACCTGTTGGCGTGCCTTGAGGACTGGAGTTGAAAAACACTGCTCTACACATTTGGAGATAGAAGGAATTGTGTGTAAGAAGATAATCAAGGCACTCTATGATATATTCCTTTAGGAGAGATGAATATCCACTGTGTGTGTCCAAAAAGTACTCCACTGCCTGCAAACCCAATGTATGCAGTATCGACGAGCACAGACGAGCATCACGCTCCTCCATAGTAAGATTATCAGAGTCTTTGGAGTCACTCTGCACATGCTCAGTTTGGTGTGTTTTGCTAGAGTTTTTTTTTTTTATCAAGAGTTTATTGAAAGCAATGAATGCATAACACACAACAAAACATTACAATGAGTCAAGAATTGTTCAAGAATCGCGGTCGCAGCCGGGTTACATCAACTCGTTTACCATTAGCAGCGTAGGAAACACTGGATAAGAAAATAGTAGATACAACAGATTATAACAAAGTAGCGTAACATCAAAAGTCAGTGAAACCGAAGGGTCTCTATCATCACTCAGGGGTGGGGGGGAGGGGGGAGAGCTTTGTTTGATGGGACAGTGTCTATAGGAATGAAAGTCATCAGAATTAGTACGTCCAACCGGTCGGGTAGAATAAGGAGACAAGGCACCAGTACGGGGGAAGCACCTTTTGGAACAGAAGCATCACGGTTTAAGGGAGTATGTGAAGGGCAGAGTCTCAAAAGGTTTGGGAAAGGATTGTTTTCATATTCAAGGCTGGAATTGGGATTAAATGGTTATCAGGGGTCCGGGCCTAGGGGTCGGAGAAGGGGCAATATCCGTGGGGATATAAGGATAGGCGCAGGGTTAGGGGCTGGAGGGGGTCAGTAAACTTAAGCAATGTGGCGGTAAATGGAGAGTAACAGATGTTCTATTTAAAGTGCCTGTGTGGTAAGCGCCGCACCGCAACTCTGTCCGTGGTGTTGAAATGCACCCAACACACCCATTGTTCTGTGAATTTTGATGGTGTGTCCCGGGCCTGGTGGATCAGATTTTCCATATCCGCAATGTGAGTTACGCGCTTGAACCAATCAGCTAGTGTAGGCGGTTCCTGAGCTCTCCATTTTGCAGGGATGCAAAGCCTTGCTGCATTCACCAAGTGCATTGCTAGGGAGCGATAATATGTTCTTGGGGGTAGGGAGTGGTGAAGTAAAAACTGTTCAGGTGTGAAGTTTAGATTGAGCGTGGAGATGTCGATTGTTATGCGATGGACGTCTCTCCAGAATGTTTGCAGCTTAGGGCAGGACCACCAAACGTGTATTAGGGATCCCAATGCAGAGCCACACCTCCAACACAAGGGGGAAATCGCGGGGGAAATAGCATGGAGCCTCGTCGGCTTTCGGTACCAACGTGAGAAGAGTTTGAATGCATTTTCTTGTGCGTGAACATTTACCGTTCCTTTATGGATGCAGGAGAACACTGCTTCCCATTCTTTTTCTGTCAGGTCTATAGATAGCTCCGTTTTAGAGAGTTTTTTTTTTTCATGGGAGAGTGCATGTGATTAGCACAGAGCCAATCAGCACTGTTCAGACAGAGGGTCAGGGGTCTTGCAGCCTCATAGGACAGTCAGAGTAAAATGAAAACGCCTCTTACAAGCTTTAACCAGACACTGATAGAAGTCACAAGACTGCTATATACTGCTGATGAACAAAGGTATTTATAAGTTTATATTTATTAAAATAATTGCATTTCCATGTTCCATGTACTGTGGGAGACCAGATATAGTAAATGCAGGGTCCTGGGTTTAGCAACACTTAAAATGTTGTATACAAGTGTAAAAAAGATTAATACATAGTTCCCAACTGTCCCTGATTTTGAGCGACTGTCCCTGATTTGAATCAAATCCCCTCTGTCCCTCATTTTGGTTTTGGATTCTGATTTATATAATTGTATATAAAGGGAACTATTTATTTTTCAGATAGTGTTTCACAGTACTAAACCTTTCATCCAATTTCTAAATTGCTACTTTTGTAAACTTCAAAAGCCAGAATCAAGGAATAGTGGTAAAAAAAAAGCACTTGGGGGTTTAGCTTTTTTTTTGTATAATTCTCCTTTAAGGGGCATGGTAGGGGGCGTGTCCTATGCCAACATATGTTTGGTAATAATAAAAAGTTAGAAGGTATGTTATAATTTTACAGCGCTATCCATATTAATATTATACATTGCTATGCACTAAAAAGGGTTCTCATATGTACCCAACATATAAACTACACCAATCTGTACAACAATAAAGTGTTGCATTGCACTACATACAGTAAGCACACACTAATACAGTAAAATCCATATAAGACACTGTTGTTGGACACTTGCTGCACTGGTTATATAGAAAATAATAAAGTGTGTTGGATCGCATATTGTTTTTATATAAAGATGATTGATTTTTAGATTATTTTTTTTGTCACAAAATCAATGTATTTTTATTTCAATATTGTTTTCACTGTATTAGTATAAATGTATGTAGTACACAGCAACACTTTATTGGCTTATAGATTGGTAAATTTTAGATGTTGATGCATTTAAGAAGCCTTTTTTATTTTAGTGGATAGCTGTATATAGAGTTTAACATTTAGATATCAGAGAGGTATAATTTTCAGCAGTTTGGTTATGATATTTGTATAAGAGTGCAGGTATAGGAAACATTGTTTGTGTACAAAAGAACCTGTAGGGGGGGGGGGGGGTAGATAGTATACTCACATTTCCTTGACTTCCATAGTGTGACAGATGGCATCATTCCCCTGCAAACAGATTGAAGCCAACTATTCCTATCTAAAAATGGGGCTATGGTGTAAATTTAGTTTTTGGCTGAGATGTAAACAGCTCAGATTTGATTGTATATTTGGTTCTGTTATAAACTTAACTGAGTTGTGCATTTCTCGCTGTCGCCAGTAGGTGTCACTGGTACCACGAGACAGTGTGAGAATTCCGACTAGTTTGAGCTGTAATGAATATTCTTTTTCCAGAAACAGCCCAGTAGGAGGTTCCTGGCTGCTGTGCATTCTGGGAAGGGGTATTTATTGGACAGAGCCATGTGTTCTTAGTAAGTTCGTTACCTCGGGGCCCTCCTGGCCTGAGGGTGTGTTGCTGCAAGTTCTGCAAGTAGTCCCAGAGGCCTGTCTTGGGCCTACAAATCCTGAGGTGGTCCTTAGGCTGTCTTGCCTGTGTGGAAGAAGCCGAGCCAAGCTGAGGAGATCCAGGGGAGGACCCTTGCTGGAGAGAGCCAGGATGAAGGCTGGTCTCTCAGGAGGGCCTGGTGACTTGTTTGGAGCATCTATATCTAAACTTCTCTTACAGTGTTGCCAGGTGGCTTAAAGGTTCTGAAACTGTGAAGCTGAATCCTATACTACAAGTAGTAGAAGGGCTATTTAATGCTTGGTTCCCCTTATTATGAATATTCTAAAATCAACACTGTCACTGAGTTAAAATAAAATCTTTACCTGCAAAAGAGGAATGTTTATTTTCAGAACCTTTGTTATTTATTTGTAGCGCCTGGTTACTTCAAAGTACCGGTGCTTAAATTTAGAGGGGGATCAGAGTGTAGTTAAACTCTGATCTGGTTAAAATGTTTAAATTGGGTCTCTGTCTCAGCTTGCCTGTGCTGTGGGCTCATTATGTTGTGGTGGGGTGTTCTTCCCACCCCAGTGCATTAGATGGCAGCAGTGGAGTCAAGGTTTGGGTGCTCTTCCCCAGCAGCCAATCAGGAGGGTTGAGCCTCGCTGTGCATGCTGGGGGAGGGTATTTATGGGGCAGACACCATTGGTTCTGGGTCTTCTTCGTCCAGTGTGGCACCCACCTTTAGGGTGACCACATCACGGTGCCCCGGCGTTATGGCCTACCGGGGCGTGCGTGCCACGCAGTGTTCCTGGTTCCGGGATCATGTTGGTCCGGAACATTTGAGCAGTGGCGAGGACCCAGTGATCGACTGGGTTCCCACCTTTGGGGGATCCCAAGCGATATAGCTGTTCGGTGGGGAGTCCATCTGAGGAGCGCCAATGAGAGGCTGGCAGTTCAAAAGGATTTAGACAAACCACCGGGGATCAATGTAGCCGGACACTGAAGGATTGATCACCTGTCAGTCGGTACCTGGGCGACGTTAAGAAGGAGATCCAGGTGTAATTCACCTAAGGAGGATTGCCTCCCTAACTGCAATCAGAGAGGGCCTGTAGCAGAGGTGTCTCCCTGACTTTTATTTTAAGGAGGGTCTGTGGCAGAGACTTTTCCTCAAAGGTTCGAGCGATACTCTGGCTGCCAGGTCAGTGAGAGAGGCGTAGCCACGGGCTACGAGTAAGCATCACGTGCTTTTTTTTGTTGTTCACTTCTTTTTTACTGCATCGCTTTGGCTGTTTTTTGGATTTCATTTGTACAATAAAGACATTGTTTTAAGGAGTGCGG
This sequence comes from Rana kukunoris, assembly GCA_029574335.1. NCBI lineage: Eukaryota > Metazoa > Chordata > Amphibia > Anura > Ranidae > Rana > Rana kukunoris. The sequence goes on from CM056053.1 coordinate 119,130,977, forward strand.
CAGTCCAGGATCTTCTTCTATACAATGCGCCTGTGCATAGCCAGTACCTTTTTGGTTTAGTGGGATGGAAGCAAAGCTGTCATATCCCAAGCTATGGCAGATAGGAACCTGAGCTTAGAAGGATTGGGTTTAACAATGGCGTCCATCAAACTGAGGGCATCTTGTGATGAAAATTAAGTACTGTGGGGAGAGCTCCAGTTCAGAAGTAAATACTGCACAATGTTTTATTTTTGTCTGGAGTTCTGCTTGAAAACTCCTAGTTACTTCAAGGTCAAAGGTACTGTCTATTGATTAGCAGTGATTTTCTGAGAGATCATGGTGAGCACTGGAACACCGGAGCCAGGGGCGATCGTTGGGTCACATGCGCCTGGGTGGAGAAATATATAGGCGTGGTCATTTTACTAACTCCTCCCCATTTACCGCCAATGCCCCAGCACTGTCAGTGTGAAAGGGCTTTTGGTACATATCATTATACATCACATCTGTAGCTGGACTACTGAGGCACAGGAAGGGACAGGTACTGTGTATCCTATGCAATCTATCATGCCATTAATCATCTAGAGCAGGGGCAGCCCAGAGCACATGTAAAGGGATGCTGGGGATGCCATCCTCCTGCACACAGCACACCCTCGCTTCTATCTCTGTGCAGCCCGAGATAGAGATGGGAGGGGCAGACATTCCAACTGGAGTTGGCAGAGACAGGTCGGTATCCAAGACTCCCGGTGTGAGGAATTTATTCCTGCACATCAGCACTTAGCAGCCACTGAAAACCAGAACCCTTGTGTCAGGAAGAGGAGCAGCCTCTTGCTCACACACCAGTTCTGGACAGACACACATCTATGCTCAGAACACTAGTTCTGGACAGACACAAACAAGGAGAGAAGGAGGGAGTGGAGAACTCTGGCACTTCGGTGCCCCCACCTCTGCAGGCGCCTGGGTGCAAGGCACCCTGTGCACCCTGCCTAGGATTGGCCCTGACCGGAGCAATTAGCCAGACATTGCTTTAGGGCTTAACACTATACAAGGAACTCCTAAAGCTTTTGCTGCTTTAACATGGAATGACCATGTCGATATGCTCAATTAATTTGACATACAAGACATAAGCAGCGTCGGAAAAGTCCTGGTTTTGGCTGGTGGAAAAAAGCAGTTACTACACACAGAGTTCAGATTTTTATTTTTTATTTTTTTTATGACTGTTCAGCCATCTTGTTGAAGCCATGTAACATCCTAACTTTAATCTAACTGTCAATCACTGAAATATTTTACCATGGGGAACATCTGAAATAGACCAGCAAGAACAAAATCAGTCTAGCAGCTCACAATGTGTTCTATAACATCATATTGCTTTTAACAAGAGAAATACAACAGCCTGGGGAATTGCTGGCAAAAAAAGTTTTACTATGAAACAGAACAGAACTAAAGATTAAAGTGTATCCCTCACATAGACAAGTGGAGGCAGCCATCTTGCGTAATGAACTGATATTCATGAATTCATCTTGTCAGTTGTTGAATTGCTGAGATACTAAAATGATAAAATAACAGGTTATTCAAGCAGTGCTACTTATATACACTGATATTTTAATTATAAATGAAACATTTGCTGACTCAACGTTTCCATGTGCTAATATCCAAAACCTCTTATTGCAATCTCCATGATACAGATACTCCTCATTTAACGACTTACATGTTTACCGACCACTCAGACTTATGACCAGCTCTCCCCATGCGAACAACGCGATATACATCACTGTATCGGCTAAAAGTGGACAGAGTAGGAGATGGTAGAACAGATTGGGGTAGGGAGTTCCAGGGGATAGGGGATGCCTGGAAGAAGTCTTGAAAGGCGAACATTGGAGGTGGTGACAAGTGAGCTCGAGAGCAGGAGGCCTTGGGAGGAACGAAGAGAACCATTTGGTTGGTATTTTGAGACTAGGTTAGTGACGTAGCTGGAGGCCGAGTTGTGTAAGCTTTGTAAGTTATTGTTAGCATTTTGAATTTAATTTGTTAGGTGAGACAGAAAGGTGTGTAAGACACTGAATGGTTGGTAAGATTGATGAGTCTGGCAGCAGCATGCATGACAGACTGAAGTGGGATAGCCTATGTAAAGATAATCCAATTAAGAGACGAGAGATAACTCAGGAGTGAATTTGAAGCTTTGTGGTGTCATTGGTTAAGAAGGGGTGTATTTTGGAGATTTTGGGTAGGTTGAGGTGGCAAGATTTGGCCATTGATTGGACATGGGGCTAAAAGGAGATTTACAATATGAATTGCATACATTTTAAACTCCAATATGTGCCAATATCAAGTCCATACATAGGCCAGGCCCTGGCAGTTGAGCCCAACACATATCCACTTGTTATCTTGTTAAAGCCTGTCTTTGAGACACTGCAAACCAAAAGAATGTGCATGGTATTCTGCAGTTTACGGAAAATAGCTGAAAAGGCAGACAACATTGAGATTTCAGTTTGATCCACAAGGAAACTTAATTTCTGGCAGGATCAAAGGGTAGTTTTTCAGTAGCTGCCTGAAAACACAAAAACTAATACAACCACAGCTTCACCGTATTATAACATGAAAACAGTGCTTCAGTCAAAATATCACAAGGATGATGTTACCACAGAAAACAAAAAAAAAAAAGAAATAATTGATCCCTTAAAACAGGGGTCTCCAAACTGCTGCCCGGGGGCCAGATGCGGCACTTTGCTAGCCTTCACCTGGCCCTTGGGCCACTATTGCTCCCAATGACATGGGTCACTATTTCTGCCACTGACACCAACAATGGGGCACTACTCCCCCTCCTACTAACCACCAACACTGAGGCTATGTGTATTCTTACTGATGCTCGGCCCAGGGCATTTTCTACCGGCACTGACCAAAATCTGGCCCCCCTAAAGTCTAAAGGACAGTAAAACTGGCCCTTTGTTTGAAAAGTTTGGAGACCATTGCCTTAAAAAGAACATCCAATAGAACACTCATAGAAAACATTTTCGATTATATTTCTCATTTATGCATTTAGGTCCAATCACCTCTTCTTTTAAGTGGGGTTCTTAAAACCTAAAACAACTAAAGGGGTTATAAAGGTACAATTCTTTTTTCCTAAATAGCGTAGTGCAGTCCTCCTTCACTTACCTCATCCTTCCCTTTTGCTTTTAAATGTCCTTATTTCTTCAGAGAAATCCTCACTTCCTGTTCTTCTGTTTGTAACTCCACACAGTAATGCAAGGCTTTCTCCCTGGTGTGGAGTGTTGTGCTCGCCCCCTCCCTTGGACTACGGGAGAGTCAGGACGCCCACTAACATACAGCTCCTTTCTCTATCTGCAACATAGAGCGCGTCCTGACTCTCCTGTAGTCCAAGTGAGGGGGGCAAGCATGACACTCCACACCAGGGAGAAAGCCTCACATTACTGTGTGGAGTTACAGACAGAAGAACAGGAAGTGAAGATTTCTCAGAAGAAATAAGGACATTTAAAAGCAAAATCGAAGGATGCGGTAAGTGAAGGAGGACTGCACTAAGGTAAAGGAAGCTATTTAGGAAAAAAAATTGAACCTTTACAACCCATTTAATACATAATGTCATTTGTTATTATTATTCAACACAATTGATAGAAAAACCCATTTTATCTTAAAGCGGGGTTCACCCTAAAAAATTTCTAACATTACATTGAGCCGAGTTGTCAGAATGAAATTATGTTGACCTTTTTTATTTTCTTGCCATACATACCGCTTTATCGATATTTTCACCGCGGCTTCCGGGTAGGTAATCCTGCAGGACTGGGCGTTCCTATTCACATGCTAGTTAATTGACATGCTTCCCACCGGCGCATACGTTGCATCACGAGTTGCCGAAAGAAGCCGGACTGCAAATTGGCTCTATACGGCGCCTGCGCACCGACGTTTGGCTTCTTTTGGCAACTTGTGACGCGCTGTATGTGCCGATGGGAAGCATGTCAATGAATTAGCATGTGAATAGGAATGCGCAGTCCCGCAGGATTACCTACCCGGAAGCCGTGGTGAAAATGTAGATAAAGCGGTATGTACGGCAAGAAGATAAAAAAGGTCAACATAATTGCATTCTCACAACTCGGCTCAATGTAATGTTAGAATTTTTTTTTTAGGGTGAACCCCCGATTTAACAACATGCTTGACTAATACACCAATAATGCTTTGCAGACTTTGGGTCCAGAAAACGGAGACAATCCCTAAAATGTATTATTTTGCTAGAATACCAAACACACAATTTAATTTCATTATTTCATTTGCTTAAAAATGCATAAGAAAGATCTGTAAGTCAGCTGTGTCAGTAATGCCTGAGGCTAGTTGATGTTGTTTGTCACAAAAAACTCCAGAAAAAGAATCCAATATAAACATTCCAGTACGTCCGGCATCTGTCTCACTATTCAGCTTTTTTTAATTCCTGCATAATCTCTCCTCTATCTTGGGGCTCTATTTTTGTTATTCTCCTTCTGTTGTAATTTTCTGCTGTTAAATTTTCATTTCAGTAGTCTAATTATCTAATATGGCCAATTCAGAATTTTGCTTGCTACATCAGAGTGTCAGTAGGCTGTTTGGTTGGACCTCAAGCACTGTAAAATGAAAGGACAAGAATATTGTCCCTTTAAAACTGGTATTTTACCTTGTTAAGACTACAATCCCCGCAATCCAATAGGCTCCAATGCCTGATTGGTCACATTGTCTACATCATCACGAGTCCTATTAGGTATGTCTTCAGAAATTGCTAATAGTTTGGTTTTATTTCACATATAGTTAAAGGGGTTGTAAAGGTACAATATTTGTTTTCTTAAATAGCTTTCTTTACCTTAGTGCAGTTCTTCTTTTACTTACCTCATCTTTCCATTTTGCTTTTAAATGTCCTTATTTCTTCTGAGAAATCCTCACTTCCTGCTCTTCTGTCTGTAACTACACACAGTAATGCAAGGCTTTCTCCCTGGTGTGAACACACAGCTCCCTTCTCTATCTGCAACCTAGAGAGCGTCCTGACTCTTCTGTAGTCCAAAGGAGGGGGCGAGCACGACACTCCACACCAGGGAGTGTGAGGATGCGTACACACGATCAGTCAAAGCCTATGAAAACGGACTGAAAGTCCGTTTCATCGGTCCAAACCGATCGTGTGTGGGTCCCATCGGTCATTAATCCTTCAGTCAAAACAAAGAGAACTTGCTTTAAAATTTGACCGATAGACGCCTGACCGATGGGTCAAAACCAATCGTTAGTATGCAAAAGCATCGATTAAAAGGCTGCGCATGCTCAGAATCAAGTCGACGCATGCTTGGAAGCATTGAACTTCGTTTTTTTCAGCACGTCGTTGTGTTAAAACACGTAAACGTCACCACGTTCTAATCGTTTTTTTAACCAATGGTGTGTAGGCACATCAGACCATCAGTCAGCTTCATTGGACCATTCTCATCGGATGGACTGATTGCGTGTACGCGGCCTTACAGCCAAGCTGAGTCAGAGCTCCATGTATCCATTCAGACATGGAGCCCTTGACCTGCCCCCCCCCCCCTCCCCTGATTGGCTGACTAAATTTGACAGCCGCAGGAGCCAATATCACGGCTGCTTTGTCTCAGCCAATCAGGAGGCTGAGACAGAGACCAGAGTGTACTGGATGGGATAATGGGGGGATCAAGGATATCACTGGAGAGAGAAGGAGCTCAGGTAGGTAATTAGGGGGTGCTGGAGAGGCTGCTACACACAGAAGTTTTTTTATCTTAATGCATAGAATGCATTAAAATAAAAACATTCTGCCTTTACAACTCCTTTAATGCACATGTGAATGAGGGTCACACAAAAGGTCTGCCATTCATGCATGAGAAAGTATAACCAGATAGGTTGTAGTAGGAGATTTACTAAAACCGATGCACTCAGAATGTGGTGCAGTTGTGCATGTTAGCCAATGCCATGGTAGCCATGGTAGACATGGTACTAACTTTAGCTTGTTCAATTAAGCTTTGGCAATACAACCTGGAAGCTGATTGGTTTATATGCAGAGCTGCACCAGATTTTGTACTCTCCAGTCTTAGTAAATAATCCCCAATGTTCACTTTCTGAACAGTGTAAAAGCTGAAGACAGCAGATATACAAATACAACTTATGTTGAGAGATTTGATTAATCTCTGTGTTACAGCTGAGGCTAGTCACTTCATTAGGTATATGTGAGGGTTTACATCCACTTTAAGTTGTTGACACTCTCCAAATGATGTCATAGGTAGTGATGGATCATTCTGCCCAGGTTTATGAGTTGTGTTTTAAGTTTAATTTAGAACTTAGAAGCTGATACTTTTGAAGTCTATGTGGAGTCAATCTTGTTGGTAAATTCCAGCTATTTTTAGGGCAAACAGGAAAATGACTGTCAAAAGCTATAGGAAGCTAGGCATTGTCATAGGTGGCGTCTGCCAATGCAAAAATAAAAATAAATATACAGTTCAATTCGCTTACACAGAGTAGCTGCACACCAATATGATTTTCAGCTAGGTAGCTCTAGCAGCAACACACTGCATATAATACAGTAGTGTAAAACTGTCCAGAAGCAGTACAGTTTTAATGAGCATGGATAGGTCAAAATGTACTAGAGACAAAAGAACAGGCTGGAGTTAATGCAGTGAATGTGAGAGATACAGTTGCCATAAAAAGTATGTGAACCCTTTTGGAATGATATGTTTTTCTGCAAAAATTGGTCATAAAATGTGATCTGATCTTCATCTAAGTCACAACAATAGACAATCACAATCTGCTTAAACTAATAACACACAAAGAAGTAAATTTTATCATGTTTTTATTAAACACACCATGTAAACATTCACAGTTCATGTGGAAAAAGTATGTGAACCCTTGGATTTTATAACTGGTTGAACCTTCTTTGGCAGCAATTACTTCAACCAAACGTTTCCTTTAGTTGCAGATCAGACAGGAGTAATTTGACCATTCCTCTTTACAGAACTGTTTCAGTTCAGCAATATTCTTTGGATGTCCGGTGTGAATCGCTTTCTTAAGGTCATGCCACAGCATCTCAATCGGGTTAAGGTCAGGACTCTGACTGGTCCACTCCAGAAGGCGTATTTTCTTCTGTTTAAGCCATTATGTTGTTGATTTAATTCTATGCTTTGGGTCGTTGGCCTGTTGCAAAACCCATCTTCTGTTGAGCTTTAAACTGGCAATCAGGTTTCAGATGCAGATTAACACTCAAAAGCTGCAGATCAGACAGCAATGTGCTGGGAACACTAGTGAGCTTTTAAAGGAGATTTGGCGCCAAGCCGAATTAACGTGCGCGCTCCCGCCGTTGGTGCATGCGTGCATTGGACGCGCGACGGTGCACAGTTACAGATGAGCACTGCTGTCTCAACCAAATGGTGGTCCGGCGGGATTGGGAGGTAAGTCCCTGACAGTATCCTCCCATGAAATCCATTCTTGTTTAGTGTTTTACGTTTCGTAGATTCGCTAACAGGGATGTTAGCATATGCCAGAGACTTTTGTAAGTCTTTAGCTGACACTCTAGGATTCTTCTTCACCTCATTGAGCAGTCTGCGCTGTGCTCTTGCCATCATCTTTACAGGACAGCCACTCCTAGGAAGAGTAGCAGCAGTGCTGAACTTTCTCCATTTATAGACAATTTGTCTTACCATGGACTGATGAACAGCAAGGTTTTTGGAGATACTTTTATAACCCTTTCCAGCTTTATGTATGCAAGTCAACAATTCTTAATCGTAGGTCTTCTGATAGCTCTTTTGTGTGAGTCATCATTCACATCAGGCAACGCTTCTTATGAAAAGCAAACCCAGAACTGGTGTGTGTTTTTTATAGGGCAGCTGTAACCAACAGCTCCCCTCTCATTTCATTGATTGGACTCCAGTTGGCTCACACCTCACTCCAATTAGCTCTTGGAGATGTCACATACTTTTTCCACCTGCACTGTGAATGTTTACATGGTGTGTTCAATAAAAACATGGTAACATTTAATTATTTGCGTGTTATTAGTTTAAGCAGACTGTGATTGTCTATTGTTGTGACTTACATTAAGATCAGATCACATTTTATGACCAATTTATGCAGAAATTCATATCATTCCAAAAGGGTTCACATACTTTTTATTGCAAGTGTATAATATGAGGTAGTTTGGATGCACATTATTCTTAAATTTAGCTTGTTCTCATTCAAACAATGCAGGGGTGTGCTACGAATAAGTAAGTGACCACTTAAAAACGTCTTATCAACATAAAATTTAAATTAAAACAAAAAAAAACCCAAAAAATTAATTAAGACTTTACACTAATGAGAAGAAGCCTTGCGGCAAAAAAAAAATCTAATCGTAAATCAATGGCCTTATTAACATAAAATAAAACAATATGTACCCCCATAATAAATAAAGGCCTCAAAATACTAACCAATGAACAAAATACATTTTTTTGCTGCAAGAGAAGACTTGTAGCAAAAAAATAATAAAAATGTTGCAGTGGACAAGACAGCAGCTAAACGTAATCGCAGACCTCAAATCAACTACAAAATAAATGAAAGACAAAAAGGTCTCCAATTATAAGAACAACAAAAAAGAAAGCAGCAAATAGGTTGATTTCTGACAGAGCTGGTACTCAGAATTAAAGTACAATTTACTAACTAACTAGCTAACTAACTAACTAACTAACTAACTAACTAACTAACCCTTAACTATCCCTATGCAGAAGGTCAGCTTTTCCTATGCTTTCTCTGCAGCAGCTTCCAATTCACTAACTTTATATGGCTGCTCTGTGCCCCTCTGTCCTTTACATTGAGGGCTGGCTTAACCAAAAGCCCCCTCATTGGCTCTTCAAAGCCTTCTGGTCATAGTTAAAAGGCCATGGAGTGAATTTTGAGAAATTGAACCTTATGTCTGGTTATTTGTTTTGTGTAGCAATGCCTAGAATAGCAGATACTAAACAAAAACACATTTTTATTAATCAAGATTTCAACCACCATAACTGCTTTCCAAAACAAACCTGTCATCTGTATACCACTGAGAAGAAAAAAAAATACACACACGGGCTGTTTGCAAATTATTAATTTTAATCTTAAAGTTCAGTTGTCGGCAAATTTAAAAGCCTGGCTCAAAATTGATGCTATAAAAAGATATAGACAATAAAAAAAAAGTGATCAGGTTTATATTGCACTTTCTAGGGAATAGTAAATCAGCTATTTTTAAGGATGTGTTTCATTTTTGTATTCCTCCAGGCATCTTCTTTACTTCCAGAAAGAGAAAATAATCATTTTATAGGTAACTGTAGGACTGAAATGATTCATATAATAGCGACAGCAGGCAGCACAACGAGTCCCTAAAGTGGCAATATCGTTACTTTTTGTTTTGCTTTAAGACTGGAAAGTGATGTGCAATTTATCTCTGATGCTTTCTATTTGAATACTTATAGGGAGTTTAGAAAAACATTATCATTGGCTGAAAATTCATTAGGAAAATATGGTTTATTCAACAGCAGCAGCCATTTGCTCACATGGGAAACGGCAATCAGAAAATAGCCAGCAAACAATAGAATGCAAATGAACTGTCGGTATTCTTGGAAATGGAAGCTGCTCTTTGTACGGAATGGAATTTGTGAGGCGAAAGTTTGCTATTCAAAGTCTGAAACGCTAATTGTGCCTGATTTGGCCATTATTTTACCATCTAAACTGGATACTTGCTTTTTTTTATGTGGCTTTGTTCCTTTCTGGATGCATGAAAAGATTTATAAGTCATTCAAATAAACTTTTACCGAAAAAACTACAATTAGAGTTTAAAGCAAACCTGCCACAAACTAAGAAAAATAAACATGAACATATAATACAAAAATAAATAACTAAAGATTATCTTATGCATACATATGATCAAAAGATTCATGGCCAAATGTATGCTTTCTGCCCCTTCTAGGGCAACTCTCTTGTGCATTTCTACACTTACCATTCCTATCGGCTCTCTAGCCATAGTATCATACAGTATGGTAAGAGATTATAGTCATTAGGGTTGTCCAGATACTAGTATCGGCATCGGTATCGGGACCGATACCAAGTATTTGTGGGAGTACTTGTACTCGCCCAAATGCTCCCGATACCTAAATAGAATACTTTTTTTGTATTTATCAACATGTTCTGTGAAAATTCTTTGAGTTTTTTACTACTGCGTGACAAGCAAATAAAACATTTTTATTCATTTTTATTCTTTTATAATGTCTTAAGTTAGAGTTCTTCATATTTCTAAAGAAAATATCCTTAGTCTGTATTGTGGTTTGAAAACTGTCACATGACATTTAAAAAAAGTATCGGTATTCGGTATCGGCGAGTACATGAAAAAAAGTATCGGTACTTGTACTCAGTCCTAAAAAAGTGGTATCGGGACAACCCTAATAGTCATACAAGACACACTGAGGCTGTGAGCAGACATGGAGAAAGCAATAGCATGTCCATTTTGCAACGCTGTACTGAGAACCAGGGGTGGCCCGTCTATTAAGGCCCCTATCCATGCATCCAGCCCCCATGTAGAACACCGGATGCATGAATTCCAATGGCGAGGTGTTTTTTGAAGCATGTGTTTAGAGCCAGAGGCTCCATAAGGCTTCGAAAAAGGGTAAGCTCTGGTCGCAGAGCACTGTAAACCGAACACACCCAGTTGTGTGACAATAGCGAATTGATATTCACTATTTTCACACTGATTCTCCTCTTGGCCAATCAGAAAGCTGGTCTGAGACCCGTGTCCCAATTGGCCGAAAAGGAGGAGCATTCCGATTGGCCACCTAGGAGAAAGCAGTAGACGGAAGCCGCCGTGTTGCCCACGAAGGAGAGAAGGGGAAGCCCCCAGTGATGCCCGCCCCCAGTGATGCCTGTAGCCTGTCACCCAGATGAAGCACTGCTGCCATAAATGGGGTAAGTGTTCCAGAGCTGTGAGTACACTCTTTGCCACCCTCCCCCCCTTCCGAAAAAATTACTACCAGCCGCCACTGCTGAGAACTGATAATTGGAAAAAAGGGTAAAAACAGCCACCTGACTTTCCTTGGAGTTTTGATAGAGGTGTACAGGACAGAGTTGGTGAAATGTACAAAAAGATGGCAACCACCATAATTTATAAGTAGCCACACTCACCGGATGTCAGTGACCCCCTTACTATACAGTAAGAGAAGTCAATAGTGCTTGTTAGGTCACTATGGGACTTATCCCAATGCCTGATGACAGAAGAGGTGGATGGAGACATAAGGATAGGTCCCATAGTGACCTAACCAGCACTATTAAATTCACTTGCTGTAAGGAGGTCACTGGCATCTGGTGAGTGCGGTGCATATCACAAGAGCCCGGTACCGTTTTTTAGAGCTGGCGGTCGGCTGTTAAGGATAACAACTGAAGCAGCTAAAAGCCTCTAAATGTCCCCCCGCTACATTCCACTGCTCTTACCGTGCCTCTCGTCCCTCCAGGAGACCCAATCCGTGATCCGGGACTTCCACCGGCTAGAGAGAGACTGGCACAAAGCCAGTCTTCTCTCTGTAAACACGGAAGTGACTTCACAACGTCACTTCTGGTTTACTTGGCTGCCAATGACAAAGTTTAAAAAAAAAACTGCAGTGTTCAGAATCGCTGTTTTTGGCGATCTGAATACTTTGAAGTGTAAAGGAGAAATTTGGGGTCTTTTAGATCCCGATCCCTCCATAAAGAGTACCTGTCGCCACTTATTGCTGTCACAAGGGATGTTTACATTCCTTGTGACAGCAATAAAAGTGATCAATTTTTTTTTTTAAGTAACAAAAAATAAAAAATAAAATCGAAAAAAGCTTGCGCAGCAAAGGAAACACGCACGTAAGTTGTGCCCGAATATATAAACATTGTTCAAATAACACGTGTGAGGTATCGCCGCGATTGTCAGAGCGAGATCAATCATTTTATCATTAGTGCCGCCTATGGAGATTTTTAGGTACCACAGTTTGTCACCATTCCACGAGTGTGCACAATTATATTAGATATAATATAAGAAAAAATTAAATCGCGCTACCACAAATAGAATAAATATATAAATGACCACAGATCAATAAGTGAGTAAACACAAATTAAAAAAGGGTGACCTATGATGGCCGCTGGACAATAAACGATCACCTAATAGATATTATTAATGACGAAAACATATGGTGATGAAAATAAATGTCCCTCTGCTGAATTTCCAATTAATATATAAAAGAGAAAAAGTCCATGAAAAGATAAACACCGGTGCTCCTGAGTCACAACAAGTTGATAGAAGTGGTCAAAAAACAAAACAAGTGTATTCTCCACCAAGCTTATAGAGTAGTCTCTTACCAGAAAGACAAAGGATCAGATACAGCATATACGGAGTTTCACTCGCGTGATGTCAGACCGTCACTCCCGGTAAGGGCTGGTAGCCAGGAACATGCAGCAGTATGGATGCCCACCATGCAAAAACAATCAAATGCTCCACATAGTGTATTAAACTTAATAACATTTATTAAAAAAAAAGGGGAATAAAATGCACTTACAATTATGCAGTGAAAAAAACGCCTTAAGAATTAATGTGCCGGCCGGAACACAAGAAAAAACTTCAGGCACTCGTCCACTGGTGGAACATATGGGAACTGGGTGACAACAGCGCGTCGCTCGCCCTACGTCCGTTTCTATATAAACTATCGTCTTCCAGGGGCACTGGAAGACGATAGTTTATATCGAAACGGACGTAGGTCGAGCGACGCGCTGTTGTCACCCAGTTCCCATATGTTCCACCAGTGGACGAGTGCCTGAAGTTTTTTCTTGTGTTCCGGCCGGCACATTAATTCTTAAGGCGTTTTTTTCACTGCATAATTGTAAGTGCATTTTATTCCCCTTTTTTTTAAATAAATTGTATTAAGTTTAATACACTATGTGGAGCATTTGATTGTTTTTGCATGGTGGGCATCCATACTGCTGCATGTTCCTGGCTACCAGCCCTTACCGGGAGTGACGGTCTGACATCACGCGAGTGAATCTCCGTATATGCTGTATCTGATCCTTTGTCTTTCTGGTAAGAGACTACTCTATAAGCTTGGTGGAGGATACACTTGTTTTGTTTTTTGACCACTTCTATCAACTTGTTGTGACTCAGGAGCACCGGTGTTTATCTTTTCATGGACTTTTTCTCTTTTATATATTAATTGGAAATTCAGCAGAGGGACATTTATTTTCATCACCATATGTTTTCGTCATTAATAATATCTATTAGGTGATCGTTTATTGTCCAGCGGCCATCATAGGTCACCCTTTTTTAATTTGTGTTTACTCACTTATTGATCTGTGGTCATTTATATATTTATTCTATTTGTGGTAGCGCGATTTAATTTTTTCTTATGTTCATTTCTTGTATTTATTGTTTACATGTAGATTGCAGCACCTGGGGTAGCACATTTTATTATGTTTTAGCTCCCTTTTCTTTCCTATGTATGTTTTAGCGCAGTGATTTCCTTTTTTTCCATATTAGATATAATGTCTTTTCCAGGTCCCTTTGTAGACACAGTTTTTGTTCTAACTAAAGCATATCTATGTCTATATGTGTAAGAAATGTTGCCATTGTGAGTATCGTCATGCATTGAACCCCACTCATCCTTGACTTGGTCCAGGGGTTTAGGCTTACCATTAGCAGTGAATCTATCACAGCAAATCTCTCACTCAGATCCCCATTTTCTAAAAAAGGACATGTTTTCCCTGGGTCCAAATGATGGAAAACCACCCAGTGGGGCTATGGGACAGTGAGCTCTCACTAGGGAATATTTTACAGTCAACCTATCCTATACTCTCAAAGTCATGAGTGTGAGGAAGGAGGTATATATGGACAGTCCTCTGTGCCTTTGGGCAAGCCAAGGAGTATGGGCCAGGTTATGCTCGGCCATCATTTTTATAAGAGGGGCCCATTGCTTATTCCTCAAATCTGAGTTCCAATTCACTATCTTTAGTAACGTTATTGCCTTAAAATAAAGATGAAGATCCATCAGGCTGAGTTCTCCTGCCTGCTTTGTTTTATATGGTATAGAAATAGCAATTCTAGCTCTCTGGTTTCTCCACACAAAAGGATTAGGCAAACCTGGCAAAAAAAAAAAAAAAATAGCCTGGAAGCTTTATGGAAAACTTTGGAAAGCCTGGGCAGGATATTCATTTTGTAACACATAATCCCCACCTGCTGTGTCCATGGACAGCCAAGGTTTCCTGCACCACATCAATGTGCTGGCTTCACCCATTTTGTTAATTGAGCGCAGCATCTACTCAGTTCTTTATGTTTAGAAGAGTGATGCAAGTATTATGCTTGCAATATGTTTTTTATCCCCCCCCCCCCCCACTAAGCCTTTTTCCATTGCATAGTTAAACATATTTACTTTTTACAATGAGAGGAAATCTTACCAACAGAGGCATTGAGAGCAAAAATAAATAAAAAAAGTAACAGATAGTGTAACCAATTTTCTGTCTTCAAAAAAGAGAATATAGTTGCCAAAGTTCTGCTTTAACCAGTTGCCTACTGGGCAATTTTACCCCCTTTCTGCCCAGGCCAATTTTCAGCGCTTTTAGAGTTTGTTATAAAAATTTGCAAACAGGTAACTTTTCTCCTTCACTAATTTGCACTGATGGGCACTGATAGGCTGCACTCATGGGTACTGATGAGGTGGCACTGGTGGGCACTGATGGGGGGCTGGTGGACACTGATGAGGAGGCACTGATAGGCAGCACTGATAGATGACAGTGATGAAGAGGCACTGATTGGCAGTACTGGTGGCCACTAATGAGGCAGCACTGGTAAGCACTGATAGGGAGCACTGGTGAGCACTGATTGGCAACACTGGTGGCCACTGTTGGGACTGCACTGATAATCAGTGAAGATGTCCCTTTCACACAAGCAGGTCATCGGCTCTCCTCTCCTCATGCTGACAGCATGAGGAAAGGAATGCAGATAACCGTCTTGTGTTTACATTGTGATCAGCTTTGATTTGACACTGCTGATCATGTGATAAAGGGCCACTGATTGTCTCTTCACCCTGATCTGTAAGCAGCTTTAAACAGAATATTACATTTGCAAGCCTAGCCTGAAATGGAGTATGTGGAGTCATTGTGAAGTCGTTGTGAAGTATGTGGAGTCATTGTGAAGTCATTGTGAAGTATGTGGAGTGGAGTCATTGTGAAATATGTGAAGTTATTGTGCATTTAATTTACAAAGTCTAAGTTTATTTTACATTTTAATTCTGCTAATCACGAAAGCAGCTTTTACTGTTCCTACAATAAGAGGACAAGCTTCATAGATTGATGAAATGAAACACATCTTGTATTCAAAATGTTTGCTATTTACGTTCATGCAAATTGTATTTAAATTAGATTTGCCAAAGAATCATTCCATATATCATCCGGAAAGCATTCCTTGTGCATTTACAATGTTCATCACGTTACAGCATGAGCAATATATATATATAATATCTTCCCGCCACTTCGACAACCTTGACCTTCAGCTTCTTGCCATGAGAATAATGTTACATCATATCTTCAAAGTACAATGTAATCATCTTGTCTATTTGCAGCACTAAGACAGTCAACAGCACTTGATACAATCAGCATGTGTCTTGATACGGAAGGCACATTGCGACAACTCTAACTGAATGTAGTTATTCCACTGTCAGGAAACGCACCTTATGGTGATAAATGTTAGCTATAAAATTGGGAGACTATAACATAAACATGTTTCATGAAGAAATACACTAACAGAATTCACTGCTACTTTATTGTCAGAAAACTGCATTCCATTTATTGTACAGCAGTTTACACAGTGAATGTCACTTTTCTGATGCTCGTTACATCTTTACAAGTAAGTTATTATACAGAACAGCCACTTTCTTTGTTTCTACCCTCTGCAAAGGATAATTGGGCTGAAATCTACAACCAGGGACAGGATAAAGATCTAAATAGGGAAAAGAAATATAAAATACAGTAAAACCTTGGTTTGCGAGCATAATTAGTTCCAGAAACATGCTTGTTATCCAATGCACTTGTATATCAAAGCATTTTTTTTACAGGGTATAAAAGAGAAGAGAGGCACCTCTAAGGCCGCGTACACACGGAGGGACATGTCCACTGAAACTGTCCGACAGACCGTTTCCAGCGGACAAGTCTCCTCCGGATTTTCAGCCGATGGCGTGTACACACCATCGGTTCAAAATCCCCGCCGGCAGACAGCGCGGTGACGTGGCGGTGAGGTTAACGCCGCCACGTCACCGCACCAGGAAGTAAAAAACTTCCACGCATGCGTCGCATCCATTCGATGCTTGTGCGGGCAGATATGTCCGCTGGTTAGTGTACTAACCAGTGGACATATCCGACGGACATGTTGCCGGCGGACAAATTTTAAAGCATGCTTTAAAATTTGTCCGCCGGTCAGACATGTCCGCTAGCCCATACACACGATCGGATTTGTCTGCTGAAACAGTCCGTCGGACCAGTTTCAGCGGACAAATTCGATCGTGTGTACGTGGCCTAAGTGTAGCAATAAGTTGCTAAATGTTGTACCTTCATTAAATGTAACCATATTGCTACACGTAGAGGCTCCTCTCTTCTTTTTTATACTCAGTATATCAAGGCAAAATGTATTAAAAATGTTGCTTGTCTTGCAAAACGCTCTCAAACCAAGGTTTTACTGTAGTTGTTTTCCTTGTTTGTGGTCACATGTGATGTAACCCTGGCTGTGCACCCCAACTTTTGGATAGCTCTGTCTGACACCCATAAACTGGCCTGAAAGTAAGAAATGATCTCACTCATAGAATCACAGAAAACAATAAAATTTGCACAAAGATGTGTATGCACAAAGTTTACAGTGCTTACTCAGCACTCCTCAGGTGAACAAGAGGCCACAGTCCATTAGCCTAAATCCGAAATGGGGACAAAAGTAGGGGTAGGAAGGGTGCAATAAGTCCTGCAGCACCTTAATCTGATCTGGGATAGATTGCCAGTCACAGTAAAAAAGACAAAGAATGGCATTGAAATTAAAGCAGAGTTCCAGTATTTTTTGTGTTTACAAAAAGTGTAGCTGCGGACTTTTAATAAACAGACACTGTCCCACAATCCAGCCATGCGGCTGCCCAAACCCTCAATTATCTTCCCCTCCTCTCACCAGCGATAGCATTACAACTGTGGGCACCCGGCTGTGACATCTTGCAGCTCTATAGCTGGGTGTGCACTGCATCTATGACGTTTCCCAAAAGATTGCAGGGAGGGAGGGGGCGATCCAATCAGAAGTGGGAACGTGTACCTGTCAAAGCTACGTACCCGCCCCCCCCCCCAAAAAAAAATGACATGCAAAATGTGGAATGGGGGGGGATGCTTAAACTGGAACTTCCTCTGCAAGAACACCTTTAATTAATTAAAGCACACTTACATGTATATCTCTTGTTAAATTGCATGGAAGGGTAACACCCCAAGCACCAGATGGTAAATTACCAGGATGAACGAACAGGACATACAGCAGGGATTAAAGTACAACAGCACCAAGCGCTACCTAGAACTGGCGGGCAGCCAGCTGCATTCACGCCCAGCTGTGCTTGACAAAGGGGCAGGGCCCCTGAATTGTGTTGCAGCTTATCGTATCCCAATACAATCACTGGGTCGATCTGACAGCTTGCTGTGGCCAGCCACCTTCGACATCACTGGTCGGATTTGACATTTCTTTTACTTCCTATTGCAGCCATGGACTCTGTCAGACGCTTGCCAGTTTTTTTTTTTTTTCATTTTTTTTCATTTAATTTGAGAATCCTTGCAACATATTTCAAATACAAATTTGAAAATATTGGCACACATACCGCAATCAAAGTTCTATTGGGACAACAATAACTGATCATGATGGAGTAAAGTGCAACACTGAATCCCATCCCCCCCATAGGTGTGACATTTAGAGACACAATGGATGGATGCAGCATATCAGGCTCCAGTCAGGCGCCAAGACCTCTACAGCATGAATGAGGCGTTCAGAGTGGACTGGAAGTGTTTGCTGGCAGCCTGCGACTGAACGGAGATGCAGTAACTATACAGCTGAACGTCTGAGTCCACCAGACAGTCACAGAGCCTGCGGCCCCGGAAGGAAGAGGACGTGAAAATGGATGCGGACACCAGCAGGGACATCGCAGCCTTCATGTGCAGGTAAGTACCACATAATTGGCTAGTATACCATGCATGCTAGCCCATTATGCTTTTACTTTGCAGGGCGGTTACTGCATCTTTAAAGTGGCAGAACTGAGGTGAGGAAAATAAAAGTCGAGGCATTTAGCCATAAGTAGGTGTTCCCAGCTATTGGAAGGTTGGGCCCACAGCAGAGTCCGGCCTTTCTGCAGAAGGGGATTATTCTGGCACCAGAATGAGACCCCAGAGTCAGAGGAAGACTAAGTAGACACTTCAAAGTGTGGCACTAGGTGCTGTTTTTCTGCATTCACTGATGCAAGGCCTGCTTGTTCATTCTGGTGACTTACCATCTGCAGTGTTAACAGTGTGCCTTTGCATGCTGTTTTACAAAAGTAAATGTAAGGCGGCGTACACACGACCGAGCTTCTCGGCAGAATCCAGCGAGAAGCTCGCTGGGAGACATATTCTACCGAGGTTCTCGGTCGTGTGTACACTTCCGACGAGCGTCCTGTCGGGAAGCTCGTCGAGCCAAAAAAGAGAGCACGCTCTCTTTTTCCTCGTTGTTCAATGAGGACTTTGGCTCGACAAGCTTTTTCGACCGCTCATCGGGAACCTCATCGGGCGGAACGATGGGTTTAGCCCGACGAGGTTCTTGGACGTGTGTACGCCGCCTCAGTGTGCTTTGTTCAAATAAAACTGTTCTTGTGGTTTTATGAACTTCAGATCCTTTTTATCTTTTTAGCAATAAATTCTGGCAGAGGTTCTAATCCTATTTGACTGGAATATTTGTTTTTACCTCTAATGGTGTTCCAGTTGGGAAATTTTCCCCTTATATTATTTTACTATTTACTATACTATTAACCACATTTGTAGGCTTAGAGGTTAGCACTTCTAGCCTGAAGCACTGGGGTCCTCATTTTGAATTCCAGTCAAGATCTATCTATTCACAACTACCCAAGTACCACGCAGCAAAAGAAACACCATTATGAGTAGCAGTCGAATGTGTTGACTGCGATCATATATCTGTAACAAGCATGCTATGGCTTCATCAGAAAGACAAAGTTTCTATTCTAAAACCCATTCCACATATATCTGGGACAAATTCAGCGATGCACAAAATCTACGATCTCTGCATAACCCCCTCATTTCTTTCATTAGGAACCCTGCATTTTATCCATCCTGGGTATTTCCCGACACATTTACTGTCTGGTTACTACACTATTCTACTCAGACTCCACATGACGCACCAGATGAGGCACCACCATCATATACCGATAAATGGGCACAGGATTTGGAGCGCACATTTGAGATCCCAGATTGGTCTAATATATGGATAGCCACTAAATCCTCCTCACCTACTGTAATTTCTTGGCCATCGAAACTAACTACAAGGTCCTAGCACATTGGTGCCTTGTTCCAGAGAGCATTGTGAAATATGTCCCATCATATTCGAGGACGTGTTTTTTCAAAGGCTGGTCAGCACAAGGCACCCACGTACACGTGTGATGGCAATGCCTTGTAGCCCAAGAGTTCTGGAAGAACATTTTTGCTATGGCCTCTAAGGTCCTAGAAACCAATATTCATAGTGACCCGGCAACGGCTCTTTTAAACCTTAAGCCAGCTGAGCTTACCCATGCCAGTAACAATTATACAGTTCCATACTTCCTCCTTTCACTCCCCTTTTATTTCCTTTCTACATCTTCACTTATCTGAAACATCCAATTGGGACACTGGGGTTTATTTACTAAAGGCAAATCCACTTTGTACTACAAGTGCACTAAGAGTGCACTTGGAAGTGCAGTCGCTGTAGATCCGAGGGGGGACATGCAAGAAAAATAAAAAACAATAAAAAATAAAAAACAGCATTTTAGCTCGCACATGACTGGATGATCAAATCAGCAGAGCCTACCCTCATTTCAGATCTTCCTCTCAGATTTACAGCGACTGCACTTTTGTAAATAACCCCCATTGTCTCTCTTTTTAAGTCACAATCTGGCAATGGGTTTACTTATTATCTACTTTACCAGTGACTATTAACCACTTCCCGACCGCCGCATGTAGATTTACGTCGGCAGAACGTAAATCAGGGAACTGAATTTATTCACTCTTGAGAAGAGGAGAATAAGGGGGGATATGATCAACATGTACAAATACATAAGAGGTCCATATAGTGAACTTGGTGTTGAGTTATTCACTTTAAGGTCAACACTGAGGACAAGGGGGCACTCTTTACGTCTGGAGGAAAAGAGATTTCACCTCCAAATACGGAAAGGTTTCTTCACAGTAAGAGCTGTGAAAATGTGGAACAGATTGCTTTAAGAGAGGCCTGGATTCTTTCCTAAATGCACATAATATAACTGAGTACTAAGTTTTGTAGGTAAAGTTGATCCGGGGTAAATCCGATTGCCTTTCGGGGGATCAGGAAGGAATTTTTTCCCCTCCGGTAGCAAATTGGATCATCGCTCTGCTGGGGTTTTTTGCCTTCCTCTGGATCAACTGTGGGTATGGAGTTGGGTGTATGGGAGGATGTACTGTGTTTTACTTTGTTTTATTTTTATTTATTTTTATGGTTGAACTGGATGGACTTGTGTCTTTTTTCAACCTGACTAACTATGTAACTATGTAACTATGTAACGTTAAGGCAGATACACATATATATACGTGCCTGCCTTTGCGTGGGTCGGGCTACATGCGGCGGTCGGAAACCCGCGGGGAGCAATCTGGGACGAGGAGCTTAAGAACGGGGAGAGCTGTATGTAAACACGGCTTCCCCGTGCTTCACTGTGGCGGCTGCATCGATCGAGTGATCCCTTTTATAGGGAGACTCGATCGATGACGTCAGACCTACAGCCACACCCCCCTACAGTTGTAAACACACACATGGAACACACAAATCCTACAGCGCCCCCTGTGGTTAACTCCCAAACTGCAACTGTAATTTTCACAATAAACAATGCAATTTAAATGCATTTTTTGCTGTGAAAATGACAATGGTCCCAAAAATGTGTCAAAATTGTCCGCCATAATGTCGCAGTCACGAAAAAAAAACGCTGATCGCGCCATTAGTAGTAAAAAAAATAAAAACGCAATAAAACTATCCCCTATTTTGTAAACGTTATAAATTTTGCGCAAACCAATCGATAAACGCTTATTGCGATTTTTTTTACCAAAAATAGGTAGAAGAATACGTATCGGCCTAAACTGAGGAGTAAAAAAAAAATTCTATATATGTTTTTGGGGGATATTTATTATAGCAAAAAGTAAAAAATATTGCATTTTTTTCAAAATTGTCGCTCTATTTTTGTTTATAGCGCAACAAATAAAAACCGCAGAGGTGATCAAATACCACCAAAAGAAAGCTCTATTTGTGGGGGAAAAAAGGACACCAATTTTGTTTGGGAGCCACGTCGCACGACAGCGCAATTGTCTGTTAAAGCGACGCAGTGCCGAATTGTAAAAACGCCTTTGGGCATTTAGCAGCATATTGTTCCGGGGGTTAAGTGGTTAATTGCTCTTTTACTCTTGTTTTTAATATATAGTCATAGACAATTATATGCATATCCCAATTATGTAAACCCACATTCTACTCATCATGGGCGAGGATGAGATTGTACATACGTTTGTTACCTTGTGTACATGATTTATGATGGTTCTCATATATTTATGTACCTACTTTACTTTCTAAACTCAACACAATTCTTTGACAAGAAAAAAAAAAGATCTATTTGCATGGAGTTTGCATGTTCTTCCTGTTCTCCCTGTTCTCCCTGTGCTTATGTGCATTTCCTTCGGGTACTCCAGTTTTCTACCACAATCCATGCAAGAGCCCCTAGATTGTAAGATCCTTAATCGCATGGACTGATATGAATGTACAGTAAGTAAAGAACTGTAATTTTTGCAATATAAATATCTGAATTAACCACTTCAGACCCGCGCTATTGACATAATACGTCAACAGCGCGGACCTGAGGCGCCAACTAGACGTCTTTGGACGTGATTTTTGTGCATTACCCGCAGCGCGCGACACACGAGCAAACCAAAATCCCCGCCAGCAGGCGGCGCGCTGACGTGTCGGTGACGTGGCGGTGACGTTGACGCCGCCACGTCACCGCACCAGGAAGTAAAACACTTCCGCGCATGCGCCGAATCCATTCGGCGGCGGTGCGAGGCGACATGTCTGCTGGTAAGTGTACTAACCAGCAGACATGTCGGGCAGACAGATTCCCACCCGATAGATTTCAAAGCATGCTTTGAAATCTGTCGGGTGGCCAAATCCGTCACCTCACCCGTACACACGATCAAATCTGTCTGCTGGGACGGTCGGGCCGACCGTTTCCAGCAGACAGATTTGATCGTGTGTACGAGGCCTGACAGTAAATTACCAAACTGAACTGCATTTATCTAGCAGCAGTGTATAAAGACAGTCCTAACTTGCCATACCAATCCCAGTTTTAACATACTGGACAAGTAATTGATGTGGGGAAATAAAAAAAACGTTGGCTAGCAAAGTTATGGCCCTAGAAGGCACAACAGTTTCCAGCAGACAATGGATTAACTGTTTTAACTGTTATACCGCGTAGACACAACCGTTTTTTTATGTCATTAAAAACAATTGTGTGTGGGCTCCAGAGCATTTTTCTCGACATGAAAAATGGGCCTAAAAAATTTAGAACATGCTCAAAATGTTTGCGTCGTTTTTCACGTTTTCGTTTTTCACATCGTGAAAAATTATCATGTGTAGGCTTTAATGATGGGACAAAAACATGCATGCTCAGAAGCAAGTTATGATACGGAGCACTCGTTCTGGTAAAACTAGCGTTTGTAATGGAGATAACACATTTGTCACGCTGTAACAGACTGAAAAGCACAAAGACTGAAAATCGTGAATCGTCTCTCACCAAACTTTTACTAACACGAAATCAGAAAAAGCAGTCCAAAGGGTGGCGCCATCTGAATGGAACTTCCCCTTTATATTGTCGTAGTACGTGTTGTACGTCACCGTGCTTTGTGCCAGCATTTTTTTTCACAATCGTGTGTAGACAAGGCAGGCTTGACAAGAATCACGTTGAGAAAAACTTAGTTTTTTCTAGGACAAGAAAAACGGCCGTGTATGTGGCATTGGTCCCTTACCAGACTCAGGGCACCCTCTTCTGGGTCTCTGGACTGGTGCTCTGATTCAGTTCAAAATTCCAGACATAGGAGTTGATGTAATGTCTCTCTTTCAGTCCTACTTAGACAGTCCCTCTTTTCCCTCCTTGCAAGCAGTGGAGGTGCTTTCTAAATAAATTTGATCTCGCCAGGTATCCAAATCACACCCTCCCAGGAATAAACTTCCTAGTTTGTCAAGCAAGGTTCTGTGACATTAATGCCTTCTCTGAGGTCTCCCTCCCAATTGTAGTCCGGTATGGCAGGGTTCTGTTCAGACAGCAGCTGTAGCTCAGGCTTTTCCCCACACACCTGCTTTCTTGTATCCAGTCCTCTCTTTTCTTTACAGCCTGCAGACCATCCTTCTTCTTTATTTTTGTAATAAAGATGTTTACATTTTAACATTGAATATCTCAGTGCCTATAAATTCCAAGCTCAAATTGTGTTTTCCCCCTTGCAGAAGCTCTGTTTTGTTAAAGTGGAGTTCCGGCCACAATTTCACTTTTTAAATATAAATACCCCTGTAATACACAAGCTTAATGTATTCTAGTAAAGTTAGTCTGTAAACTAAAGTCCGTTTTGTTAGGTTGTTACAGCATTTAGATACTTTATAAAATAGAAATTGACTGGGGCCATCTTAAGTGTGGGCATCATGAAGCCAGACTGTATGACTTCCTGGATTTCAGCCTTGCATATCTCGCACATGCTCAGTGCTGCACAAGCAATGTAATAGGTTTCAGATCAGGTTTCAATAGCAACGGAGTGTCAGAGGAAATTGCCGCCTCTTATCTATGCAAACCTCTCCTCCTTCCAGGAACCAGTAAATATACTAAATAATTTGTTCCTGTGCAGATATATCTACATAACAAGATTATATATATATATATATATATATATATATATATATATATATACACACACAGTATATATATCTTGTTATATATGTAGTGTGTATACATATACTAGACATGTGCACTGTCAATAAATTCATTTTGTTTAGTTCCATTTTGCATTAGCCGTTATTTCGTATTTTGTGGCCGAAACTCAATTCGGATTCGTACGAAATACGAATTTTTGTTAAATTCGTTCACTTTTCATAACAATTACCAACATTTGTTATGATGAATTTAAAAATCTGGACACCTAAAGAGGACTAATAGTATCTGCTGTGCTCATTATGAGGGGTTCCCTGTGCTGTGCTGACTTCCTGGGTTTGTACTTCTGCTGTCCTCATTATGAGTGGTTCCCACCATCCCTGTGCTGTGCTCATTATGAGAGGTTCCCACCATCCCTGTGCTGTGCTGACTTCCTGGGTTTGTACTTCTGCTGTGCTCATTATGAGGGGTTCCCACCATCCCTGTGCTGTGCTCATTATGAGAGGTTCCCACCATCCCTGTGCTGACTTCCTCCTTCCCCCAGCACAGCACATTGCCACCATAACATCACGCACTGCATCGCACCAGTCTACCGCACGGGCCCCGTCACAGCACACCGCATGGGCCCCGGCACAGCACACCGCATGGGCCCCGGCACAGCACACCGCATCGGCACAGTGCACTGCATTGGCCCAGGCACAGCACACCGCATCAGCCCCAGCCCATCGCATTGAATGGCAGGTGGTACTGGTTGGCACTGATTGGCACTTGCGGTTGGCACTGGCTGTTGTCACTGGCTGTTGTCACTGGTTGGCACTGGCAGGTGGCTGCACAGGCAGATGACTGCGTTTGATGGGCACTGTGGCTGCGTTTGACGGGCACAGTGTTTGCGTTGGACGGGCACAGTGTTTGCATTGGACGGGCACAGCGAAGCAGCATTTGGCACAGTGGCTGCATTTGATGGCACGGTGGCTGCATGTGACAGGCACGGTAGATGTGTTTGATGGCACAGTGGCTGCATGTGACAGGCACAGTGGATACAGAACACTCCGCCTCTCTCCGCTCTATCTCCGCCTCTGCCCGCCACCTTGAGCTCCATAGATAGAATTCACACATTCAAGGTGTGCTAGTGGGGTGGGCGGGGCTGTGAAGACGTTTACATCTCTCCGCCTCCGCCCGCCCTACTGCCCACCCCCCTCGAGATGTTTTTCTGCGGCGATACTTCAGCCCAGCCTCCTGGGATTGATGACAAACATCTCCCAGGAGGCATAGCAGCGCTGGATGATGCGGCGAGGCTGCTGCCGCCACGGCGGGATAAATAAACTCACAACAATATCACAGTGAGTTTTTAAAATACAAAAAAAATACATGCCAAATATATGTAAGGGAGCTGTATTGAATTGAATGAGCTAATGTTGAAAAACAGAGTGGAGCTCCGCTTTAAATACATAAAAACCTAATACAAATATTGGAATCTAAAGTCAACAATGGATAAACTTTTTTGAGTAATTCAGTAAAAAAAAAATCCTTGCATATTTGTAAAAAAAAATAACCCTTAAAAACTTGCTTGCTAAAGGGTCTAAATGGTTGTGAATGTTCATTAAGGGGAATTGGATTATAGGGATATTTGAGAAAACTATCAAGGTGCCATATTTTAAGTAATTATATGTTTTTAAAGCACGTATTTTATTAGGTCCTTACCATTCCTTATTTTTAATACAGATAATTATACAATTTGATCTTAAAGAATACTTAAGGGAGACAAATTGTCTCATTAGTGGATGAGGTCACATGACTCATACACACGACCAGTTTTACCATCGGGAAAACTGCCATGAGAGCTTTTGGCCGGGAAAACCTGCCATGTGTATGCGCCATCGCAGTTTTCCCAATAGGAAAACTGCTGGAAACCAGCTCTCTTTTTTCCTGCCGGGATTCCCAGTGGTTCTTAACCCGGCTATGGAACGCTCTACCAACGAACATGCGCATGGAAGCAAACCACCAGGCCTTCAGGAAAAAACTTAAGACCCACCTTTTCTGAAGCACCTGGACGAAATTGGACAAAAAGTGCCTTGAGACGATTCAGTTTGCGCTATACAAGTTACTCACTCACTCTTTTCCTATGGGAACACTGTGGTGGAGCATACACACGGCCAGGATTCCCGACCAAAGCTCTCATGGCAGTTTTCCTGTCAGGAAACCTGGTCGTGTGTAGGGGGAAAAAGTTACTGAGCAGGTTCTCGGTTTTCGCAGCAGACTTTTTAGTGCCGGGAAAACCAATCGTGTGTACTAGGCAACACAGTTCAGATATGATAATTTGATATTGCCTTTCTACTTATGTTTTTCTCTGCTGTTATTTATTGGTTAACCACTGCCTTTCAAAGCTCTGCATTCAGTCAGTGTGAGTGATATGTACCTTTCCTTCCAACCAACCCATCACCTTTAGCCACACCCAAATGTTTGTGAGTTCTGTCTTTACGTTTTGTAGGAACATGAGTATGATTATAATCACCACGTGACTTACCACCACCAGTTCTGCCCTGACTTCCACATGTATAATGACCAGACCTGCCACCCTTCGAGTGAGATGGTCCCTGATATGAAAAAGCTGAAGACACAGATGAATGATCACAAAGTTCACTCTCTGATTTATCCTCCCCTCTCTGTATGAGGGGTATATTTTTTCTAATATTCTGCCATCTATATGCACATCCTGTTTGAAAGGCTATCAAATATTTTGTAAACTTTTTGTCCTTATTTGATATAATCTGCTGGTTAAACCTCTCCAGGTCATCTTTCAGTCTAGCGTTTTCATTTTGGTATACAGCAGACTCCAGATAGTTTACTGGAAATCAGTTGTACTTCTTTGTCTAGATTTAACCTCGCCTTCATAGTGATGCTTAAGAATGCTCATCATGCTTAGAGAGCATGCTGTGAGATTTTGTTCCCATTTGTCCTTCAAATCCTGTGAAGGATTCTGGACTGTCGGGAAGATTTGTACACGTAATCAGAACTAAACAGTTTTAGCTTCCAGATATTGTTGGAAATAGGTAACATGCCAGTAAAATCTGGACTTCTGTTCCAACAGTTGTTACAATTGTGCAAAAGTATCATTCCTAGAGGAGCATGTTGAACTGGCCTTGATACGATCAGCAAAGCCAATTTAACCTGATCCTGTGAATTCAGTCATGTCAGAAAAAGACTGAAGTCTACTTATACCATCAAAATAGATGACCTCACAGACAGTACTACTAAAAGAGAATAAGGGCAAAGACAAGAAAAAGATACATATATACAGTACATATACTTTATTAGGGTGGAAAATACTCAGCATTTGAGGTGCCAATGTGATAGGATGATAACATATTTGTGTTTCTTTTTATATATATATATATATATATATATATATATATATATATATATATAAAAAAAACACAAATATATTATCATCCTATCACATTGGCACCTCAAATGCTGAGTATTTTCCACCCTAATAAAGTATATGTACTGGTTACGATGGAAAGTAAGGGCCTATTGGTCCAAGTGACTCAAATTATAGGGAGCATAAGCCTGATAAAGTTATCAACAAAAATGATTTGTAGGGGATGAGGATTTACACGGTTGTTCCCATAGGTATGTTTAAAGTATATCACATAGATACATATATAAAATATAAAAATATCTTTATTAATACATGCAATATACTGAATATATATTATATATATCATCATATCAAAAACGTGGGGGCAACTATAAGCCCACATATATATATATATAAGAAGGGACACATATACGTGCATCAGAGTATAGAACATGTCACATGGGGGGCGGGGGCCGAGTCTGGCATTCGTGTCTTTGGACGCAAATACTGGACTCGGGAGCACACCCGCAAGGTAACCTCCTGGGAGAATGCTTCTCCCAGGGGGTTATCTGATGCGAGGAGAGCCGTGAGAGCCACCGAGGGACCCCAGAAGAGGACAATCGGGGACACTTTGTGCAACAAAAGGAGCTGCACAGTGGAGGTAAATATGATATGTTTTTATTTAAAAAAATAAAACACAAAGGCTTACAATCACTTTAAGCCTGGACATCATTCAGGGGATGCTCAGAGAGTGTTATAGTGCTGCTGGATCCACATGAAGTGCAAAAAAGTCCGGGGAAGGTGTGGAAGTTTTCCCTTATGTTGTTGGGCATGTCACTGTATGTACTAAAAGAGAAAGAAAGCTGCTCTTGCTGCAGGGGGAGTCTGTTGTGTTTCCAGAACCAGGACCATGTGCCCATGTTGTGCCTGTTGCATGTTTTACTAAGAGAGACCTGCAATACCACACATGCTGCTTTCAAAGATTTTCTGCAGACAAAAAACTGCAAGAGGGCTGGCAAGGGAGGTAGGACACTTTCATTTGCCACTGAGGGACTAATTGGCACAAGAACTGAAGACATCAGTTGTGTGGCCACCATTTTTTTTCTTCTCCACTGAGCGCTCCAACACAAGGTTCTCATTGCCATCAAAACTCCAATTTGTGTAACCATGACTTATTGCATGTAGTCAGGTTTTCTATTAGACATTGTTATGCCCAATTTAGTTTGTGATTTCGTGTATGACTGTTTTGTGCTGTTGTCACTCTTTACCATTCCATCTCTTCCGACAAAATGATTTGTATTTTTGGCCATCCCTAAGATTTATTTAACTCTTTCATACAGCACAGTCCTGCCTGTCAAGAGAAGGGACCTTAACCACTTAAGACCCGGACCAATACGCTGGTAAATGACCCAAGGTGTTTTTGCGATTCGGCACTGCGTCGCTTTAACAGACAATTGCGCGGTCGTGCGACGTGGCTCCCAAACAAAATTTGCGTCCTTTTCTTCCCACAAATAGAGCTTTCTTTTGGTGGTATTTGATCACCTCTGCGATTTTTATTTTTTGCGCTATATACAAAAATAGAGCGACATTTTTGAAAAAAAAACACTATTTTTTACTTTTTGTTAAAAAAAAATCAAATAAACTAAATTTTAGTCAAACATTTAGGCCAAAATTTATTTAGCCACATGTCTTTAGTAAAAAAAAAAATCGCAATAAAAAAAAATAGCTACCTAGCGGGAAAAGCGACACTAATACAGCGATCAGAAAAATGATCGCTTAGTGACGCTGGCAATAGGGAGTGAAAGGGTTAACTAGGGCAGTGATCAGGGGGTTAAAACTTTATTAGAGGGGGTGGGGGGGCTATCCTGAACCTAACACTAACTGTTTTTTACACTGCCTGTCACACGGACACTAAATGCAGTGATTAGATCACTGCATTCAGTGACACTGTGACAGGGGGGTGGGGGGGGGGGGCGATCACAAGGGGTTAATATGCCTATGTGAGTGTGTGTCAGTGTTGTGTTGGTGCACACTTACTTGTGATGTCTTCTCTCATCAGCAGCGCTGGGAAACAGCGCTGCGATGAGAGGTGACATCATTTCCTCCTTCCTGTGTAAACACAGGAGGAGGAACTGACAGGATGGGAGCGCGCTCCCATTGGCTGGGAGCGATCGCGGGGGGGCGGGTAAGCGCCGACATCCGCCCGCTGATCCCGGATCGCTCCCGGAGCCAGGGGGACCCCCGCGCGCCGCGGAGGGGGTCCCGATGGGACCCCCGAACCGCACTTAGGCGGGGACGTAAATTTACGCCCTTGTGCCTGCACGAGCCATTCTGTGGCCGTATATGTGCGTGCGGGGGTCCTTAAGTGGTTAACACACACACACACTTTACCCTATAACTGATCAGTGAATGAAGCAGTAGTACACTGAGCTCTTCACTCTGCTGCTCTGCTCTCACCTCCTATCATCATGCTCCTCACATTGCAGCACACTCAAATGCTCCTTGTGATGCTTCCTGCTCCCGTCTCTGAGCACTGCTGTATAGGAGTCTGAAAAAAAAATTAAAGCACTCATAAACACCTCACAAAGCATGGCAGTAAAAGTGCCATTGAAGCTCCACAGATTACACATGGAAAACTATGCTTAGCATGTAACAGCCCAGCACTGCTTTGGAATAATATATGAATAGAAATTGCTATTTTAGACTTCTTATATCTTTAACCAAACCACCTTTTTTGCTATCTATGTTCCATGAGGGGGATTTCCTTTTAAATAATTTTTATTGACATTTTCAAGAGAACAGGTACTGTAAGTATAAAAACAATGCAACCATTTTATTTAGTTCATTGCAGCGTACAGTACTGGTTACAAAAGATAATATATTATCAATCAGTAGCATAAAACTTGTAAGTAACCCGTTATGAGGTCAGATAGCTGAGCCATAATTTACATGGCTCAGTGACAGGGTGTGACCTACTTGAACATGTTCTTCCGAAAAAAAGAAAAACCTCCCATTAAGAACAAAACCTATGTCTATATATGTCAACATAAGATAAACGTCAACCTATTTGACTCATTAGACCTCCTCAAAACCCCTCACCATTTATCTAGTGATCAGGGCCGTTTGAAGACATTTGGGGGCCCCAGGCCTCACATGTACACGTCGGCATATGAGTGTTCACTTCTTGTCAGTCCGACCGGGGACAGGAACCTGAATCTCCTGTACCGCGCGGTTATGGTACACGGCCGACCGGACTGCAGGAGAACGCAGCGGTGCGGCAAGGGCCCTCCCTGCTGGCCAGTTCGGGGCCCCAGGCAGTCGGGTTCCGACGGGCCTGCTAGTGATGAGGTTCCACCAATGAAGGGGATTTTCATTCACTCCCCGTTCTGTAGAGACTGTGGGCTTTAGTCCTATGCATAAAGTTTAAAATATTTCAGTATCACATAATTCCCCAACTAATTTTTATTACCTCTGTTGTTGCTTTTTTAAATATTTCTGTGTGTTCATTTTTGTATATCTGAATTCAGAGAGGTTTTGTGCTAATTCTAGTGCCATTATAAAAGGGACTAATTGAAGAATAAATTAGCATTATGTTGAGGTATAGTTAGTTTCCAGATGGAAGAATAATTTTGGTTACAAAAATGTTAATGGAAACCTTTAGCACAATCACAGGACTTATTCACACTAGGCTAACCGTATTGCAACATCTCCCCCATCCTGTTTGGTTTTCCTTGACCAAATCATAGGACTGATGGACAGACGATATTATTTCTCCAATGAACCAGCCACTGTACAAGTAGATGTGCAAGCATCATTTGCCTTAGTTCAAGAAGGGGGCACATTTTGGCATCCTCACCTTGTTGCCAGAGAATATAATCTCAGAAATAATCACAAGACTTGCCCAGCTGAAATATAAATACTTTAGCGGGTAAAACAGTTCACATGTATCTGAAATTTATTTAGCTGTTTTCAGAAGTTCCGCTTCGATGCAGACACTGACAGACTCTATGAAAATACCTTATGTTACTTTTTTCTAATTAGTTACTTGCACCAAATGTCAATTGTACTGTAGATGACAGATTCTCTTTATTTATCTAATTTCTATTACACTATTAAGATTTGAACATTACATACATTTATTAGAAAATATGCAAAGACATTATTTTTAGACATGTTAAACACATGTAATTGGTTTATGAAATGTTTTCGCAGCAAGGTATTGACTATACAGCATCATTGCTGAATGGACAGCAAGCACTCAACAGAATTCACAAGATCTCTGCTAATAATTTTTTTCAGTAAGTAATTAGGCTGAAAAAATATGTCTGTAGCGTGAGAGCCTGGTGATCAGGACTTGTATCTGTTAGCACGCACATTTACTCGACTTCTGCCTTGTAAATGATGCATTTCAAAAGAAAGGAAGGGTTGCGTAAGTAATTTTATTTTTCATGATTCAAGCCCTAAAGGTCTTGAACTGTCAGATTTATTGTCCTTCCCATTTTATGACTTTTAGTAGTATTTATTCTTTTATGTTTTCCATCAGTCGTGTTTACGTAGAATCTAGTCTGTCGACTTTCATAGAGTTAAATCATTTCTTTAAGCTTTAGCTCCCATTCAGCATCAATCCCCTAAGACATATCATTAACATGAATCATTTTGGAAAGTGTTTGGTTCGGTATGAACTTCTGGTTGGATCAATCACTCACTGTGATAGAATGAAGTGATGACCTTCACAGCATCTTTGTACCACGACAGAGAATCCAAGGATGGGCATATTTTTTGTGTTCTTGTATCAAATGGTCTACTTCCTTACACTTTTAGATTAATGAACAGAAACCAAAGATGTACAAATTTCTTCATTCCAAGATCAACATACTTCTACTACAGAAAATAGTAATAAATGCAACTTTCCACAGTACCTACATTTTATTCATTTCACTTTATGAATTATGTATATATTTTTTGTTAGTCAGTTGTATATTTAATATCAGTGGTGTTGCTACCACCATAGCACATGCATTGAGACAAAAGGACTGGGGCAATGGAAAGAGCAGAGTTTGCAGTAGATAGCAGTTTAATAAATACTTGCCCTATTTAAACATCCCTTCCCTGGTGTCAAAAATGCCTTGCCCTGGACTTGAGAAGAGTGAACTTTGTATCTCTGTAGACTGATCATCTTCAGTAGTTCAGTGTAGCTCTGGCTGATGTGCAGCATGACAGGAGTGGTGAAACCAATCTCTATTAGGCATCTCAACTAGCGAAGAATTTGAGGCCTGACAATGAGACAATATGAGCTTTAGTAATACACATTTACCACACCAGACCAAAATTTGTCTAAGCCTTTTTGATACTGGCCATTTTTCAATGACCACCTATGTATCTCAGGGAGTCATTTTTACTGACCATCAATGTACGAAGTTGGCAATTTTTTCACAGACCCTTAATATAGAGGTAGCATTCTTTTTACTAACCAACAATATAAAAGGGGGCATTGATCTTTACTAACCACTGACATAAAGGAGGCACATTAAATATTTTACTGTGGTCCGGTATATTCCAGGTATGCTTCTGTGTTGTATTGTTTAGTGCAGAACCAGGGAAAAAACATGTTTCAGATTGTGAAGAGGGGAAGGGTTGAGTGAAAGTCAGCATTAAAGTACTAAAACAAAAGTTTATAAATTCACTAACTGTAAATCAAATTTAGCGTTTTTCACATTGTTTGGTATGCATTGAGAAAGCAATACTTTAGTATAAATATGCAACAGGGTGTTTAACCACTTGCCTACTGTGCACCTACACCCCCTTCCTGCCCAGACGAAATTTAAGCTTCCGGCACTGCGTCGCTTTAACTGACAATTGCGCGGTCGTGCGACGTGGCTCCCAAACAAAATTGGCGTCCTTTTTTTCCCACAAATAGAGCTTTCTTTTGGTGGTATTTGATCACCTCTGCGGTTTTTATTTTTTGCGCTATAAACAAAAATAGAGCGTCAATTTTGAAAAAAATGCAATATTTTTTAATTTTTGCTATAATAAATAACCCCAAAAATATATAAAAAAAAATTAGTT
This sequence comes from Rana kukunoris, assembly GCA_029574335.1. Lineage (NCBI taxonomy): Eukaryota > Metazoa > Chordata > Amphibia > Anura > Ranidae > Rana > Rana kukunoris. The sequence goes on from CM056053.1 coordinate 119,164,562, forward strand.
TTCCTCAGTTTAGGCCGATACGTATTCTTCTACATATTTTTGGTAAAAAAAAAATACAATAAGCGTTTATCGATTGGTTTGCGCAAAATTTATAGTGTTTACAAAATAGGGGATAGTTTATGGCATTTTTTTTTTTTTTTTTTTTACTATTAATGGCGGCGATCTGCGATTTTTTTTATTGGGACTGCGACGTTATGGCGGACACTTCGGACACTTTTGTGACATTTTTGGGACCATTTACATTTATACAGTGAACAATGCTATAAATATGCATTGATTACTGTATAAATGTGACTGGAAGTGAAGGGGTTAACCACTAGGGGGCGGGGAAGGGGTTAAATGTGTGTCCTATTAGTGTTCTAACTGTAGGGGGAGGGGGGGTGACTGGGGGAGGTGACCGATTGTGTCCCTATGTACAAGGGACACAACCGCTCTCCTCTCTCCCTGACAGGGACGTGGAGCTCTGTGTCAGTTACTGGGCAATCGCGTGTGCCCGGCGGCGATCGTTGCCGCCGGGCACTCGCACGGGATCCCCGCAGAGCGGCGGGTGCGCGCGCGCGCCCGCCCGCAGCTTTAAAAAGACATCACGTCATATGACGTGATGTCAGAACAATGGAGTCCTCCGCCCGCCGTCATTTGACGGTGGGCGGTGGACAGGTGGTTAAATGCGAAAGGCATGTAAGTCACAACAGTTGGTAAAGAATTATAATGTATAATCTTATATTTTAAGGTGCCATTATGTTATGGTTTAATTTATCATATTTCACTATAAACATTTTATGGTTACATTATTTTGCAAAATACTGTACATCAAAATTGTAATAACATTCACAGCATATAAATAAATAGAGCTTGTTCTGATGGGATATAATATACAGTATCCAATAGGTCATATACACAGTCTGTATGGAAGGAAAGACGCAGACAGCCAGCCAGCAAGATGTAGGAGCATTGCTAGAACTTGCAGTTCTACCTGAAGATGGCAATTCCTGGATTTTGTCAAGTATGGACTTTGCCAAAGATGGACTCTCGCCTATGCAGGTATACTGGGGCAGCCTCAAGCCTAAGCTATGGACTATGGACGTTAGGGAAATGTCTGCACTTTTTTCCAAGCTGTTGCCCATGATTGTCATCATGTTAAAGGGTTTGTAAAGGATTTTTTTTTATCTTAATAGCTTCCTTTACCTTAATGCAATGCTATTTTCATGTCCTCATTGTTAGGTTTTGCTCTCAAGTTGCTGTAATTCTTCTCTGATCTCCACGCTTCCTGGTTGTCTGTTTCCTGATAACCACAGTCCTGGGAGCTTTCTCTCTGTGGTCACTAATCAAGGAGGTGTGATTACTGTGTGTCTAAGACCCCTCGGCACCAATCAGTTTCATTTTGCAAACCATCACTGCCCTGTATTGGCTCTGTGGCTCTGTACAGCAGGAAAGACAGGAAACAACATTCAAAAATGAAACTAGAGACTACAGGCACATTATATGATTGATTTTTATCTATTTTTAATTGTTTTAAAAAGGAATCAGTTAACTATTATGTCTCTATACCCTGTAAACAGTAATTTCAGCATACATTTTGGACCTTTATCATTGCCTAGTCCAAAGTTACTAAAGAGGTGCAATGTAAGTAACTGGCACATATGTATGAAGACATGAGTATAAAGAGTTACTGTGACACAAGGTATTATAAAAGTTTCACACCCAGCCTATCGTTAAGCATGTGTATGTGTCAGGTAAGATAGTCTCTTGCAGCAAAAGAGATGTTACCAGCACTCCTTCATCCACAATCCATCTCCCATAGCAATGAAAGCAAATCTGTACCAGTGATGCCCTTAGCCTGTACACAGTTATGGAAGAGTTATGTGAAGTGCACGCATGGAGTCCACGCTAGGTACACAGAAGGACCCCATACGATTATGGGGAGTGAGATAGCAGTGATATACTGGACAAGTAGAGAGGGCATAGGCTCTGCTCGTCCTTCCTAAATGCACAGTGACCATGTTGGTGTACTAGACATAAAGAGAGTTTACTAGATTTGTTCATGTTTGTCATCTAGAGTCGTGAGAGTGGCTCATGTAAAGGTACCCCATGTGTACCCCAATGACCCTATACAAAGTGCCTAACAGAGCCCAGAAGACCCCACCCCAAGGTAGGCCTCCTATGTGACCCATACTTGGTTTCCAACATGAAGGCGAACATGGAGAATGTACTACCCACCTACATACGTGTCTTTCCTAAATGTGGCTATGAAAGTGTCCATTGACACAGGATGAGAGAGTTAACTATGCTACAGTTATATGCTTAAATGTACACAGTGCTTAGCACAAAAGTAAGGGTGCAAGGAAAGGGACCCTCTTAGGGTTCCTAGCATAGTCCAGAAGAACCCACTCTGAGGTAGGCCTCTCATGTGACCCTTGCTTGGTGCCCAATGAGGATGGAAACATGGAGGACATGACGCCCACCCTGTCACATCATGACTTAACCTTACATGCTCTCATCCAGTGGCCTGCATGCTGGGAACAAGGACAGAGAGCCTCTTACCTGGCGACAGATAATGGACGCAGTCACTGTTGTCAAATTAGATGCAATCTCCCTGTAACATTGGAATTGAAATCCCCTGAGAATGTCCATCAGTCTTAGGTATTGTGGGAAGCCAGGGGATTGTGGAAAAGAAATTCAAGTATTAGAAGATTACATTAAATGGCCTGCACCCACTGCTGAACAAGGTGGATGAAGAGGGACTTTACTACATCACTTTCTCTTCTTCTCCTGTTATTGTTCGCATTTATTTCCTGCTTAGAAATTCACATTTTTCGTTCTGTGTAGTTTTAGGCTGATTTTACCAACAGAATGCTTCCACACCTTCCTATATTGTTGTATTATAAAATTATTAATGCACATTTGTTACTATGGGAAAAAGTGTGAAGTACTTGCATCGTTACATTATCGTATATAGAGGTCATGTAGGCATCAATAAAATATTGCATTCTAGTAGCATTTCCATTAAAGTAATGTTTTATTTAGCTGTTCCATATAGGATGCATTACAGATTCTGACAATATATTTATGCTTTATGACAGAAAATATGCTGTATTCAGCATTACAGTGCCAAATGTATGTTACTTTCTATATGCAAAGCTGTAAGTACCATCACAATTCTAAGGATTATTGTCTTTATATATTTTCTTTTTCTTTATTCCCATCAGTTTCTGGGCATATAGGGCCAGATTCAGGTACATTGGCACATATTTTGACCAGAGTAGCGCACCTGCTTTACATTAGACCGGCACAATGTAGAGGCGCAATCACCGTATCCTCATAGTATTTGCGCAGAAATTTGTGCCGGTGCAACGTAATTTCCGAGGTATAAGGCGGAGTAATTCAAATTGGGAAGGACGTGGGCGTGTTCCATTGAAATGAGCCGTGACCCCATGCAAATGAAGGGCCGTCCGGATCGCGCATGCGCACATGAAGCAGACCATGGTCAGCACCTCTGTGCGCATGCTCACAACTCGGCACGGCGCAATCAGTGAGATTTGAACTAGGCCCGGGCAACTTAGTGAGCTACGCAGAGAGCTTAAATTAACAGAGACAAACGCCCTTCCTTTGCAAAACTACATCCATTTGTATCCCTTCCTATACAGCAAGGTGCTTTTGTTCTGTTGTTTATTAGTGTTTGTTTGTTTGTTTGTGATGTGTCTTTGAGATATTTGGTGACTGTTTTGGATAGTGTTTTGCAGAGTGATTTTTGTCTTTTCTGTGTTTTCTTTGTTGTGTTTTTTTTTAATTATATTTTTGCTGGGCATTTTTATTTTTTGCTGGTCATTTTTTTTTATTTTTTTTGGTTCTGTTTGTGAATGATTTTGGAATGTGGGGGTGACATTCCTGTGTCACCCTCATTTGTGGTGGAGAAGTGATCCCCAGGTCCGTGTGAATGGTGTATGAATGTACAGTGACATAATTGGACCCGTGGCGTTGCTGCTCACAAGTCCTGCATGGTGGGCTTGTGCTAATCCAATTTGATGAGGATGTGATGTGTCTGTGCTAGGGACCACAGTGGTGTGCATGCATGCATTCTCATTGTGCCATGATTAATGTGTGTGTTTAATGTGCAAAGATGCCTAATGTGAGCTGTCTCCTGGCTGCTCTTCCCTCAGAAGACGGGGTAGCCTCGGTTAGGGGGGGATTGTCTGGTTCGGGGGTCAAGTCATCACGTATGTCAATCTCCAGGCCCTTTCTCACTGCGAAGTTGTGCAGCATGCAACATGCACCGATAATCTGGCATACAAAGTTTGGGGAATACAACAGGGTACCATGGGGGGTTCCGGATAGGAGTCATGAGATGGGGTCCCAGTGCATATGCAGAGTCACCCTAAAGGGATAAGACAGGAGGATGTTAGTAGTGCATGTGCCCCTTGTGATGTGTGCATCATGGGGGGGACAGTCATGCCTGCCACCCATGTCACTCACCAACCAGCCATCTGTCCCCATACATGTTCTGTTCGAAATCTGTGGGGATGGGGCTAGGATTGTATATGTAGCTGTCATGGGTGTCATGGGTGGTGTCATGTGTTGGGCTGTTGATGTCCTCCTGCAGGGTTGTGGTTAATTCCATGATGGCATGAGGAGTGAATCTGAAGATGCGAGACACCTCAGAATCACTCATGCCAAAGATGTCTATGCGTGTGTGATATATCCTCTCCCCTGAAGAGTGAAGAGTGAGGGGCTTGTATCAGATAAGAATATTGTATTAGATTAGATTATTATATCCATCAAGGTTTTAAAGGGCTATTGAAAGATAGTGAGACTGTGTTTGTAATTTGTATGTATGTTATGTATTGATGTATATATGTATGTATATATTTTTTGTAATGTTTATAAAAGCAAATAAAAAGTTCTTTGAAAAAAAAAATCCTCTCCCGTGCCCTCCTCCGTGCCCTCCTCCTTCTTTGCTCATCTAAAGTCAGTAGTATAGCTATGAGCATGGATGCCCCTGGCATGTTGGCATACAGTTTGTTGTCCTGCAAGTGTGACTGCTCAGCTCGTCCCTAACAGTGTTGCTTTAGCTGACATGTAGACGGATTGTCTAATTTTATACCACCTTTTATATGGACTAATTTTAGACAGGACGTGCAGCTGTTGCGCACAGCGCGTAGCCTGCCCTGCACCAACTTACTTGTGTGGATCCCTGTAACTCCCTCATTTGCATATTTGACTATCAAATCAATGGTGCGTCTAGCGCAGTTTTGCGTGCACGGATGCGCCGGTCGAAACAAATTTGATTTAATGCATATATCGTTTTGGGGATGTGGCGCATTGATACGCATGCACAGATTTAGACTTACGCCGCACATCTCCTGTAACTGTAAGTAAGTAATTGTGATAGACTAAATACACATCTAAATTGCTTTTTTTTTTAGACAATGAGGTTGCTATGATGCCGAGAGGACATAGAAAGGATATGGCTACCCTGACAGAAACTGACATATTTTCAATGGCTCTTCTACATAATTTAATGTTGCATTGTAACAAAGTGCATTAAAGGGACAAGCTCAAAATTAACATTTTGCATGTATCCACCCCCACCCCCCCCCCCCCCCATGTACCCTACCATTTAAACACCTGGTTGTTTTTAAAATCTGTGATGTTTTTGCTTTTTTATGTCTGATTTCCACTTCAGTTGGAAATTCTTGCAATGCACTGAATAATGTGAGATCATATGTTTTCCTTAAACTTTACTTTAAATGAATTAAAGTAGAAACTAAAGGCTAATCTTTTTTAATTCCCATGTACTATTTTTAAAGAAACTGAAACATTCTTCTACTGAATTTTTTTGTGGTACTTCTCATCTCAGCCTTTCTAGAAGAATGCATTCTTTAACCACTTAAGGACCGCCTACTGCACATTTACGTCGGCAGAATGGCACGGCTGGGCACATTAACGTATATATACGTTGATTTTAGTACCCAGCCGAAGCTCCAGGACCGGGACCGCGGGATTCGCGAACCCGATCACCGCTGGAGTGCGGCGATCCGTCCCTGGAGCGGAAGAACGGGGAGAGCCGTGTGTACACACGGCTTCCCCGTGCTTCTCTGTGGCCGCAGCATCGATCGCGTCATCCCTGTAATAGGAGGACGCGATCGATGATGTCACACCTACAGCCACACCCCCCTACAGTTGTAAACACACACATTAGGTCACACACCCCCTACAGCGCCACCTGTGGTTAACTCCTAAACTGCAACTGTCATTTCCACAGTAAACAATGCAATTTAAATGCATTTTTTGCTGTGAAAATTACAATTGTCCCAAAAATGTGTCAAACCGATAAACGCTTATTGCGATTTTTTTTACCAAAAATAGGTAGAAGAATACGTATCGGCCTAAACTGAGGAAAAAAAATGTTTTTTTATATATTTTTGGGGGATATTTATTATAGCAAAAGTAAAAAATATAGCATTTTTTTTAAAATTGTCGCTCTATTTTTGTTAATAGCGCAAAAAATAAAAACCGCAGAGGTGATCGAATACCACCAAAAGAAAGCTCTATTTGTGGGGAAAAAAGGACGCCAATTTTGTTTGGGAGCCACGTCGCACGACCGCGCAATTGTCAGTTAAAACGAAGCAGTGCCAAATCGCAAAAAGGGGCAAGGTCCTTTACCTGCATTTTGGTCCGGGTCTTAAGTGGTTAATGTATCTATCCAGAGTGACAATGTTCCACCAGGATTGTAGTTTCTTATCTATATTCTGTCCTAGTCTTTTAAAAGTACTATTTGGTAGTGTTGGGCTAAACACACCCCTGATTTGGCTCGCACCAGAACTCTCGAACATTGAAAAACTTTGGACACGTACTGAAAACTGTATTAAAGTCTATGGGACCAGAACCTAGAAAAATCAAAAGTCCCCATTTTGAAGGCTTATATGCAAGTTGTTGGGCACAAAACTGGTATAAAAAGGGCATGGGACCCAAGAACTGCCCTGTGGGACATGTATTAATACAATACATGTTTTAAAATGTTTTATTGATGCTTAAAGTGAATCAATAAAATTGAAAAAATACTTTAAATATAGTGCCCGGGGGCACCTCTGCCTGTAAAGTGGTACATCTGTATCATGAATAGAACCTGCTACAGAAAAACTGACATATATAAGGAAAAATTACATTTAAATTGATTTTCCCAGCTGCAAACTTCCTTGGAAAAAATAACACATTTCCAGCAATACAAAAGTGTGAAAAAACAGCGTGGGTGCCCCCCCCAAAATGTTGATGGGGACAAGGGGCCTCTTCTCCACAATCCTGGGTGGTGGTTGTGGGGGTCTGTGGGTAGGGGGCTAAAAACACACACACATTCCTTTATTAAAAAAGAAAAAACGGGGGGGCGTGGCTTGCGCGCGAGGAGAATGGACGCTTAGAACCGGAGCTCCCGCTAGCCGGACACACAGCGACGACTTCTCAGCAGCTATACCGCACTATCGATCGCACGATCCGTCGTCTGAGACATAGGAGGACCCCGGGGAACCAATGTCCCGCAAACGGAAGGAGGCACGTTACCTCCAAAAGCTTACGGCCTTCTCGTTTCAGCCCGCTCGGCAGGGCCTAGCAATAGATGGCGCTGACGGAGAGAAGGGACAGATGCCTGTGGCCTACACAGACCTCCCTGGCAGTGATCAGGAAGACACAGCAGGGGGAATGTCATCACCACACCATGAAGGATCCCCTCCGATATCCCCCGGCACTAGGAGCCCTGCAAAGGCGCGGATGCGCCTGAATCCATCACAGCCGCATGGAAACGTGAGTACCATGCTTCACAGCCCTGATGCCATTTCCTCACTGCAGTCCTCCATTGCGGCTTTCCCCACAACAGGGCAGCCAGTTTTGGACTCGACCATGAAAGACATGCTATTGCTACTGCAATCCTCACTGATGTCCAACCTGTCCTCCTTGATGCATAAGTTCTCTACTAGCATGCAGCAGATGGGCAAAAGGGTGTTATATATGGAGGAAAAAATGGAGGAGTGCACAGAAACTGTGAATGATCTTGTGGATGAATGTATGGCTCAGAAGCAAGATAATGAATGGATCAAGGCCAAAATAGCGGACCTCGAGGACAGGTCCAGACGCAATAATATAAAGCTTAGGGGTGTTCCAGAAACTGTCCTCCCCGCAGATCTCCGCACATACGCGGGCACCCTGTTTTCCACTCTATTGCCTGAGCTATCCCCCATTGAGCTAACGGTGGATCGCATCCACAGGATCCCCAAACCGTGCCACCTAGCGGACACAGTCCCGAGAGATGTGCTCCTCCGTATACATTTTTACGAAGCAAAAGAACAGATTCTATCTATAGCCAGAGCATTCCGCACCCTACCTGCTCCCTATGCTGACATCCAAATGTATGCTGATCTCTCCCAACACACCCTCCAGATGAGGAGGCAGTTAAACTCAGTGACCAAGGCCCTTACAAACCACAAGATAATCTACAAATGGCGCCACCCTGCTACCATCCTGGTAACACACAATGGAATCCCGCACACTATCTCCACTGCTGAGGGAGGAGCAAAGCTACTTCTCTCCTGGGGCATCATTCCAGAGCTACCAAAAGCCTATCCTAACGCAACCGAGAAATCCTCTCCATCCCACAGGAGCCCCCGCCGTACAGAGCAACCTACTACCAAGATGCACTGAACCAATCATAGATGACCTCCTGCACATGTTTTACTATGTAAAAGTCCGTACCGGCTAGCAGCCTGTATGCTGCTCTTGTTTTTGTTTACCGCTGTTTCTCCCTGTTCCTTTTTTTTGAGCCAAAACTTTACCCCCCAGTTGCTCAGCAATAAGGCTTTGTCCAATCTGCTGATTTGTATTGATTTCTTTTGATATTACTTTTGGTTTTGATTGTTTTATAGCCCTCAACTGAATTTTGGCCTCGGAGCACTTTCTCACAGGAACCTCATCCATTTCAGCTTAAACAGGAGTCTAAGAGACGTTTACCCATCTTCTGATAACTGTAAGTCTACATTCTTGCACTTTGATCCCTTATCTGGACACTATGTCGTTCTCCATACTGTCGCTAAACGCAAAAGGACTGAATCATCCAGTCAATTGTTCTTCCATGTGGAAGTCAGCATTATCGCTTAACTGCGATATTTTGTGCGTCCAGGAGACCCACCTGCTGCATCAATCGCACCCCCGCTGCCAACACCGTCAATTCCCCCATGTTTTTATGTCTTCCTATACGAAGAAACAGAGGGGAGTGTCGATGCTATCCGGGACACAATCTCTTTTCAATTGCAAGACAGTATACTTGATCCAGAGGGCAGTTTTATTATTTTAATTTGTTTAATTAACAATGTTCAATATACCTTGGTTTCACTGTATGCACCCAATGAGCTTCAAATATAATTTCTTAAATCTGTTATGAAGAAGGTTAAACGTTTCCAAAAAGGTCATCTCCTACTGTGCGGAGACTTTAACCTTGTCCCAGACCAGGTTATGGACTCCACTGCAGTTCCCAAATGACACGCATCCCCTTTGAAAAACGTTATCTCGTCAAATGAATTGTTTGATGTGTGGAGGTGTTGTCACGCGAGCGAAAAGGATTATACCTTCCTTTCCCCACGCCACAACACCTACTCACGGATAGATCTGTTTCTGTCTGATAGGTCACTGCTCCAAAGGATTTCTGCCTCAAAGATCCACCCCACCACCTGGTCGGACCATGCTCCTATTAGTATCACTATTGATACCGGGTCCTCTCCAACAAATTCCTATCTCTGGAAAGTTAACAATTCCCTCATCCGAGACCCAAATACTGCTAATCTAATACAGCAGCGCCTGGTGGAATACTTTTCCCTAAACTCCCATTCAGTGTCTGACCCGGTGGTGGTGTGGGCTGCACACAAGGCGGTAATTAGAGGAGTGTTTATACAGCTAGGTTCCAGGGCAAAAAGAACTAGAGCACGGAAATAGACCAAATAACGGCAGACATTGAGCTCGCTGACTCCCAAAACAAGGCTCAGCCTTCTCCCTCTCTGCTAGAATCTTTTCCCTTCGACATGAGCTGCGATCATTACTTTTAGAATCATTTGAAAAGGCGTGCACAAAAGTTAGGGCCACATTTTACGCAACAGGTAATAGGGCAGGCAAGATGTTGGCTTCGAAAGTACGTGGCCACAGAATCAAATCAAAAATTCCATACATTTACCATCCCCACACCAAAGAGAAACTGATGAAACCCCACGATATTTCGAATGCAGTTAGCGAATACTATGCTGACTTGTATAACTTAAAGAATGACAAATCCACCACCCACCCTTCACTACAAGACATAACGACTTTCCTGGACCGACTTAGCCTTCCTTCACTAACGGACGCCCAATTAGCAGTCCTTAATGCCCCCTTCACAGCCACCAAGCTACAAAACGCAATCAACAATCTACCTAATGCCAAATCGCCAGGACCCGACGGTTTTACAGGGGAATATTATAAAAGGTTCCACCATACCCTAATTTCCACCCTCTGTTAAGTCTTTAACTTAGCAGCGACATCCTCATCCTTCCCCCCTGACATGTTGTCTGCGATCGTAGTAACTCTCCCTAAGCCGGGCAAAGAACCGACCTCGCCTCAAAACTTTCGCCCCATCTCCCTCCTCAATGTGGACACAAAATTATATGCCAAATTGATAGCTAATCGAATAAACGACATCCTCCCCACACTTATCCACACGGACCAATCGGGCTTTACTAAAGGTCGACAAGCATCGGACGCCACAAGGCGAATGATAAATGTCATCCATCTAGCCGGAACTTCTGGGACCCCCTCTGTACTCCTGTCCCTTGACGCTGAAAAAGCGTTTGACAGGGTAGATTGGGGGTTCCTGTCTTCGGTTCTAACTAAATTTGGATTCACAGGCCATATCCATAAGGCAATCATGGCACTATACTCCAACCCCTCGGCCAGGGTGTTCTCTGCCGACTCGTCATCTTCTCCTTTCATTATTACCAATGGGACCAGACAGGGTTGTCCCTTCTCCCCCCTGATCTTTAACCTGTTAATGGAAACACTAGCCCAAAGTATCCGAACAAACCCACTCATATCTGGCATATCGGTGGGAGGTCAAGAACGAAAAATCAGCTTGTTTGCTGATGACGTCATACTAATGCTGTCCGACCCTTCCTCATCACTCCCTGCGGTCCAGGAAACGTTGGCTTGTTTTAGTAAAGTATCTTACTACAAGGTTAATGACACTAAATGCCATGTCTTAAATTTAGGAGTTAACACCCCCACTAGACTTTACCCGTACTCATGGGCAGATCATAGCATTACTTACCTTGGCATCCAACTAACGAAATCCACTGGACATCTATTCCACCACAATTATGTTCCCTTTCTTAGTAAACTCCAAACCGATCTACACAAATTGGCGCTTCAGGAACTATCCTGGACGTGCCGCTTAGCAGCCTTCAAAATGTTTCACCTGCCCCAACTCCTATATCTTTTCAGGACCCTGCCGATCACTATTCCAATCCAATACTTCAAGTCTCTCCAATCTATCTTGTCCTCATACGTATGGCAAGGGAAGAGGGCTAGATGCGCACACTCCACCCTTTTCAAGCACCGTAAGGCAGGAGGTACGGGGTATGTGGACTTTCAGCATTATTACCTGTCCTCGGTCCTTACCCAAACCAGAGACTGGTTCTTACCTGCGCCACAAACACCGTGTGGTAGGTTGGAATCAGCTCTCCTCCCTCATTCCTCTCTGGCCTCGTGGCTGCTCTCTACCACATCCAAAACTAAACTTCCCTCTTTTGTCTCCCCCACTATGTCTGCCACTATCCGAGCATGGAACAAATTTGTTCATACCTGCCGCGGGTACCCCGATAACACTTCTTTGAAAGTACCGATTGAAACTCTGCAATATAATATGGTTTTGACATCCTACAAAGACTGGCGTGCAAGAGGCATATTATGTATCAACGATCTATTTACGAACGGTAAGGCTAAGTCGTTCCCCGATTTGCAAAAATAAATCAACCTACCCAACTCTGTCCTATATCTATATATTAGAACTCGACACCTCCTGACTACCTCTCCCCATTGGGATCGTAGCATACCTTTGTCCGCTTGGTCCTTTCTTAAGAACCCCGCACCCCACCAAAAGGGCATTTCGCTCTTCTATAATGTACTTCAACAGAAGACCACCTTTTCAAAAACGCCCGCCGTACTTAAATGGGAAAAAGATTTAGACAGTCCGTACACCACCCAACAATGGGCCAAAGCCTGTTCAGCTACATTTAAAGTTACCAGCTGCTCCACCCTCTGGGAACTCTTCACCAAAATAACACAGAGATGGTACCTAACCCCTGAGAGACTATCCAAATTCAGCGCCACACGGGATTATAGGTGCTGGAGGAACTGTGGGCACCGGGGGACCTTATTCCATACCTTATGGAGCTGCCCTAGACTATCCCAGTTCTGGATATCAATTTTCCACGTGCTCTCTGACGCTTCTCACTCTGTTATCGCCCCCCAACCTGGACTAGCGCTCCTGTCCATTGACTTGGACCAAGTCCCACCCCAAGCCTGACATACCGTCCTGCACATACTGCTATCCGATAGGCTCAACATCACTAGGAAATGGAAAAATTCCTTGCCCCCCACTGTAGGAGATGTTATTCAGACTACCCACCTCCACTGCACATATGAGAGAGTACTAGCATTCAGGGATAAACACAGAGATGATGCTACCAAAAAATAGCACTTGTGGTCATCCTGGTATGACAAAAATAGCAGGAATCCAATTACTTTACCATGAGTCCTTTGGAACAACTTTAGACTCTTGAGGGAGATCCACCTCGGAGCTCAGGACACAGTCTTGAACCCGACTGGGGGTGTCTGGAGCTAGTGGTGGACCTCTCCCTAAACTCACTTATCAATGGCACCTTAACCCATCCTCTGTTACCACATGGAGGCTACTATTGAAATAAATATCTTGTTGTAGATAAATGACTACAGTTAAAACTTGTTGAACTAATATGGTGTTGTTCCTACTGCCATGAATGTTCTTGCATAACCTTGAATCATTCACCACTAGGATGTTTTGAGTGACGACATTGCTCCGGCGGCATTGTGTTTTATTACATAGTATTGCATTGTACTGCATTGTATTGCTTCTTGTAGCACTGTTACGAGAAAACCTTAATAAAAATCTATTGTTTAAAAAAAAAAAGAAAAAACAATGTCCCTTGATGTAGAGCCCTCCTGCCCCAAAGCAACCCCCCATGTTGAGGGCATGAGGCCTGGTATGGTTCAGAAGGGGGAATCTCGCTTGTCCCCCCCCCCACTTTCCTGGCCTGCATGCTCGGATAAGGGTTTAGTATGGATTTTTGTCCAATCAGGGCTCTGACGTCTGAGCTATCACTGTAAGCCCTTAAGAATTTGTTGCCACTCTCCAGCTCATAAATCATTAGCAATGCACATGATTAATCCTACACTCCCCCCTTCCTTTTTTCCATTTCCTTCCTTGCTTCTTTTTTTCTTTGTACCCCTTGGTTTACCTTTATTAATACAGAACTTGATAAAGTGGCCTAGGTATTTTATCTTAACTTACCATTATGTACCCCCGCTTCTGATGTGTTGGACCCTATTTTATCCAGCTGAGGAGAATGTGAGAAAGTGTTGCTGATGCAAACAGCCTGCCTCTTTGATAAATGTGCCAAAATAAATACTCACCTTGGAGCCCACAACAGAACTTTGAGTGCTTTCTTTCTGGCTGGAGGTGACGGAGTCTGAATGTTCCTCTTTGTTCCTGCCCCTTATGTGTGTTTACCGAACTGTGTTCTCAACTATTATATGCCCCTGTTAACTTCTTTCTTTCTGAACGTTATGTTTTTTTCTATGTCTATTACTGCTGATTTAGGTGTACCAGAATTTGTGCACTTCACTAATTCAGAGACACAATGTGACTATGTTAGTACTCATGGTCTTACTTAACTGTAAAGTCTCAATAAAGTGTTTATGGAAAAAAAAACTGTTGCGCACACACAACTGAAATCCTACTATATAGACAATACAGTGCAGTGCTATACTAACTTTCTACCTCTGTGTTGTCAGGATTTTTCTGAAATCAAATTACAAATAATATGGAATAGTAATAGTGTCACAACTGAAAAAAATCGCAGTCATAGTTGTTTCAAGTGAAAACTAAAGATCTTTGGAGTGTTGATTTCCAAAGACATTCATAAAGGCAATTGCATGAAGGACTCTGAAAGCTAAAGAACAATGTATAGATGGGATATTCAAACGAAAGCCACCAGTTTATTATTGGGGAAACACAGTCTGTTTATCTAGCTGGCGGGAAACAACACCTTTTGCATAGTGTCAGCTTCCTGCATTGTGCAAGTGTTAGGAAATGCTAACAAACTGAAGTGTACAGCACATCAAAAGTCATTAACGAGGTACAACCTTATGGCACCTTTCTACAAATGAACTAGAAATCCAGAGAGAGGTCAACAGAGAGTAAACAAGATTTATTTCACTATATTCAAAAACAAAACTATTTTAGACCTTATGGACGTCATTGGAATCTATAAAATAATAACTATAAAGTGTTTAAATACTTTGCAATGTATTTTTATTTATTTTTTCCACATCAGCTCATGCCTTTCGTTTGAGACCCGCTCATGTTCAAAGCTTCAATCGTCTCTACTAGCGGTTTTTGCATCATCTGTGAGTCATTGCTTTGTTTTTTTTGTTCCCTCCCCCCCTTCAGAGGTTCCTCCATTGTAAAAACCAAGTCAGGGGCAGCCTCTTCCCCCCCCCTCCCTACGCCCCTCCCCCCCACCCTTGTGGCTCCTGGGACTCCCCTATGAATTTTTATCTTCCAAGAATGTAACATTTTAGGCTTGATCCTATTACGTATCTTTCCTATCATTCTCCCCCGGCCTCCTTTGCCCCTCTACAAAGTTCCATGTTTTTTTAAAGAGCCTCCATTGGTGCCATCTGGCCCGATAGTCATTGTTCGTTTCCATGATACAGTCTTTCAGTTCTTCCATCCTATAGGTCTGTTTGACTGCCTCTATCCACTCCCATGTCTGTGGGCTTTCCTTTTCCTGCCATCTTTTTGGTATTAGCTTTTTTGCTGCATTCAATAGGTGCGGGAGTAGAGAACGTTTATACCTCTTCACTCCCACCCCGTTGCAGTGAAACAGGAGAGCCCATGGATCTTTCTTCATCTCTAAGCCTGTGATTTCTTTTACATAAAGCAGTATAGATTCCCAGTACCTTTGAATTATTGGGCATGTCCACCAGAGATGTGCCATGGTGCCTCTCTCTCGGCATCCTCGCCAGCATTCAGCTGACTGGTCCCTTTTGAATTTACTAGTTTAAACGGGAGTGAGATACCAGCCCGAGATACATTTGTAATTCATCTCCGCTGTTTGCGAGTCTATGGTGGAGGAATGGGTCAGGTACATTATCATATTAATCGAGTTATCTCCCTTATCAATCCCTAACTCTTTTTCCCATTTTTCTACATAAGTATTTTATATAACTTAGATATCGTGCCCCTAGTGTTTTCTGTTGTGCAAAGCTTTTCTAAAGGTGTCAGCTCCGACCCCGTCCGTAATGGTTGGGGTAGTTGCATGGTAAAGTGTTTTATCTGTGAATAATGCCACCTGTCTAGATTCCACGTATCCTGTCTTAATTTCAAATCCTCATAGGCCGCCACCTCGCCCCCTTTTATAATGTCCCCTAGATATACTGTGTCTTTTTTGATCCAATTACCACCTATTTTTTTTTCCCGGGTGCAAAATATGGATTTTCCTTGAGATTTATGAGTGGAGAGTTAAATTTACTGTTAGTGAGTGTCAAAACCCTATCCCACATGTTCAATGTGTCAATTCAAATATGTTGTGCTTCAATGTTCTATATTGTGCGGGTATCCATAGAATTTTTCTTAGTTGAGTCGTGGTTTGGGATTTCTCGATTTGTACCCACCTTTTCTCTTTTTTGTCCCTAGCCCATTGTACCGCACGTGAAAGTACTGCCGCCTTGTAGTAACTTTTGATATCGGGGACCGCCAGGCCACCGTCCTGTTTGTCCTGTTTCAGGTTTAAAAGGGAGATTCTATGCTTTCTGTTTTTCCAGACAAAGTTCATTACCATGGAGTTTAACATATTCAAGTATTGGGGGGGGGGGGGGGGGTAGTAGAATTGGTAATAACTGAAATTTGTACAATATTTCAGGGATATAAATCATCTTTAAAATGTTGATACGACCAACCCATGAAATGGGTTTATTTATATATTTTTTTATTTAGTTTTTGATTTCATTTAATAGTGGTATAAAATTGATCTTATAGATCTTCCTATCCGTGTTTGCTAATTTAATCCCTAAGTAGTTTAGTTCTTTCTTCCAGGAAAAGGCGCAGATCTCCTTAACTAGTCTCACTTCATTTTTATTGAGGTTTATATTTAATATATCGGATTTGGTCACATTTATCTTAAAATTAGAAATACCCCCGTATTGTTCTAATGTCTGGAGTAACTTTGGGATAGTTTTTACCGGGTCTGTGATGTAGAACAAGATATCGTCCGCAAAAGCGGATAGCTTATGCTCCTCATCGTCGACCCGGATCCCTTTGATTTCGGGGTCGTTTCTTATCGTGGCCAGTAAAGGTTCGAGGGAAAGGATGAAAAGGAAGGGGGACAGAGGGCACCCCTGTCTAGTCCCATTCTTCAGCACTAGTTCCTGAGAGGGTGCCATTGATCTTACATCTTGCTGTAGGCTGGTAATATAGTGTCTTGGTCCAGTTTATAAACCTGTTCCCTAGACCTATTGCTCCTAAAGTATGTATCATGAGTCCCCAGTCTACCCTGTCAAAGGCTTTCTCAGCATCTACTGACAGGTATAGACTGGGGATCCCGTCTCTCTCGATCTTTTGCATCAGGAGCAGTGCCCTAATGGCATTATCTTTCCCTTCTCTGTTGGAAACAAACCCCATCTGGTCTGGATGTACCAGGCCCTGCATTACTCCTTTCAATCGATCTGCCAATACTTTTGCAAAAAGTTTTGTGTCTATGTTCAAGAGAGATATATGTCTATATCCGGAACAGAGGGATCTATCCTTGCCTTCTTTCAATATGATTGCAACTGTTGCTGCTGAGGCTTCTGGGCTGAGTTCATATTTAGTACCCAGACCATTAAAGTATTTACATAGCCTAGGTACCAATATATCACTAAACCTCTTATAGTACAGAACCGTGAACCCGTCTGGCCCAGGGCTCTTATCAACAGTCATATTTTTTTAGGGCATTTTTGATTTCTACTTCCGTGATAGGTCTATCTAAATTTGTGCTTTCGTCCTCGTCTACTTTTGATAGCCCTGCTCTATCTAGAAAGTCCCTTAACTTTTCCTCCCTCGCTCCATCTTGCCCTGCTGTTTTTTTGATCGTATAGAGTTCTTCATAGTACCTTTTAAAGGTGTCAGCGATGTCAACAGTTGCATATACTAGTTCACCATTCTGTCTCTTGATTTTTTCAATATAGTTCCTATTTTTTTTTTTGTGCCATTTTTGCCAGGTATTTACTCGGTTTATTTCCCCAAATATACCTCTCCCTGGCGATATTATTGAGTTGTATCCTGGCTTCCAGTTCCATTATCTCTTTTAATTCGTTCCTCTTTATTATTAAGTTAAGGTACGTCTCTTTTTGCCCCCTTTCTTTATGGTTGTGCTCTAGGTCTGCTATCTCTCTGACCAACGTATCCTGCCGTC
This sequence comes from Rana kukunoris, assembly GCA_029574335.1. NCBI lineage: Eukaryota > Metazoa > Chordata > Amphibia > Anura > Ranidae > Rana > Rana kukunoris. The sequence goes on from CM056053.1 coordinate 119,182,336, forward strand.
TATTTTTCGCCTTTTTCCTTCTGCTCCCTTCCCATATTAAGATCCCTCTAATATATGCTTTGTGCGATTCCCACAGCGTTGCCATGGAAATTTCATCCGTGTCGTTTATTTCAAAGAATTGTTTTAATTCTTTCTCCACCCTCTCGACTCCGATCTCATCTCGGATCAGGTAATCGTTGAGGCGCCATGTCATCTGCTTAATGTCTATATGAGCTGTTTTAATTTTCATCATGATAGGGGCATGGTCCGATATAGTCATTATCCCTATTCCTGTTTCAGTGACATGATCCAGCAGCCTATGATCTACCAGAGCGTAGTCAATTCTGGAGTACGTTCCATGGGGTGGGGAAAAGAATGTATAATCCCGCTTTCTAGGATGGAAGGCCCGCCAGACATCAACCACCTGGCAGTCTACCATTTTTTGTTTAAGTCTTTGTAGGTATGTATTATTTGTCTCCCTCCTCGGGCAGGTACTATCCTCTTTGGGGTCCAGAACAAAGTTTAAGTCTCCCATCAGTATTATGTGTCCCTCTGCGAATGTTCTTATTTTATCTAAAATCTTATTTAAATACTTTATAGGCTAACTGTTGGGAGCATAGATATTAGCAAGAGTATAAGAATTATTCCCAATTTTTCCTTTCAGGAATAGGTATCTGCCCTCTGGGTCTGTCAGTCTTGCCTTGAGGGCGAAATCTACCCCTCTGGCAAAGCCGATAGCCACACCTCTAGCACGATTTGTTATGGCATCTCCATAGTACCAGGTGGGGTATGTAGGGGAATACAGTTTTAGGTTTGAATTCAGAGTCAGATGTGATTCCTGTATAAGGACCACATCTGCCCTGTATTGTTTGATTTCCTCTAAAATCTGCATTCTTTTTCCCCTAGAGTGCAGGCCTTTTACGTTATAGGATAGGAACTTTACTTCCGCCATTTAACTCTGCCGGACCTAAAGTTTCCTAAGGACAAAAATAAAGTTATTTGGTTCAGGTGGTGTCAAGCGCATTTAGAGCCAACCAGGTGAGGAGTACAAAGACAAGTGTGTCTTACCTACAGTCAAGCATGGTGGTGGGAGTGTCATGGTCTGGGGCTGCATGAGTGCTGCCGTCCCTGGGGAGCTACAGTTCATTGAGGGAACCATGAATGCCAACATGTGACATACTGAGGCAGGGCATGATCCCCTCCCTTCGGAGACTGGGGCAGTATTCCAAAATGTTAACGACCCCAAACACACCTCCAAGACGACCATTGCCTTGCTAAAGAAGCATAGGGTAAAGGTAATGGACTGGCCAAGCATCCTCAAACGAAAGGTGGAGGAGCACAAGGTCTCTAAAATCTACCAACTCTGTGATGTCATCATGGAGGAGTGGAAGAGGACTCCAGTGGCAACCTGTAAAGCTCTGGTGAACTCCATGCCCAAGACGGTTAAGGCAGTGCTGGAAAATAATGGAGGCCACACAAAATATTGACACTCTGGGCCCAACTTGGGCCCCTTTCACACAGATGGACCGTTAAGGTCCGCCTGTCAGTTTTGACGGTGGACCGGAACGGCCACTCCATGCATGCCTATGAAGCGTCGGATGTCAGCGGAGACATGTCCGCTGACATCCGACCCGATCTGCCAAAATCAGACAGATGGCGATACGTCCCCATCCGTCCATGGCAGATCGGATCGGGTGAGATCTGATGAAAATGGAATCAGCGGCGCCTAACAAGCCCCTGCCCGCTCAGTGAGCAGAGAGGGACTTGTCATGCGCCGTCTCAGCGGAGATCTGCAGAGAGATTTCCCGCTGAGCCGGCGGGTGCTGGCAGCCTCCGTAGTGGAGTCCGCCTGATGTGGAGGAGGCCCTACACTTAGGGGTATACTCACTTTTGTTTTCAGCGGTTTAGACATTAATGGTTAGACATAATGTGTTGTGTGTACACTGTTATACAAGGTGCACAATAACTACTTTACATTGTAGCAAAGTGTCATTTCTTCAGTGTGAGGTGTGTACTCACTTTTGTAAGCTACTGTATATGCATTTTTTTACTACTTAAAAATTTGAGACTATTATGATTTAATAATTTAGAAGTGAGATGGAAATGATAATGTGATATCCTTTGAGACTTAATAATTAATACCTCAAAATTGATCCATGGATAAATAACACATCTTTAGCAAATATCACATTATTAAATGAAGAAAGATTAAAGATTAAGATCATAAATAATATTATCCAAACCGTGAAAAGCATACATTCCTACTATTATGAGGATAATACACTGCATCTGTAAAGTATTCACAGCACTTCAGTTTTTCCATATTGTGTCATGGTACAGCTTTATTCCAAAATGAGCTGAATTCATTTTTTTTTACAACATTTAATGACAACATGAAAGAAATCTTTGCAATTAAATAAAAAAAAAAAAAAATCACATTTACATAAGTATTCGCAGCCTTTGCCATGACACTCAAATTTGAGGTCAGGTGCATCCTGTTTCCACTGATCATCCTTCAGATGTTTCTACAACCTTATTGGAGTTCACCAGTGATAAACTCAGTTAATTGGACATGATTTGGAAAGGCACACACCTGTCTATATAAGGCCCCACAGTTAACAGTGCATGTCAGAGCACCAACCAAGCCATGAAGTCCAAGGAATTGTCTGTAGACCTCCAAGACAGGATTGTATAGAGGCACAGATTTGGAGAAGGGTACAGAAACATTTCTGCAGCATTGAAGTTTCCAATGAGCACAGTGGCCTCCATCATCCGTAAATAGAAGAAGTTTGGAACCACCAGGACTCTTTCTAGAGCAGTACGCCAGGCCAAACTCCAGGAGCAGTGATTTCAATGATGCTTAAATAATAAAAAAAAAATTCCTTTAAATATTGTACCTGCTGGGTGTCTATACCTGTGATAACGTCTTTAAATAGCACAATCACCTGCCTGCCAGTAAATTAGGAAGAACTGATCTAGCTAAGCTATACAGTGTATAAATATATGTACAACTCCTGGGATGTATATATATCCTCTACACACTGTAAATTTAACTAAACTGACTAGCCTGCCTGCTCTATCTATCTATCTAGTAATAAAGACACTGGGCCAGATTCAGATACAAAAATGTATCTATCCGGACCGTTCGTTCGTTTATTACAAGTCCGTTTACGGACTTGTAATGATACCCTATGTGATCACGGGCGTTAGCGGATGAGCATCCGCTAACGTCCGTAATGACCCACCTCCGCAAAGATCCGGTTTTTCAGACGGAAGAAAACCCTATTTTCCGTCTGAAGGATCGGATCGGATGAATACGGACACACGGTCCGTATTCATCCGATTCCCCATAGGGGAGAGCGGAGGAGAGACAGGGCGGTCACTGCACAGCGGATCCCCGCTGAGCCGACGGACACACACGGGGCGGATCGAAAAACGGTCCGCTCCGTGTGAAAGGACCCTTATGGGCAAGTGCCTTATTCAGAAAGCACTTGCTCCAAAACTTGCGGCGACATAGTGTAAAGTGTCCGGCGTAAGGGCGCCTAATTCAAATGAGTAATGTGGGGGCCTGATTCATGTAAATGAATCATGACCCCATGCTATTTACGTATTTTCTGAACAGCGCATGCGCCGTCTGTGGACGTATCCCAGTGCGCATGCGTGAAACACGTCGCAACTAGTCAATGTAAACGACGTGTACGTAAATGACGTCCAGACCCATTCCCGAACGATTGCCGTAAACGACGTACAATTCAACCCTTTCCCGATGTCCATACTTAACATTGGCTGCGCCTCCTATAGCAGGGGTAACCTTACGCCAGAATAACGCTTACGCAAATGACGTAAACTACGACGGACGGCCGCAAGTCCGTTCGGGAATCAGCGTAACTCCCTAAGTTACATATTCGACGCGTAAAGCGACGGAAGCGCCACCTAGCGGCCAGCGTAAAACTGCAACTAATATATGACAGTGTAACAGACTTACGCTGCTCGTATATTAGCAGAATTCCGGCCTATCTGCTTTACTGAATACCAAAAAAAGATACGCCGGCTATTCTTAGTATTTACGCGGTGTATCCCTTGATACGCCAACGTAAATACTTTCTGAATCTAGCCCACTGTCTCTCTCTCTCTCTATAGGACTGATCTCTTTAACAACGCCGCAACACACTACACAAGGCCATCTTGCAGGCAGCCTTTTATAGTGTGGGGCGTGTACTAAACCCCCTGAGCCATAATTGGCCACCCTGGCTCTGTCGAATTATGGCTCTCCGTTTTTTGCGCGCTGTGATTGGCCAAGCATGCGGGTCATAGTGCATGCTTGGCCAATCATCAGCACACAATGCCGCAGTGAATTATGGGCCGTGACGCGTCACTCGAATTTGGCGCAAACGACCCGTTTTGTTCGAATTTCGACGAACGTACGAACAGACAATGTTCGAGTCGAACATACGTTCAAATCTAACGCAAAGCTCATCCCTAGTACTCACATAGATTTGAGCAGCATTTTCATTTATATACACACACACTCATCATATTCTGATATTTAGAGTTTCCCCTTTATTCACTTTGGCTAGTGCAGAAGATTTCCGCACTTATCATTTGTATACATTGTTTATGTGAGTCTTGGCCGTACCATGAAAGTCCTCTTCTTGTGAAAATAAAAAAAAGTTAAAAGTTGCTTCAAAACCTCTGCTTTTTCTGATCTGAATTGATAAAATTACATTACATTACTTTCTTCATAAATTTTGTCAGTAGTGTCATTTAATAATTAGGGTTGTACTTTTAGTTATGTTTTTCTTTAACTGACCTAAAGTCTTAGGCCTCGTACACACGATCGGACATATCCGATGAAAACGGTCCGCGGACCATTTCCATCGGATATGTCCGATCGGGAGTTTGATCCGATGGCGTGTACACACCATCGGATCAAATTCCCCGCCGCCTGACGGCGCGGTGACACGGCGGTGACGTTGACGCCGCCACGTCACCGCCACGTCACCGCACCAGGAAGTTAAACACTTCCGCGCATGCGCCGAATCCATTCGGCGGCGGCGCGGCGGCGGTGGGGGACGACATGTCTGCTGGTAAGTGTACTAACCAGCAGACATGTCGGGCGGACAGATTCCCACGGATAGATTTCAAAGCATGCTTTGAAGTCTGTCGGGTGGAGAAATCTGTCCGCTAGCCCATATACACGAGCGGAGATGTCTGCTGAAACGGTCCATCGGACCGTTTTCAGCGGACATATCCCCTCGTGTGTACGAGGCCTTAAACTCATCTGTGCTTGCAGGCCAAAGAGTGAACATCTGGAAGAAGAGCAGGCAAATGAGTACATGGGTGGAGCCTACTCACCCTGCGGGTGTTATCCTTTATGTGGATCATGCTCATCAATGCCTGGGACCAGACGGAGACTGCAGTCATGTGAAGAATCTAACATTAACTGAAAGATGAGTCTTCTCTGTGTGCAGGAATTAAAAAGTACAGAGCTCCTCTGAAAAGTGTCTTGTCCCATGTCAGCATACCTCTGCTATCTCACTCCTAGTAACAGAGTGGCATCCCGCTGCACACAAAGTGTCTACTTTATGCAAGCACCTCATACCTCCTTTTCTTCCCATACCTCACAACCAGGCAGTAGATTTCCGTAACGCAGGTTTGGATCCAGTTGCTATTGGATATTGACTGCTAGGGAGGTAGCCAGACAAAGACCCCTCACTGCTGGAGGACCTGTCACCTTACCAGATACCACACCTAATGACTGGTTGATTGTAGCTTGCTCTTTCACTTGGTTAGCCATAACAACTACACTCCTCTTCCTGTCTAGCTGAGTTAACACTATTGGAACAATGTTACTTCATAGCCCTTAGTGCTATACAGACCCTGGCTCTTTAGAAACGCCAGAACCATTATGCACCCCTTTGAATAACTTCAGGCCAGCCTCAGAATGGTTAATGTAACTTTATTGAACAAGTGTGGCATTATAGTTCAATATGAACAACATCATTCCCCTAACCCTAACTTTAGCGGTGTGGCTGCCCAGGCATACCTCTGTGAGTCAAGAGTCCATTATGGCATTGTCCATGGCTTGGATATCAGAAAAAATCCTGGTGTCTTCAGTGGACTGCAAGGTACAGCCGTCTTAGCACCCCTAGACCACAGACTTCTCTCTTTTTATATCACAGGTGGGTTGGCTAGAGCCAAAAAGCCTGGGAACTTAGCTTGTAACAGTTACCCATTCCTCCAGCCTGGTCCAATTGTTAACTCCCTAGTATTAATGCATTTAAATCTGCCTACAAGTACTGGGGGCCATGTTAGATGGTGATCCTGCCACTGGCCCTCCAGTGACAAGGTCACTGGCAGGCTACCTCACTTTATCCATGGAGCACTTGCTGGAATGAATAATAAAATGTTGCCCTTTTGTTGCTCCCAGGTTGGCAAGTGAAACTCTGCATTATTCCTGGCCAGTGAGAAATCTCAGTGACTCTGACCCTGGCAATAGCTCTGAAATGATTGAAAAATGTCACTGGCACTGTACTGATTTAATAATGTATAGATTTTAGCACTTACAGATATCTTTCTGTTGTAAACTATTTACTATACTAGGCTAAGAAAACATAACAATACTACGCACTCATTGATTGGCGATTGGATGATGGAGAGCTCCCTCAAACCTAATGGATCCAAAACAGAACCTTTTCCATGCAAACCGAAACAAAAACTCAACCACGACGTTCACACCACCCATCATCCTCAGACAAACAATCTCCCCTAGCACTAAAGTCAAAACCCTCGGAATCATCTTTGACTCAGACATGACAATGGACGCACAAATAGGATCAGTAGTCAGCGGATCCCACCACCTTCTTTGTCTGTTGCGTAGACTCATAACCTTCATCCCGGAAGGAGACACAGCAGTAGTAGTGGGAACAATCATCATTTCCCGACTCGACTACGCAAACTCCCTCTACCTAGGACTTCCCAAATACCAAATTTCACATATACAAGTTATCCAGAACACAGCAGCCAGACTGATAACTGTAAAAAAATAAAACTGTGAATCCATCGCCCCCTGAGGACCCTCCACTGGCTAGCCGTGAAGGATCAGGTTACATTTAAGACCCTCTGCCTCACCCACAAATTTACACAAGTTAACGCTCCGCAATATCTCTGCGACAAAATAAAGCACTACATCCCAAGTCGCCCCCTCCAGTTAACTAACTAAGACCGGCTACAAATCAAAAGGCGAACAAAGATTCGCAGTCCAAGGACCCTGGCTATGGAACGCTCTACCCATGGACATCTGCTTGGAAGAAAACCATCTGGCCTTCAGGAAGAAGCTTTAGAACCATCTCTTCTGAAGACACAGGTGGACACTGGCTGCAAAAAGTGCCTTGAGGCGATTTAGTTTGCATTTGTAGCGCTATACAAGTCACTCACTCAGAGTGTTTGCAATGTCTTTAATGCTATAGTTAATAAGAGTGATGTGGTTGTGTAGAATAGCTTCTCCCCTTTAATCACACGTAATTCAAATTACTGTAAAAGTAATTATATTATTTTTGATATTAATTAAGATGATTTTTAGGTTCACTAACCTTTTAGTTCATTTAGGTCATATTTATAGAATTTCCTAGTGCCAACACCAAATCAGATGAGCCATCTCTCAGTACCGTGCGATAAGTTTATTGTGGTCACGTAGATACTTTCTCTTTATTAGCTCTCTGTTCTGAGATTTTCTTGCTACGAGATAAGTATTTCTAATAAGCATAATAGAGCTTTCCTCTCAAGCAAATTTCCATGGCTGGTTTTCAGCAGCCGTTGTGAAGTAATTATTTGGTTTTTCAACGCAGTCATTTATGATGTCAATTAACAATGGAAGCAGACATTTTTCTTTAAAATTAGCTTTGCAAGATTAACAAGACTCGGCATTCATGCAAGTCTAGTTTTACGACAGAATTTTAATCCCTCTCAACAACCGCCATTTCAGTTATTTTGATAATGCAAGAGGGATGAATGAAAACATATAAGTACTGTAAATCAGAACTTTCTTATTGGAATTGTACTAATTAGTTTGGATAGACAAATAACAAAGAAATGTTTCGCCCCATGCTGTGATGCCCTTTATGTGCCCTGAGCTGAAAGCATAAAAAACAAGTGCTGTACTCCAGTAATTCACACTGCATGGATGAAATTTAAAGAATTACTGTACATGTATAGTTACTTGCTTAAGATTCAAACAATGTATAGTATAAACTCTCCTTAACAATCAAAAAACTCATCTCTAAAGTTAGCTATACACACGGTTATACAGTCTGATTGTGTATTCTATTTAAAGCAGAACTACAGCTCTGAAAATATTATTTTAATTAATAAAAAATGTCTGCAATAATTATCTGCTTTCTGGTGCTGTCCACTATGAAGTCCAACACTACTTGTCTTCCAGGTTGAATGTCACCCAGTGTCAATTACCCACTCCTCTTTAACCCAGGCTGTCATGGATCTGGCACCTAGGGTCATGTCACCACAGTGGCTTGGGTTCACAGAAAAAATGCTGTGCAATGTCTCTAAAAAAAAAAACATCCACCCCTGAAGTAAGAGAAACAGGAACTGTAAGGCCGCGTAACACACGATCAATCCATCCGATGAGAATGGTCCGAAGGATGGTCTGACGTGCCTATGAACTGATGGTCTGATGTGCCTACACACCATTGGTTAAAATAACGATCGTGTCAGAACGCGGTGACGTAAAACACCATGACGTGCTGAAAAAAATAAGTTTAATGCTTCCAAGCATGTGTCGACTTGATTCTTTTTAACCAATGCTTTTGCATACTAACGATCGGTTTTGACCTATCGGTTAGGCGTCCATCGGTTACATTTTAAAGCAAGCTCTCTTTTTTTTGACCGAAGGAAAAATCAAATTACTTCATCAATTTAGGCCAATATGTATCCAGCTACATATTTTTGGTAAAAAAAATCCCAATAAGTGTATATTGATTGGTTTGCGCAAAAGTTATCGCATCTACAAACTATGGTATATTTTTATGTCATTTTTTTTCTTTTTATTAGTAATGGCGATCAGAGATTTTTAGCGGGATTGCAACATTGTGGCAGACAAATTGGACACCTAACTGACACTTGTGGCAATTTTTTGGGAACCAGTGACATTATTACAGTGATCAATACTAAAAATATGCAGGGCAGGAAAGGGGTCAACATCAGTGGCGATCAACGGGTTAAGTGTTCTCCTAGCTAATGCTTGCTAACTATGTGGGGGATGGTCTGACTGGATTAAGATCTCCATCTTCTTCCTTGTCAGAACGGCACTTTGCTTCATTGGAATTGCCGTTCTGCCTCTCTGGGGAATAATGGACATCAGGTCTGCCGGACCCGCTGATTGGCATATCCAGTGTCAAATTAGCGTGCGGTCCCGCCCCCGTTAGCTCAGAGATCAATCATAAGGATAGTGAACCTAATGGTTTGGCAAATTATGTGTGAAATTTGGTAATCCTGAACTTAGCAACAAACCCCCACTTAAAATAGTTCTAAAGGCTAAAGGTATTTTACCTAATGCATTCTATTTGAAAAGATATGGGGCTAAAGGATAGTCCAAAAATGTTAAGGTTAAAGACAAAAGAGTACATGCAGCTGCAGAGAGGAGAAAGGTGGGCAAAACAGCACACACAAAGTCACACAAGACAGAGTCAGATAGCAGGCAAGATATCATTTCCAATGAGAAGATTAAGCCAAACCAGTAGAAAGAGTCAATACAATAGCTAAGCCAAGACAGGTGGAGTTCTATCATGTATTAGGTCAGGTTGGGTCAGCAAAAAACAGCAGAGATAAAAGCACCAATTTAAAGACAAAACTGTATTCTATGAGAAGTTCTAGTGTATATCATGGCTAGTCATTAACTGTGCTGGAGCACAGACCAGGGCAAAGGCAGCATGTGTATGTATGTGCATGGCCATGGGTAGTGGAGATAGCTAAAAAGGAGTCACCCGGGCAAGGAGGAAAGAAGGGACAGACAGGCAACAAGAAGACATTCAACCATTAGACTTACCACCAGGGTGACCAAACCAGCAACTAAAGTCTATAAGGCCATTAAAAAAGATGTATCACCCTCCTACATAGTCTGTTAGGTAAATTTAGAATGGAGCTTCTGCTGTAGCCACAGGAGCCAGAATTGTTTTTTTTTTTTTTTTCTGCTCAGGACTCACAATGACTTATATAAATTAGAAAGGGATTCAAATACCCGGCCTGAATATTTAGTAGGGTGTATCCAATCCCTGATGAGGTGTGCTCAGATGGTGGGTGGGCTTCTGTTAAAAAGGCTGGTGTCTAGAGGAGACTCTTTCTCCTCTATGTAGGAATGGATAGGTGAGCTCCAGTGGCTGCTTGCTCTGGAGCACTCCTGGGCTGAATGCTGGACTTCTCATTCAGTGCCTATGGACTGTGTACATTTTGAGACTCTACGAGTAAAGCAACCTCTCTTGAGATGGAGTTTTCTTGGTCTCAGGTGGTCAAATGTGTACTTCCTCAGTCTGCCACAACTTGTGCTAGATTTTTGGTGCATGGTCCTCAACTGTGTACATATAGACTGCCCTGGCTGATTATCATTCCCTTGGAAATAACTGGTGCTACTATCAAGATAAAAGTGTCCTCCATTAGCAGTCTGTTCCATGTTGGGGTATCCTGCATCAATCTGTGACCCCCTTCCAATTTCTACCAACAATAAATTTACAATTTACAAAAGACACCCCTATACTGTTTACTGAGCCAGAATGAATGGATGACAGTTGTGTGCCTCTCTGTACTGCACTGATTAGAGAAAGTACCTGTTCTAAAATCCAGTTGACCCTTTTGGGCATAGTGCTACAGAGAAAAAAACAACCAGCTGGCAAGTGTCTTCTCCCATATATTACCTGATTGTTTGCCAAACGAAATAACATAGATATCACATTATTTTTTGTATGCTTTTTTTTCTTTAGCACTGTTAATGCAGGTTTCATGGTTTCTTTTTAAATCAGAATCAATTTAACAGTAAAATGGCAGCTCTGTGAGATTGATAGAAATACCCCTAAGCGTTCCTTTAATAAAAAGTCAAATGCGCTTATTTGAATACCAATATAATTGCACCTTGCTGTTTTAATGTTATTTTGCAGACTAAACAATCTGATTTTAACAAGCCCTAGTTCCAGCTAAGAAAAGATTTGTTGCTTATAATTACAGTGATGCATGTACAGTGTCAGAAAGATGCATTTTTTATGTTTAATGCCCTGTTTTATTGCACTAATTTAAATTTAATGTCTGTCTGTCTGTAATAATAACACTCAAACAAAAGTAGACTGATATGTTTTCATCATAATATTTATTCAGACAGCTCACTAAGATATGAAGAAACATTAGCAGAGCTTTGAATTTTGAAAAAAAAAAACTGCAAAGGTCTGCGGAGGCAAACAACTGCGTTTTGATGATGTTTCGTGATGACTTGCCTTGCTAGACTACTAGCACAATAGTTCATGACAAAAGAGTAACTATAAATGACTGACCAATTGCACATTCCTTATAGCAGGGTTGCCCAACCTTTTGAAGAGCAAGGGCCACTTAAACAACTTGGTAACCAGTCACAGGCCACAATCAGCGGCGCAGACGGACGACAGGTCACGGCTACTCTATAGGTAGATCCGCCCAGATGGAAGGGGAAAAATGTTTTTCGGATTGGAGGTAGATGGGCGTAAACTGACATCTGAAGAAAAAATGGATAAGACACAATGGGGGTAGGGAAAGTGCTGCTCACCCCTGCAGTGAAAAAAAGAAAAGAGGGAGTTCCCCGTTGGGGTTTTTAGGCAGCAATTTTTTTACCTATTAAAATATTTTTTTCTACATATATATATCCTTGTATGATGCTTCCATCACTCATCCTTACCATGATTATTTGATTGCTGCCTAAAAACCCCATCGGGGAACTCCCTCTTTTTTTTTTTTAAACTGACATCTGTTGCCCTGTAGAAATGGATTGAGGGTCCCATTTGGTCGGGCTAATTATGTGAAAAGGGCCTAAGACTGCTTTTACACTGATGTACTGCGTGTCTATCCTTCCGGCTAGCTGAACTTTGCCATAGACTTCGCCTGTGGCAAAAGCCAGCGCTGTAGAGGAAGCTTCGGCTTATGGGGCTTTCCGGCTCCACAGCCGATTTCTTCCTCCACCACCAGCTTCATATCACAACACTGATACTGCGGTATGGCGTGTCGGCAACCTGCGATCTTTGCATGCCAACCCGCCTTTCCAGAGCAGGAGGTCGCGGGCCATATCAGAGGGCTACTGGTTGGCCACCCCTGCCTTATAGGGTCATTTGACCTTCTTAACCAATTTTTTTAGCAAGCTGCTTCAGCCACAGGCATCTGCTTGCAGCATAATGATATAGACAACTCTTGCACTTGAGTGCATTGTCAGAAGTGAAGCAACCCACTTACCTATATTAAAGTAAAAAATGACCAGGTCTCTCTCTGAATGTTTTTTTTTTTAAATGCTGCTTTATAGAATATTGTGACTTGCTGAATTGACACAATCCACAGGCATTTTAATTTACAAAGCAGATGTAGAATTCAGAGTAGTTTAATCCAGCATAAAAAATAAATCTTCTGAGTTTCTTGTGGTTAGAACAACATTCAGCTTCAAAACTGTGTTAGTAAAATAACATTTTCAAAGTAGCAAGCATGTAAAAAACACAATTAGTGATCTAAAGCATATGATTTTCTATCTGGCTGGAGCTAGTGTAACTAACTAGTATGATGAGGCTGGCAGTGGTGAAATTGCACTAAACCAATTTGTTTCAAAACACAAGGGTACACGTTTGCTGTGAGTGCGCGATTGCTGTGAGTGCATGTGTGCTGCAAGTATCCGTGTATTGTATTGTTGAGTACCTGTGTATTGTTGGATATTAGTGTCAGGAAGCTAGTTGTTAGTTAATTTGGAAAGGGTATAATTCCCATTAAAATAGTAGGTGCAATGCCCGACTGGTGTGGAAATGCCACTTGGTGTACATTTTGCGTTGTGTATGCGTTCCTTGATCATCCGATTGAGGGCGAATAAAGCTGTGCAAAACATAAGCACATTGGGCCAGATTCAGGAAAGAGATAAGACGGCTTATCTCCAGATAAGCCATCTTATCTCTGCGTCTGAGCCCTCCTATCTATGCGACTGATTCATAGAATCAGTTATGCATAGATTTCCATTAGATCCGACTTGCGTAAGTCTCTTATGCCGTCTAATCTTATTTTCATATTTAGGCTGGACGCTAGGTGGCTTTCCCATCTAAAATATGCAAATGAGCTTATACACCGATTCCTGAACGTATGCCCGGCCGGCGCTATTTTTTTTACGTCGTTTGCATTAGCGTAGGTCCGTCGTAATGTTAACCCTGCTGTATGAGGCACAGCCAATGTTAAGTATGGACGGCATGCCGGCGTTTTTTTTTTCACGTCGTTTACAGCGTTTACGTAAAACGTTCGCAAAATAGGGCTTTGCGTAAGTGAACTTCACGTAGTTTACATTGCGTATTGACGTTGTGATTTGGAGCATGCGCACTGGGATCAATTCACGGCTGGCGCATGGCAGTACGTTTGGCGCGAGATTGCGCGTTATTTAAATAATACACTACCCCTACCCGCCCAATTTGACTTAAGACAGGCCATTTACGCTATGCCGCCTCAACTTTACAGGCAAGTGCTTTGAGAATAAAGCACTTGCCTGAAAAAGTTGCGGCGTCGTAGTGTAAATACCAAACGCTAGGCAGGTTTAGAATTAAGCCGCTCCTACCTGAATCTAGCCCATTGTTTCCAAGTGCCAGGGAGGCCAGTCCTGGGCTGGAACATTCCAATAAGTACGCCCCATTGGGTGACATTGGTGAAACCATTCAAAGACCAGCTTTGCTGGAGCAGAGTGACGCCCCTAGCTTCCAGCGGAATAACTCCTCCAGTGAGAGTGGGAGTAAAAACAAGGAAAAAGCAAGACAGAGTCTGGTGGTAGGGCACTCAATTCTTAGAAGAACAGAGAGGGCAATCTGTCACAAAGACCTAAAGCGTCGAACTGTTGTCTACCGGGCGTTTGGGCTCAGCACATCATGGATCTGATGGACATATTACTGGAAGGGCATCATGTACCTAGTAGGAGTCTGGTATGATGAGGTCAGCCTCTCTTGTATCTCCAGCCCAAACCCCTCTGAGTGTGAGACAGATGAAGGTTAAGCCTAGGAGGAACACGAGTGCTTGTAAGTGTTGCTTGTAGAGCGGCCAGAAGAAGGTGAAGACTTGAAGATGCTGATGGACCAACAGGTACAGAGTACAAGTAATGTTTAAGGAACCAGCCGGAGTTAAGGGGAACTCCAATCCACTTGCAGAGTCAGGGCGAACAGCTTGCAGGAACTTCCGGGATGCAGAGGTCAGTGGACTAGCCGGATCGGTTAACAAACGGGCAGCAGGATACCGAATCGTCAGCAGAAACAGGGTCAGAGGATAGCCGGGTTCGGTAACAGACAGGCAGCGAGGTATTCAGAGACCAGCAGGAGCAAAGTCAATGGGAAGCCGGGATCAGGAACCAAGTAATCAGGAAGATATCAGAGTCCAAGAGAAGAGTCAGGGAAATCCAAGTTAGCAACGGAAATCCGGCAGGATACACGGTCGTCAGGAAATCAAGGCACTTGCTGAAGACCAGTCAGATCCGCCTGGTCGTCAGAGTCCCCTTTTAATAGATACCAGGGGGAATTAGAAACACGCCATCCGTTACGCACGCGCATGTGCAGAAGCGCGCTGGAGCGGCTGGTTTATTCTTTGCACGCGCGCATGTGCGCCAAAGGTCTGGATGGTTCGCTGTGGTCTAAGAGTGTGTGCATGTGCACGTGTGTGCCAACAGCGTTTCAATCCTTCTCTTACAGCGGGCCTGGGGAAGACCTGCCTGTCATGGTGTGCATTGGCACCAATGACATAGTAGAGGAAGATGGAGTGTCCTAAAAAATGATTTTATAAACTAAATTGAGGAAAGGGACCTCCAAGGTAGTATTCTCAGAAATACTACCGGTACCTTGAGCCACACCAGAAAGGCAGAGGGAGATTAGGGAAGTTAACCAGTGGGTGAGGAGCTGTTGTAGAAAGGAGGGATTTGGGTCCCTAGAGAACTGGGCCGGCTTCTCAGTCCGTTACCAGCTCTTCAGCAGGTCCGGTCTAAACCACGTGTTTATCAATGCCAGGAGTCTGGCGGACAAGATGGGAGAACTAGAGCTACTGTTGTACGAGGAGGACTTAGATTTTGTAGGAATTTCAGAGACTTGGTTCAACAGCTCTCATGACTAGCTGGCAACCATTCAAGGGTATTTCCTATATCGCACAGACACAGAGGGTACAAAAGAGGGAGGGGGATGCCTGTATATCAAAAATGATGTACAAGTGAATGTGAGAGACAATGTCACTAATGGAGCAAGGAAAGAGATGGAATCCTTATGGATAGAGTTACAAAAATAGGAAACTAAGAAGAAAGTAATACTGGGCATGTGTTATAGCCCCCATAACCAGAGGAAGGAGGGGGAGACAGACCTTCTATTACAATTTGGATTAGCGGCAAGGATGGTAAGTGTCATTATAATGGGGGGTTTTAATTATCCAGATATGGGCGGAAGGAACCGTACATTAATCAAATGCTCTCCATTTCCTAAATGTTTTGCAGGACAATTTCATGAGTCAAATGGTAAATGCACCAAGAAGAAACAAATTGTTACTAAAACTACTAATGACCAACAATACAGACCTTATCATGGATGTGGAAATATGGGGCAATTTATAAAACAGTGATCACAGGTCAATTAGTTTCAGTATAAATCACATAAATAGGAAACATAAAGGGAATACAAAGACACTGCATTTCAAAAGAGCCAACTTCCCTAAACTATGATCCTTGCTAGAAGATAGTAAATGGGATAAAGTCTTAGCAACACAAAAAAATGGGTATGCTTTAAGGGCATATTAAAAAAGGGTTTTAGCTAGTGCATCCCAATGGGAAAAAAAATTAAAGAGCTAATAAATGTCCTGGGTGGCTTAAATCCAACATTAAAATACATTCAAATACATACATTCAACTTCAAAAAATAGAATGTTGAGGGATCATCGTCGGCATTCCAACTTTACAAAGAATGCATTAGGAAATGTAAGGGCGCAATCAGGGCGGCTAAGATAGAACACGAAAGGCACATAGCGGAGGAGAGTAAAAATATAAATAGTAAGAAAGGGAGGTCAGTTCATATTGACCCCATAAAGAATGCTGAAGGGAATCTGGTTACTAAGGATGGAGAGATGCGAAGGTATTGAATTTATTCTTCTTCTCAGTCTTCACAAGGAAAACGTGGGATTCAGTAACCAAAACTGTTTATCCTCATGACACGTCACATAATAGACTTGAAAAACTTAACATTAATAAGTCACCTGGACCACATGGCTTGCACCTAAGGGTACTCAAGGAGCTCAGTCAAGTAATTGCCAGACCATAGTTCCTAATTTTTATGAGCAAACTACTGACTGGGATGGTACCAGCAGATTGGAGAAAAGCCAATGTATCTCCAATATTTAAAAAAGGGCCAAGATACATGCCTGGGAATTACAGACCAGTTAGCCTAACATCAATAGTATGCAAGCTCTTGGAGGAAATGATAAGGGACTATATACCAGATTTTAGTAATGAAAACTGTATCATTAGTAGGGATGAGCCAAACACCCCCCCATTCGGTTCGCACCAGAACATGCGAACAGACCAAACGTTTGTGTGAACTCTAGAACCCCATTAAAATGTATGGGACTCGAACGTTTGAAATCGAAAGTGCTCATTTTAAAGGCTAATATGCAAGTTATTGTCCTAAAAAGTGTTTGGGGACCTGGGTCCTGCCCCTGGGGACATGTATCAATGCAAAAAAAGTTAAAAAAAAAATGTCGGGAGCAGTGACTTTTTATCCTTCTGAAATGACACTTTGTGCAGGGACAGTTTTAAGCACAGTAAACAAGTGCTGCTTTACAGGCATACTTTACATACCCCCTAGGTATGAAATTTAAAGGAATATTCCACTTTTATTGTTTCACTTTAAGCATTATTAAAATCACTGCTCCCAAAAAAATGCAAACTTTTTTTGCATTGATACATGTCCCCTGGGGCAGGACCCAGGTCTCCAAACACTTTTTATGACAATAACTTGCATATAAGCCTTTAAAATTAGCACTTTCGATTTCTCCCATAGACTTTTACAGTGTCTTCTGCGGCTTTTCGAATTTGCCGCGAACACCCCAAATTGTTCGCTGTTCGACGAACAGGCAATGTTCAAGTCGAGTGAGTGAGTTCATGAGTCCGACTTGAACTCGAAGCTCATCCCAAATCATTAGCAGTAATCAGCTTGCATTCATGAAGAATCGTTTGTGCCAAACCAACCTATTAATGTTCTATGAGGAGGTGAGCTGCCATCTAGATAAAGGAAGGGCCGTAAATGTGGTGTATCTGGATTTTGCAAGGGCATTAGGTATAGTTCTCCATAAACGTTTACTGTACAAACTAAGGTCTGTGATTATCTGCTAACGGCTGCTATCCCATAGAGATACATGTATGTCCGACCTGTCAACAGACAAACGGAATGGCAGTGTGAAAGGGGCCTAAAACTACTTTCACGCTAAAACCTTTTTGCGTTTTATTGATGCTTTTTGGCCGCTAGCTGGATGCATTTAACCCCCTCTATTGGCCGAAGAAAGGGTTTAAAGCGCCCGTGTTGCTTTGCAGGTGCTTCAGCAGTGCTGCATATTGATTTCAATGGGCAGGATTTTTGGGAGCAGTGTATACATCGCTCCCAACCTGCCCCAAAGATGCTGTCTGCAGGACTTTTCAGAACATCACCACAAGCGCACCGCACCAGTGTGAAAAGTCACACTGAAATTAATGGGGAGGCGGTTTTCAGGAGTTAGAGGCTATTTCTAGCGCTAAAACGCCTGAAAACCGCTTCAGTGTGAAAGCAGCCTTATAGTTAAGATGGAAAAAACCTTAATATTTTTGTTGCGATAAAAGAGGTTAACTTTATTTTATTGTTACTCTTCCCTTTAGCCTTGGGTCTCTTTTTATAAAGCTTAATTTTCCTTTTACAAGGATTAGGGAAGGGGAGCTGGCTTGGGTGGAATGCAGTTTTTGAAAATGAAATTTCATTGGAAAAAAAATCAGGAGATTCCATAAAAAATCTTACAGTGCAATTGTCACATTTAATGCCATTCTTTTTATTCATAAAATAGGAGTCGTAAGAGTGGGTAACAAAGGCAAATAGATTACTTTTCTGTGTAGTTATGTTCCTCACAATTTTTTTTACCATCATCAATAGAAATATGGTAATCTCTTATAAGCTGCTTTATACATTGCAGAAATATCCTACACCAGGTTAAAGTGACACTAAACTCAATTTTTTTTTATAAAATAAAATAAATGCAATATGTTTGAATATAAGTAGAATGTATCTCTCTCTTCTATGTTTCACCTCTCAAATACAGGTTTCTGTTCTAGGTGACAATGTTTTTTTTTCCATGCCCTCCTTGTGTATGTGAACATATCTACCCTCTCCTTCTTGTCCCCAAGATAGACAACACATCTACATGCAGACACATTAAGCTCTATGAGAATTGTAGTACACATAGTGTGGAGCATGTGGCCAAAAATAACGGCACTGCTCACTCTACACTAGTAGTTGTGGAGGATTAGGAGAATAAAAAAAAAGAAGCCTGAAAACAAGGGTAATAGACTTTTTAAACAAAAAACATATCACAGCTATGGTATCCACTTAAGACCCGGACCAAAATGCTGCCAAATGACCTTGCCCCTTTTTGCGATTCGGCACTGCGTCGCTTTAACTGACAATTGCGCGGCTGTGCGACGTGGCTCCCAAACAAAATTTGCGTCCTTTTCTTTCCACAAATAGAGCTTTCTTTTGGTGGTATTTGATCGCCTCTGCGATTTTTATTTTTTGCGCTATATACAAAAATAGAGTGACATATTTGAAAAAAAATCAATATTTTTTACTTTTTGTTATAAGAAAAATCAAATAAACTAAATTTTAGTCAAACATTTAGGCCAAAATGTATTTAGCCACATGTCTTTAGTAAAAAAAAATCGCAATAAACAAAAAATTAGCTACCTAGCGGGAACAGCGACACTAATACAGCGATCAGAAAAATGATCGCTTAGTGACGCTGGCAATAGGGAGTGAAAGGGTTAACTAGGGCGGTGATCAAGGGGTTAAAACTTTATTTGGGGGGCTAGGCGGCTACCCTGAACCTAACACTAACTGCCTGTCACACTGACACTAACTGCAGTGATCATACATATAATCACTGCATTCAGTGACACTGTGACAGGGGGAGGGGGGGCGATCGGGGGGTTAAATGTTCCTATGTGTCCTGGTGTCAGTGTGCTGTTGTGTACACTTACTATGTGATGTGATCTCTCCTCAGCGGTGGTCGAAAAAACCGCAGAGGGAGCGATCACATCACTTCCTCCTTCCTGTGTTTACACAGGAGGAGGAAATGACACACAGGGGGAGCGTGCGGATTGGCTGAGAGCGATCCGGATCGCTAGGCCAGGTAACCGGACCGCCGCATGTACGGGGGGTCCGATCGGACCCCCAAACTCCCCCAGGGCACCAACGTATATATACGTTAATGTGCCTGTCGGTGCCATTCTGCCGACGTAAATGTACATGCGGCGGTCCTTAAGTGGGTATACTTGATATTTTAGAACAATTGATGCAAAACATTGAATTTAGTGTAATTTTAATACCAGGAAAATTTGAAATTATGAAGTGTAATTGAAAAAACTCCTAGTGTAGCCACTCTGCTCTAAGCAGGTGCGTATATTTAAATTTAGTGGTGCTAAGCTGCAGTCAGCTTAGTTAACTTGATAGTTCAGTTTTTAAGGTCTCTCCTAGGCTCTGGTTATTATTAGCATCATTCTGCTACCGGTATGTGTCACTGGCAATAGTGTGAGAGGCTGCACTTATCAGAGCTAGGAATGTTTACCTGTCTCTGGCCAACCAATGGGAGGTTTATTGCCAATAATGCAGGCTGGGAAAGAGTATAAATATTTAGGGAATGACCTTAAAAGTTCAATTCAATGTGTCAAAAAGGAAGAAATGGGTCACGTGCCGATGACATCACAGTGCTTACAAACAATCCCTGGAATGCCTAAAAACTGCTGCAGGCAGATTGTGTAAAAGTGTTGCTCACAAATTCTAAAAGTGGTGAAGAATGATCCAAATTCATTTAGAACTTGTACTTGAATTTGGCTCATGCTGTGCCACTTTTAGAATGCAGGAGAGACACTTTCACAGTTTTCACCAGTTTTTCTCTCTGTACGCTAAAAGAGAGTTGGTCTTAATTAGCTCCACTTTTGGCACATTCAATGCGACTCAATGTAAAAGTGTCACATTCAGTTTGGCACAATGTAAAAGTGACACATTTTAGAACTACTTGAATTTGGTGTATAAGTCACTGTCAGAAAAAAAAAAGTTGCGGAAATGTTTCATAAATTTGACGCAATACTTTAACAAGAGGAATTAATGCCAAGAAGGTGGCCCAGCAGCTTTATTGAATTTCCCACAAATTTTCCCATTTTCACAAGTCCACAGCATTATTTCCTGTCTGCCATCCACCCACTCCAATATGTTTCACATGGCCCATTTCTTTCTCTTTGATATGTGTCTGTCTGACTAAATATGACTTCAAAACCCTGCTGTACCAAAAAAACGCTTTAAAGGGTGTCCATTTACATATCAGTTTCAGTAGCAACCAGACTGTCACCTTTTAAGCACATTATATTGACTGCCATTACTGTCCTTTACTTATGAAAATGCTAGTTGTCTGTCTCTCATGTTAACCCTCTGGCTTTAGTACCTTTGGGTCACTGACCTACAACAAGCATACAGATCTGAAGTTCTGACATCACACTAATGTTCATTGCTGCATGCTTGTTCCAGGTTGGTGGCACAGAAAGTATTAAGGAAAAAGACAAACAGGAAAATAGTGTTTTCAGAAGGAAATCATTATTGGCATTCTCCATTTTTGTGCCACGACAACCTTTTGTTAGGATACACACTACTGTTTGATTGTCCAGAAAAATACTAATGCTTTAGATCAGTGATTTTTAACCCTCCTCTTATGTTAGGGTCAGAACCGACCCGTTTTCAGGTTTTGAATGTCTATAAGTATCACATAAATTTGTTTATTGCATCAAGATTTTTTTACTTTGTCAGGAACCTCTATTTAAACAATGTAATAGAAAAATAATCCTTTTCACTAAATTATAAAATACTGTGGTGAAAATGAAGACGTTTATGGTATTAGGGTCAATTCTGACCCAGTTATAATATAGGATTTTAGGACACTAATAAGTGCCAAAACTGAAATCATAAACACTCTCTCTGCTTAGTGAGCTGTGAGCTGTGAGCTGTAGTTAGGGAGGGGCCTATCTCTTTGCCTGCTTGTCTGCCTCTCTAAATAAAGTAAAGAAACATAGGACCAATACATTTAATTGTTGCTGACTTTATTTTACCATTTTTTTTATTTGAAAATGAGAGGTATGCTATCAAAAGAAAGATCTAAGGGGTCACACCAAAAATATTAAAACCAATCTTTTCAAGGATAAAGAAGCCTAACAAGGTAACCAAGAGGTAAGAAACACATTGGATGATAAATAATTGTTCAGAGGGTATTTTATGGCTAATTTAAGACACGGGTCAAAACCGACCCGTAAACATCATGGATAGTAACAGAAAGCTAACATAAGAGGAGGGTTAAACTGGGTAGCTGGGGAACATCAGTGGTCTACAAGCATATACCAAGTGACTAGGTGTTACCTCATTATCATGCTATAGTGTGGACAATTTTCTTCTACATCTACCCTTCTGAAGTTAAAGTGATTGTAAAGTCACGTTTAAAAAAATTAAAATAAATAACAAATATGTTACTTTTACCTCCTCTGTGCAGTTAGATTTGCACAGAGCCGCCCAGATCCTCCTCTTCTCATGTTCCTCTTTTCTGCTCCTAGCCCCTCCCTGCTTTGAGTGCCCCTCAGCCAGCATCTTGCTAACCCAGTGCTGATGGAGAGCGACAGGAGAGGGACAAACAAGGATGCTGTGGAGGCACTCAACATCCTCCTTTCAACTGATGATGTCATTGGTTGTTAGGGTACCAGTGGCTAGAAGCTTGTAATGGTGCACAATGAAAACCTGTGGCTCTGTGTAACTAAAAGTTAGGCTTGACCTACCAGCTAGCTTGTATACGTTTGGCCAATTTTTTGGACATTTTGTCAAGGCACCCCTGAAGAAAGCTTAAGGCACCTTGGTTGAGCATGCACCTAGTCAGCAATGGCAGCTCCCATATTCTCTCTTCAGATATTGAATTATCAAATGACCTCCTTTGACCCTACACACGCTAAAACATGAGTTCTCAAATGAATCCATTTACCAGGCTCAGCTGGATTTTCCTAGGCAACCATGTGCATTTCCAGATATTGACTGATGATATCTTATGTAAAAATTGCAATGTGAAAAATTGCTTGGCCCTGACATATTTTAATAAAAGTTCTTGTGTTGATCAGTGTAATCTGCTGTGAATTTGTGTCTTTATGTTAAATATCAGCGAGAGATACAGTCAACAAACAGAAATCGTTTCAAGACATGACGTGCAATTCTCTTTAGAGTTTATTAGTCACTAGCATGCCCAGTGGATTACGCTGGATTTTAGATATCTTGGAGATCATATTGACATTTATTCCTGTTTACAGGCGCTCTGGTAAAATGCTGAAGAGCATAAGCTGACATGATATGACAAATGAAAGAGATGAAATGTTCAACTGCAGGTCTTCATTGAGTATAATATGTCAAGTGAACTCACAATGAAAATTCCCAGGAAGACATCCATCTATAATGCTCTAATTAAAAAGTATAAACACAAACCAAACACAGTGTGAGATCCCGGAGTTTGGCAGGATTTAAAATAAACAGAGAAGAAAGAAAGATAGGAAAATGCAGAATTTGTTTGTAGTTGCGATCATTTTATTTTGTAACAGTGCAAACAAAAGCTGTACGTTATTTTTTTAATAACTTTTATGTAGTTTCATCACTGCCTTCTAGTTTGCCTGATAAACATAAACTCTGAGTAAGTGTTATGATATAGGAACAATCCACACAGGCAGTGTCTGTTTAAAAGAAAACTATCCCCAAGACGCATTTTTATTTTGCTGTACACAAGCATAGTAAATATAACTAAGCTGAGAAATTTAATTAGACAAGATATTTTGTGTTAAATGTGCTGGTTTGTACCCCTCCTCTATAGTACAGTGGTGAATTCCAGTATTAATATACTAGTAATTTTATATGCTACATTTGTCATGTTTATTTCTCCTGTCATTATGTAATTAGTCTCAGGATGTCTCAACACCTGATGCATCTTCCTGCTCATTTCAGGGTATTAAAGTGAAACTAAAGCCCCTTTAAACTAAAAGAATCACAAGGCAGTAGAGTTTTTCGGCAGAAGAAACATGAACAGTTTCTTTTGTCAATAAATAAGATTTTTGTACTTAATGTAAAATCTTTTTTGAAGTCCATTGAGGGTCATAGGAATGTATTAATTCTCAGGCATTTGGGTCACACTGCCATCCTCAGGATGTTTGGACACTAGCAAACAAAATATTTTAAAGCTGCCCTTATATATCTATACTTCAAGTACTAACCCTAATACCTCACCAAGAAGTACATAAGGGCAATCACCCAGAGGGTTGGGACCGGTGTCCCTTAACCACTTAAAAATAATAATCTCCCTGCAAGGCAAGGCAGAGTGGCCTACATACAGAGGTACTAGAGCCAGGTCAGGTAGGAGAGAGTGATACGAAGAAGCTTTGGGAGGGTGGGTCGGGGTTCCACACTGTGCACCCCCAAACCCTGCACTCTGTACACAGTGCACCCCTAAACTCTGTACTCTGTACGTAACACACCTCCATGTACATAGCAAACCCTGTACATGGAGCACCCCTGAACCCTGCACTCTGTACAAAGTGCAAACCCAGATACTACCGGCCCTTTGAGGGCAACCATACTGCAAATGCTGCCCTCAATGAAATTGAATTTGACACCCCTGATCAAAACTTGTCAGGAAACATATTAGTAAGGAATCCAACAGGACCAAATAATAGGGGTGTGCCTCGTATGTAGGGAAAAAAGGCATATGACTAGTACTCTTAATGCATGTTGCATACTTTTGTATGTTATTGTATTTTTGTAATCTGTGTGTATTGTAACCTGGGGGACAGGTAGCAGGTACAAAGCTCCCCAGGATAAGCAGTATTTTAGGCACAGATACCAAGTGCCTAAAATACACTTGGTAAATTAGCCTTGGGAAGAGGACCAAGACCCCAACTGGGTCATGGATCAGAGATCCTTGAATGTGTTTGAGAGGAGTCTGGGAGACCTAAAAATCCTGAACAGGACTTTTCCTGGCTTTCTCTGGGACGCTCTGCTACAGTATATAGTACCTATTACTACATATTACTACATTTATTAATAAGCATATTTTTCTGCATTACGTATTCAAGTCCAATGCCTTCTTTCTGGTATCATAGTGGTGGGTTTAGTAGGATATATTCCCATTTCGGGATTTTAGCACCTGTTTTCTTTCTAAAATTCATGCTTACTACTATGATTAGGTGTGCTAGGCTATTTCTATCCATTTGTTTATTTCTACAGTCTCTTTTGCAGAGGGATGAGCAGCTGAAACTAAGGGCAGACCTTGAGATTTGTTGCTTGTGTAGGAGGCAGACTGTGATTGTCTATGAGGACTCAGAGCTACTGTTGTAGCAAATAAAGAATGGGGCTTCTCCTGCCCATCAGAATATCTCTTGCACAAAGCCAGGTGCACAATCCAAGCTCCAGGAGCATCAGGAATAAAAGTGGCAAGAGCAGGGCAAAGCGACGCCTAACCTCATAGTGTAGATAAATCAATTGTTCCTTAAGGCCCTGTACACACGATCAGACCGGTCTGATGAGACTGGTCCGACGGACCATTTTCATCAGACAACTCTGAACTTGTCTGATGGTCTGATGTGCGTACACACCATCGGACCAAAATCCGATCGGGTCAGAACACGGTGACGTAGAACACAACGACGTGCTGAAAAACAAAATTCAATGCTTACAAGCATGCGTCGACTTGATTCTGAGCATGGTTTTTGGTCCGATGTTTTTGTGTACTAACCATCAAATCTGTCCGACGGACAGGCGTCCATTGGACAGGTTTTAAAGCATGTTTTAAAACTTTGGTCCGACGGACAACGGTCCGATGGGCCGTACACACCATCGAACTGGTCCGATGAAACTGGTCTTAAGACCAGTTTAATCAGACTGGTCTGATCGTGTGTACAAGGCCTAGGAGTACCATCACGGTGCCAGACACAAAGTCAAAGCACCTCATACATCTGAACAGACATGATGTTAATGCAAGACACAAAATTAGATGCTTGTAAAAGATAACCACAGCTAACTCTAGACATTTTATTTAAAAGCTCTTGTCCTTGAAACGGAGGGGTCTATTTTAAGAGGTTTACTTCATTGAAACATGGTTTCACAAAGCTGAATAAACACCAACAAGTGAAGGGTAGTTAATGAAGACAATGTATCTCCAATTGAGACCCAAGTAGGGAGCTCAACTGTCTGTCCATGAAATCCTTAAATGGTAAGTTATTCTTAAGGCCGCGTACACACACGATCAGACCGGTTTCATCGGACCAATTCAATGGTGTGTACGGCCTATCGGACCGTTGTCCGTCGGACCAAAGTTTTAAAACTTGCTTTAAAGTCTGTCCGTCGGACAGATTCGATGGTTAGTACGCAAAAGCATCGGACCAAAAACCCGCGCATGCTCAGAATCAAGTCGACGCATGCTTGAAAGAATTGAACTTTGTTTTTTCAGCACATCGTTGTGTTCTAAGTCACCGCGTTCTGGTCTGATCCGATTTTTGGTCCGATGGTGTGTACACACACCAGACCACTTCAGCCTGGTCCGATGAAAGCGGTCCATCGGACTTACACAGGACCCCTCCCCCACCTGGTCCCACTGAGCCAGACCGTGGCAATCTCCTGTTCTAAGCCCCGGTATATCCACGCCAGGAGTCCAGGGCTTAGAAATCCCCTGAGCTGAATGCCCACAATGTACCTCGTCAACATAATCAGCAGCCCATCCTGTCAGCTATGGAGAACACCTGTGGATGCCAAGGTGGTTTCTAAGCCCCGGACTCCTGGTGCAGAAATACCGGGGGTTAGGACCGAAGATTACCACGGTCCAGGTCAGCGGGACTGGGGGGGGGGGGGGGCTAGAGGGTCCTTTGTATTTTCACCATATAAAGGTAAGAACATCATCAACTCTTTAATTAGTATGTTTGTTAAAGTGCTTAGCCCAAAACAAACAATATTCTTCTGGCAGCAGATGGGAAGTCTATAAAGCCCAGTGCCCAAAAGTCACATTACAAGCTAAACCTGCAATTTTTTCAGTCCAACAGGATCCCGGATATGGCCCCTAAAGCTGTGGCTGAAGATACAGAAAATAATTTTGGTACTGTGTAGAGGCTAGATCAAGCAGCGGATTTTGAAGACTTGGTTGAAGTCACTGAAGTATCTTGGTTTATAAAAAATTTGACACTATAACAAATACATAGTTTTACTCAGAAGAGCTGA
Organism: Rana kukunoris; assembly: GCA_029574335.1. Taxonomy (NCBI): domain Eukaryota; kingdom Metazoa; phylum Chordata; class Amphibia; order Anura; family Ranidae; genus Rana; species Rana kukunoris. The sequence goes on from CM056053.1 coordinate 119,209,095, forward strand.
AAAAAAGCTGTCTAGAAAATAGACACTAGCAAATAACCAAGAGATGAAAAATGAGATGGAGTTATATGGGGGCTCTTTTTAAAAAATACACACAATTATGCTGCATATGCATATTCCGCGTACACACAATTGTGCTGCATATTCATAGTGCCAGTAATGTATTGTGCTTCCGGCTAACATTTGAAACAGCAGCTACTACACTAGAAATGTGTTTTTAACATTTAAAAAAAAAAATCTGTTCTATTTTACAGTGAAAGTATGCCCCGCTATCTGGATGTCCTGCTTGTGTGAAGATACACATTTCTAGTATTTTGAAACAGCTCTACAATTGTTTAATGATATTTTTTCTTCTAATAGAAAATGGAGTGATTCTTTTTACCACTTTTGCATTGCATTTTAGTACTGGCTACAGATGATGGGTCCTGTCATCAGATTTAAAGATAACCACTGGAAAAAAAAGAGGATGCTGTTGTTGACCCCTCCTTTATAAAATGTTGATTTATCTGGATGTAATGTTGATTCATTGGTTTCAGTACATTCGGTACTTTCTTTTTGTTGACCTGGAAGAAGTAGGTACACCAAAAATCTAATTTCACTTTGACTTTTCTGGTTGTATACTTGCTCATGGTCAGTAACGCAAAAATATTAAAGCCAGATGCAGCAGCCGCTAATATTTTCAGAACAGGTATTTTCTAAGTAAGCATTCTCACTATTACTACTCTTATGCCACATACACACGATCATTTTTCGGGTTGTAAAAAACAATGGGCCAGATTCACATACAATTAGATTCGCGTAGAGTATCTGAAATACACTACGCCGCCGTATTTTACCTGGCTCTAAGTGGAATCCCGGTAGATTTTGTCCAGTAAACTACGGCGGCGTAGTGTATTTCTCCCGGCGCAAGCCATCTACGCGAGTAGGGGGCGTGAAGCATTTAAAATAGGCGTGTTCCCGCGGCGATCGAACTGCGCATGCTCCGTTCAGAAATTCCCCGCCGTGCATTGCGCGAAATCACGTCGTTACGTCATTTTTTTTGAGTAGCGTCGTTTACGGACATTCCTATTCCAGAACGAGTTACGTTAAAAAAAAAAAAAAAAATTTAAATTCGACGCGGGAACGACGGCCATACTTAACATGGGCTACGCACCGTTAGACCAGCAAAAAGCTGGTCTAACAGTACGTAGAAAAAAACAGACGAAAGCGATTGCGAAGATCGCTCGTATCTTCGTGGATCGCCGTAAAAACTCATTTGCATATCCCGACGCTGAAAACGACGCAGACTCCTCCCAGCGGCCGCAAAAATATTGCAGCGTAGATCCAAAGGCTTACGAAGACGTAAGCCTCTCGGATCGAAGCCCGAAGCCGCCGTATCATGGTTTGAGGATTCAAACTAGTGATACGGCGCGCAAAATGTTTTTTTTTAAATGTAACCTTTTTGTAAAAAACAATGTTTTTTTAAAAATGTAATATAAAACGATTATGTGTGGGCTTCAGAGCATTTTTTGTGTTCTGAAAAAATACCAATTTTTTTTTCGTACATGCTCTATATTTTCACGACGTTTTAACTACATGCTGACCGCGCGCCGTCATTTTACGGCGGCAGGCTGGCTCTCCTGGGCGAGAGCCCGTAGCTCTACGTCGGCTCCTTAAGCGGCCACTTGGGGCACGCTCGCCCCCGAGTCCCGTGCGCGGGCCCAGAGTCCCGTGCGCGTACTCGCGATTGCTCGGTACAGAGCGAGGACCGGGAGCTGTGTGTGTAAACACACAGCTCCCGGTCCTGTCAGGGGAGAAATGCTGATCTTCTGTTCATACAATGTATGAACAGAAGATCAGTGATTTCCCCTAGTGAGTCCCCCCCATACAGTTAGAACACACCCAGGAACATACTTAACCCCTTCCCCGCCCCTTAGTGTTAACCCCTTCACTGCCAGTGGCATTTTTATAGTAATCCAATGCATGTTTATAGCACTGATCGCTATAAAAATGCCAATGGTCCCAAAAATGTGTCAAAAGTGACCGAAGTGTCCGCCATAATATCGCAGTACTGAAAAAAATTGCTGATCGCCGCCATTACTAGTAAAAAAAAAAAAAATTAATAAAATTGCCATAAAACTACCCCCTATTTTGTAAACGCTATAACTTTTGCGCAAACCAATCAATAGCCACTTATTGCGATTTTTTTAATGAAAAATATGTAGAAGAATACGTTTTGGCCTAAACTGAGGAAAAAAATTTTTTTTATTTTTTCAAAATAGTCGCTCTATTTTTGTTTATAGCGCAAAAAATAAAAACCGCAGAGGTGATCAAATATCACCAAAAGAAAGCTCTATTTGTGGGGAAAAAAGGACGCCAATTTTGTTTTTGGGAGCGAAGTCGCTCGACTACGCACGACTAACACAAAATCAGCTAAAGCAGCCCAAAGGGTGGCGTCATTCGAATGGAACTTCCCCTTTATAGTGCCGTCGTACATGTTGTACGTCACCGCACTTTGCTTGAGCATTTTTTTTCACGATCGTGTGTAGGCAAGGTCGTTTTAATGATGAAGTTGGAAAAAACTTTGCCTTTTCTAGAGCCTGAAAAACGTTGTTTTTTACAACCCGAAAAATTATTGTGTGTACGCGGCATTAGGGCATCTGCATATGACATGCAGTATGTTTTTAGTGTGTCAAAGCACATCAGGCTGCATTAGCCCATTCATTTTCCATGGATCCTCTGCATATGACCAGAAAACAAAAAACCTACCTGGCTTATTTTCTGACACCACACAGCACAGAAGCCCAAAGTAATTACTATTACCAAAACATTCTAGACAAGTAGTAATGGTTCGGTGTCCTACTTCTATGCTAAGTCGGCTTCTTTTTTTTTTTTTTTTTACTTTTTTTTTTTATCCATGCTTAATATATACATGTATCCATCAGTAAAAAATACAGACAATTTATTTACAGGTTATATAAATCATTATTAAGACGACTAGAAGCTGTACCCATTTGGGGTTAATTTCGCGTGCAGTGTTGCGTGGATGTTGTATTTGTTGTGTATCTCCCCCCTCCCCATTATCCCACCTCCCATCTCCTTACCCCCCACCTGGTAATGGGTAATTTGAATATTAGATAGCTGCCTCCTTGCCTGGTGTTTAATATTTGTCGCAGCTGAGAGCAGACATATAGGGGCCTGCTCATGGGCGTGCCCCCACGTGCCTAGGCTCCAGCGTCAGGGGTATCTACTCTATAATCCCATCTGTTAACTGCCATAGTCTCCATATTTTTACAAACTTGTCATACTTCCCTTGGGTGATGTAATGTACCTTTTCGTTTGAAATTGTTTGTTTCATAACTGCTAGCCAGTTCTCTATAGTTGGGGGCGCCTGGGCTTGCCATTTTTGTGCAATTATTTTGCGAGCTTGAAATAGGCATCTCAAGATAGGTTCTATGGTTCCTTGCGGTACCTTGTTATCATCCATACATCCCAAAAGGCAAATCCTGGCTGTTGGTTCAAGGGCAGACCTAAATTTCTCATTTATCTGTGTTATAATACCCACCCAGAAGCTGTATAATTTTGGGCACTTCCAGACCATATGAAAAAGATCTCCTTTATTGTTACATCTTGGGCACTCATTATTGGGTCTCCAACCCATTTTAAACATTTTATGGGGGGTGTAATAGGCCCTATATAGTAAGAATAGATGAGACAGTCTTTGGGCCGGGGCGATAGACGCCCAGGCTCCTTGGCGGAGGATCCTATCCCACTGGTCTGGGGAAATTGTGCCCAGTTCACTCTCCCAGGCCACTTTGCTCTTCCGCGGCCCTTCTCTGTTTAATGCCCTCACTCCCAAGCTACTATATGTTGCAGAAATTAAGCCCTTGACTTGTGTTGCCTCAATTACAGAGGACAGAACAAGCATCTGTGTCCACTCTACTGTTTTAGCAGCAAATTGTACTTGTATAGCGTGGCGAACCTGGAGATATTTAAAGAAAGATTTATTTGAAATTTTGAATTCACTTACTAAGTCTTGAAATTACTTCATAGCATTGCCCTTAAATATATGCTTTAGGCGGCGTATGCCTTTGTTTGCCCAGTCCCTCGAAACTTCTATGCTTAGCATCTCCTGGAGGTTGTTGTTGTTCCAGAGGGGAGAGAATTCTGACGGGTCCTCATACCCCAGGATTACTTTTATTGTATGCCATATTTTGGTGATTAATTTTATGGTTACATGGTTGTGGCAGAAGTAATCTGCTTCTAGGGCTTCAGCTAATAAATTATGTGGGTTATTTGTCAGTAGAAGTCGGTTATTAATAGCACTTCTTTCTGCGGTTCCGAATCCGGCCAGATGTTGCAGTTGTGCTGCCAGAAAATATAGTTTTGGATGGGGAACCGCAATTCCCCCCTCTTTTACCGGCAATTGTAGAGTTTGTAGGCTTATCCTAGGTTGCCCTCCCTTCCAAATTAGATCTCTAAATAAGGAGTTTATCTTTTTAAACCACTTATGTCCTATCCATATTGGCGAGTTGTGTAACAAATATAATAATTGTGGCTGCCAAATAATTTTAATTAAGTTACAGCGTCCTGCAACGGACAGGGGCAATCTTTTCCATATGTCGCATTTACTTTTCCACTTTAACAATAGTGGATCTAAGTTTAAAGTGGCTTCTTAAATTCCTCCAAAAAATCTTGATTCTACAAAATGCTATGGAAAGAATTTCTCCACAAGCATATTGGCCAGATGTTCAGTTGATGAACAAGCAGATTAATGGTGTATCCTTCTTGGTATAACAAATAACACTTCTCAGTGCCACCTGTATAGTAATATAATAACTGAGCCTCCTCCAGTTGGCAACATAGAAACATGGAAAAAGTGACAGCAGAAAAAAAGACTAAGTGGTCCATCAAGTCTTTGTAGTTTTGTTTTTGTTGTTTTTTTTTTTTTTTTTACTTTTTTTGTCTTAGTATAGATCTATGTTTGTCCCAAGCACGTTTGAAACCACTTACTGTTGACACAACCACCTTGGTGCAAAACATTGGAAAATGGTAATATAGTTAAAAATTGTAATCAGATTAGTTTGACATGAGCTGTCCTCAGTAAAGCCATGCTGCTTTCGGTCCAGCAAGTTGTGTGTTTTTAACCACTTAAGACCCGGACCATTATGCAGGTAAAGGATCTGGCCCCTTTTTGCGATTCGGCACTGCGTCGCTTTAACTGAAAATGGTCGTGCGATCCTTTCTTGTGATAAAGAAAAAGAAAATGGTCGTGCGATGTGGCTCCCAAACAAAATTGACATTCTTTTTTTCCCACAAATAGAGCTTTCTTTTGGTGGTATTTGATCACCTCTTCGGTTTTTATTTTTTGCGCTATAAACAAAAATAAAGCGTACATTTTGAAGAAAATGCAATATTTTTTAATTTTTGCTCTAATAAATATCCCCCAAAAATATATATAAAAAAAGAATTTTTTCCTCCGTTTAGGCCGATACGTATTCTTTACTTATTTTTGGTAAAAAAACAAACAAACACAATAAGCGTTTATTGATTGGTTTGCGCAAAATTTATAGTGTTTACAAAATAGGGGTTAAGTTTATGGCATTTTTATTAATATTTTTTTTTTACTAGTAATGGCGACGATCAGCATTTTTTTTTCGTGACTGCAACATTATACATTGAAAACTTTTGTCACATTTTTGAGACCATTGTCATATTCACAGCGAAAAGTGCTATAAAAATGCACTGATTACTGTGAAAATGACAATGGCAGTGAAGGGGTTAACCAGTAGAGGGCGCTAAGGGGTTAAGTGTGCCCTAAGGGAGTGATTCTTACGGTAGGGGGGCGTGGCTGGACATGTGATGTCACTGATCCTCATTCCCTATAACAGGGAACAGACGATCAGTGACACTGTCACAGAGAAGAACGGGAAAAGTGTGTTTACACTCACCTTTCCCCGTTCTTCAGCTCCTGTGACCCGATTGCGGGACATCGGTGGTGATCGGGTCCACGGGTCCCGTGAGTGCGGTCACAGAGCTTCAGACCGGGTCGCGAGCGCGCCACCGGTGGTGCGCACTCGACCCACGGCTGGGCACTTAAAGGGCAACGTACCTGTACATGCTCGTGCACAGCCGTGCCATTCTACCAACGTATATCGGTGTTAGGCGGTCCTTAAGTGGTTAAGTGATCAATGATCCTTCTTTTCGGGAGTGATTTCAGTAACTTGACTACAACCGATGTTAAACTCACTGGCCTGTAATTGTCAGCTTCTAAAAACAAGTGAAAAACAGTGGAAAATACTGCGCAGGTCTAATGAAAATAAAAATTGGATTGGTGGCAAAACCAAACGATTTTACATAAGAATAAACGTGAATGCTGCTGCAGCACAAATGTCAGATGAACAAAATATAAGCAGTAAATAGGGTGTGCTGCGCTGCTAAAATTAATACATCAATAGTGAAAGTGATAACAAAATGTGCATTGAGTGCAAAAAAATTGTATATAAAAAACCAACACCAAGTGTTCCAATGTATAACAAAATCATATAGGAAAACAAACTGAATTGACAAAGTTCGTAAAATGTTGGTAATCAGCTCCAGGGAAAAATCAAAGTTCAGTGAGTTCAGAGAAATATCCCAAGTAGGAGATTGAGATACTGCAGGACAGAAGAGAACCTCCACCTCCACCTCTTATAGTAAATCTGCTTACCAGATAGATAATAATCGTGAGCATCAACAGCACAGCAGGCTGGATTGCCTTAACGGGTATTAAAGTGGAATCCTGTGTGTGTCTCCAAGCTTGGTCTCAATGCGGCTGGATCCCAGAAAAACAATCACTCCCAGAGTGTAGCCAAGGGAAGAGAAAGGAAGCCAACATAGAGTAGTAACGTTTTAAAAGTTTAATAAAAGAAATTCGATTGCACTTACAAAAAACAAATCCTTTGGAAGCATATAAATAGTAAGCCGGCCGGCTCTCACAATCCGCCCGTCCTTCCGGATGGTCGTGAGGATAAAAACAATGGTGTCGTCAGCACGCCGTTCCTCCCAGGAGGAACGGCGTGCTGACGACACCATTGTTTTTATCCTCACGACCATCCGGAAGGACGGGCGGATTGTGAGAGCCGGCCGGCTTACTATTTATATGCTTCCAAAGGATTTGTTTTTTGTAAGTGCAATCGAATTTCTTTTATTAAACTTTTAAAACGTTACTACTCTATGTTGGCTTCCTTTCTCTTCCCTTGGCTACACTCTGGGAGTGATTGTTTTTCTGGGATCCAGCCGCATTGAGACCAAGCTTGGAGACACACACAGGATTCCACTTTAATACCCGTTAAGGCAATCCAGCCTGCTGTGCTGTTGATGCTCACGATTATTATCTATCTGGTAAGCAGATTTACTATAAGAGGTGGAGGTGGAGGTTCTCTTCTGTCCTGCAGTATCTCAATCTCCTACTTGGGATATTTCTCTGAACTCACTGAACTTTGATTTTTCCCTGGAGCTGATTACCAACATTTTACGAACTTTGTCAATTCAGTTTGTTTTCCTATATGATTTTGTTATACATTGGAACACTTGGTGTTGGTTTTTTATATACAATTTTTTTGCACTCAATGCACATTTTGTTATCACTTTCACTATTGATGTATTAATTTTAGCAGCGCAGCACACCCTATTTACTAATTGTCAGCTTCTACCTTGCTGCCCTTTATGTGGACAGGTACAAAATAGCTGTCCCTGAGTTATGGGGAACATCTCCTGTTCAAAGAGATTGGTTAGAAAGATCCATTAATGGTCCAACAATACCTCAAAGTTCTCTTAGAACTTTGGGATAAATACCATCAGGACCAATTGCTTTATTAAGCTTAGCCTTTAACCAAGCCAGTTACTCTGCTACCTATTTCTCCATAAAACAATTATTTATGAGAATACTGAACTAAAGTACAGTACCTGTAGTCCAGCGATCACCAGCTCTGACACATCGCATAGCCGCTTTACCAGTCCAGGGATTAGAAATCCCATTGGCTTAATCTCCTAAACGTACATTGTAAAGGTACATATAGGAGCCGTTCTAATTGGTCGGCTCTGCCACATGGGCGGCGCCCAACCAATCAGAACCCACGTAGCCCGTCCTTTTCAGGAGTGATTTCAGTAACTTGACTACAACCGATGTTAAACTCACTGGCCTGTAATTGTCAGCTTCTACCTTGCTGCCCTTTATGTGGACAGGTACAAAATAGCTGTCCCTGAGTTATGGGGAACATCTCCTGTTCAAAGAGATTGGTTAGAAAGATCCATTAATGGCCCAACAATACCTCAAAGTTCTCTTAGAACTTTGGGATAAATACCATCAGGACCAATTGCTTTATTAAGCTTAGCCTTTAACCAAGCCAGTTACTCTGCTACCTATGTCTCCATAAATCCTAAAAATGAACAGTCATTACTAGAACCAATAGTACAATTTATTTATGAGAATACTGAACTAAAGTACAGTACCTGTAGTCCAGCGATCACCAGCTCTGACACATCGCATAGCCGCTTTACCAGTCCAGGGATTAGAAATCCCATTGGCTTAATCTCCTAAACGTACATTGTAAAGGTACATATAGGAGCCGTTCTAATTGGTCGGCTCTGCCACATGGGCAGCGCCCAACCAATCAGAACCCACGTAGCCCGTCCTGTCAACACTGGAGAAGAGGAGAGAAAGCCGCAGGGAATTATAATCCTTGCGCCAGTAAAGCTGCTATCGGATGTATCAGAGTGGGTGATCATGGCACTCTAGGTCACCGGGATCTGGTGCGATGGGGAGAGGGTCCAGTGTAAATTCATCTTACCGATTTTCTGTAAAGGTGAACTTACACTTTAAATGGTTTACTTTTTCCATGTCTCCCTGAAAATAAGTGTTGTGCCCAATTTTCATTTTAGTGAGCCCATCATATTTTTTCCTTCTATCGCTGATGTACCTAAAAAATGGTTTTATCTGCTATTTTAATATATTTAGCAATTATGTCTTTATGTGCTTTGAAAGCACTGTCAGTCTGTTTGGCCTCCTCTTGTATAATAATACACTAACTATAGAGTGCATCACTTAAAGTGGTTGTAAAGGCCCGGGACTCCCCTCCTAATTGACTGAGACAGCAATGCGTTGTCATGTTGCGTGTCAATGTTGGAATAGACACAGGGATCTGTAGTTCGGCTTGGGTACCCCATAGCAAGCTGCCTTGTGGATGGGGCGGTGAAGGGACGTAGTGGAAGAGGGTGAAGGGTTTAATTAGTACTCATGAGCCTCTGTGGCCCCTGGTGTATGATCAAGTTTCAGCTTTTCTGCAACTGGATGCACCTTTACAAATAATATTAGTCTTGATTACATCTTACCCTGAAGGAGAATAACAAAAGGTCATTCCAGAACCTACTGGGCCAAACCCATCAGAGAATTGATAGTTGTTAAATATTTATATCTCAAGCCAAATCCATACTGAGTACAGAGATCAACAGTACCTTGCAGGTAATATGAAAAGATTTATTTTCCAGTAATACAAAGTACACTAAGAACAGATGCTATAGAGTCAATATTCTGTATGTTTATTGTTCAGACACTACATTATCGATTATTAATGGGTAATTGGAGGAGGAGGAAGAGACCAGTCAATCACTGGGACCAAGACATCCAAACCAGATACTCTTTCCATTTTCCCACCGTGGTGACTGTCCAGAGATTACATGGGTAACAACTACAGCCAGTCTCCTTGTGAGACAGGTGCAACCCCCCCGTGAACAGCAAGCATCTTGCATTGGATCGACTTGTATTGTGCTGTTAATAACTTACAGAGTTCTTCTTTTACTCTGTTTTCTAAGATACCTCTATTCTGTATTGCAGGGGTGTCCAGCCTTTTGAAGAGCGAGGGCCACTTAAGCGACTTGGTGACCGGTTGTGGGCCACAATTAGCGGAGTGGGTGGATGGCATGTCTATGTCTGCTCTGCATATGCAGAGCAGATACAGACACAGCCCACTATACTTTTTTGCAGATCGTATTTGAGGTAGGACACAAGTTGGTTTATGTCTGCCACTACTTAGAGGTGAATGGAGGGTCCAATTGGTCAGGCTGTCGAACTGACCATGTGAAAGTGGCCTAAAGTTGATTTCACACTGATGCGCTTCGGTTTACCCACACTATTGGTTTAACGCAGTGTACCTTTGGCTTTCATGCACTTTGCAATAGACGTCTATTATATTCTGCAGGTTTGGTGCAATTTCAGAAAGCTCACAAAACTTGCAGGTAATAACAGAAGTCTATAGCTCAGTACAGATAACCCACAGGTAAACCACTCTGCACCCGCAGATCAGTTTAAAAGCAGCCCAGTAACCACTGCAGGAAAGATCTGCCCATATATACACTGTGCTTTTAGTAATAAACTGACCTTTAATAACAGTATTCTATTCCATCCCAGAGCAGGAGGTGGCAGGGCCACATCAGAGGGCCCCGGGCCACTGGTTAGGCACCCCTTTTGTATTGTGTTGCCAGCTAGTTGTCTTTGTGGGAACTACCCCTAGGTGGACCAGTACTGTAACAGTTGCACTGCCTATTATACATTGTCTTATGCTTGACATCCCTTTACCATTTTATTGGCATTATTACTTTTTTCTTTCATAAATACAATAAACTTCACGTTGCACATTGTTGTTTGATCAGTTTTCTGATAGTTTTACATAAAAACCCTTATAAGTATATATGATAATTTGCATATTCTTCTGAATAAATGCATGCAAATTTTTCAAGTTTGTGGCCAATTAAACAATTAAAAAAAAAATCAAGGCTTCAGGCTGGGTTCACACTAATGCACCTTCCCTCCCATCCAATTCACATAACATGAGATTGTGACCGACTCTCTATGGAGCTGGTTCACATATTGGCAGAGCGGCTCCGGTTCGAATTGCACAGGAGTCCTGTGCATATTTTGGTCTGTTTCAGGTCCGAATTCAGCCAAAAATGCTGGCAGAAATCAGACCTGAGCCGGTGAATGGAGAAACACGGGACCCCCTGCTGTGAGCCGCTCCATGCTCTAGTGTGAACCCAGCCTTAAAGTGGATGTAAACTTGATTTTTTTGTTTTTGATGTCACAATGTACAGTATAAGATTTCCTAACATCTGTGCCCAGTCTTGCCACACAGTTAATCCAGCTCTGAGCAATCCTATTTTATTGTTCAGTGAAATAAAATGGACTTACAGAGAAAAACCTTAGTCCGTTTCACCCCCTTGCTGTGAGCGACAGGTTATTTACATATCTCATGCACTAACATGGAGACAGGCATTATTTTTTAATTCCCACCCCCACTCCTTTTCTGAAGTCATGTGGTTACTTTTCTGGATTTTGACTGGATGTTAGTGATCATAGCAGAATTTAGTGTAAGGAATACATAGGAAAAAATGCATGTTGACAAGGGGAGTGTAGAGGTAGGCGGGGAGTCTACTGACATCACGACTCCACCCACAGAGCTCCAGACAACAGAACCACCCACAGAATCTGCAGTTTTTCAGTTCTTATAACAGACAGAGGGGAAACATTCGACAGATAAGGATACATGCAGGAGGCATGTATATCCTTATAGATCAGCACTATGGCAGTAGTTTAGAAAGGATGAGAGTGGGTTTACATCCACTTTAAGGTTAACCCGCTGAAAATGACCAGGTGTTGACATTTCTTAAACTTTTTTGGAGCCAACCACTTAAAGGTTGCAGGTATCCACACTGATTGAGTCAATATAATTTAACTTGATTTCCAGTTGGAGAGAGTTAGGCCATCCCCAGCTGGCAGTTTAAAACATGCATGTGTTTTCAGTTTGAAGACACATCCTGTCTCTGTGATAATAGAGTTGACATTACAATTATCCGCATACTACAAATTTTTGTTTCTTTAAGAGTTGTTTGGTGGTTCAGCCAAGTACATAAATAAAGGAGGGAAGCAAGATTAATGTACGGAAATGTTAAAAATGAAAAGACATGGAAATAATAAAATGTTTATCTAAAACCTGATCATACTAATAAAGGAATTCATTGTTTTCAAAAGAGCGGAAACCAGGTACTTTTGTAAGGTTTATTGGAGAGGTGTTGATGGATAAATGTGAAAAAAAAAATGCTTTAAAATTCTTTATAAAGTCACATAAGGTTTGAAGTAACATACGGTCAACCTTTAAATCTTTTGTTACTTGTGCCAAGGAATGCAGTGTGTCAGAGCGTAAATACAGATTATGGTTCTTCTGCAGCAACATTCCTGTTGGATTGGTTTAAATAGATTTTTACAATAAAAGTATGAAAAATTGTTTAGCATAATAGTATTCATTTTAACTATAAATTTTCACAAATATTGTCTTGACGTCCTAAAGTACCACGACCCTCTATGCAATGCAGCTGATATCTAATGGCACATGCATAGTAAAATCTTCTTTACCTTTCCTCCAAAAAACATTTTCATCACAGTCATTCCACGTAAAGCAGAAAAATATTTGCATCAATATTTTACAATGCGTTGGTAAATTTCTGTATTCAATAGCTCACACTTTCAATGGTGCCCCATGAAGTCTCCTGTAAGGGAGAGCTGACATCAGATACATTTGAGTTTTTTTAAATCATTGCTAGTCACATCTGTCCCTTGCTTCCACTGTAATGCAAGCATATTTTGTTTAAAGCAGAGGTAGACAAAGTTTGGCTCTCCAGCTCTTGTGGAGCTACATGTCTCATTATGTATTAAAGATAGTAAACACCAAGTCCATTCAAGTCTTGTAAATCACTATAAGCAGCGCTAATCATCAATCTCATCCGACTGATGGATCATTTCCTACGAACAGTTCATAAGAAATAAGGAAGACAAGCAAAGCGAATCGCCATGGGATTAATATAGGTTCAGAAGTTGTTTTCTTCACTCCAAACTGACATCCACCATATATCACAAGCCCCCTTTCGGATATGTACTCACCAGATAGCTGAGTATAGTAGGCACTATATGTAGGTGTCTTTAATCCACTCCAGGTTCACGCTCCGTTTGATCTCCCCAAATGGTGCTGTAAAGATCCACACTTGTCCGGGTTCATAAAAAATAAAAAGGCTCACAATAGTGTAATCCCGTCTCTTTTCATTTATTCAAAAATCTCTTGACATAGTGTGTAGCACATACAGTCCCAAATGATTGGAATTACTTTTAAAAAATCATTAAATGGACGCCCCGTCCATCCTGTTACACACACACACAAAAGCTGATTTCAATAGAGTATACTGCGTCCACCGCAGACACTCTCAGCGTTAATTCTCTCCGTGTGTGAGTCAGATGGAGCGCAGATGGAGCGCACAGCGTCAATAGGTTACTTCCTGATGCCGTGAGGTTATCCCTGACGTTTCGTCTTACGACTTCTTCTGAGGGTTTAACCTCACGGCACGGCATCAAAGACTTTATGGAGAACGCCCCGTCCATCCTGTTACACACACACACAAAAGCTGATTTCAATAGAGTATACTGCGTCCACCGCAGACACTCTCAGCGTTAATTCTCTCCGTGTGTGAGTCAGATGGAGCGCAGATGGAGCGCACAGCGTCAATAGGTTACTTCCTGATGCCGTGAGGTTATCCCTGACGTTTCGTCTTACGACTTCTTCTAAGGCGGCGTACACACGAGGGGATATGTCCGCTGAAAACGGTCCGATGGACCGTTTCAGCAGACATCTCCGCTCGTGTGTATGGGCTAGCGGACAGATTTCTCCACCCGACAGATTTCAAAGCATGCTTTGAAATCTATCCGGTGGGAATCTGTCCGCCCGACATGTCTGCTGGTTAGTACACTTACCAGCAGACATGTCGGCTCCCACCACCGCCGCGCCGCTGCCGAATGGATTCGGCGCATGCGCGGAAGTGTTTTACTTCCTGGTGCGGTGACGTGGCGGTGACGCGGCGGCGTCAACGTCACCGCCGCGTCACCACTACGTCACCGCGCCGTCCGGCGGCGGGGAATTTGATCCGATGGTGTGTACACGCCATCGGATCAAACTCCCGATCGGACATATCCGATGGAAATGGTCCGCGGACCGTTTTCATCGGATATATCCGATCGTCTGTACGCCGCCTGAGGGTTTAACCTCACGGCACGGCATCAAAGACTTTATGGAGACAGCACATTAACCCCTCCAGTGCTTGCCCTAGTCTCCCATGAAACTGGAAAACGAATGGCTGCTATTTCACTGGGGCTGTGCTGTCTTTACACTCAATTACTCATTCAGTGTATTAAAAAAAGACAATCTCATATAGTATTATTTGTACATAGTCCCTATATACACAAATAAAACAACTACATGGTAATAAATAGATTAATACTCTCCCAGATTACAGATTAAAGACCGGTATATTAAAAAATTCTCCCAATATCATTCAATAATTGCCATAACAAAATATATATACAATAAGATTCAGACAAAGAATTCTCCATAAGAAATTAAATTAAATGAGCTCATTCTAAATAAAGGACATTTACATATAATATAAAATATCAAATAATCCATATATAATATGAAAAAAGTTTATATATTAGAATTCTAGTACTAATATGTGAACTCATATTAAGCTATTCAATTACTTATTAGCTATCGAGCTATCGAGCGCCGAGATAGTGAAAGAAGGCCAGGGACTTCACTACTTTTTTTGTACATGTCTCATTATACCTCATTATACACACTATAGGTTAGTCTGATGGAAACGGACTGATGGATTTTTTCATCAGATATCCGATGAAGCTGACTTTCATCAGTCATGCCTACACACCATGAGTCAAAAATCCTATTGTGTCAGAACGTGGTGACGTAAAACACAACGACGTGCTGAGGAAAATGAAGTTCAATGCTTCTGAGCATGCGTTGACTTGATTCTGAACATGCGTTGATTTTTAACCAATGGATTTCCCCAAAGACGATAGTTTTTTTTTTTCTATTGTTTTTTTAACCATCAGATCATTTTAAAACAAGCAGTTATCAGATACAGGTCAGGTTACATAAACATGTGTACATAAGGGAGGGTAAATGGTTAAAAGGTTATTCCCTGCACTGCTGCCCCTCTTCTCTGGAACATCACATCCAAAGCATTTGTCCATAGTAGTATACTGACAACTCTCCTGTTACTTGTTCTTGATGTAGTCATACTATATTTTAAGATCATTAACATTATTCTCTCGGTTTACACTTTTCCGTGCCACGTTCAAAACGCACTACCTTTGCAATCTGCTGCAGGTACCAATACATTGTTAACAACTACAAATACATTGTTAGCTACGACTAAGACTATTGCCGAAATGTGTCAGTGCTATTGTTTTACTGTCACTCTGATGTACCAATAAATGACACTTCAAGGATTAGGCCGCGTACACACGAGGGGATATGTCCGCTGAAAACGGTCCGATGGACCGTTTCAGCAGACATCTCCGCTCGTGTGTATGGGCTAGCGGACAGATTTCTCCACCCGACAGATTTCAAAGCACGCTTTGAAATCTATCCGGTGGGAATCTGTCCGCCCGACATGTCTGCTGGTTAGTACACTTACCAGCAGACATGTCGGCCCCCACCGCCGCCGCGCCGCTGCCGAATGGATTCGGCGCATGCGCGGAAGTGTTTTACTTCCTGGTGCGGTGACGTGGCGGTGACGCGGCGGCGTCAACGTCACCGCCGCGTCACCACTACGTCACCGCGCCGTCCGGCGGCGGGGAATTTGATCCGATGGTGTGTACACGCCATCGGATCAAACTCCCGATCGGACATATCCGATGGAAATGGTCCGCGGACCGTTTTCATCGGATATGTCCGATCGTCTGTACGCCGCCTTAGAGTTTTTTTGCGGCTCTTCTTACTATTTGTTATATTGTTAACAACACCCCAAATGCAGATCACAAACGCAGTGCATTTGCGGGCACCAGATCACATGGTACTGAAGTACCATGCGGCTTGGTGAAACATGTCTTTCAAATGTAGGACATGTACTACTTTTTGTGCATTCCAGTGCGATTTGCAGCCCATTCACATCAATGGGCTGCAAAATTACACTGCAGGGGAATGCGCAGGAATCACACAGGAACACAAACAGCGTTCCTGTCAGTGGTGGCTGGTGCTCAATATTTTTTGGGGGTGGCAAACAAACCTGCCCCCCTCACTCGCTCACAACTTTTTTCCAGTTGTGTCCCATGGCAAGATTTACTTTCACTTCCTGTCCCATAGCCAAAACAGGAAGTGAGAGGAAATCCCTGCAAATTAAGGGATTCTTGGGGAACCCCAGGTCACCAGAACTAGTGTACCCATTGAAAGAATAACCCTCTATTACTTTTCTGGGGACAACCCAAAATTTCATTTTTAAGATAATGGTAAACAGGACAAATAGAGAGGGTAAATCCCCCTAATGAGTACACAGACAGCAATACAAACTGTCAAATGTTCTAATCCCTCTCTACTCTATCCAAAAAAAGGGTTTTCCTTATAGTTATACTTTAAGTGTACAGAATGTGCCTTCTGTGAAAAGTCAGTTATTTCAGATGTGCCCTGCAGACCTTGATAATTCATGTGTGTCTGTTATGAGCTGGCTACCTCTATAATAGAAGCCCAAGTCACAAAATCCAGACCTTTACATCCACAAGGGTCATTATACTGTATAAATCTGAACACATTTTTTCATATATTTTAGCCATCGAAAGTCATTCACACTCCAAGCAAAAGCACGGTGAAGCCATATGGAATCTTTCTGTAAATCAATTCCAGAACATTCACCATGAATCATAGAGCATGCATTAATCCTGAATGTAAGGCTGAGAGTTGAGGACTGACCTTGGATTTTAAAGCAGTGCCTAAAGCTCTGGCATGCATACAGCGCTCTACCAGCCAAACACACCAAGCTGAAATTCAAATGCAAATGATGTGTTCAATATTTAATGTAACAAAGGCCTCACTACATGACTTTAATATGGAAGGTCTAGAATTTTAATGGTAAATATAATATTATTGAGCTTCTTTTTTTTTTTAATTAGGACACACATAAAAAGATATCTTGTGATTTTCTTTGCATGATCAAGCCTTTATCTCTGGTATTGATTGCATTATATATACATGCCAATGAGACAGTGTTACACTATTGTTAAGTGTTTAATCTTATTATGACCTAGATTTGTCAAAGAAAGCAATCATGCAAATGAGAGTTAATCTCGTTTTTTATCTGCAATGCCAAAAAGGGGTTGTTTATAAGAAGTTGTCTGTATTAATCCTGATAGGAAGTAATGTTATTTACAGATTTAAAGTGAAATGATCCTCATTAAAATTGGGGTGTATACCATGCCATGAATCAGCTGAGCACATGCTAACCTCAATTGGCTCTTGATGTTAAGCCAGCAAGTATTTATCTGTAAAAGGGATAATTTTTGTTCAATGCATTTGTATGAATATAAATAATAATGGGTTTGTTTAACAATGAAACACCACAACTAAATAGAGTTGTAACACTTACTGTATAAATAATTTTTTTCACCTGCCAAAATTTTTTAAAATCCATTCAGTCTAGCTCAGCCATTCTCAACTAGGGTTCCGTGGAACCCTAGGGTTCCTCCAGAGGTGGCTAGGGGTTCCTTGAGCTGTGGCTGATTTACCTCATGTTTGATGGTGCCTATATAGTTCTGAGCCAATTCCACTTAGAGGAGCCAGTGGTATTACACCAATGATCTTCATAGTTCCCTCTAAGGGGGGCATTCTTACCACTACTGTAAAGAAGGGGATTCTCCTCACTGACCCCAAATAAATGGGTTTTTATCAGGGGTTCCCCGAGGCCTGAACATTATTTTTAGAGTTCCCCAGCGGTAAAAAGGTGTAACACCATCAGCGTTACTTTGTACAGAACGAGCGCAGCTGTATCATCCTTAGACAGCTGCGCTCCATTCAGCACCCTGTTATCGACACTTTCGACGTGCCGTCGAATCCTGCGTCCCGTCCAGCATCCTGATTCCGTCATTTCCGACGTGCCGTCGAATCCTGCGCTCCACGCTGGAACGCGGAAGCGCGCCCAGCGTGTGTCCCGCGACAGGCTGGCTATTTAAACCTTCTCTGATGGCGGCTCGGTGTCTGGTTATTGAAGTTGACGCTCGCCGCCATCTGAGACCCAAGACCTCCTCCAGAGTCCCACAGTTCCTCACCTTGTTAAGGAGATCACCAGGCTCACAGCACCAAGTTCTACACCACGGACCCTGCTACTATCTATGACTTGCTGCTTGGCCACAGAGCTGGCAATCTACAGAATCATAGAGGCATCCTGCACCTGCTACTAATCACTTTCCAGGAAGGAACTGCACACCTGGTCACATCTAAACCGCAAGTACCCACAGCTTACTGTATCAAGCCTGTATACTCAGAATACTGTTCATCCTGGATTGCATACTATGATATGTTCTTGATTGCCTGATACCATATGTTTGTAGAGACTGAGACGTATTACGAGGATTCTCAAATAACCTATGGTAGATGCACCACACCATCAATAGGAGATATATCGCAGGAGGTTGTGATTAAATAACCCCATGAGCTCTGTTTAACATCATAGAGCAACCAGGTGGTTTAATCTGAGTATCCTCCAGAATAAATAATTACCATTCATCTCCTATTCATGGTGACGGCGTAGCCGTTACAGAATAACCAGACCATATATATATATATTAGATGGATCCCGCTGATTTAGCGAATCATCTACTGGGACTCACTCAAAGGGTAGATACCCTAACTAATTCTTTAAATGAATTCCGCCTAGAAAATGAAGCTCTCCGCCAGCAGAACCTTGCTCAGGTTAGAGAGAGACCAGAACCCAAGGTCTGTACTCCAGAACCTTTCTCTGGCGATAGGAAACTTTTTCGGCAATTCATCAGCTCTTGTCGCTTGATGTTCGAGCTACGTCCCCGTACTTACTATACTGATAGGATTAGAATTCTCACCCTCATCTCATACCTCAGGGGTGAACCGAGAGTTTGGGCCGACGCCTATCTAGAAGAACACGGGGATCTCCTTGGAGCCTTGGACACTTTTCTCGCAGAATTGTCCCTCCTTTATGAGGATCCCAATAAACAGTTGACTGCTGAAAATTCCATCAGAAATCTCAAACAGGGGAAAAGACCAGTGGAGGACTACATTTCTGAATTCAAATGTTGGTGCCGAGAGACCCAGTGGTCAGATATCGCACTCAGGAACCAATTTCGGCTAGGCCTGACAGAAACTTTGAAAGACGAAATCGCACGTGTAGAACTTCCACCATCCCTAGAGGATCTCATGCAACTATCCATTACCATAGATCGACGTATTCGAGAGAGAAGAGCTGAACGTGCCAATGCGTTTTTTCCTTCACCTTTCAGGAGAGCTAGATCTCCCCCCAAGGAGCTTCCGATGGAACTTGGTGCGATTAAAGGTCCTTTAAGCACAGCGGAGAAACAACGCCGCAGAGACCAAAATCTCTGTATGTACTGTTCTGCTCCTGACCACGTTGTATCCACCTGTCCCCTTCTTAAGAGGAATTCGGAAGGTAAAGATCACCACAGAAACAAATTTAATTTCACTGGTACAATTTCTAATCGTTACATTATTATTCTTCTTACATTACAGTGGGAGCAAGAAAGGTTCTCCATTGAAGCAATGGTCGACACTGGAGCCTGTGGAAACTTTATTGACTCTAAGATTGTAGAATCTAATAAAATACCTTGTGTGATTAAGCAAACCCCTGTGTCACTCACTTTCATTGATGGTTCCAGTTCTCCCACAGGTCCAATTACATTCCAAACCTCACCCCTTTGGGTGACTTGCGCTCCAGGTCATACTGAGAGCCTCATTTTTGACGTCATCCAATCACCTCTATTTCCAATAATACTCGGATTACCTTGGTTACGTCTTCATCAGCCTACTTTCCAATGGTCTACTAGTTCCTTAACCTTACAATCCTCTTTCTGTAAAGAGAACTGTTATCCTAATTGTTCTATCTCTTTCACAGAGATCTACCCTCCTGATCTTCCACCTTATCTACATGATTTCGCCGACGTTTTTAGCAAAACCAAGGCAAACTTGCTCCCCCCACACAGGATCTATGATTGCCCCATAGATCTTATAGCTGACGCACCGATCCCAACTGCTCGGATTTATCCATTATCCCAACCTGAACTTGTACACCTCAAGGATTATATCGATGAAAACCTCAAGAAAGGTTTTATCAGACCTTCAACCTCTCCAGCGAGTGCAGCCATGTTCTTCGTAAAAAATAAAGACGGCTCACTCCGACCAATTATCGACTACCGTGCACTCAATAGCATTACTATAAAGAACAGATATCCACTACCATTAATTCCAGAACTCATCGAACGACTCCAGACCTCAAAGATCTTCACTAAACTAGATTTGAGGGGTGCCTATAATCTCATAAGAATTCGATCTGGTGACGAGTGGAAAACAGCTTTTAAAACACGCTATGGCCTCTACGAGTACACCGTAATGCCCTTTGGGTTATGGGTTAACCTTCCAATATTTCATCAACGACATTTTCCAAGATTTGCTCGACGTTTGTGTTGTGATTTATTTGGATGACATTTTAATCTATTCAGATTCTCCCGAAGAACACATCAAACATGTACGCTGGGTTTTGGCCAGATTGAGAACACACTCTTTATATGTCAAACTTGAAAAGTGTGTTTTCAGTCAGCGCAGCATTTCTTTCCTGGGATATCTAATTACCCCAAACGGAATTCAGATGGAATCATCAAAGGTACAGTGCATATTATCCTGGCCTGTTCCCCACTCCAGGAAGGCTCTACAACGTTTTCTCGGATTCTCTAACTACTACAGAAAATTCATTAAGGATTTCTCTACGATCGTGAAACCATTAAACAATCTCACTAGTAGTAAGACGCCTTTTTCCTGGTCTGATCAGGCACAGAAATCTTTTGACCTTCTGAAGCTCAGTTTCACATCCGCACCAATCTTACAACTTCCTAACCCACTTTACCATTTCACCTTAGAGGTAGATGCCTCGCATTTTGCTTTGGGAGCTGTACTCTCCCAACAAGCTTCATCATCTGAACCTCTACATCCGGTAGCCTTTTACTCTAGGACATTATTACCTGCCGAAAAGAATTACCCCATTGGGGAAAAAGAACTCCTTGCTATAAAGGATGCCCTAAGTAATTGGAGACATCTCTTGGAAGGTTCCAAACACCCCATTAACATCCTCACCGATCATCGCAATTTGCAACATTTGAGGGCCTGTAAAACCCTTTCTGCCCGCCAAGTCAGGTGGAGTCTATTCTTTGATAGGTTCGACTTCAACATCTCCTATCGTCCTGGTACAGAAAATGTCAAGGCTGACTCGTTGTCACGTATGCATGACAACCAGACAATTGAAACACCTCCCCTTTCTATTATTCCACCTGATCGATTCATTGGAGCATCTGTTCCTTTCTTGGATTTACTGATCCAATCTCTCCCTAGCGAGGTACCCCTAATGCCCCAGGGTCTCAAAAAAGAACCTAACGGGTTATTTACCTACAACAATAAGATCTACGTGCCCGCCTCTTTACAACCTCTACTTCTCAAACAACTTCATGATGCTCCTCTGGCAGGTCATCCAGGAATAAGTAAAACCATTCATTTAATTAAAAGAAATTACTGGTGGCCCAAGCTTTCACAGACAGTCAGTGATTATGTCAATTCCTGCGTGATATGTGCCTCCAACAAACATTCCAGGAAGCCACCTTACGGACTCCTTACTTCAATCCCAATACCTGAAAGACCCTGGGACGTGGTCTCTATGGATTTTATTGTCGATCTCCCCAGGTCTCAAGGTGCCAACACAATTCTAGTTACAGTAGATTTATTAACAAAGATGGCTCACTTCATCCCATTAAAAAATCTACCAACTGCTCTAGAGACTGCACAAGCCTTCCTTCAGAATGTACTTAAGCTACATGGGTTGCCCTCCCAGATTATCTCGGACAGAGGCACTCAATTCATTTCTAAATTCTGGAGAGCCCTTTGCCAGGCCTTGCAAATTGATCATCGAATGTCCACTGCTTATCATCCGTAAACAAACGGACAAACAAAACGAGTAAACCAAACACTGGAACAGTATTTACGCTGTTATTGCACCCATCTACAGGACGACTGGCTTCAGTTTCTTCCTCATGCCGAATTTGCGTATAATAACGCTTCCAGTTCTTCCTCCGGATTCTCTCCTTTTTATGCAAACTATGGGTTCCACCCCAAATCTGCTCCAGTCTCCGTTCTCCCTAACAATGTTCCCGCTGTAGAACATTACCTCTCCACCTTGAAGAGGACCC
This sequence comes from Rana kukunoris, assembly GCA_029574335.1. Taxonomy (NCBI): domain Eukaryota; kingdom Metazoa; phylum Chordata; class Amphibia; order Anura; family Ranidae; genus Rana; species Rana kukunoris. The sequence goes on from CM056053.1 coordinate 119,231,428, forward strand.
TACGAATACTCCATTCTAATCTTACTACAGCGCAACAAAGACAAAAGAAGTATTATGACTCCCGCAGAACTCCACCTCCTAAATACAAAGTTGGAGATTTGGTTTGGCTCTCCACTCGAAATCTACGTCTTAATATCCCTTCAAGAAAACTCGGTCGCCAATTCACTGGTCCATTCTTGTCCTCATCAGTCAGTCAGTGAGGCAGGGGATTAGCCACAGGAGCTCCACACGGCGCACGTCTCCTAGAGTAGGAGCGTGTGTGCTATAGCTCCAGGCAGGCTTAGGAGGCAGACAGGCAGAGTCCATCCCAGCCCTGCTAGCTCAGTCCTCCCTCCAGTTCCTACCTGGAAATCCTGGGCCCTTGATCTCTCTTCTCCTCCAGCACAGCTCCCTGGCTCTCTGCAGGTAAGAGCCCTCTACCAGTGCTGCTGATGGCCGTCCTTTTCAGGATAAAGCCGCAGCAGCAATACAGATCTCCTTTTTTCCTTTTTTGTGTCCCCCTGCACTCCCACACCTTCATCAGCCTTAAGGGCCCCCCTCTCTACCCCTCCGCCCGAAAATTTGCGCCGTTCCGGGGCTCTTTTTGAGAGCACCGCGCCAGGCCGCCCTGAATCGCGGGGCCGCGGTCTAGGAAGGACCGCGGCTTCACTTGCGGCCTAACGGCGCGCCGCTCCCCACGCCTCCGTGGTCCTCACCCAGCCTCCAGGAATCCCCCCTTACCCCAGAAAGACAGAAGGACAGTTACCCTGCCCTGTCTTACACCCACTCAATTAAAGCAGCACCCTGTCAGCCCTCATCCCACCGCCTGTGCAGACAGCCATCCCACCAGACCAGCAACAGGGTCACCCTCTTAGCCCCAGCCCCCCTCCCCCCCCCTGTCCTCCAACATACAGAAGCTTGATCCAGGGGTCACCCGATCGCCTCTTACAGGGGTCAGGAAGGAATTTTTTCCCTACCGGAGCATATTGGCCGAGCTCCGCCAGGGTTTTTTGCCTTCCTCTGGACCAAGCCGGGAGAGAGGAGTTTAGCCAATACCTCTCCCCACTGCCCAAAAATCCACCCCCCCCACCCCTGGTGTATTGGCAATTATGGCATGTAGGCAATATTCTGCCGAAACCATTTGGAGTTTGAGGCAATGCGCCGCAATACTGCCAGCCATCACCAAAAAAGCCCTAAGAAATGAGCGACTATTGAGAATCGATCATAGATCGACGGTCAGACATTTCAGTCATTCACCCCAGCTCAAGCACATATCATGTGCTCTGATCAATACTAGATCGGCAGTAAAACACCGACTAGAAATCCGCGACTTCATTCAACAAAAGGATCTAGATTGTCTTTTTATTACAGAGAGCTGGCTCACAGCCGACTGTAACACCATTCTAGGAGAACTGGTGCCAGAAAACTATCGCATTATTACAGAAAACAGAATAGGGCAAAGAGGAGGCGGCCTGGCGGTGATCTATAAGACTCATCTTACGATCACCAAACCAGTCCGCCAAAACCCTCTTCCATTTATGGAAACCCTTACTCTGCAACTTCAAGCAAATTCAAAGGAGACCGTCCACATTCTGCTCTGCTATAGGCCGCCAGGCCCAAAATCGCAGCTGCTATCATCATGGACGGATTTCTTCTCCACTTACACCCTCAACAGCAAACATCTTTTGCTGCTCGGGGATTTCAATCTCTGGGCAAACTCCTCACAAGACCCCATTGCTGACGCCTGTATTGACCACCTGGAAGGATTAGGATTGCAGCAACTAGTATGTGGGCCCACACATGCTTCAGGTCACACACTTGATCTTATTTTCAGACAAGCTCTGGAAATAAAAATTTGGGAAAATGAAAAATTGCCATGGACAGACCACCATGCAATTATATTCAGTATTTCCACCATCCCCCCCGCAACAAAAACATCAAATCCAGTGACAACACACTGGACTAGATGTCAGAAGAAGCTCCACTCGGAACTCTTCAAAACGACTTTAAGGAAAAAGATAGAAACAACTCAGCCGCATCAAACGGCCGTTGAAACATTGGAAGCCATAAACTCGGCCATGCTACAGTCAGCCGACTTGGTAGCGCCAAAACGAAGAACCCGCATTCGGAAAAACAACCGCAGCTGGTTTAATAACCAGCTGTCGTTACTGAAGCAAGAACGCAGAAGGGCAGAATCTGCCTGGAAAAGATGTTCTTCAGAGCTAAACCTATCCATCTACAAGGCGACTACAAGAAAATACCACAAAGGAATTTTCCAAGCCAAGAAAAATTATTTTTCGGAGGCTATCAACAGCGCCATAAACCGCCCCCGCGAACTCTTCAAGATGGTCACCCAGACCATGAAGCCAGGATGCATTGAAGCCCCCAGTTCAGACACACAAGAATTTTGCAATGAACTATCGGATTACTTCATTAATAAAATCGAGGTAATCCGCGAAAGCATTCAGCAAAACAATTCTCCCCCCAGCCCCCCCCGCAGCCTCTCACACAGCACCCATAGAAATTCTCCCATATCAGATAAGTTCACCCTGGAACCCATCTCCATCGAGACCACTAAGAATGTCATTTGTACTCTGCGCAATGGCACAGCGTCAAATGACATTATCCCCACAAAACTGCTGAAGGAATGCGCCTACATCCTGGCTCCTCCCATCACGCAGCTTATCAACCAGTCTTTCTTGGAGGGCATAGTGCCCTCACAGTTGAAAGAAGGTATAATCCAACCCATCCTGAAGAAACCCTCCCTGGACCCCAAGGACCCACTCCACCGCCGTCCCATAACAAGCCTCAACGTACTCTCTAAGATAATGGAAAAAGTAGTGGTAAAACAGCTGCAACTGCATCTAGATACCTACAAGCTACTTGACCCATTGCAATCAGGGTTCCGTCCCGGACATGGGACGGAAACAGCATTGCTGAAAGTATGGGACGATGTTCTCAAGGCCGCAGACGAAGGAGAATCTTGTCTCCTGGTTCTGTTGGACCTAAGTGCAGCTTTCGACACTGTAGACCACAATCTGTTACTGACTCGGCTTGCTGAAGTAGCCAGAGTCGCAGAAAGCGATTTATCTTGGTTCTCCTCTTTTTTGGAAAACCGATCGCAAACAGTGAAGTTAGGACCTTTTACGTCTGAAAAACGCACAGTAACATGCGGAGTCCCTCAAGGATCGCCTCTGTCACCAGTGCTGTTTAACATTTATCTTCGTCCTCTTTTTGAGATCATCAGCAGCCAAAAACTGCTCTACCACTCTTATGCAGATGATACGCAACTGTATTTCCGTATCTGCAACAGACAGGATCACCACCTCAATCTAGATACATGTCTCTCTTTGATAGAGGACTGGATGACAAAGAGTTATCTTAAACTCAATGGAGCAAAAACAGAACTTCTTCTGTTTCACGCCAAGCGCAGGAATCAACTTTCAACAGCGTGGACCCCCCCGCCTATTTTGGGCAGAATCATCACCCCTAGCGCCAAAGTCAAAAGCCTAGGGGTCATTTTTGACTCCTTTATGACAATGGACGCTCAAATAGGGTCAGTAGTCAGCGGATCTCACCATCTACTGCGCCTACTACGCAGACTCACTCCGTTCATCCCCAAAGAAGATTTAGCGGTCGTGGTGGGAGCAATTGTAAACTCCAGGCTGGATTATGCAAACGCCCTTTACCTCGGCCTCCCCAAGTACCAAATCGCTCGTCTGCAAGTCGTTCAGAATACGGCCGCCAGACTTGTGACTGGGAAAAAACCCTGGGAATCCATCTCACCTTCACTGAGAGCCCTTCATTGGCTGCCAGTTAAAGACAGAATTGCTTTTAAAGCTCTCTGTCTTACGCATAGATGTGTCTATGGTAATGCCCCCCTTTATTTTTGCGAAATAATAAAAGCGCATAATCCCAATCGCGTTTTGCGATCCACGAATCAGAACCTGCTCCAGGTTCCGAAAGCCAACTTCAAGTCCAAAGGAGAAAGAAGATTCGCGATCCAGGGTCCCAGACTATGGAACGCTTTACCAACCAACATCCGATTGGAGGAGAACCACCTAGCATTTAGTAAAAAGGTCAAGACTTTTCTCTTTTGATATCAAAGGAGACAGGAACAACAAGCGCCCAGAGGCGATTCAGTTCGCATGTGCCGCGCTATACAAGTTTTCATTCATTCATTCTCCATTTCACATATCATCAACAACAATACCGTTAAACTACTTCTACCTCCGGATTGGAAGATACATCCTTCTTTCCATGTCTCACTTATTAAGCCTTTCACTCCTAATCCGTTCCCTAACAGAGACCCTCAACCCCCTTCTCCTGTTGAGGTTCTCGGTGAGACTGAATATGAGGTACAGAAAATTCTAGATTCCAGGAAGCATGGATCTTCCCTGCAATATTTAATCCGTTGGAAGGGTTATAGCCATCTTGATGACTCCTGGGTAGATTCCTCCGACATTCATGCTCGGCTCGTCAATCAATTCCACCGCAGATACCCTGATCGACCATCACCTTCTGGGTGTATATTTGGGACCCCCTTGAGGAGGGGAGTATGTAACACCATCAGCGTTACTTTGTACAGAACGAGCGCAGCTGTATCATCCTTAGACAGCTGCGCTCCATTCAGCACCCTGTTATCGACACTTTCGACGTGCCGTCGAATCCTGCGTCCCGTCCAGCATCCTGATTCCGTCATTTCCGACGTGCCGTCGAATCCTGCGCTCCACGCTGGAACGCGGAAGCGCGCCCAGCGTGTGTCCCGCGACAGGCTGGCTATTTAAACCTCCTCTGATGGCGGCTCGGTGTCTGGTTATTGAAGTTGACGCTCGCCGCCATCTGAGACCCAAGACCTCCTCCAGAGTCCCACAGTTCCTCACCTTGTTAAGGAGATCACCAGGCTCACAGCACCAAGTTCTACACCACGGACCCTGCTACTATCTATGACTTGCTGCTTGGCCACAGAGCTGGCAATCTACAGAACCATAGAGGCATCCTGCACCTGCTACTAATCACTTTCCAGGAAGGAACTGCACACCTGGTCACATCTAAACCGCAAGTACCCACAGCTTACTGTATCAAGCCTGTATACTCAGAATACTGTTCATCCTGGATTGCATACTATGATATGTTCTTGATTGCCTGATACCATATGTTTGTAGAGACTGAGACGTATTACGAGGATTCTCAAATAACCTATGGTAGATGCACCACACCATCAATAGGAGATATATCGCAGGAGGTTGTGATGAAATAACCCCATGAGCTCTGTTTAACATCATAGAGCAACCAGGTGGTTTAATCTGAGTATCCTCCAGAATAAATAATTACCATTCATCTCCTATTCATGGTGACGGCGTAGCCGTTACAAAAGGTTGAGAAAGGCTGGTCTAGCTTGTGATTACAGCATTCAAGCCAAAGAGCACAATCAGGTTCTACATACCCCTACACACCACTAGACCATTCTACAAACTATGCTGGAGTTGACAGTTTGATTTGTCATCCCCCGTTGCTTATGATTGGACAATAAAGGAGCAGCAGTACACAGATGAGATCATCAATCTGTGTTTTCCTCCTGTATTAATGCTATTGTAGCTTTATGCCCGTAGGAGCCACTGACTTTAGCTGGTTCTACCCCAAACAGTACAGAAGCTACCTGCCATCAGAGCAACCATCTATTCACTCCAGCTCCAATAAACAGTCTAGGGGTTGTCTTTTTGTGGTTTATTGCTGGTAAATTTGATAGCAGGATGGGGATTAGGGCATGTCATACCCCAAAACACTTTGCAATGATTGGTGAACAGAGGTCAGTATTTCTAGTAGTAGCAGTAGTAGGTAACAGTGAACAGTCCAATTCCCTATAGCTGAAGACAATAGGGCAAGTATTTGGGCACCTGGTTACCCTTTACTAATGTGCAATTATTGGTACCCAATGCACACTGTCTCAGGGATCAACTGAAGGTCACTACTCACACTTCTCCAAGACAGCTGCCACCTTCCAGCTTCCACTGGACCTCAAACCAGTGAGTGAGATACCAGCTATTAGGACCAGATCCCTTGTGGTGTGGCTCTTCAGTCAGTTCTGAGCCTGTATTCCTAGCCTTTTTTAGGCCTCCTAGAGCAGCTGTTCAGTCCATTGGCTGCCTGACAACAGCAAACTCTACACTTCTGGAACCCTCCTGGAGAGAAGGAACCCTGCTCTTTAGTGTATCAGGCTATTTATGTACCCTCCATTCCCTTGCTGGACACTTCCATCCCAGGCATAGGCTGCAGCCTAATACATATTCAAGCCAGTTGATTTGAATCTCTGGAGGCTTCTTCCAGAGGCAGGGGGAAGCAATCACTCTCCCAACTTAAAAGCTCTGAACAGGCCGAACATAATGCACAGAAGCCAGATTACTGCAACTTGGAGGTAAATTTATTAAATGTAGCAAAAGCAATGCAAACAAACAAGGGGCAGATCAATAAAAATGTAATCACACAGACTTAAGGGCACTATAAAGTGAGAACAGTTAAAGACTCACTAACAGGTGCTCAAAATTATATTATAGGGTTAAATCAAACCACAATTAATGCTACTAGATTCTCTAGAACTGCATCAACTATCTCAAAATAATAATATGGTCCATGTGTGCACATAATGCACATAACCCCAGCAGAGGGTGAAAGTATGCTTTTGTAGTGCATGGGGTATGCCTTTAAGAAAGTGAAAAGTAATTGGGGCCTACTAGATCACAATGACCGGCTTCTAATGGGCCCCTTCTCTAGGTGGTGCAACGTCTGTTTAGGAGTGTTAGTGGTAAATGTAGATAAGTAGCTGGGTAAGAGCAGTCTCTAGTGTGTGGTGAGAGTTTAAGAGATGTAGTTCAGCTCACCCCTCCTGACAAATGACTAGTCTGGTCCCAAATGCCTGGGGGTAAACCGGTTCCAGAAGATGGTTCCTGGAGGCTTAGTCATACACATTCTTACACAGTGCAGTCTCTCAGCTCCGGTCCTGAAAATGCAGTGACTCTCTCTTTCTCTCTCTCTCTCTATCTCAGTCTTTGTTCAGACTCGGAAGCATGTCCATTATCTCTCTCGCTCTGATGTGAATAAATAGACACAGTAACCGGTCTGCTTAGCTTCTCTCTTGATGACTTTGGTCCCTCAGATGTGAGTCTTTCTGGACTGCCCTGATCTAGATCAGTTCCCCAGGAAAATGTTGAAGCTCTCCTCCTCCAGGTGCAGAGACTTGTAAGCAGGGCCGGATTAACATAGGGGCTGTTGGAGCTGCAGCTCCAGGCCCCTTTCTCAAGATAGGCCCATTTGCCCCAAAAAAAATCTAAAAAAAAAAAAAACGACTTCGGGGGTTGTAGCTGGACGACCAGAGGTCGCAGAAACCCCACATTTGGGGGGTAGACAGTTGAAGACCTACCCCACAACCGCTCAAAATATGGGATGGCTATCATTTATGGTTACGGAGATACAGGCCTGCTTGCACAGCCTGTCAGAAGCTACATACAGAGCGGCCATTATAAATACAAGCTGACACACTGCAGCAGACTGAGAAAAAAAATCATCATTTGTTTTTTGCTAAAAAATTACTCTATGGTGGTCTTTGTAACTTTTTATATTGCACAGTATAGAGCTACACGATTCTGGCTAAAATTACAACTGTTTTTTTGCTTAGATGATAGATCACGATTCTCTCACGATTCGTGCGACATAACATCATCTTTCACATTAAAATGAAAAAAAAAAAAAATGGGCTAACTTTACTGTTTTGTTTTTATGGTTTTTATTATTCATTGAAGTGGGCAAATGCAGTGTGACATAAAATATTGCAGCAATTGCCATTTTTGTCTCTGCTAAAATATATATAATGTTTGGCGGTTCCAAGTACTTTTCTAGCAAAAAATATTGCTTTTTAACTTAAACAAGTGTTGGACTTTAAGTGGTTACATTTCTTGCATTTACACACAGAAGTTTGATCTAAAAAGGAAGTTAGTTACAACGTTTCATGTTGTTCACAAACTTGGCAGACTGCCCCGGGTATTTTCTTTACACATAGAAGTTTATCCCTTTGATCTAAGAAGAAAGTGTTAGTTACGTAGGGCCAGATTCTCAAAAAATGGCGTATCTGGCGGCGTAGCGTATCGTATCGCATTTACACTACGTCTACGCAAATTACTGGAGCAAGTGCCGTATTCTCAAAGTACTTTCTCCGTAATTTTCGGCGGCGTAGCGTTAATGCGGCATCGTAAGGCCGCGTAATTCAAATACTGAAGGAGGGGCGTGCTGGATTTAAATTAAGCGCGCCCCTGCGTCAAATGAAGTGCGCATGCGCCGGCCGGGAAAAAAGCCCAGTGCGCATGCTTCAGCTCACGTCGGAAAGCGTTGTTGAAACCGACGTCAAAACGACGTGATCGTCACTTACGCAATTCCCTATTCGCGAACGACTTAGTAAAACAACGTAACCGACGGAAAAAGACGACGCTGACCCGACGCCATACTTAACATGGCAATGACGGCACTTCGGAAACATACCCCTCATACAGCAGGGGTAACCTTACGCGTACGCAACCTACGTAAACTACATCACCGCGTCGCAAAAACGTTCGGGAATCGGCGTATTAGGCTCATTTGCATAAGCAAATGAGAAAACAACGTAAAGGCCACCCAGCGGCCGGCGTTGTCATTACATCTAAGATCCGACAGTGTAATTGCTTTACACCTGTCAGATCTTTAGTGTATCTATGCGTAAGTGACTCTAAGAATCACTCGCATAGATACCCATTGAAAAAAACTGAGATACGACGGTGTATCTGAGATACACCGTCGTATCTCAGCTGAGAATCTGGCCCAATGTTTCCTGATAAAAACTTGGCAGACTGCCCGGATATTTTCTTTTGACAGCTGAAAGTCTCTCCACTTGTTATATGAAAGAATCAGCAAACTCTGCATTGGAGATGTCAGGGGGGTTGATTAGAGATCACAATTTTTTAACTATTAATTGTGCAGCTCTAGCACAGTACTATATTTGCGCAGCAATTTTTCAAACATGTTTTCAAACATGTTTTTTTTTTTTTGGAAATAAACTTTATTTCATTGATTAAAATATACCATACCATACCCATCATACCCTCCACACTTCTCTCTGGTACATACTACCCTCTGTCATACCCCCACACTCCTTCTGTACATACTGCCCACTGTCATACCCTTCACACTCCTCTCCTGTAAAAACTGCCCACTGTCATACCCTTCACACTCCTCTCCTGTACATAGTACCTGCTGTCATACACTTCTCTCCTGTAGATACCGCCCACTGTCATACCCTCCACACTTCTCTCCTGTACATACTGCTCACTGTAATCCCCTCCACACTCCTCTCCTGTACATAGTGCCCACTGTTAGACCCTCCACACTCCTCTCCTGTACATAGTGCCCACTGTCGCACCCTCCACACTCCTCTCCTATACATAGTGCCCACTATCATACCATCCACACTCCTCTCCTGTATATACTGTTCACTGTCATACCCTCCACACTTCTCCCTATACATAGTGCCCACTATCATACCATCCACACTCCTCTCCTGTATATACTGTTCACTGTCATACCATCCACACTCCTCTCCTGTATATACTGTTCACTGTCATACCCTCCACACTCCTCCCTATACATAGTGCCCACTATCATACCATCCACACTCCTCTCCTGTATATACTGTTCACTGTCATACCCTCCACACTCCTCTCCTATACATACTGCCAACTGTCGTACCCTCCACGCTTCTCTCCTGTACATACTGCCCACTGTCGTACCCTCTACGCTTCTCTCCTGTACATACTGCTCACTGTCATCCCCTCCACACTTCTCTCCTGTACATGATGCCCACTGTGATACCCTCCACACTCCTCTCCTTAACATTGTGCTTTTTCCCGTACCCTTTGTACTCTTCTACTGTACATAGTGCCCAATGTTAGACCCTCCACATTCCTCTCACCTGCACATACTTCCCACTTATATACCATCCGTACTCCTCTCCTATGTGTCCCTGAAAATATTTTTAAAATGTTGGCAACTATGCACTTATGCACTGCCCAAGGGCCACTGGGTCAGTAGGGGGCCCCATTAAAGGTTTCTGGGATCCTGTGATATTAAAGCGGTAGTAAACTTTCCTGACATTACTACTTTTTAGAGGCCCTGGTGTAGGTTATGCCATAATGTACAAGTATGCACAGCATATTAGCACATTAGGGTACACTTACGTTTTCAGACTGGGCCCTCCATTGCTGCGCTGTGATTCTCACACATTTATTTATTATTTCTAAAAGGCCTCACAAAAATCCTCAGCACCACGCCCATGATGTTCTTAATCTGGCCCTGCTTGTGAGGATTGAAGTCCACAGCCTGTTAGCTTTCATAAGCAAGTATGATGCAGTATCTCTTTCAGAACTACAATTCCCTTTGTCAATTGCGTCTGCACAGCAGTCCTTTCTGATGTTTCCATTGGCTCTTCTTTTGCAATCTCTGATTGTATGCGATTTTGCACTGCAGGAGGAATGGGGAAGAAAAGAGCGAGTGGGAGATCACACAGAGTCATGCCGCGTACACACGATCGGTCTATCCGATGAGAACGGTCTGATGGACCGTTTTCATCAGTTAACCGATGAAGCTGACTGATGTTCAGTCGTGCCTTCACACCATCGGTTAAAAAAACGATCGTGTCAGAACGCGGTGACATAAAACACAACAACGTGCTGAAAAAAATTAAGTTCAATGCTTCCAAGCATGCGTTGACTTGATTCTGAGCATGCGTGGATTTTTAACCGATGGTTGTGCCTACTAACGATCGGTTTGATTGACAGGATTTGATTGACAGCAGCAAGAGCCAATGGTTACCACTGCCCCATGAGGAGAGAGAGAGAGATTAGCAGTGCTGCAGATGGGCACATCACTGGATTGAGAGCAGGCTTAGGTAAATATATGGGGGGATAAGGGAACAATACTTCCACCAGGAAAAAAAAAATCCCTTTATGCAGGGAATGCATTCAGGTAAAAAATGTTCTGCATTCACAACCAATTTTAAAGTGGAACTAAAGACAACACTTTAGTTTTTTCATAAGGGAGGGTTATAACCCCTGTTATGCCCTGTACACATGATCGGTTCATCCGATGAAAACGGACCTATGGATTTTTTCATCAGATATCTGATGAAGCTGACTTTCATCAGTCTTGCCTACACACCATCAGTTAAAAATCTGCTTGTGTCAGAACGTGGTGACGTAAAACACAGCGACGTGCTTTTTCTATGTTTTTTTTAACCATCAGATAATTTTAAAAACAGGTTCTAAAAACGATAGGGCCCACACACGATCGGTTTTTCCGCTGAAAACGGTCCATCAGACCGTTTTCATCAGATGAACCGATCGTGTGTACAAGGCATTAGTTTCTTTGCCATGTGTGTCCCATTGGGGAGATGTCAAGATGTCCCATAGAATCGGAAGTGAAGGGGTGCTGATGACACAAAATCAATGCAAATTATGTGTATATATATACATTAAAATGTGCAATCTCTTAGAAAAACATATATTATTAGTGAAGTGTCCATACGATGAAAACCAAAAAAATATTAAATAATGAATTAAGTCCAAATAGTGCTAAAAAATAATAAGCACCCAATAGTGATTCTCGGTTCAAACAAAGACGTAAATATTGCAGTTCTGGAACCTCCACCATATGTTTGCACCCGGTGAGATCAATAGAAATGGCTCCTTACCAATATTAGTAGACTCTTTTAATTAAAAAAGAAGTCATAAACCGCTTGTGTCAATAGGATGACTCAGAATGATCCAGATAGGCACGTTCAGATGATCCAGCATTCATATAAATAGGAACAGAAGAGCAATCATAGTGAAGTACTGTTTATTAAAACAAAATTAAAAAGTAACATGCCAAATGGCTGCTTACTCAGGTTGTGCCCTGATCCCGGCACTGAGGCTGCTTTATGGCGTTATTCGATATCCAATCGAACCCGCAAATTCAGATATGGTACGGTGATCCGTCGCGCTGGTCGTCTCACTGGCCGGCGTACGTTCCACCGTCGAAGTAACGTAGATTCGGAAATGGATCGAAAATCCGTCGCACTGCTAGTTTCGATAGCCGGCGTGCGTTCCACCGTCGAAAACCAACGGACCCGGAAATCGGAAGTGGTAGGGAAAAGCGTGACTGGTTAGCGCCTCGACGTACGTTTCGTGGATTACGTCATCAGGAAGCGTAACCAGTCACGCTATGGAGTTGTATTTAACCCAATGGCCTATTGAGATTGATAGGGGAACTAGCCAATCGAATATGAAGCCTCGGTCCCGCTATCACACACCATACAATTGTATATATCAACAACACCTACAAGATGCTGCGTTAGCAAATCAATTGACAATAATGTCATATACATCCAGTGTACTACATACATGCACTATTCTTAATCAATGGTATGTAATATTAAATACATGTTACAATGCCAATATAAATGGCGGTATATTTAAAATAAATTGATATTACTTTCCAACGTATTATAATTGGAATTACAATTCACATTGAAATTACAATAAAACTAAAACATATAAAATAACAAATTAAAGTACCCCTGTGAGAAACCAGCATTGATATTAACTGACTCAATGTATGTTATATGCTGCTGCTGTTCTTACAATGCCCATTACTACAAATCAGGTGTACTAGCTGTACTAATAGTTGATAATTAGTACTGTTGGTTGGAAAACTTTGATAACAAAATTATACATATTCTATTTCAAAAAAATTGGTCCTTTTATTTGTTGCTCAGAAAGCAATTGAGGTCTAGTTCTACATTCATGCCTTGGGGTTGCATGGCACGTAGGCGATGTATCCATAAAGTCTCGTTTTGGGATACCGCCTTGGTGAGATCTGAACCTCGCCAATGACTAGTTACTCTATCTATCCCATAGAACGTCATTTGTCGAGGGTCTTTATTATGACAAAGGTCAAAATGTTTTGAAACACTATGGTTGGGATAGCCATTTATGATATTTGCCACATGCTCATTGATACGCACTTTGAGTTCTCTAGTAGTGCGCCCTACATACTGTAAGTGACAAGGGCACTCGATGACATATGTCACAAACCTAGAATGACAGGTAATAAGTGGTTTGATTTTAAATTCTTGCTGTGTGACATTAGATTTAAACTGGAGTTTTTTCTTGCCCTGTCTCTTTGATGTTTTACAAGATCTACACCTAGTGCAATAATAGAAACCCGGAGTATCCAGGAAAGTAAGAGGTTTTTCTGGGGGGTCTGGTACATTACGTGCTACCATATTTCTCAACCCAGGGGCTTTGGTGTAAATAAATTTTGGTTTGGCTGGTAGTACTGTAGCCAAATCATTGTCTTTCAATAATATTGGCCAAAATTGTTTAATGACTTTTCCACATAATTCAACTAATAATTTTTAGTTTGGTGTATTGCAGACATGGATGTTTTTAATTTTATGCAAGGTCGTGAGATCAATGTAGAAGAAATATTTGTACAACAACCCACTCCAAACTTAGATTTGGATAGAGGTTTTAAAAAATTACAATTTGATCTAGAAAAACAAATTCGTTTGTGGTGGGACATTGCATCGTTTGAGATGTATATCTCAAAAAATCTCACACCACGGAGGTTGAGATGGGATGTACACCCGGGTGATGGAATTGAGGACCTTACACAGACGGATGAATGGTTCCAATTTTTTAACGCTTGTGAACAGAAGTTGTTACAACTAATGATTCGAAGGCGTAGGTCCAAAAATGAGCTTTTGGAGGCCAATATAGCGGATCTCAGAGAACAAATGAGACCGCATATGGGCTCCCAGGAGTTCTTAGATAGATCACAAACCTTACAGGTGCATCTGTCTAAATATGATGGTGAAATCAAACAAAAGAAATTGAAAAAATACCAGAGAGACATCACAGATTATGATGAACATAAGGTATACAAATGGCAGTCAGATTTAGATCCAACGCAATCAAAATTAACAACTGGGGAGATAGGAAAAGAAGTGCGCACAGGGACTACCCAAGGCATGGATAAATCCAACAAAAACACCAGTACCCCTAAAAAACATCCCAAAGGCCCTAACAAAACTAAAGGCCCGTACCCACTGGTAGATAGGAACCGACCACCTAACAACCAGACTCCACAGTACCCACAAGCCTACAACACGTACCCTACATATGGTGCACCTACATACAATAGGTATGCCCCATTAGATGATAGAGGGGGAGAGGACAATTACTATCATTATAATCAGGGTCCCAGCCAGTACACACCCAGACCACCACGGGGGCAACATAGAGGTAACCACAGAGGGCGAGCCTCATATTACCAAAATAACCAACCGCGGGGAGGGGGGGAATGGAGAGGCTGGAAAGAGCCGTACAAAATTGCCAGTCCCGTCCCTCACCAGCTTGTAAAAAACATAGAAAAAGAGGTAAGAGAGGGGGAACCCGAAAGAAAAAGACCACGAGACGATTAAATGAGGGGATCTACAACCTAGCGGGAATTGATTTTACTAATGCAGAATTGGAAGTACTTTCAAAAGGTATGAAATTTGCACCAGATAAGCACATGGATAAATTTGAGGTATTTATCGATGTGGAAAAATTTGTTAGAAAGTTGAATATTAAAAAACATTTTGCCCAACAAACCCTGAATACCCCTCAGGTTGACACTACGGGGTATCAACATACTACTTTAAAAAATAACTCCACCTTTAATCCCAAAAAGGGCACACATCATCACATACAAGTATTTAGGAATATGGTGCAGGAAGAAATTAGATCTTTAGACACCAAAAATTCCAAACCCAATAGACTGTTGAGGGAAGGTATTACAAAATTAGAGAAGAATAAAAACATAGTGGTGCGCACTGCAGACAAAGGGGGGGGGGTGTGGTAGTACTCACTAAAGAAAATTACTACAAGGAAGTCCAACGGCTGCTGGATGATACCAACACCTATACGCCTTTATTAGGTGACCCAGTATGTAGACTAAAAGCACAACTAAAAACTTGGGTCGAAGAAGGAGTCTCAAAAACTATTCTTACCCCAAAAGAAGCACTATATCTAGTGCCTGAGGTACCGCGTACTCCGGTACTGTACATTGCACCAAAAATGCATAAAAACAATACCAACCCCCCAGGCCGACCCATTGTTAGTGGGATCGGGTCACTTTACTCCAGACTGGGTGAATACCTCGATCAATTTTTACAACCACTAGTACAAAAAGGCCAATCGTATTTGAAGGATAGTACCCAGTTAATAAATGCACTAGCCACAATACGGGTAACCACGGATACATGGTTAGTAACAGTGGATGTAGAATCCCTGTATACAAATATTAAGCAGTCAGATGCTATCATAGCAGTCACCGAATCTTTAGAAACAGGTACTGATCTACAAACGATTCAAATTCAGTTTATAGTACAGGGCTTGAAACAGGCCATGGGTAATAATTATTTTTGGGCGCAGAACAAGTATTATAACCAAACAAAAGGAGTCGCCATGGGCGCTAGATACGCGCCGAGTGTAGCCAATTTGGTTCTAAATAGGTGGGAAAGGGAAACGATATATAAAGAAGAAAACAAAGCTCTCCTGTATTATAAACGCTATATCGACGATATTATACTGTTTTGGGATGGTAACTTACCCTCCTTGGAGAACTTCATAATGGCAATGAACAACAACCAATATGAGTTAAAATTTACAGCAGAATTCAACTTATCTACTATTAATTATCTGGATCTTACGCTAACAAAAAGAGGTAACCGAATTAGTACTAAAACCTACTTCAAACCGACAGACCGGAATGGTTATGTCGCACTTTCCAGCTGCCACCACCCAAAATGGCTAGGGGGTGTCCCCAAAAGCCAACTAATGCGCATACGCCGCAATTGTGACCAGATTACTGATTTTGACGTACAAGCAAATATGTTGGTAGACAAATTTGTAGAAAAGGGGTACAATGCCCAAAATCTACGAAAAAAGAAGTAATGGCAATGGAAAGGCCAGTTTTGTTAGCACCAAAAACTAGGGCTCCCTTCCATGGAGAGATAACATTCTTGACAGGGTTCCATAGAGAATATAAGAGTGTTTAAAAAGTCATTAAACAATTTTGGCCAATATTATTGAAAGACAATGATTTGGCTACAGTACTACCAGCCAAACCAAAATTTATTTACACCAAAGCCCCTGGGTTGAGAAATATGGTAGCACGTAATGTACCAGACCCCCCAGAAAAACCTCTTACTTTCCTGGATACTCCGGGTTTCTATTATTGCACTAGGTGTAGATCTTGTAAAACATCAAAGAGACAGGGCAAGAAAAAACTCCAGTTTAAATCTAATGTCACACAGCAAGAATTTAAAATCAAACCACTTATTACCTGTCATTCTAGGTTTGTGACATATGTCATCGAGTGCCCTTGTCACTTACAGTATGTAGGGCGCATCAATGAGCATGTGGCAAATATCATAAATGGCTATCCCAACCATAGTGTTTCAAAACATTTTGACCTTTGTCATAATAAAGACCCTCGACAAATGACGTTCTATGGGATAGATAGAGTAACTAGTCATTGGCGAGGTTCAGATCTCACCAAGGCGGTATCCCAAAACGAGACTTTATGGATACATCGCCTACGTGTCATGCAACCCCAAGGCAACCCCAAGGCATGAATGTAGAACTAGACCTCAATTGCTTTCTGAGCAACAAATAAAAGGACCAATTTTTTTGAAATATAATATGTATAATTTTGTTATCAAAGTTTTCCAACCAACAGTACTAATTATCAACTATTAGTACAGCTAGTACACCTGATTGGTAGTAATGGGCATTGTAAGAACAGCAGCAGCATATAACATACATTGAGTCAGTTAATATCAATGCTGGTTTCTCACAGGGGTACTTTAATTTGTTATTTTATATGTTTTAGTTTTATTGTAATTTCAATGTGAATTGTAATTCCAATTATAATACGTTGGAAAGTAATATCAATTTATTTTAAATATACCGCCATTTATATTGGCATTGTAACATGTATTTAATATTACATACCATTGATTAAGAATAGTGCATGTATGTAGTACACTGGATGTATATGACATTATTGTCAATTGATTTGCTAACGCAGCATCTTGTAGGTGTTGTTGATATATACAATTGTATGGTGTGTGATAGCGGGACCGAGGCTTCATATTCGATTGGCTAGTTCCCCTATCAATCTCAATAGGCCATTGGGTTAAATACAACTCCATAGCGTGACTGGTTACGCTTCCTGATGACGTAATCCACGAAACGTACGTCGAGGCGCTAACCAGTCACGCTTTTCCCTACCACTTCCGATTTCCGGGTCCGTTGGTTTTCGACGGTGGAACGCACGCCGGCTATCGAAACTAGCAGTGCGACGGATTTTCGATCCATCTCCGAATCTACGTTACTTCGACGGTGGAACGTACGCCGGCCAGTGAGACGACCAGCGCGACGGATCACCGTACCATATCTGAATTTGCGGGTTCGATTGGATATCGAATAACGCCATAAAGCAGCCTCAGTGCCGGGATCAGGGCACAACCTGAGTAAGCAGCCATTTGGCATGTTACTTTTTAATTTTGTTTTAATAAACAGTACTTCACTATGATTGCTCTTCTGTTCCTATTTATATGAATGCTGGATCATCTGAACGTGCCTATCTGGATCATTCTGAGTCATCCTATTGACACAAGCGGTTTATGACTTCTTTTTTAATTAAAAGAGTCTACTAATATTGGTAAGGAGCCATTTCTATTGATCTCACCGGGTGCAAACATATGGTGGAGGTTCCAGAACTGCAATATTTACGTCTTTGTTTGAACCGAGAATCACTATTGGGTGCTTATTATTTTTTAGCACTATTTGGACTTAATTCATTATTTAATATTTTTTTGGTTTTCATCGTATGGACACTTCACTAATAATATATGTTTTTCTAAGAGATTGCACATTTTAATGTATATATATACACATAATTTGCATTGATTTTGTGTCATCAGCGCCCCTTCACTTCCGATTCTATTTTTTAGGTGGCAGCTCTTTAAACTGGTATATTTAATTTATTTAGGTTTAATTACATTTAATTCTACCCTCTTGCTGGGAGAACTAATATTGTTTTTTCTGTGGCGCAAATTATACACATCTTTTCCACAAGATGTCCCATAGCCAAAACAGGGAATCCTGGAATCTCAGCAGGGTTACCGGAAATAGTTTCTCCATTGAAAAATTATCTCTATTTCAGTTATAATGTAAACTCAAAATTTCAGACTTACCCTCAACAATCAAAATCTGAGTTTTTGGTGTGCTGGTTAGTTGTTCCTATGGATTTGCATAATGTCTCTATTGGCTATGCACCCAGGATCA
The DNA here is from genome assembly GCA_029574335.1 of Rana kukunoris. Lineage (NCBI taxonomy): Eukaryota > Metazoa > Chordata > Amphibia > Anura > Ranidae > Rana > Rana kukunoris. Next base: position 119,249,865 of record CM056053.1, read on the forward strand.
GGCTAGAAAGGTAAGGTTGCAGGATAGGTAAAATGACAGAATATTCCCAGTCCATTCTATCCAAAATTAAAATTGCCCTTCATTATACTTAACTTGAGGAGGGGGAGGTTCTTGCCCTTTTAAACCTTTGTTGTTTAAAATCAAATCTCTAATGGATCCTGCTGGGTGATTGGAGTCCATAATAGGGGTAATTCAGTAAAAACTTGGATCCTATAGCTCCATGGGGAATAGTCCTGTACCAAATTAGTAGTTCAAACACAAGTAAGGACTTCAATATATTCCATATAATGTTTTTATATTGTATTTGCTGGGAATTAACATTTTAAGTGCCCATCTAACCTAAAAAAACTTTAAAATGGATAATTATTAGTATTACTATTTAATGCATGAAGGAAGCGGTTGGTGCCCCAGCAACCAGGACCAGATCTGCGTGGTGGAAACCCCAGGGACCTAGCCATATGGTACGGAAGAGTTTATTATGTGCACACATGGGATCTATGCTGGTTCCTGGCTGACCTGCTTTGTCAGTCTGTGGAGGCATGATAGGCTTTCCTGAAGGAAGGAGTTTTAAGGGATCACCTAAACATTTGCCAGAGTAGGAGATAGCTAGACATATTAAGGTAGAGAGTTCCAGAAGATGGGAAATGCTCTGGAGAAGTTCTGGAGAGCTTGGAGCAGAGTTCTGAATGGCTTTGTATGATGTTGTTAGTGTTTTAAATGTATTTGATATGCAATCAGAAGGAGGGGTTGGCAGAGAGGGATAGGAAACACTGAGTGGTTGGTAAGGTGGATAATTCTTGGCTTAGTCTTTTTGGTAGACTGAAGAGGGGCTAGCCTATGGATAGGTAGGCCTATGAGAAGAGAGTTGTAATAGACAAAGCGAGAGATAACAAGGAAGTGAATGAGTAGCTTGGTGGTTTCATTAACTAGAAAGGGGCAACTTTTTGCGATGTTATGGAGGTGAAGTCTACAAGCATTCGACAGTGATTGGATTTGGTGCTGAAAGGACAGGACAGAGTCTAGGATTACACCTTGTACCCTGGCATGAGGGGAGGGACTGATAGCTGTATTATTGATCTTGATGGAGAAGTCGGGGAGGAGGGCACATGACTAGGGGGTGGGGGATTATCAGCTCAGTTTTAGAAAGATTTAGTTTGAGGAAGTGGTGCGACATTCATGTGGATATGTCAGTTAGTAAGTTAGTAATGTGAGAAGGGACTGAAGGAGTGAGGTGAGAAGTCGAGAGATAGATTTGGGTGTCATCAGCCCAGAGATGGTCTAGGAAGCCATGGGAGGTTATCAAGTGATCAAGAGAGGAGGTGAAGATAGGAAAGAGAAGGGGTCCAAGAACAGAGCCTTGGGGGACACCTACAGTAAAAGGAAGTGCAGAAGATGAGACAGAGTTATACAGTAAGTAACACTGAAGGAGTGCTGTGAAAGATAGAAGGAGAACTAGTAAATAGCAGAATCTTGGAGACCAGAGTGGGTGGAGTTATTGAGAAGGAGTGAGCACTGGGTGGTCAGCAGTTTCAAAGGCTACAGAAAAGTCTAGTATTAAGAGCATGGAGTACTGGCTGTAGTTTAGTAGTTAAGTAGTTAGGGAGTTAGTAGTTATTATATTATAAATATATATTTATATTATTATAAAGTATTATTAGCCTAAATAAATGTAGAGGTTCCCACTTACGTGCAGAAGTGGAGATACATTGCAAAGCTTAAATATTCTATAAATATCAGTCATTTTGGGCACAAGAAGGATTTTCTGAGACTGCCTGTAGTGTGATCAGTGGCATTTCTCTGCAAGAATTCAGTTATTAGTTGTGGAAACTTTTAGATATATATCTTTAATATGTAATTTATTTTTATTTTATATAAAGCAAGTTATATATCAGGTTAACTTGAAATATGGATTATGATTATTCCAGCAGGTGATTACTATTTATAAAAATTGAGGTCCATAGCTTCTCTTCATTCAGTGCCCATGGTAGTTTTAACTCACCACTGACAAACCCCTTTGAGAAATCTTTTCTTTAAACTTAGGGTTATTCCTGTCTGTTTTTTGCGGTATGAGACAATTCTTCGGTCTGGCCTTGCTGACATTAATGATCATGATATGGTGGCTTATGATTTCTACAGTTTTCAAGAACGGACACAGCAAGTATAAAAGCAGCCAATTGCACATATAAATCTCAGTGTTCCTTATTTCTGAGTCAGATAATTTATTGTCTTTTTGGCTCCAGGAATATTGTGCAGCACTTGGTCATCACCTTTCAGTTTCTCCACTGTTATATATTTTCCAACACTGTAGTGCCGAATCAATCTTCGGCCATCTTTGCTCCTCTAACTTTGTTATCATGCCATAATTGATTGATTGTTGCTGTGAACCGTACATGCTTTGGTAACAGAAAGAAATCCATATTCTGTAGATTTTAATGTTTCTTTATTTAAGGAGGACAATAAACCCAAAATGAGATATCATATATTACTTGCAAAATATTTAGAAAAATGCTAGAGTTGAATAGGCAAACTCATTTTTAAACATAGGTTTTTTTTTTCCAATAAGGACAATGAACTTCAGGTCCTTGTATGTTATATATGCCCTTATGTATAAGGGCCTGTAGTTCATCATCCGTATTGGAAAAACCCCTATGTTTTAATTTTTTAATAATAACTGTTGTGTTACTGTTATGTTAATGCTAATTATGCTTGTTATGTGTAAGTATCTTCTTGGATATATGAAATGTCCATGACCCCTTCCATACCAGCTGAAATGTAATATCGAGAAAACTCTAGGCGTACCAGTTCTGGATGTCGAAAGGTAGAGAAAGGAAAGGACATTTATGTTTACAATGCTCTTGATTTGAAGCTGAATTCATATTGTATTTCATATACTGACACTGACAGTGGTGGTGAGTATTAACACTAAGGGGTATGGTCACTCGGATACATTCAAAAATCAAAGCATTATAAATCTTTGGGGAATAGTGGTTAATGAAGGAAGAAACCTGTCACATGACTTGACAGTGTGTATTTGGGCTCTCGTCCTTTCCTGGTGTGTTACCCTACCTTAGACTCCATATGCATGCTCTTTGCCATTTGTGAAGAAAACATAAAAGGGTAAAAGGGTAAATACAGAAACCCAGAGCAGTCAATCAGAACAAGCTTTTCAGTGATCTAACTTGATCATTTAAAATCTTTTTGGTGGCTCTGGATTACTGCACTTTAACATACAAATTTGATCTTTATATCTTGTTGCATGTGCCTGGGAATATTGAAACCTAGCTCTGAGTAAGCACCAGTAGTTAAACATGTCAGCTGTTGATTGCATCTTTTGCTGTATGGTTTTTAACCAATAAAGAAATCGTTGTTGGAGTGGCTCTGGATTACTTCATTTTAACATTCAAATTTGATCTTTATATCTCGTTGAATGTGCCTGTGAATATTAAAAAGTAAACCAAATCAAATAAATCTGGTAGGCCCCAGTCCTCTTAATGGGGGCACAACACCCTTAATAATACTAAAGAAACCTGGTGTTTTAAACATACAATTTACTTTTGAGGTGTCCTAGAAGAAAGCCACACAAATATAATGTTAAAAATTCAGGGGGGAAATGTACTCACCCATCAACAAATACAAAAAAAGACTAAAATTACTGATTAATGACGTGCCCACTTTATATTGCATACTTTTTAGACACATGGATAGTTTACAGTATGGGGTAATAAATCCCATCGATAAATATACCGTCCACTTTAGTACTTAAGTACCGTAGTTCCTCAACATGTTTCATAAGAATTGATGCCTGTTTTGTCAGGAGGCAAATAGGTGGGTGAGCTGCTTTTCCATTCTTCTAGACAAATAAGAAAAATAAAAAATAATAATAGCCTAATAAAAACAAACAAAGCAATATATAAAATTATCAAATTTCTACAAGTATAGGATGTTCATACCTTCACAAGAAAGTAGCGAACCAAAGTTGGACACAAACCACGTAGCAGAGACCAGCCCAACAGGCAGGACATACAGAGCCCATGGACAGCCAAAGTCAGTTATCCCCATGTGAGGAGGCAGGGAACAAACGGGAAACCTAGAGCAAACGTTCCAAATAGTCAAAATAGGCCACTATTATAATACCAATTTGCATGAATTGCAGGTCAAGTGTCTGCATATATACAGTACATGTATATCAAGAAAAAGAACATGCAATCTCCATATATTGCAATATCTTAACTTGAAAATTCAGTCTTCATACAAAATCCAACATAAAGCGGTATGTTAGAGCATATTTATACTTAAACTGTACAGTCACTTTATGTTGGATTTTAAATCAAGATTTGATTTTGCAGTAAAGATATTGCAATATACAGTATGGAGATTGCATCCTCGTTTTCTAGATGTAAGTGTAAGTGGGTGAAGTGGGAGCCCACTCGATGTAATCCTATCCCAAAGTGAAGAACTTGTGGCAAATTGAAAGTGGTTTACCCTATCGGTTATATATACATGATGTACAGTATATACACACATGTGTACCTCAAATTGGTATGTGGTAATAATCGGCAAAAAAGGTAATAGAAGAGAACACGCCATCCACTGTATCACCAAATTTGTATTTGCCTCTGGTAGCTCTACTGGAAAGATGAGGTCAATAGCAAGTCAATGAAGGTGTAGCAATGGACATTTGTATAGGAACTTGAGGTTGTTCTTTTAGCATAGAGTTTATGCTGCCAATAGTAAACAGGGGTGCAATATTCAGAAGTTATATGTAAAACAGTGTATTTGTCAATTAAAAAGTATAGTACAAATAATTATATTATTTTGTTTTGTTTTAAAAAGTGATTTTACTCTTTCAATGTCAAATGCATCTAATAAATGTCTCTTTTGAGTCTAATGCCGCGTACAAACAATCACTTTTTGCGATGTAAAAAAACGACGTATTTTAAAACGTCATTTAAATTGATCATGTGTGTGGGCAAAACATCGTTTTTTGTCTTCAAAAAAACGACCAAAAAAAAATTCCAACATGCTTGAATTTTTTGTGTCGTTTTTCAAAACGTCGTTTTTTGTGTCATAAAAAGTGATGGTGTGTGGGCAAAACGATGTTGAAAACAACGTTTTTAAACCCGCGCATGCTCAGAAGCAAGTTATGAGACAGAGCTTCAATGGAAAAGAGTGCCGTCGAACGTGGTGTACGTCACCACGCTTTCCTAGAGCATTGTAGAAAAACGATGGTGTGTACGCAACGTTGTTTTGGAAAATGAAGTTTGAAAAACGTCGTTTTTTTTCATCGCAAAAAGTGATCGTGTGTACGCGGCATTACACCGTGGTTTCTGTCGCTGGCTTGTGCGTCCTGTTGTGAGGTATTTGCCTGCAGAACCGCATGTGGTGGGAGGAGTGGTTAATTACACATGCGGAAGTGTTGGATACCTCCAATAGCCAGAGAACAACATTAAAGAGTTTTAACACTAGCCACCAGAAAAAGATGAGTACAAATCAAGATGGGTTTGTTGTACTTTTTTATGCATTCTTTGTTTTTAAAAAGCATCATGAAACAGTACAATGCCTAAAGTACGAAGTAGTGGAGTAGAGACAATACAGCAGCATTCTGAGCAATAGCATCGGCAACAGCAGTGAAGGTCAGGCTTAAGCTGGCAACACATTATACAATTTTCTTCTACAATTTTCCTTTAGATTTACCAAAACCATATCATATGAGGTCAAACCTAAACACTTTTAATTTGTATGCAATCAGGCAGGCCCTTGTACTACATACAGTAGTTGAAAGTAAATCTAAACTAAATTGAACAAGAAAATTGTATAATGTGTAGCCAGCTTAAGCTGTAGTATCTTTTAGCAATAGAAGATGGGCCACTGAGATGTAGTAGAGATGACTCAGAGTGGATCCTGGTGATGAGTGTTTATTTATTTTATTTTTTTTTGCCTAAATAGGGAAGTGGGTAAGAATAAGTGCATGGAGTTGCATTGAGAATGGCAAGGAAAGGTAAGGAACACAGGGGTGTGGGGAAAAAAATGGAAAACGGTATATACCAGTGGGCCAGAATTTGGGAGGGGGGTTTGGGTGGGAGTGTGGCATGCTAGACAGAAGGAACCAAGATGAGGGGGGTGAAGAAAAAAAGGGGGAGGGAAAAGAGGAAATTAGAGTGTTAAGGACCAGTAGGAGAGTAACACTAGCCATATACAGTTTTTTCCTTCAGCCAGTGGAATCCACCTTACCGGGACCTTGTATTCTGACAGTGGCATCTTTCCATTTTTCAAAAGTTGATCAAATGATTACAGCAAGACCATTGATAAATTAAAGGTAGGGAAATATATTTTTCACAACACTGGAATGCTGCATTGGGGTTAATTTTCGACCCTGTAGTGTATAGTCAGTTTAAAGTTGAACTCCAGACAGATATAAACACTAAAATTAATGCTCTGTATTCATTATAACATCATCAAAGTGGATGTCAATCCAAAAACATTTTTATTTTAGATTAGAGTTTTGGATAGAGTGTGGAAGGCATAGAGCTCCTGTTGAGTGTGGGGCTCACCTTCAAGCAAAGAGCTTGCAAAGAGGTTATTTTAAATACTAAGTGGGTTTAAGGGCTTCCTGTCTGCATTTACTAATCACCATTGCAACAAACACAACCCAAAACAAGAGGTTCCCTTGTATGGATAACAATCACAGTCCAAAACTCCAACAGAACGTTGTTTAGCTTCCTGGCTAGTAGTGAGAACATACTGCATCTGCTTCAGACCTGCAGACAGGTTTCATCACAGCCTACTTCTATGTTTTCCACAACACTTGACTTCCCGACAGTTCTACCCCTTCACGATTAGGCCATTCTTTGCTATTCAGCAATGTGCTACACTTTTTTTCCTTCCCCGCAAAGTAAAGGCATAATCTGCTAGTATGCACCTGCAAACAAAGCTGGCGTCATCCTTGCAGAAGACCGCATCCATCTTTGTCCATCTTCTTTTCAGGGCCGCCGTCGTGTGACTTACCGGGCCATGTGACATCACTCCTGCTCTTGCACACAGGAGCCACCGGTCATGACTACGCTTTTGAAGAAACAGCACGGGCGGCCGTTCCTTCAGCGTACATGTGCCGGTGACATCAGGGCAGTATACAGTAAATATCTCCTAAACAGCGCACTTTTAGGAGATAGTTACAGTACCTATAGGTAAGCCTTATTATAGGCTTACTTATAAGTACAAAGTATACAGGAGGGTTTACTTCCTCTTTAACTAGCAATTGCGCTGTCATGCAACACTGTACCCAAATAAAATTTATATATTTTTTTCAAACACACAGAGTTTTCTTATGGTGGTATTTGATAACCACTGGGTTTTTAATTTGTTTCTATATAAACAAAAAAAGACAGAAAATCTGGAAAAACATTTTTTTTCTACTTTATGTTATAAAACATATCCAAAAAAAACTAACTTCATAAATTTAAGAGAATATGCTTTGTGCTTGGTAAAAAAACAACAAAAATAAAAATAAAAACGCTAAATGTATGTTATTTGGTTTGTGTGAAAGTTATAGAGTCTACAAACTATGGTATTTATATTTGAAAATGTATCAATCCCGATGTACTGTATGGAAGGCCTATCTCATTTCTAAAGGGCCCTTAAAATGCCAGGACAGTAAAAATACCCCCCAAATTACCCCTTTTTGGAAAGAAGACAGTCTGAAGTATTGGCTTGTTTTTTGAAGTTGTATTTTTTTGTCTCAATTCTTTAGAAAATGTCATCAGTGCAGTACAGCGTCATCATATGTTTGATCTGGCAGTGATCAGGGATATTGACTGGTGACAGAATGTTAAAAAAAAAAATGTATTTAACATTTTTTACAATTTTTTTTTAACATATCTTAACCAGAGTAGTTCAGTGCCACCATAGTGGAAACAAATGTTTTTATTTAATTTCTTGATTTTCAAAAATATAGTGACAAAGAATTACCACTCGCCATGCCTCAAACTAAATATCTCAGATGGTCTACTCACCTACGATTCCCCATGATCACAGCAGGACCGTGGATCTGTGTGTGTAAACACACAGATTCACGTCCTGTCAGAGGAGAGGAGACTGATGTGTGTTCCCAGTACAGAGGAACACCGATCGGTCTCCTCCTCTTGTGAGTCCCCTCCCCCTACAGTTAGAATCACTCCATGGGAACATATTTAACCCCTTGGCCACCCCCTAGTGTTAACCCCTTCCCTGCCAGTGCCATTTACACAGTAATAATTGCAGTTTTATAGCACTGATCGCTGTATAAATGTGAATGGTCCCAAAAATGTGTTAAAAGTGTCCGATATGTTTGTCTCAGATCGCCGCCATTAGTAGTAAAAAAAAAAAAATGACATAAATCTATCCCCTATTTTGTAGACGCTATAACTTTTGCACAAACCAATCAATATATGCTTATTGCAATTTTTAGGATACATATTGGCCTCAACTGAAGAAAAAATTATTATTTTTTTTTTATATTTATTAAATCAAAAAGTAAAACATATTGGCCCGGATTCGCGTAGCACTTACTCCGACGTATCTCGAGATACGCCGTCGTAAGTACAAATGTGCGCCGTCGTATCTATGTGCCGATTCCCTAAGCTAGATACGTAGAAAAATAAGGCTTCAACCGCCTGACGTAACTTGCCTACGCCGGCGTATAGTGGGCGCATAGTTACACTGGACGCATCTGGCGTTCCCATTTTAAATATGCAAATAAGTAAGATATGCCGATTCACGAACGTACTTGCGCCCGGCGCATGTTTTAAGCAATTTGCGTAAGGGTTACGTCAGGCATAAAGTTATTCCTCATATAGGAGGCGCAACCCATGCAAAGGTATGGACCAGGGAACAGACGCCGTCGTATTTTTCGTTGTGTACACCATTTACGTAGTACGTGAATAGGGCTGGGCGTAGGTTATATTCACGTCGTAGGCAGTAATTTCAACGTGACTGTGAGCATGCACACTGGGATGTGTCCAAGATACGACGCATGCGGCGTTCGTTTTTAGTACTTGTTTGAAGCTCAGCCCATCATTTGCATGGGGTCACACTTCATTTAAATGTAACACGCCCACTTCCACCTACTTTGACTTATGTCGGCTTACGCCAATGACTATATGCTACGCCGGCGCAATGCTGGGAGCATTTGCTTTGTGAATTCCATGCTTGCCTCTCAACGTTGCACCCGCGTAGCGTAAAAAAGATACGCTACGCCCGCATAAAGATGCGCTGATGTATGTGAATCTACCCCATTGTGTTTTTTTTTTTCAAAATTGTCGCTCTTCTTTTGTTTATAGCGCAAAAAATAAAAACTGCATATGTGATCAAATACCACCAAAGAAAAGCTCTATTTGTGGGGAAAAAATTAAGATTTTATTTTGGGTACAGTGTTGCATGACTGTGCAATTGTCATTCAAAGTGCGACAACGCTGAAAACTAAAAATTGGTCTGGGCAGAAAGAGGGTGAAAATGTCCTATATTTAAGTGGTTAAGGCTCAAAAAATGAAATAGACCATCATTAGCTCAGGATTGGTAAATTTTCAAATATATATTCCATAGTTTGTAGATGGTATATCATTCATACAAACCTATAATATACACGTTGTGAGATTTTCTTTCTTTTTCTTACCAGACATGTAGCAGAATACATTTTGGCCTAAATTCATGAAGAAATTTGAAATGTAATGTTATTGAATATGTTTTATAACAAAAAGTAGGAAATACTGAGTTGCTTTTTCAAATGTTTGGCCATCTTTTGTTTATATAGCAAAAAAAAGAAAAAAAATGGTGATCCAATTCAAGCAAAATAAATCTCTACTTGAAAAAATTATATAAATGTAATTTGCGTTCAGTGTTGCATGACCGCGCAGTTGGTTCAAGTTTTAGGAGCCTAGTACATGGGCCCATTTTCAGGCGACATCGCCTGGTTCAATAAAAACCATCTGACATTCGGCCGGTTTTTATGGAACTAACCAATGTCGCCCAAAATTGGGCCCATGTGTACTAGGTTCCGAAATTGGGCCCTTGTGTATGAAATTGGGCCCATGGCAGCCAGGCCAACAGAAGCACAGTTTATCCAGCTCCAGATCACCGCTATCACCCACAGGCAAAGAGATCTGACTGGAGTGTTCTGGTTGAGGGTGCCATCACCTGTTAGAACACAATAGCTCAGTGGGGGAGATCGCTTTACTAATGTCAGTTTGTTAATACAGAGGTTCCAAATGGAGCTGTCAGGTTTTTTTTTTGTTCAACACAGTGGGCAGAACAAAAAAATAAAAATAGTGGTGTGTACTAAGCTTTACTGGTAATTAACCAATAGCCGACCAGCTCTCAAAGATATGCTCTTAGATCTCCTGTACGAATCACTGTACCTGTATGGTGGCTTGCGCAGGCGCAGTTGCAGGAGCGTGCCGGCGCTCTTTTGCTCCTGCTGCAGCGGGAGTGTGCCTGCGAGTCGAACGGACTCGATGTCCTCCGACAACCCACAATCGAGGTGAGGAGAGGCAGAACGGGGGAACTGCCTATGTAAACAAGGCGATTCTCCATTCTGCCAGATGACATGACAGAGATCTACTGTTCCCAGTCATCAAGAACAGCGATCTCTGTCATGTCCCAGGCAGCCCATCCCCCTTACAGTTAGAATATAGTTAACCCCTTGATCTCTCCCAAGTGTTAACCCCTACCCTGACAGTGTCATTTGTACATTGATCAGTGCATTTTTATAAAACTAATCAATGTAATAATGTCACTGGTCCCTAAGGCCCCATACACACGAGCGGACAGATTTGTTCAAATCTGTCCGTCCGACAGATTTGAACAAATCTGTCTGCTGGGATTTTGGTTTGCTCGCGTGTACACACTAGCAAACCAAAATCCCCACCAGCAGAGAGCGCGCTGACGTGTCGGTGACGTGGCGGTGACGTTGACGCCGCCACGTCACCGCACCAGGAAGTAAAACACTTCCGCGCATGCGCCGAATCCATTCGGCGGCGGTGCGGCGGCGGTGCGCGACGACATGTCTGCTGGTAAGTGTACTAATCAGCAGACATGTCGGGCGGACAGATTCCTACCCGATAGATTTCAAAGCATGCTTTGAAATCTGTCGGGTGGACAAATCTGTCTGCTCGGCCGTACACACGATCAAATCTGTCTGCTGAAACGGTCCAGCGGACCGTTTCCAGCAGACAGATTTGATCGTGTGTACGAGGCCTCAATGTGTCAGATTTGTCTGCCACAATTTCAGATTGCCGCCGATTGTTACTAGTACAAACAATAATAAAAAAAGTCCCTAAGTCTATCACACAGTTTGTAGAGGTGATAACTTTCTCGCAAACCCATCATTATACGCTTAATATCGGTCTAAACTGATGAATAAATGTGTTTTTTTATGCTTTGGATATGTATTTTTCAAAATTGTCACTCTTTGATTGTTTATAGACCAAAAAATAAAAACCGCAGAGGTGAACAAATACTACCAAATGAAAGCACTATTTGTTGTTTGGGTACAGCGTCGCACGACCGCACACTTGTCAGTTAAAGCGAAGCAGTGCCGTATCGCAAAAAATGGCCTGGTCATTGAGGGAGCAAATCCTTCTGCAGCTGAAGTGGTTAACGTGACAACAGTGAGGTCACCAATCAGGGTACGCTATCTGGCACGCATGCCTAAGTTACAGGACAAGCTGAGCAGAACTAATTTCTGACAGGTAACAGCGTTCACATACATGTATTTCATTTTTGAATTTAGCTGTTTGGCTTTGTTTCCTATCAATAAAACACAGACAAACATATAGAATGTGCATCATCTCTAGTTTTTCTCAAGTTTTCCTTAGCCGATGTATAAAAAGAGGGCAAGCCTTCACTTCCCAACCAGGCTGTAACTCAGAATTCACGCAGTAATCTAGATTGGTCCGCTGAGTGCTATCTACTATCTATATTTATAGTTAGCAGGTTTGCTTAGAAAGGGAACATAAACCTTTATTACAGGCAATGTTTAGAGAGAACAAGTATCATAAAGAATTCTTCTTCCAGTGCTACATATGCATACATACGTATTAATAGTAATAGAGGATTTCAGTTTGTTCAGGGCATGCATGCTGCATGGTAATTATAATGCTGAAACACCTGTTGCATAACTATGCTGCCGCAATGCTCTCACACTATCTTCCCCGCGTAAGACATCATGATAACCACCAAATGCAGCAAAATAACCCCATAATAACCAAAAGCTTAGCAGTTAGCAATGCACCCTAAGGATGGGTTCACACTATGGCGAATTGGATGCAGTTTTCGCCGGATCCAATTCGCATAGCAGTAGATTGTGACCGGTTCTCTATGGAGCCGGTTCACACATCTCCAGAGCGGGTGTGGTGCAAATTGTACAGGAGTCCTGTGTGTCTATTGGTCCAATTTAGGCCCATAGTCAGCCAAAAATCCAGACTGAAATCGGACCTGAAACGGTGAATGGAGACGCACTGGACCCCTGCTGTGAGACGCTCTCCAGTCTAAACCCAGCCTTAAAGTTTTGGAGTTTAGTTTGCAACAGGCGCATTATTATTATCTATGTACTGTACATAATGTAGTGCTGTCATATTGCACGTTGGTATTCAGTATTAAATATAAATATTATTTAATGTATGGTGTATAGTACACCATGCTGTACAGAGAACCAGTGGCAGCCCATCCATTAGGGTCTCACGGGCGCGGCCCTCCCTATCCATGTGTTTGTCCCCCAGATCTACATGTATATTGCCGTACTCATGGATTCCAATGCTTTTTTTTTTTAAAGGGTCACTAAAGGAAAAAAAAATTTGCTGAAATGACTGTTTACAGGCTATAGAGAAATAAAAGTTAACTGATTCCTTTTCAAAATGATTAAAAATAGATAAAAATCAATCATACAATGTGCCTGCAGGTTAGTTACACTTTTGAACTGGCTTCATGTTTCTGTGAGGTAGAAATAGACACACAGAACAAAAACAAACAAATCCAGGGCAGTGTTTTGTTTTTAAAATGAATCTGATTGGTTCTGGGAAGTTTTAGACACACAGTAATGACAGCTTAGACCACCGTGAGAAAGCTCCCAGGACTGTGGTTATAAGGAAACAGACAAGCAGGAAGTGTGGAGAACAGAGCAGGATTACAGCAACTTCAAAGCAAAAACGAACAATAAGGACATGAAACCAGTACTGCAGTGAAGTAAAGGAAGCTATTTAGCTTAAAAAAAAAATTCCTTTAGTGATCCTTTAAGCACGTGATTAGAGCCAGATGCTCTAATCGGGCTTCAGAAAAGTGTGGGCTCGGGGTGCAAAGCACTGCGCCCAAAGCGCACCCAGTTGTGGGAAAATATTCACCCATCACCTGATTGGTCGAAAGGAGATCTGATCCGATTGGAAAATAATTGATAATTGTCCCGATACACTCACCAGCCACTATTAGGTACACCTGTTCAATTGTTTGGTAACACAAATGGGGGGGGAGTGCAACCAAGTACTAGTAAGGTGTACCTAATAAAGAGACCGGTGAGGGTATATAAATAAAAAAATTAAAAACACTTCCTAGTGCATGGAGTCTGCTGCCTTCCTTTTAGCCCAAAGTTCTTCCTTACCTCTCTGCTACAGAGCCACCACCTTGGAACAAAATCCTGTGCAGATAGCTGCAGATCACTGTCAGTTCTCATAAACTGTTAAATGAAAGCCTGACAACTTTAACTGGCTTTATCCAAAACCCAAAAAATGGGGCTGGAGTTGGGCATACCTTTTGTACAGAATGTGCCTGGGACTTCCTCTGAAGACGTCAGTCCTGATGAAATGCGCAGGGAGAATCATGTGATCTGACATTATCGGGCGTGCACGCTAAGCAGCGTGATACACTGTACATACTGTTTACTGTTATGAATATATGCCTTACTGAATAAACTTGAACCTTTTTTGGCGGTATTATGCTAGGTGCAGTTTTGTGATATAATACTAAAGCACTGCTATGTTTGTAAAGTGAACAGTGTTAAATCCTAATGGAACAGCTGCACCATTTAAATGGTCTTAAACGTTAGATTCAAAAAATGAAACCATGGTGCGTTTATTCCAACAAAAAAACAAAAACATAACATGATAAACGTAATTACACAAATTCCCATAAATGAATAAATAAATAAATCTATGCATATAGAGTCCTCTTAATACGTTAATAGTGACTTCTTAAAGTGTCCGTACAATGCTCCTTCAACACAGGAAACTTTATCGTAATAAGTGCCACCATTTCCACCAATGGTTGCAATGCCTGATTACCTTAAAAAGCGACCCCACTGGGTCAAATCGTGCCTTCAAGATATATTGGATCTAAGACGGTCCAGACAGGAGTGTGCTGCTGTGTAGAGTAAAAAGTGACAAGGAATGGCGCCAAAAAGTTTAAGTGTAATTAATGAGTGAAGCTTCCCCCTTTAAAAGTGGATGTCTACTTAAAAAATTGGAAAAAAGGGTGGTGTCACTTTTTAAGGTGAGCGGGCATTGCACCCGGTGGTGGAATTGGTGGCACTTATCACAATACATTTTCCTGTGTTGGAGGAGCATTGTATGGACACTTTAAGAAGTCACTATTAATCTATTAAGAGGACTCTATATTCATAGATTTATTTATTTGTTAATTTATGAGTCTTTGTGCAATTACATTTATCATGTTATGTTTTTAGTTTTTTGTTGAAAGTCCAGGGGTGGGGGGATATTGACTACTTGGCAGGAGGGGGGTTAGGCTCACTTGCTTGTTGCTGTCTGACTCACCAGTGCCCATCCATGCTGACCACTAAACTGACCTACCAGACCCCTACACTGACCCCCCTGACACCTACACTGACCCACTGACACCTACACTGACCCCCCCTGACACCTACACTGACCCCTTCTGAAACCTACACTGATCCTCCCTGACACCTACACTGACCCCCCTGACACATACACTGACCCCCGCTGACCCCCACTGACACATACATTGACCCCCCTGTGACAGGTGACCTCTGCAGCTCAGCCTTACCTGTGTAGTGTAGCCCATCTCATTCTGACCACTCCACAGCAGGCTGCACGCATCAGGGAGAGAGAGCCAGGATGGGAAAGAGAGCCAGGATAGGATGTCACACATCCTGCGGTCTCGGCATTGGACTAGTGGGACGTCCATCATAGGAGCCAGGTCCCAGGCCGCGTACACACGATCGGTCCAACCCGATGAAAATGGACTGAAGTCCAGTTTCAACGTTCTAAACCAACCGTGTGTACGGCCAATCGGTCTGTCGTCCTTCGGACCAAAGTTTTAAAACTTGCTTTAAAATCGGACTGATGGACGCCTGACCATCGGTCCAAACTGATCATTAGTACGCAAAAGCATCGGTTCAAAAACCCACGCATGCTCAGAATCAAGTCGACGCATGCTTGGAAGCATGCTTGGAAGCATTGAACTTCGTTTTTTCAGCACGTTGTTGTGTTTTACGTGTTGTGTTCTGACACGATCGGTTTTTGAACTGATGGTGTGTATGCACATCAGATCATCAGGCACCTTCAGCGGTGACCCGATGAAAATGGTCCGCCCTACCATTCTCATCGGGTTGGACCGATCGTGTGTACGCGGCCCCAGAGGTGGGACTTTTTGTACATCACTCGGCCGCGCTGCATAAGTGGAAGATTGTTCCCTGTTGCTCTGGGAAACGGCAATGGGCTAATAATGATTTTGGGACTATCGAATCTCTGTGCTTTTTGGGGGCACACTCGGAGCTCCAGCCCCCGTCAGCCCCCCCTCCCGACACCACTGAGCACACCATTGTTTCAATTATTTATTTTAGCTGTGTACAGTTTGTCTTTTTCCTTGATCCGGTAATGTATCACATCGATGTTGTGGAGTAATTTTGAGGAGTAGAAAGTAGTCTATTTGTGGGGGTCCACTGCCTTTTACAATTTACCCATTGATGTGGGTCAAGTGCATCTGGCCTCATACAATTAAGGATTCTCATCCTGTGTGAACTAGACATGTGCATTCATTTTCGTTAGAATGCAATTTCGTCCGAAAATCTGGTATTTTCGTTATCGTTTTAACGAACGAAAACGAAAGCGCAAGTAACGAAAACCGAAAGATCCGACATAAAAAAATGCTTTATTTTCGTTTTCGTTCAGATCCGACGATTTTCGATGCTTTGTCGAATTTCCGTCGTTCAATTTCACAAAGTCATCGAACATCGTCGTTCTGGATACAGTGATTAGGTATAGTCACTGTATTCAGAACGACGATTTTCGATGCTTTGTCAAATTTCCGTCTTTCATTTTCACAAAGTCATTGAAAATCGTTGTTCTGAATACAGGGAATAGGTATATTCCCTGTATTCAGAACGACGATTTTCGATGCCTTGTTGAATTTCCGTCTTTCAATTTCACAAAGTCATCGAAAATCGTCATTCTGAATACAGAGAATAGGTATATTCACTGTATTCAGAACGATGATTTTCGATGGTTTGTCGAATTACCGTCGTTTAATTTGACAAAGTCATCGAAAATCGTCGTTTTCGGACAAAAACGAAATAAATCAAAACGATTTTCGGGAGTAACTAAATAAATTAATTTTCTGGACGAAAACGAAAAAACAAACAAAATATTCCAGTCTGCACATGTCTAGTGTCAACTTGCTGCATCGTAGCAGCTGCACATAATTTCTTCTCTATCTATTCTTTTTATGTATAAAGGACATTAGTTCAGAAGTAAGAATCCCCAAGTCCCTTTCCCAGCCCCAGTGCCTTAATTACCTTAAGAAGGGCGGGGATCTGGGTCCATATAACTGTTTGTGCTCTAAATTGTGTTTGGATAGTATGACGAACCTGAAGGTACTTATAGAATGTTTTATTTGATATGTCATATTCCCTTGATAGTTCTAAAAATGTTTTCATAGTTTCCCCCTCAAACAGATGTATTAGGTGATTTATGCCCTGCCCCCTCCACTCGCCAGATTCCTCTATGCTCATTAATTCCTGCAAGTTTTTATTGTTCCATATAGGAGAAAATTCAGTTATCCCGAGTACCCCAGTAGTACCTTTGTTGTCAGCCATATTTTCCTAACTAATTTTATAGTTGGACATTTGTAGGGAAAAAAATCTGCCTCTAGGGCTTCCACCAATAGCCTATGGGAGTTCCCTATTAAAAATAATCGATTGTTGGGAGTGTCTATCTCTGTAGTTCCACAACCCGCCAGTTGTTGTAGCTGGGATGCTATAAAGTATAGTCTTGGGTGTGGAACCGCCATACCCCCCTCTTTTACCAGAAGTTGTAGTGTTTGCAACCTAATCCTGACTCTATCTTCTTTTTTTTTTTCTTCAATCTTTTTTTATTGAATTTAGCAAAAGCATACAAGTTGCATTAGATTACAGGAAATGATTACTGTAGATAATACACAAATGATCAACCGTGTAAGTAACATGACAATGTGCAAGGTAGACGATAACATGAAAGAACCCAGTGGCGTGCAAGCCTGGGGGGTACATGGGAAGCATATTCAATGCGCAACATTAGTGTACTCTCTCCTGGAAGGCCACCCCTTATCGGGAGCACTTTTGTGACCCGGCAGGAGAGAGCACTCACCAATGATGTACCACCAAATAGGTTAGGTATCAAATTCACGAAGTCGACACAGAACAAGAAGAGCGGAAAATTATTCACATTATAGGGACAGCTCTGGGGTTGGACGCCCATGGAAGCCAGGCCTTCCTAATCTTATTAGTCTGGCCTGTATTGACCGCCATGATGTACTCATATGAGAAGTGCAGGTTAACCAGGTCTATCACTTGGGCAAGTACCGGGGCCTCCTCCGAGCGCCATTTCCGAGTTATGCACAGCCTGGACGCTAATAGAATATGGGACGCTACACATCTGGAAGGGGAAGGTATGTTATCTATTGTCAGACTCAACAATGCCAATTCAGGAGTAGGAGCTATCGTAGTACCAAGAGTAGTGGACAGGAGATGGAAAGCATCGGTCCAAAACGACTGGATCTTATGGCATGCCCAAAGAATATGAAGAAGGTCACCAGTGGAGGAGGTGCATCGCCAACATAAATTGGAGGTCTTGGGGTCAAAAGCGGCTATACTGGCTGGGGTCATGTACCAACGGAGTGTGATTTTTTTGTGTGAGTTCCCACAGGGCGGAGCATTTAGTGAATTTGTAGGAGGCACCTAGGGCGGAGGACCATTGGTCTGCGGAAAAAGAGCAAGAAAGCTCAGATTCCCATCGGGTGTGAGCAGGTAGTTTGGTGAATTGTGATTTGTTTTGGAGGGCATTATAGAAATGTGATATTCCTTTAGGTTTAGGTTTCTCAGTGAAGAGGAATTCCCACGTCTTAGAAGGAACGGCATAGAGAGGGAGAGGGACTGTTTTCAGGCAATGGGAGATTCTCAAGTACGTAAAGGATTCCGAGGGAGGGAGCTGAAACTCTAGCTGGAGCCGTGTG
Organism: Rana kukunoris; assembly: GCA_029574335.1. NCBI lineage: Eukaryota > Metazoa > Chordata > Amphibia > Anura > Ranidae > Rana > Rana kukunoris. The sequence goes on from CM056053.1 coordinate 119,268,348, forward strand.
AAAGGTTTGAGGAGTGCTCCCTGTAGGACGTTCTGTACTAGGTGTATTCCTCTCGTGCGCCAACTGGAGAAGGATAAGTCTGGAGATAAAAATTGAAGGGACTCTAAGGGAATTTGGGATGGGGGAAAGGAGGGGTCAGTTTTAGTTCGGGTGGTAAACTTGCCCCAAGCCAACGCCGTGACTTTCATGGTTGGTGGAAGGGACGAGGGGACTCCCGAAGTTAATTGCACGCTCAGTATCCAAGCTTTCAAGTTTTTGTGGCGGAGAAAGGAAAGTTCTATTTGCCCCCAAGGGGTATTAGGACAGGGATGAAACCAATCCGCCATTTGGGCAAGAATGGAGGCCAGGTAATAGTCACCGAAATCAATGGAGCCGACACCTCCTGAGAATTTATTCTTAATGAGATTAGAGTGGGCGCATCTGGGTTTTTAACCTTTCCATAAGAGGGCATTAAGGATCCTTTGGAGGGACTTAAAGTATGATAGAGGGATCGGGATAGGCAATGTTCCAAAGAGGTAGAGAATCTGCGGGAGACACATCATTTTAAAGGCCGCTAATCTGCCAGACCAGGAGAGTTCATGTTTTGCTATTTGTAAAGAGTCCTGACGTATTTTGTGGAGTAGTGGGAGGAAGTTGGATGAAAACAATAGATTCGTAGACCTGGTTAATTTGATGCCCAAGTAGGAGATTTCTCTCTCCACCCATTGGAAGTCATATTGCATTTGGAGTAAATTCTTAGTGGTAGCATCTAAATGTAAGTCCAGTATAAACGATTTAGATGTATTGACCTTATAGTAGGACACTCTACTAAACCAGGTAAGTAATCTATGCACCTCTGCCAGGGAAGAAGCTGGGTCCGTGAGGATCAGTATGACATCGTCAGCAAACAAGCTGATCTTGTGAATCGTTTGGCCAATATGTATGCCCGATATTGATGGGAGGGTTCGGAGAAGGGATGCAAGGGGTTCCATCAGCAGATTAAAAATGAGGGGGGACAGGAGACAGCCCTGACGGGTACCATTAGATATATTAAAGGGGCGGGACAACATGTCCTCGGCGAAGACTTGAGCTGAAGGGGTTGAGTAGAGTGCCATAATGGCATTAAAGATATGCCCCGTAAATCCAAATTTCTGAAGCACTGAGGCTAGGTAAGTCCAGTGGACCCTATCGAACGCCTTCTCTGCATCTAAAGATAGAAGCAGAGAAGGCGTTCCTGTAGATTCTGCAAAGTGAATCAAATCAATCAGTCGTCTAGTAGCGTCGGACGCCTGTCGGCCCGTAGTAAATCCCGACTGATCCCTGTGGATGAGAGAGGGCATAATGTCTAAAAGCCTCAGTGCGATAGCTTTAGAGTATATTTTGACATCCAAGTTAAGGAGTGAGATTGGGCGAAAATTTTGGGCAACGGACGGGTCTTTCCCTGGCTTCGGTATAGTAACAATAAGTGCCTTGAGCATTTCTGGATCAAAACATGAAGAGGAGGCAGCGCTGTTAAATACTGCTACTAGGTGGTGTACTAAGTGTTCAGAGTATTGTTTATAGTATTCCCCGGAATAACCATCGGGGCCGGGTGCTTTGTTTATGGGGAGGGTTCGTATTGCTTTACGTACTTCTTGTTCCGAGAAAGGGGCATTCAGTGCTAGAAGTTGATCAAGGGTAATAGAGGGGAGGCGTGCTTTGTCTAGAAAGGCATTAATGTCATCCTGAGTGGGTTGTGGCGTTAGCAGGTCCTTTTTCAAATTGTACAAGTCGCCATAGTAGTCACTAAAGGCGTCGGCAATGTCTTGGGGATTAGTCAATAGGGATTGGGTGTGGGATAATTTGTGAATCTTGGATTTAACCCGCCTGCCTTTTAGGCGCTGAGCAAGGCGCTTACCCGCCTTATTAGAGGTGGAGTACATGGTAGCTCGAAGCTTCCGATGTAGATAGTCGTGAGATTGGAGCAACAGAGAACGGAGTTCTTGTCGTAGGGTGAAAAGTTGGTCAGAGATAGGTAGGTTAGGGGAAGATTTGTGAAGCGAATCGAGGGCCTGAATCTTGGTTGTAATGTCTTCTATGCGCTGCGTCCTCTTTTTTTTATGTACAGCAGATAGTTTCATTAAAATTCCTCACATAAACGCCTTGTGGGCTCTCCACACTACCGCAGGGTCAGCCACTGATCCCATATTGATTTAAAAAAATTCTTTGATATGGTCAGCGATAACAGAGGAGTACTCCTTGTGTTGTAGTATAAAATTATTCACTCTCCATAAGAACGAATTATGTTTTTTGCGTGTATCGCCAATGCAGATTGAGATTGGGGAGTGGTCTGACCAGGTGGCAGCGTGGATTACCGAGGCTGTTACGTTTTGTAATAACCATTTGTCCGCTAATATCAAATCAATGCGCGAGTAAGAGTTAAAACGGGGGGAATAATAGGTGTAGTCTCTCTCTGATCCATGGTGGCACCTCCAGACATCATAAAGATCATTCATAGCAATGATGTGCTGTAATGGGGATGGTCTCCGTTTGGCGGGAGACGTGGAGTCTAGGGATATGTTCGGGGCCAGATTGAAGTCTCCGCATACTATGAGTTGACCCCTCTTGAGAGGTTGAGCTGTTCTCAGGACCTTCCGTAAGAAACGTATTTGGCGCACATTCGGGGCGTAAATATTAATCAGCGTGTATATTTGGTCATCAATTGAGCACACTAGTATTATGAAGCGACCCTCAGGGTCGATACACAGTTCCAGTTGTTGGAAGTTCAGTGAGTCTCTGATCGCGATCATAACACCCCTGGTTTTAGAGGAGTATGAGGCTTGGTAGATATGTGGGAAGCTGTGATGCGTGCAAAGCTTCCAGTCAGACTGAAGTAGGTGGGTCTCCTATATAAAAACCAGATCGCTCTGGAGATCTTTAACCGTCTTCCAGAGTGAGTGTCTTTTAACTGGGTGATTCAACCCATTGACGTTCAGTGAGAGAAGCGAGAGTGGCATTGTGGCGTCTGGTGTATTGAGGTGAGGCAGAAACTTACAGTTAGACGTAACACTCAGATATCCAGGTATGGAGGGACAGCCTGTAGTGGTCGGGCGGAGGAGGCCTCAAGAGGACCTGCAATATTGTCAATAGAGCTGTGGGACAAAACAATGTGTCAGAATACTGTTAGAGCTTACGACATTAAGGGGTATGTAGTAACCACAGGAGCAACAAGTAGGTCAAAAGATGCACACTGACAAGTGAATTCGGGCGTGTAACTAAGTGATCTATAAAACAAAAACAAAAAAAAACAACAAAAGGGGAAAACGATGTTAGAAGATGTATCACATTGGCGGTACACCAATACAGAGGGCGAGCAAAAATGCTCAAAAAAAAACCTCTACACGGGGTTTACGAGAGTCCAAACTCGGACGAACAGCAGAAAGAAGAACAAGGAAAAGTGTCTGAAATCGATCATCAAGGCCCAGGGGAACGGGCAGGACATTGTAATAAGCCTGTAGGATAATCAATGCATCAACATTAGGACATCTCGTCGGAGGACATCTCTGGAGCATTGCGGGAGGTGGTTTTGTTGGCCCTCTGGGGAAGGGGTGTAGGTGTATCTGTAATAATGCCCCAGGCCTGGAGCAATTTAAGGCCCTTCTCAAGGTCATTGATCGTGTAGGATTTATCTCCTTTGGTGACAAGTAGTGTTGCCGGGTACCTCCACTTATATTGTATCTTGTGGTTTTGCAGACCCTTGGTCACCGGGCTGAGTTGTCTGCGAAGTTGCAAAGTATATTTGGAGAGGTCAGGGAGAAGGTGCACGTCTGCGAAAGGGGACGGAAAGGGGTTTCCTGGATTTGAGGCTCATCATCAGACTTTCTTTAATATGAAAGAAATGTACTCTCATCAGAATGTCTCTAGGGATTGAGGCGGCCAAGTGGGATGGCTTAGCAATCCTGTGGATTCTATCTATCAGGAGATCTCTGGGGGATGCCTCAGGTAGAATCAAGTGCATGAGTTCTCTTGCATATTTAGACAGATCAGCAGGCAGGATGGATTCAGGTACACCTCTCAATTTGATATTATTTCTACGAGATCTGTCCTCGAGGTCTGCTAATTTAGAGCGCATCCATTTCTGATCCTCTTTGATGTCTTCACACATATCTATGACCCCATTGACTGTGGAGGCGCAATCAGACAAGTTCTCTTCTATGTGTGTCACTCTATTGTCTAGGGAGTGAATATCTGCAGTAACTCTGTGGAACAGAGATGAGAGGTCAGACATCAGTGATGTTTGTAAGGACAATAGCATATCCTTTAGGGTGGAATCGAGTACAGGCTGACCCGAGGTAGGGAATGATGCCATAGAGGAATGTAAGGCCTGGTTCGACGTGAGGGGATTGAAAGCCGGGGCCTCGATTTCTGCATGTGCCGCGCGGCGTGATGGCGTATCTAGCCGCATTTTCGCTTTGGCCGGGCTGCTTGTAAGCGGGTCACCTCCGTAGGGGTGATCCAGTAACTCGGGGGACAATGGAGAGGATAGTTCTGCCTCAGGCAGATCCGTGTACGAGCGCCGCAGCGCGGCATGGCCGGCGCCATCTTGGGCAGCACTAACCTTCTCCGCCGGCTTGAAGGCAAAGGCTGTGAGTTTTTGGGGTTTGTAATCCGAGAATCTTTTCCGCGATGCTGCCTCCATGATCCTGGAGCTTCACTGCGGTGATGTGGCTGTGGAGCGGGAGTCCAAGCAGGCTGTAGTCGTGTAAATTTTCCCCTGGGCAGACGAGCGAGGTGATCAGGCTGCTGCTTCCATCGCCGGCCGGCCACGCCCCCCTGACTCTATCTTCTTGAACCACATCTGCCCTATCCAAATCGGGGAGTTGTGGCACAAGTATAATATCTGCGGCTGCCATATCATTTTTATAAGATTGCAGCGTCCTGCTACAGACAGCGGTAGTCGTTTCCATATATCGCTTTTTTGTTTTAATTTAATTATGAGTGGGGCTATATTGATGTTGGCATATTGGGTGACATCCTTTGTGACCCAAATCCCTAGGTATTTTAATTTGGTAACCACGCTAAAAATGGGAGGCCCCTGCCAATTTCCGGGAGTCCAATGGTTCTAATGGTAGTAACGCAGATTTTTCCCAATTAACAGTCAGGCCTGAGAATTGTCCAAATTCCCCAACCATTTTTACCACACTATACAGTGAAGATGCAACATCTCCTAGGAAAAAGAGGATATCGTCTGCAAACAATGCGATCTTCTCTTCCCCCTGCTGTCGCCTAAACCCCCTTATATCTGTCCTCGATCTGGCCGTGATTGCCAGGGGCTCCATAGCGAGAGCGAACAAAAGGGGGGACAGGGGGCAGGGGGATAAGATTTTGCAACAAGGAGCATCAGTTTCGATTGCTCCAGCGCAGAGACTGTCCCACCTATTCTTATTGTATAGAGTATATTACACCCCCCACAAGATGTTTAAATTAGGCTTGAGGCAAAATAATGAATGCCCAAGATGCAAAGCCAAAGGTGACTTCATACATATGGTTTGGAAGTGCCCCAGGTTGTATAGCTATTGGGCGGAGATAATTGCGAGGATAAACAAAGCTTTCGGAGCTTCCTTGGAACCAAAGGCTAAGATTTGCCTCCTGGGGAGCATAGGGGACAACCGAGGTCCCCCCAGGCAACTTAGAAGCAGTTTTGAGATGCCTATTTCAGGCACGCAAGATAATTGCTCAAAAATGGCAGGCACATCTACCCCCGGCTGTAGAAAATTGGGAAGCAACTATTAATCTAACCATCTCCAGTGAAAAAGTGAATTTTATGAGACAAGGGAACCACGGCAAATTTGTGAGATTGTGGGGACCATGGCTGAGAAGTATGGGTGAACCATTATAGGGAGACCCAGCGACGGAGTTTGTCTTGACCCGCCGGGAGTCTACCTCCTCTGCTCGCGGTGGATCTAGCGGACTAGCTGCCTGGTCAACTTATATGCCCAATTAGATCCTTGAGCTATATTATGCTCCTGGAAGACTCCCTTAGATAATAGCTCAACACTAAGGCAATACATTAGTAAGATCTCTCCCTAGGTTAGGCAACATAAGTGAACTACGCTCCACTGAGATGGGGAAGGGAGGGGGGAGAGGGGGGGAAGAGAGGCACCGGGGACGGTATATTAAGGGGTAGAGTAGGTAAATTACACTTTTTGATGTTCTAAGTACAGCATAAAACTTACTCTATCACGATTTTCTAACTTGTTGGCTGTGTTGTTATTTATATATGATGTAACTACAGTTCTTGTATTTGCTAATACTGACTTAAGAAAAACAAAAGAAAGATGAATGAATTTAATAAAGGACATTAGTTAAAAAAAAATTGGTTTGATTACATTTGCTGTGAATTTAAAGTGATAGCACTATGCATTTCTGTATATTATTATATTTATTATGTCATGTGATATTGAACAGTGGATGGAATTTATTTGTATGTAGTCCAGGAGACAGCCTTTCTACAGCTGGTTTCCGCAAGGGACAGGTTGATTCAGTACAAACTCCCACATAGGATCTCCCTTACGCCTTAACACAGAATATATCCCTCTGTTCCTGGAGAGTGTTGGTGGTGTGCAGCGGACTCAACAGACTTTATTAACTTATTTTGGCAATGCCCTAATATTCAAATTTTTGGGGAAGCCGTGGTCTCAGTCATACACTCTGTGACCACTATTCATGTGCCCCGGACAGTGGAAGTCTGTTTGCTTGGTTTGGTGGACACCCTGGCTCATCTTCTGGCTTCTAGGATGCTAATAGGATTACTATGGTTCTACGCAAGGAAAATTATTCTTCTCCAATGGAAATCCTCATCTGCTCCAATGCTTACATTGTGGAAAAAATTAATCAGTTTAAATTTACCACTTTACAAAGTCATCTATTTAGCGAGAGGATGCCCTAAACAATTCCATAAGGTTTGGGATATTTGGGTAGAGGACTTGTCTACTAATACTGACCCTGAATCTCCCAATCAGTAGACAACTAATTGTTCTAGACAAACAACTAGGTGGAAATGTATGTTTAGTTGAACCAGCGTCCAATCCATATGTCTAATAATTGTAAAAAACTACCATCATGACAGATTTTTTGAGCCTAAATGATATATTTTCTAAGTGTATTGCTCACACCCGCAGGAGCCGCTGGATAGATTTGGGTTGGCCTGTTACCTCTATAGCTCCGATGTCTAGGGTAGTTGAAGAGAGCAGCAATGATGGAATGTCCAGACGGCAGGTGTCTTTCTTGTGCTTTTATTTTACCAACATGGTAAACGATAAACTTGAGGTAGATAGGAGAGATGTATGAGGAGGAAAAATAGCAGATTCAGGCCTAGTTACACAGAAGCAGTCCTGCTTCCAACAACACTTCACCCTCGTCTCCACTCCAGCTGGAGTGGGTATAGCGTACCCGGACAGGCCTCTCACACCGACCTGGCAGCCAGGGCATCACTCGGATCTTTGAGGGGAACAAGTCTCTGCCACAGACCCTTCCCTAGAACGTAGATCAAGTAGAAATCTTCCTCAACAATATTGGTGCCTGAATCTCCCTCCCATCTCCATCTATTGGGGCCCCTGACTGACAGGTTGCTGACATGCAACCTCTCAGTGTCCGGTCACCTTGATCCCCGATGGATTGCCGAGGCCCTGTTGGATTGCCTGCCTCTCTTGGCTCTTCTCAGGCTGACTCCCAACCAAACAGCTCGCTTGGGATCTTCACTCAGAACTTGGGGACCCAGTCGATCACTAGGGCCCCACCATAGCATTAAATGTTCCGGGCCATCATGGTCCCAGAACCAAGCACACCGCGTGGCAGGCCATATCGCCGGGGGCCATGATGTGTGGACACCCCGGAGGTGGGCGCCACACCAGAAACAAGATGCTTGTAACGCCTCTGCGGTTAAACTCGGGTTTTAGGCTTTATGTGTGGATTCCAGCTTTAGAGGCTTCTCAGGTCAACCACCAACCTCTCTCAAGAGGAACTGAGAGCTGGGGTTAAATCATCACAACCTCCGGTGGAACAAGATAGTAAAACGTAGCTTATTAAATCATAGGCTAGTATTCAAATAACAAAGTATAAGTCTCTTAAGAAGTATATGGCAGTCCTGCTTGGTAAGGTAATGAATTTAACATAAGCTGAGCTCGTATAAGTAGGGGTTAAAACCCAGTGTCAGTGGTATCTACGGACATGCATAGAATATGACAGGTCTCCAAGTGATGATTAGTAGCTACAGAGAGAATACACACAGTCCTTCTACATAGGGAATACTACTGTTAGTATGATTGATATTTCCTGGTAACAGGGTACTTGCGGTTTTGGCTGAGGCCAGGGGTTAATCCTGTCAGCTTGATCTCTCCTTATGCAGATGCAGGTTCCATGATGAAAATCCACTAGGTGGGGATCTGGAGGTCTTAGCTGGATTCAGACAGGGCAGGTAGTTCAGGCAAGTTGGGAGTCCTCTGGTGTGGAGAGACAGCAGGGGTGAGGCAGCTTGCAGGGATCCCAGGTGGCGGCAGGGGTTCAACAAGAATAACCGAACACCCTGCCGCCGAACCTAGGGGTTTAAATAGCCCGGGTGATTGTGAAGGAGATGGGCGCGCGCGCTGGGACGCACTTCCGCGTTCCAGCGTGGAGCGCAGACGTCCGCGCACCGGAAGTGACGCGGACAGGTCACAGAACGGAGCGCAGCTGTCAGAAAAAGATACAGCTGCGCTCGGGTTGCGGATAGTAACGGCAGTAACGTTACAATGCTGCCTCAATGGCGTCTGCCCCTGAAGTACCCTCCCCCACCATGCCTTGCGAGAGAAGCTCTCTCCTGATTGGCTGCTGGCAAGAGACACCCCAACCTGAACTTCACCTGTGCCACCCTTTGCCTCGGGGGGGTATAGCACCCAGAGAACAACAGGACGGCCCACAACAAAGTCCAGCAGAAGCAGAGACCCAATTTAGACCAATTAACAGAATGAGAGCCAACTAACTCTCTCACCCCCCTTAAATTTAGAATAGCACCTGTACCTAAAAAGTACACAGGCCCTACATAAGTATTAGTAGTGGAATTCATCAAAAACAATTAGAAAAAATCCACATGCATGCATGTGTTAAAATGTAACCCCGGATTGCGTAATCAATTGGTGAAAAATATACCGTTTATGTTTTCAATGATCGATAATATTTTGATAATTATCGAAAACAATGATGGCATTAACACATTCATGTTCTATAGACCGTTGGAAATCTGACGTTTTTTTCCGAACAATTTAAATTGTATGGTCAGCCTAAAACTCCCCTAGTACATTGACAATAGCTAATCACATTATATGAATTCAGCATTGTGTACTCTACTTATCTTATACAATGTGGTGCACAAGGCCCTCTAACAACCTTGGAACAATCCTTATTGTTGTTGTTTTTGCAACATCTGCACAGATATCTGAAGCTGAGCCACTTCAGCAAATGCCTTCCTCTGCGTTTTCTAACATCCATCTACACAATGAACAGTCATTTTGTACTCACATGCCAGTCAGGAGAAAACACTAATTAAAACACAGTTTTAAAATAAAAATTCATTAATCTCAGTTTGCTTCAGTATATTAATTATACATGGTGTGCCAGGAAGCCATAAACATGAAGCTACTAAGCACGGGCAAGTGCAATGTCAATGGTCTCTGAATTAGAACCATATGGAAACTGTGCTTACACTGACAATGTCAGGGCTCTGAGACGCACATGCTTGTGTGCACATAAAAATAATTGGTGTTTCCAACAGCTTTGGTTATGTCAGGAATTTGAACAAAAAAACAAGAAATTGAAAAGCGGACTTTTAAAGCTGCCACTATAATCCCAATGGGGAAAGAGAAGTACTCAAAGGTATAGATAAAATATAAAAATTTATTAAATATCATCATAAAAAAATGTCGCAAAGATGGGTATGTCATGGTGAAAAACATGAAATATAATCTTTATCTTTGTGACATGTTTTTATGATGATATGATGATATTTAATACATTTTGATATTTTATCTATACCTTTGAGTACCTCTCTTTCCCCATTGGGATTATAGTGGCAGCCTTAAAGTCGGCTTTTTAATTTCTTCTTTTTTTTATTTGATTGTGGTGCTATGCATTGCGGACTGTATCTCTATTCTTAATCTAATATGTCAGGAATTTACTGAAACATGTACGACTGTGTTTTTTCATATGTGTGTATGCATTTAACCACTTCAGGGCATTTTCACCCCCTTCCTGTCCAGGCCAATTTGCAGGTTTCAGCACTGTCACAATTTGAATGACAACACTGTTATGCAACACTGTACCCATATGAAATTTTGATAATTTGTTTCCCACAAATAGAGCTCTATTTTAGTGGTATTTGATCACCGCTGTGGTTTTTATTGTTTGCTCTATAAACAAAAAAAAAAAACAATTTAGAAAAAAAATATATATTTTTTACTTTTTGCTATAATAAATATGCCAATTTAAAAAAATACATTTCTTTCTCACAATATGTATTCTTCTCCATATTTTTGGTGAAAAAAAATCACAATAAGCATATATTGATTGGTCTGCGCAAAAGTTATAACACCTACAAAATAGGGGATAGATTTATGGCATTTTTTTTTTTTTTACTATATAATTGCCGGCGATCAGCAATTTTTGACAAGACTGTGATATTGTGGCCGACAGATCGGACAGTTTTGACACTATTTTGGGACCATTGACAATTATACCGTGATCAGTGCTATAAATATGCACTGATTACTGTATACATGTCACTGACAGGGAAGGGGTTAACACCAGTGGGTAATCAAGGGGTTAAATGTGTTACCTAGTGTGTTCTAACTGTAGGGGGAAAGGGACTGACTGAGGGAGGTGAACAATCTGTGTTCCTATATACAAGAAACACACAATCGGTCTCCTCTCCCCTGACAGGACGTGGATCGGTGTGTTTACAGAATCGGCTCCCAAGCATTTAAGCACCCCCTAGCGGCTGGGAAGCCGAGGACGACATATGACAGCTGATGGCTGAATATGATTGGGTAAGTTGTATAAGGCCTCGTTAAACATGATGATTACATCTAAGTCCCATGCAGGACAATGTTTTATTTGCCGGTGTTGCCATGAATATTTTACACTGAATCTTCTCCCAGCCAATCAGGAAGCGATTTGTGAGACCCAATTTGCCAAAGCGATCCTATTGGACCACAACGAGGAGAGAGGAGGAGGGAGGAGACGTGGAGGCTGCCGGAGGAGACAGAGGGGACAAAGCCACCGCCCGAAGGGAAGCACTGCCTAGGGGTAAATACGGAATTCATCGACCCGCCGACCGGGTGGGGGTGCTGGTGAATCGACCCAACCCAAACTACCGTGTGGGGGGGGGTTGTGGGCATTTAGCCGGGTGAATAAGACTTAAATGCATTTCAAGATACTGAAAGGATTTAATTTCATATGTTATCCAAAATAAATATATATATTTACACAGTATGAAGTTGCAGACATAGATTTTTTGAAAAGCTAGAACTGAGGATTAAATTGATGCCAGCGGGATAACCCACAGTATAACAGTTGTAGGAAAACTACAAACAAGATTTAGCAACTGATCTAGAAATAAAACAAGCCTGCACTCAGATCCAAGCAAAATATTTCTAATGTGCATAAAACAGAATATATCATGATAAATATGTGACCAAAAATATCAATTGGACTTAAAATGTCATCTGTATTTAACCAGGATGTATGAATAAAACATCTGTATGCATATATCACTGCAGATGTATTAAAGCTCCTCACCAGGGAGAAACCAAAGCAAACAAAAAAATAAATAAAAAAACTTTCCACTCTAACCCCCTTTAAAATGTTAGTTCACTTTTCCAAAAAAGAAATAAATAAACATTTAAAGGTGAACTAACACCCTGCACCCTCTGTATCTCTGTAGGTGATTATGTTTTACAATCCACATAGCCCAATGCAACAGTCCTGGATTCACTGTATAAATGCACCTACCACAAGAGCTAACTACCATGTTACACCCAGCATTACTGTGGCTTCTCTTAATGCAAGAGTACCGTAGACACTTACTGGTAGCAAGCAAAAACATGACCCCCCCCATTCACTTCATGGGGAATGCAGCCATATAAATCAGCTTGGGCCATTTACAATCCAGCAACATTTTTCAGGTAGTTGTCCTTGCTTAGGGGAGGGTGGCTACTTTTTTCTGTCTGTAGTGCTGTTAGATTTACCCTCACTTAATCCTTTCACTTCCAGGTCTGTACAGTACTGATGTAGCGCCCCCTTACTTTCTGTAGGACGTTACGCTAAAGTTAGTGGGGGATGGGAGAGTTACATGGCTCCCATTCACAATTTGTCAAATTTAGGCTGCTGTCATTCCCAGAACTGTCCTGTGGGTCGCTCTGCGTTCCAGGGGTGTGTTTCCAGCCCTGGGCGGCAGCTGGCGCTAGAGGGGTTCTGGCAGACTCGTTTTCCTCAGCAACCAATCAGAAGGGTTTGTTCTCTCGTTAAGGCATGCTGAGGGAGGCTATATCTGGGGCAGCCGCCTTGGCCTAAGGGCCATTTTTGCTTTATGCGGGGTCCGAGTTCCAGGTGCGGCACCCACCTTCAGGGTGCGCACATCCATGGACCCCGCAGCCGTGGCCTACCTGGTCGAAGTTGCACACCATGCGGAGCTCTACACTGACATAGAGAGGGATCCCAGTAGCTGCTGGGTCCCAAACCTTTTCTGAAGGGATCCCAGGCTGGGAGCTGTACGGTGGGGGACCGGCTTGAGGAGAACCCAGAGGCAGGTGATCCAATAGGGCTTGAACGAATTATCGGGGATCCAGTGACTCTAATTAAATCTATTGGGAGGACTTGCTCATTTCAATTTCACTATCACTCAAGTACTAGTCATGTGGCAGAGACCCGAGCCAGGCCTGTGGCAGAGGCCTGGTCCTCCCAACATTAGCAAGTGATGTTCCGGCTGCCAGGCCTGTGGCAGGGGTCTGTCCGGGAGCACTTTACCCATTTCGACTGGAGTGGCGACGAACTGTGTTCATCATTGCGGAGAGCAGGACTGCTACCTTTCTTCTTCATATCCAAGGCCTGATACTCAAGCTCTCTCTCTCTGCTCATCAACCTTTCCTGTCCTGTAACATGTTGAAGAAGGCCATGTTGGGCCTTGGAATAAAGCATTGAAAAAAACCCAACTAAAGACTGGACATTCGCTCTCTGTTTCAACTCACAAGTATCACCCCTAGACATCTGCCAGGTAACACAACACGCCGATCCCGCTTATACTCAGCGGCTCCTAAATGGGGTAGTGCTACACTGACAATGGGGGGTTTCAAACACAATCCAATGGCTGCAGCTACCTGGATTGTGTGTAAAATTGACAGGTAGACTCCTGCCTGTCAGGTGGAAGCATTCGAATGGCTGTGCCGTTCCTTTTGCTTCCACACACACCCATTACAGGCAACCCCTCCTCTGCACTCTGCACGCATGCCTGTGGCCATGTATTCTGGGCTCCGCTTGCCCATTTGCGGGCCCTGGATCAACATGGCAGGGTCAGATGAGTGGAGGAGAGGGAGAAGAGCATGTGTGACGTCGCTTCCAGGTCAACTTGTCACTTTCCCCCAGCTTAGCATAGTCGGGAAAGGATTTATTGCAATGCGATGTGCATTGCAATACATTCAGGGGAGCCGAGAGGAGACACACAGGGTCTTTTAGACCTTGCATGTTTTACTAAAGAGAACCTGTCACCTAAATATCATCACATAGGGGACTTTTTTCCCCCTATGCGATTCAAAAAAAGTTAAGCAAAAAAAAAGTTACACCCAAGCACATAAGACCACCTTCCCATAAACAATGAGGCCCCCCACCCCCACGAATGTAAACGCACGTGTCAGGGGCACCTAAACATGAATACTTTGATTGCAATAAACATGTTACATATCGCCGTGCCTCCAGTGTTTGTTTGTTTGTTTGTTTGTTTTTTATTTCTTAATTACTCGCTTTACAACAAATTTAATGGTTTCGTTGCGAGGCCATCAGAAACAAAATCAACATAGTTCAGACATATAGGTACACAAAAACATAGAAAATCTAAAACATGATTAAAAGGAGGAAAAAAAAAAATTTGTCACATTGAGTCCATTAATATGCATTTAGGTTAATTAACTTTTCATTCATCAGTGTGAGAGCAATAATCCTACCACAAGGCCTCCTCCAAACTGATGACCTATAGGGGGGCTTTGGAAGCACCGCCTATAGAAAATATAGGGTACTGAAGTTTGTCCCTGTTTCACGGGCGTACACAAATTTAAGGTTTGACAAGGTGGGTATCTATGTGCTTGGTGCAACCTCATCTTTTATATTTTAACAAAAGTGTGGCTATTGTGTATTGTGTTTGTTTGTCCTAAAATTCACTTTAATGTGTTTTTTACTTTCCTAGGCCTTTGAAGTAATATCGGGTAACATAAAAAATTGAAGCTACCACTATTATATTCTCTAGGGCAGTAAGGCCAAACCTCGGAAACCCCATATGTTTTGGAAGTACATTTCCCATCATGCACTCTGCAATGTAGTTGAGCACAATGGGAAATGCAGTTCCAAAATATCTGGGGTGCCAAGGTTTGCCATAACTGCTCTAGGGTGTCTTCTTTCAGGTTACGTGTAATCTTCAGGCCTAAAATTATTTTTTGTACATGTGTGCAAAAAATGCAAAAATTGCTCTTGGAGTGAAAAAGGTTAATGTCTTGTCATCTTTTTTTTTTACCACATAGGAAGTGAAGGAATCTTTCTAATGCCTTGTACACACAATCAGATTTTTTGACGGACCTAGAAAGAGAACAAAAAACTTAAAAAAATAATAATATCGGAAATTTCGATCGTCTGTATGGAACTCCGACAGAGAAAAAAATACTCATGCTCAGAATCAATTCGACGCATGCTCACAAGCATTGAACTTAATTTTTCTCGGCTGGTCGTAGTGTTGTACGTCACCGTGTTTTAGACGGTCTAAATTTGGTGTGACAGTGTGTATGCAAGACAGCTTGAACAGAATTCCGATCGTGTGTACAGGGCATAACAAAGACTCCAATGGCAACCTGACAGGAGTTTGTATAAGTTCATCAATGGCAGTAAAGAGTTCTTCCCTGCGCTATCCAAAACATAAAAGTTTTGACTATATATAAACTATAGATAAACTTTGAAAGTGGATGCTTTCTGGTAAACAATATATAAGCTAGCTTCGTTGTGGAGTCCATATGCACATCAGCAAAACACATTAGCACAACCCCACCAGTATAGTAGTTACCATGTTCTTCCATTTCCATTGCTCTAGAGAAGACAGATGGTCTGCCCAGCTGTGCACCTCAGAGCCCAACTTTTAGCTGCATAGCAGAAGTCTTGTCCTGTCTCCTGAAGATAATTCCATCAACACAACCAGTTTTCTAAAACCTGAATGAGATGCAAGTGATAATTATTAACACTCCCTCTGTGAATTAATGGACACTTAGCTTTAAAACACTAGCTCCGGCTCTTCCACAATTATAATACAGTTCAATTAAAGCCCTCCACTCCAAATTGTGTGCATCACACAGAAGCTTTACACGTTAACAAATGATTCATTGAAAGGACCGTAAAAAATATTAACATGGACGTTAATTTTTTATGTTTTTTTTTATTTATTTGCTTTATTGTTCTTATAGCCACCAGATGTTGCCTCAGGAAGTTGCGATGAGAAGTGAAGATCTGGCAGCAGAATAATTAAATGGGAAATGTTGGCAGGCTTCCTGCTATTTCCTCCGGTACAGAGCGTTTATGAATGAGAGAGTACAGTACCATAGTGGCTCCAGTGCACAGTTTCATCTTTTATCATGTAACGATTTTCCATTGAAGCCTTAGCAAAGCCAAAGGCTTATTACACCCTCTGCATAAAGTTAAAAAGACGTTATTAATAAAATGCTCATGTCGCTTTCATAAACAGTTCAACGGGATTGCCTGCTGACACGCGTTTATTACACTTAATAATGTTTACATAATTCTTGTGCAAACTCATTAGAGCTGTCACATCTCAAACAATTTTAGAGCTTTGTTTATCTGGGAAGATTTTGGTTCACCTAACAATGCACTAATGACAGTGTTTCCATAGCAAGCGTTCAAAATCCTCGCTGTGACAGCAACAGCAGTGATCTGGTCTGCAAACAGGAGATAAGTCTCACTTCATCAGTAAGGTTTGCTTACATATGCTTAAATAAGGTTTTTCTTGGTACTAATGAGAACGTCCGTGAAAAAAATGCACCACCCATACAAATTTCATATATTACCAGTGGCGGTTGGTGCTCATTATTTTGGAAGGGGACGGCAAACCACCCCCCCAGGAAACAAATGTGAAGGTGGCGACCCAATCCCCCCCCCCCAGTGGGAGATGGACAGGAAGGCAGCGATCCAACAACCCCACCCCCTGTGTTGGAGATGGACGGTAGGGTGGCGGTCAAAGGCCTCTCTATCTTAGGAGGCAGATGGCAGGGCTGCTGCTTCTCGCTCCAGGGCCAATGCTTCCCTCCCAGCTGAACAGGAAGTGGGTCCTAAGACTCCCTGGCAAATCAGTCTCAGGACCTGTTTCCTGATTTGCCAGGAGGAGAATCAGGAAGACAATAGCAAATATTAATTTGCTATTGTCACACAACTGGGTGAGCTCAGGTCACAGTGCTCTGCGCCCCAAGCCTACCCTTTTAGGGTAGGGGGGGCGGCATATGGATGGGCTACCACTGATTAATACCAGACTATGGAGAAGGTTTACTAAAAGTGGTGCACACAGAATCTGGTGCAGATGTGCATAGTAACCAATCAGCTTCCAACTTCAGCTTGTTCAATTAAGCTTTGACAGCCGGCTGCAGCGATCCGCTCTCCTCGCGGACAACCAATGTGTGAGAAGAGGAGAGCAAATCTCCTAGCAACTGTCTCTCTGTTTACATCACATAACGGCTGTGATTGGACATGGCCGTCATGAGATCAGGAGGGCCAATCATAGAGCCCTTCTGCCTGAACGTCCACTCAGAAGGGCGCCGTACACACGGCAGAGAACCTCGACGGGCAGAACACATCGTTCCGCCCGTCGAGGTTCTCTCCCGGCCGTCGAATTCGGCGACCCGCCCGTCGGGAATGGCAACCAGCCATTCTTCCAGGCGGGCCGTCAAGGAAATAGAGAGCGTGCTCTCTATTTCGGCTCGACGGGCTTCCCGACGGGAAGCTCGCCGAGACCGTACATACGGCCGAGGTCCTCGCTGGAATGTGCATGTTTTCAGCGAGAACCTCGGCCGTGTGTACGGCGCCGGAGCGAGCGCCCACCCGGCCGTACATATGCAGTGGCCAGTTGGGAAGTAGTTAAGGCCGAACACACAATCAGATTTTCAGACGGGAAAAGTGTGATGACAGGCTGTTGTCAGAAAATCCGACCATTTGTATGCTCCATCAGACAATTGTTGTCGGATTTTCTGCCAACAAATGTTGGATAGCATGCTTTAACATTTTCCGACAACAAATGTGTCTTGTCAGATTTTCCGATCGCGTGTACACAAGTCCGTCGAAAAAAATACAAAGTACAAACAAGCATTCTCAAAAGCAATGCTAACCATAACACAACATTGGCAGAAGTTGCCCAAAGGGTGGCACTAAAGAGCTGAAAAAAACATGTCGTTTTGTGTTTGTTGGCCGACAATTCCTTGACGTTTGTATGCAATACAAGTTCCGGGCCAACACCCTTTGGACAAAAGTCCTACGCGTTGTCCGTGGAAAATCCGATCGTGTGTATGAGGCTTTACAGGGATCAAACAAACCATTTAACACTAGTAGAGGCGCTTACAATAATCCGTTTTTATTGATGGAAAACCTTTATCCCAAAATTAAAACAAATGTTTGCTGTAACTAATTATAATAAGTATTAGCTTAAGTTTGGCTTAAATTTTGTGTATTTAAATCTGCTAGTACATGTAACACCCCCCTAACCTTAGACTGACAGTGCCGCTGTCCAAATCTGTCCCCCATGCTCCTTCATCCAGAGTGAAGGCACTCTAAAGTCTCGTACACACGATCAGACTCCCATCAGACAAATCTGTGGATTTTTGTCTGTGAACTTGTTCTGCATACAGGCGGCAGAACATTTTCAGCCAACATACACCAAACTACGTGGTTTTTCAGCTCTTTCCCGCCACCCTTTGGGAAACTTCTGCTATTGTTGTCTGATGTTTAGCATTGGTTTGGGGCATGCATGTTTGTACTTTGGATTTTAGTCCGACAGGTTTGTGTACACACGATCAGATAATCTGATGGCACACAATTTGAGAGCATGCACAGCCAACATTTGTTGTTGGTAATTCCGACAACAATTGTCCGATGGAGCATACAGACGGTCGGATTATCCGACAAAACATGTCCATCGGACAATTTTTGTCGGAATATCTAAACGTGTGTATGGGCACACGTGTGTTACTGGCCAGATGAATGAATGAAAAATGAATGAAAACTTGTATAGCGCGGCACATGCGAACTGAATCGCCTCTGGGCGCTTATTGTTCCTGTCTCCTTTGATATCAAAAGAGAAAAGTCTTGACCTTTTTCCTAAATGCTAGGTGGTTCTCCTCCAACCGAATGCTGGTTGGTAAAGCGTTCCATAGTCTAGGACCTTGGATCGCGAATCTCCTTTCTCCCTTGGACTTGAAGTTGGCTTTCGGAACCTGGATCACCAGATCACCAGATGAACACAAAAAGAAAAAGCCCTAAGTAAGGAAAACGAATGCAGCCACCACATCTAATGTTTGTAATCTAATGTAAGCTGCAATATACTACATTTTTGGTTTTAGGTTTTATACGGCTTTGAAATAGGGTGACCAGAAGTCCCCAGTTTCAGGGACGATCCTGGGGGTGCACCGCGAGCTGGTGCAAAGGTAAGTAACTTGTGCCTGTGGATGCTGCGAGGCGGCCCCGAGTCTGGCTTGGGGATACCGCTTTTGGTATTGAAATCTTACCCCGAGCCAGACTCGGGAATACCGCCAAGGGGGTTAAAATGTATGATTTTCCTTTTTATGAACAAAAAAATAATGACGTTATGCGGTTGGGCTGATATAATAATGCTATGGGGCTAGTATGAAATGATTTTTAGAAATAACGTCTATATCATAAATCATTACATAAACACATACCACATACACTGCATATATCATTTGAGGAAAATGTGCTTATAAATAGTTTGCCATTTGCCAATTAAAAAAAAAAATGTCGCCGGATTTCATTTTAAAAATCTGGTCACCTTACTTTAAAAGTCCCACATACTTTCTTTATTTCTGTGTGTTTTCATATACAGTACAGACCAAAAGTTTGGACACACCTTCTCATTCCAAGAGTTTTCTTTATTTTCATGACTATGAAAATTGTAGAGTCACACTGAAGGCATCAAAACTATGAATTAACACAATTATATACATAACAACAAAGTGTTAAACAACTGAAAATATGTCATATTCTAAGTTCTTTTAAGTAGCCACCTTTTGCTTTGATTACTGCTTTGCACACTCTTGGCATTCTCTTGATGAGCTTCAAGAGGTAGTCACCTGAAATGGTCTTCCAACAGTCTTGAAGGAGTTCCCAGAGATGCTTAGCACTTGTTGGCCCTTTTGCCTTCACTCTGCGGTCCAGCTCACCCCAAACCATCTCGATTGGGTTCAGGTCCGGTGACTGTGGAGGCCAGGTCATCTGGCGCAGCACCCCATCACTCTCCTTCTTGGTCAAATAGCCCTTACACAGCCTGGAGGTGTGTTTGGGGTCATTGTCCTGTTGAAAAATAAATGATGGTCCAACTAAACGCAAACCGGATGGAATAGCATGCCGCTGCAAGATGCTGTGGTAGCCATGCTGGTTCAGTATGCCTTAAATTTTGAATAAATCCCCAACAGTGTCACCAGCAAAGCACCCCCACACCATCACACCTCCTCTTCCATGCTTCACGGTGGGAACCAGGTATGTAGAGTCCACCCGTTCATCTTTTCTGCGTCGCACAAAGACACGATGGTTGGAACCAAAGATCTTAAATTTGGACTCATCAGACCAAAGCACAGATTTCCACTGGTCTAATGTCCATTCCTTGTGTTCTTTAGCCCAAACAAGTCTCTTCTGCTTGTTGCCTTTCTTTAGCAGTGGTTTCCTAGCAGATATTCTACCATGAAGGCTGAATTCACACAGTCTCCTCTTAACAGTTGTTCTAGAGATGTGTCTGCTGCAAAAGGTGGCTACTTTGAAGAACCTAGAATATGACATATATTTTCAGTTGTTTCACACTATTTTGTTATGTATATAATTCCACATGTGTTAATTCATAGTTTTGAGTGTGACTCTACAATTTTCATAGTCATGAAAATAAAGAAAACTCTTTGAATGAGAAGGTGTGTCCAAACTTTTGGTCTGTACTATATATATATATATATATATATATATATATATATATTCGGTTTGCATGTACTGCATTCCACAGATGGAAATCACAAATGAGAAGGCAACGCTGCAATCTACTTTTTAAATCTTCGGAGGCTGACATCTTGTTTCTCATAGATAAAAGAAGGCTTTGTCCAATACTGTGGATGTCAGCAGAAGATATTTATCAGATGTAGCTGGATTCCTAGGAGCCCTATTCATATGGAACAGGTTTATATTATTGAGCATGACCAAGCCGTATTATTCACCATGTAGACATCAGTTATTCTAGGCAGGATTATTATAACCATTCATATTTATTGACACTTATTAAAAAGCACAAACATTACAGCTCCATCTACTTCTGGAAATCAATTCAAGCGCTGATTAATTATACAAGCCGAGTCATTTTGTCTTGCATGAAGTGAACAATGCGCAGTTGATGCAGAGATGGTAATTAACAATACAGCTGAAGGTCTTTATTGTGTGGACAGTCTATATTGTGCAGACTTTGATAACTTGGCTGTTATGTGTATCCCAAATTATATGTATTTAAAGGGCCAGCTGTTCATTCCTTCATAATAAACTCCAAACAGATATCCATCATACAAAATAATGCAATTTAGTTTTTTTTCTTAACTGCTTCGGCCCCTGAAGATTTTACCTCCTTCCCGACCAGAGCACTTTTTGCAATTCGGCACTGTGTCCTGTTAACTGACAATTGCGCGGTCGTGCGACGTGTGTTCCTTTTTTTTCCCATAAATAGAGCTTTCTTTTGGTGGTATTTGAACACCTCTGTGGTTTTTATTTATTGTGCTATAAACAAAAGAACAGCGACAATTTTGAAGAAAAAACACAATGGGAGTTATTTACGAAATAACAAAGTGCAAAGTGCACTTAAAATGACACTGAAAGTGCACTTGGAAGTGCAGTTGCTGTAAATCTGAGGGGTAAATCTGAAATGAGGGGAAGCTCTGCTGATTTTCTCATTAGATCATTTGCAAGCTAAAATGCTGTTTTTTATTTTCCTTGCTTGTCCCCCTCGGATCTACAGCGACTGCACTTCCAAGTGGACTTTATTTTGTTCAATTTCAAGTGCACTTGTAGTTTGCACTTGTAGTACAAAGTGGATTTGCCTTTCGTAAATAGCCCCCAATATCTTTTACTTTCTGCTATAATAAATATCCCAATTAAATTTTTTTTTTTTTTTTCCCTCAGATTAGGGCAATATGCATTTTTCGACATATTTGTTTGTATAAAAAAAAATGCAATAAGCATATATTAATTGGTTTGTGCAAAAGTTATAGGGCCCGATTCAGAAAGAAGTTACGTCGGCGTATCTGTTGATACGCCACGCAAGTTCTAGGATGCGCCGGCGTATCTTTTTTCTGTATTCAGAAAGTAAGATACGCCGCAATTTTGCTAAGATACGAGCGGCAAAAGTCTCTTACGCCATCGTACCTTAGTTGTATATTTACGCTGGCCGGTAGATTTACGCGTCGAATATGCAAATTAGGTAGATACGCCGATTCACAAACGTAGTTGCGCCTGGCGTATCTATTTGCGTAGTTTACGTAAGGCGTCGGGCCGGCATAAAGTTACCTCTGCTATATGAGGCGCATGTTAAGTATGGACGTCGGGACAGCGTCGAATTTTCCGTCGCTAACGTCGTTTGCGTAAAACGTTTGTGAATAGGGCTTTGCGTAAGTTACGTTCACTTCGAAACCAATGAGTATTTGCGGCGTAATTTTGAGCATGCGCACTGGGATACGTCCACGGATGGCGCATGCGCCGTTCGTTAGAAACGTCTTTTACGTGTGGTCATGGTTGATTACCATACAACACGCCCACTCCAAGCCTACTTTGAATTACCCGGGCTTACGCTGGCCCATTTACACTACGCTGCCATAATTTAGGACGCAAGTGCTTTGTGAATACAGCACTTGCCTGACTAAGTTGCGGCGGCGTAGCGTAAAGAAGATACGCTACGCCCGCACAAAGATGCGCCCAGGTACGTGAATCTGGGCCTTAGTGTCTACAAAATAGGGGATAGAATTATGGCATTACTAGTAATGGCGGCGATCTGCGATTTTATGCGACATTATGGCGGAAACATCGGACACTTTTGACACATTTTTGGGACCATTGACAATTTTACTGTACAAATGTCTCTGGCAGGGAAGAAGTTAACAATAGGGGCGATTAAGGGGTTAAATGTGTTCCCTCACTGTGGTTTATTTGAAGGGGGGATAGGGCTGACATGGGGAAATGACAGATCGCTGTTCATACTTGAACAGACGATCAGTCATTCTTCCCCTGAGTGAACCGGATCTGTGTGTTTACACACACAGATTCCGGTTCTCGCTGTGTCACGGGTGATCGCGGGTGCCATCCAGGCACTCGCATCGGCTCCGGGGGCGAGGAGCGTACGCCCCCTAGTGGCCACAGGGCGAAGCGACACAACATAATGTCGTTTCGCCCAGCCGTGCCATCTTCCGCAGTAAAACTGCGTCGGCTGTTCGCCAAGTTAACATATCCTTAACCCCTTCACAACCACGTAACACACCTATGTGGTATCTAGGAAGTGGGCTTTATTCCTGGGTGCCGCATCTACTGTATGTGTTCCTCTGTTTGTTCTGGAGGAGTGCTTGATCAAGTACTCAAAGCACCGACACTAAGCTGTCAGTGTCAGCCCTGGGACTCTACGACCAGCTTTTGCTCACATGATCGTGGTGATATTCTGTGATTGGTTATCACAGTGATCATTTACGCTGTAGCCTGTCCCTGTGTTGTTTCTCCTCTGTGAATGTATCTTTTACTCCACCGTGGCTGTAATATGACAAAATGTGGAAAATGTAATTCAAGGGGGCTGATTTACTAATGAATCTGCGCTGCGCCGGTACATGCCTTAATTAGTGCGCTGGATGAAGCCCTAATTAGGCGCATGAACCGGCGGCAGCAGCAGCGCGATGTGATTGATAAGTAAAGCCGCCGCCGAACTCCCTGTATAAGTCTATGGGGGGAAATCTTAATAGTGAATTTTAAAGGCTAATCTGCAAGTTTTGTCCTAAAAAGTGTTTGGGGACCTCAGTCCTGCCCCAGGGGACATGTACCAATGCTTTTTTTATTTTTTAAAACGGCCGTTTTTTCGGGAGCAGTGATTTTAATAATGCTAAAAGTGCAATAATAAAAGTGTAATTTTCCTTTAAATTTCGTACTATGGGGGTCTCTAATGTCAGCATGTGAAAAAGCGCATGTTTCCCGTGGTTAGAACTGTCTCTGCACAAAATGACATTTTTCAAAGGAAAAAAGCCATTTAAAACTGACTCGCGGCTATAATGAATTGTCGGCTCCCGGCAATTGCAGGAGAATTCATTCATAAAAAAAAGGGAAAAAAAAGCGTGGGGGTCCCCCCAAATTCAATAACCAGACCCTTTAGGTCTGGTATGGATATTAAGGGGAACCCCGCCGTCAATTTAAAGAAAAAATTACGTGGGGTTCCCCCCAAATATCCATAACCAGACCCTTCGGGTCTGGTGTGGAATTTAAGGGGAACTCCACTCCAAATTAAAAAAAAAATGGCGTGGAGTCCCCCCTAAAATCCACACCAGACCCCTTATCCGAGCACGTTGACCTGGCCGGCCGCAGAAAAGAGGGGGGGACAGAGCGCGGCCCCCCCCCTCTCCTGAACCGCACCAGGCCACATGCCCTCAACATTGGGAGGGTGTTTTGGGGTGCCCCCCAAAACACCTTGTCCCCATGTTGATGAGGACAAGGGTCTCTTCCCCACAACCCTTGCCCGGTGGTTGTGGGGGTCTGCGGGCGGGAGGCTTATCGAAATCTGGAAGACCCCTTTAACAAAGGGGCCCCCCAGATCCCGGCCCCCCCCCTGTGTGAAATGGTAATGGGGTACCTTGTACCTCTACCATTTCACGAGAAAAAAAATGTAAAGGGTTAAAAAAGACAAGAGCCGGTTTTTGACAAGTCCTTTATTATCTTCTTTCTTCTTTTCTTCGGGTTTCTTCTTCCTCCTCCTTCTTCTTCCTCTGCTTCTGTCTTGGGTCTTCTATTCCCGCATCTTGCCCGGCGTGTTCTTCCATCTTCTGTTCCTCCCGCTGTCCTTCTCGTCCGCATCTTCTTCTCCTTCTTGTTCTTCTTCGCCGGAGCGGCCGCTTCCAATTGAAATCCCCGCTGTCTGCCGGACCACGCCCCCCCCCTCTGACGCCACGGGCAAGCTCTTAGGAGTGTGCTGCCAGTGCGTCAGAGGGGGGCGTGGTCACATGTCAGAGGGCGGCCAATTTAATTTGAAGCTTGTGCGCGGCTTTTTCTTTGCAGGAGTCGCCGCTTCCAATTGAATTGCCCGCTTTCTGGAACATGTGAACACGCCCCCCTCTGACGCACAGGCACCACACGGGGACTTTCCTAAGAGCTTGCCCGTGGCGTCAGAGGGGGGGGCGTGGTCCGGCAGACAGCGGGGATTTCAATTGGAAGCGGCCGCTCCGGCGAAGAAGAAGAAGGAGAAGATGCGGACGAGAAGGACAGCGGAAGAAGATGGAAGAACACGCCGGGCAAGATGCGGGAATAGAAGACCCAAGACAGAAGCAGAAGAAGAAGAAGGAGGAGGAAGAAGAAACCCGAAGGAAAGAAGAAAGAAGATAATAAAGGACTTGTCAAAAACCGGCTCTTGTCTTTTTTAACCCTTTACATTTTTTTTACTCGTGAAATGGTAGAGGTACAAGGTACCCCATTACCATTTCACATAGGGGGGGGGCCGGGATCTGGGGGGCCCCTTTGTTAAAGGGGTCTTCCAGATTTCGATAAGCCTCCTGCCCGCAGACCCCCACAACCACCGGGCAAGGGTTGTGGGGAAGAGACCCTTGTCCTCATCAACATGGGGACAAGGTGTTTTGGGGGGCACCCCAAAACACCCTCCCAATGTTGAGGGCATGTGGCCTGGTGGGGTTCAGGAGAGGGGGGGGGCCGCGCTCTGTCCCCCCCTCTTTTCTGCGGCCGGCCAGGTCAACGTGCTCGGATAAGGGGTCTGGTGTGGATTTTAGGGGGGACTCCACGCCATTTATTTTTTACATTTGGGGTGGAGTTCCCCTTAAATTCCACACCAGACCCGAAGGGTCTGGTTATGGATATTTGGGGGGAACCCCACGTCATTTTTTTTAAAAATTGATGGCGGGGTTCCACTTAATATCCATATCAGACCTGAAGGGTCTGGTTATTGAATTTGGGGGGACCCCCACGTCATTTGAATAATTATTTTAAAATTCGTACCATGGGGGGGGGGGATGTCAGCAGGTGAATAAAGCGCACTTTTCCTGCGGTTAGAAATATGTCTTTGCACAAAATGACATTCTGAAAAAAAAAAAAAAAAAAAAAAAAAGCCATTTAAAACTGACTCGCGGCAATAATGAATTGTCAGCTCTTGGAATTTGCAGGAGAATTCATTCATTAAAAAAACGAAAACAAAAAGCGTGGGGGTCCCCCCAAATTCAATAACCAGACCCTTTAGGTCTGATATGGATATTAAGGGGAACCCCGCCGTCAATTTAAAAAAAAATGACGTGGGGTTCCCCCCAAATATCCATAACCAGACCCTTCAGGTCTGGTGTGGAATTTAAGGGGAACTCCACTCCAAATTTAAAAAAAAATGGCGTGGAGTCCCCCCTAAAATCCACACCAGACCCCTTATCCGAGCACGTTGACCTGGCCGGCCGCAGAAAAGAGGGGGGGACAGAGCGCGGCCCCCCCCCTCTCCTGAACCCCACCAGGCCACATGCCCTCAACATTGGGAGGGTGTTTTGGGGTGCCCCCCAAAACACCTTGTCCCCATGTTGATGAGGACAAGGGTCTCTTCCCCACAACCCTTGCCCGGTGGTTGTGGGGGTCTGCGGGCAGGAGGCTTATCGAAATCTGGAAGACCCCTTTTACAAAGGGGCCCCCCAGATCCCGGCCCCCCCCCTGTGTGAAATGGTAATGGGGTACCTTGTACCTCTACCATTTCACGAGAAAAAAAAAGTGTCAGTGTAAAAAAAGACAAGAGCCGGTTTTTGACAAGTCCTTTATTATCTTCTTTCTTCTTTCCTTCGGGTTTCTTCTTCCTCCATCTTCTTCTTCCTCTGCTTCTGTCTTGGGTCTTCTATTCCCGCATCTTGCCCGGCGTGTTCTTCCATCTTCTTCCGCTGTCCTTCTCGTCCGCATCTTCTCCTTCTTCTTCTTCTTCGCCGGAGCGGCCGCTTCCAATTGAAATCCCCGCTGTCTGCCGGACCACGCCCCCCCTCTGACGCCACGGGCAAGCTCTTAGGAAAGTCCCCGTGTGGTGCCAGTGCGTCAGAGGGGGGCGTGGTCACATGTTCCAGAAAGCGGGCAATTCAATTGGAAGCGGCGACTCTGGCAAAGAAAAAGCCGCGCACGAGCTTCAAATTGAATTGGCCGCCCTCTGACATGTGACCACGCCCCCCTCTGACGCACTGGCAGCACACTCCTAAGAGCTTGCCCGAGGCGTCAGAGGGGGGGGCGTGGTCCGGCAGACAGCGGGGATTTCAATTGGAAGCGGCCGCTCCGGCGAAGAAGAACAAGAAGGAGAAGAAGATGCGGACGAGAAGAACAGCGGAAGAAGATGGAAGAACACGCCGGGCAAGATGCGGGAATAGAAGACCCAAGACAGAAGCAGAGGAAGAAGAAGGAGGAGGAAGAAGAAACCCGAAGGAAAGAAGAAAGAAGATAATAAAGGACTTGTCAAAATCCGGCTCTTGTCTTTTTTAACCCTTTACATTTTTTTTACACGTGAAATGGTAGAGGTACAAGGTACCCCATTACCATTTCACATAGGGGGGGGGCCGGGATCTGGGGGGCCCCTTTGTTAAAGGGGTCTTCCAGATTTCGATAAGCCTCCTGCCCGCAGACCCCCACAACCACCGGGCAAGGGTTGTGGGGAAGAGACCCTTGTCCTCATCAACATGGGGACAAGGTGTTTTGGGGGGCACCCCAAAACACCCTCCCAATGTTGAGGGCATGTGGCCTGGTGCGGTTCAGGAGAGGGGGGGGGCCGCGCTCTGTCCCCCCCTCTTTTCTGCGGCCGGCCAGGTCAACGTGCTCGGATAAGGGGTCTGGTGTGGATTTTAGGGGGGACTCCACGCCATTTTTTTTTTAATTTGGAGTGGAGTTCCCCTTAAATTCCACACCAGACCTGAAGGGTCTGGTTATGGATATTTGGGGGGAACCCCACGTCATTTTTTTTAAAAATTGATGGCGGGGTTCCCCTTAATATCCATACCAGACCTAAAGGGTCTGGTTATTGAATTTGGGGGGACCCCCACGCTTTTTTTTAGGTGTTTTTAATGAATGAATTCTCCTGCAAATTCCAAGAGCGGACAATTCATTATAGCCGCGAGTCAGTTTTAAATGGCTTTTTTACTTCAGAATGTCATTTTTCACATGCTGACATTACACCCAGGGCCGCCATCAGGGGGGTACAGGCAGTACACCTGCAGGGCCGCCATTAGGGGGGTACAGGCATTACACCGCCCGGGGGTCCCCAGGGGCCCCCAGGGGCCCGGATGGGAACCACCCTAAAACAAAAAAAACAATTTTTTTTTTTTTTTTTTTGTTTAAGGGCTCCGAAGGTCCCCAGGGGCCCGGAGGCCACTAAGGGCCCCAGATGGCAAGCCCTTTTTTTAAAATAAAATATATATATTTAAAAAAATATATATATTTTTTGAATATATATTTTTTTTTTTTTTTTTAAGGAAAGGGCCCAGAGGTCCCCAGGGCCCTGGAAGGCTACCCCCTTGTTTTTTTACTTTTTTTCGATAAATGTTATATTTAAAAAATATATATATATGTATTTTCTCTCTTTTGTATTTTTATTTGATAAAGAGCACAGAGGTCCCCAGGGCCCCGGATGGCTACCCCCCTTTTTTATATATATTTTTCTTTATTTCTTATTTCTGTCAAAATTTTTGTAAAGGGCCCCTCCGCTCCTCAATTTGTGGCACCACCCCCCCCCCCCGCTTCTCAATTTCATGCGGCAGCACCCCCCCCCCGGTTCTCTGCTCCAGGGGGCCCATGCCTGAAGCTGTGTAAGGGGCCCCAAAATTCATGATGGCGGCCCTGTACACCTGTAAGGGGCCCAGGGGTCCGGAGGTGCCCAGATGCCTGGAGGCCCCCCAGCGCCCCAGATGGTAACCCCCCTCTTTTTTTTTTTGTATATATATTTGTTAGTTGGTTTTTGTAGGATTTTTTATTAAAGGGCCAATTTTTGGAATTTAATATTTTTTAGCAGTCTGGAGGTCCCCAGGGCCCCGGGTGGCAACCCCCCAAATTTTTTGTTATTAAAGGGCCAATGTTTTGGTTTAGGGGTCTGGAGGTCCCCAGTGGCCTGGTCCCCAGTGGCCCGGAGATCCCCAGGGCTCCAGATGACAACCCCCCACCTTTACAAAAAAATCAAAAAAAAAACATATGATATATTTTTGGGTTATTTTTTAAACATATATATATATAATATAATTTTGAAAGCTCCCAGAGGGCCCCTTTTTGCTTCTAAAAATGTTATAAACATTTTCCCCAGGTTTGTTACTTTTTACTTTAATTTCTTTTTTAAAGTGTATTTTGTGCGTGAAGTCGAGAGAGAGGAGCTGGACTTGCAATCGCCATCCTTCTCCATGCCCCCGGTGGCAATGGTGGGTGTGAGGGGGGCCTCACCCCACCTGCTACACTTGGGAGCCCAATGGGACAGAGGGACTCCCCCTATGAAGGAGTGTAGCCCACCCAGCCAGCCCTGTAGGTCCTTCACCTCCCTTTATTTTAGGAGACCTCATGGCCAAAGTGTGTGCAAGTGTGGTGTTTTTTTTGTGGGGGGGGGGGGTGGGCATACTAAGCACAGGCGTACCTTGCATAGCACACCCACCGGGAGCCGGGCTGACACCACCAAACTCAATTCACATGTAGCCGAGACCGGGATCCGAACCCTTGGCTGCAGAGGTGAACGGCTTGTCAGCGCAGTGCCATTCACGTTGAGCCACCACAGCTCCCACCCAATGTTATTTTTTTTTTAGATTTTTGGTAGTTATTTTTTATTAAAGGGCCCAGAGCTCCCAAGGCAACCCCCTTTTTTATTATTTTATATATGTAGATATTGTAATTTATTTTTCATTAAAGAGCCCAGAAGTTTCTTTTTATTAAAGGGCCCAGTGGTCCCCAGGGCCCCCGGATGGCTACCACCCTTTTTAATATATATTTTTCTATATGTATTTTTTAGTAAAGGAACCCCCCGCTTATCAAATTGCGGCAGCCCCCCCCCCTTCTTAATATCAGGCGGCACCCCCCCCCCTATTCTCTGCTCCAGGGGGCCCATGCCTGAAGCTGTGTAAGGGGCCCCATAATTCCTGATGGCGGCCCTAATTGCCCCCCCCCCCATGGTACGAAATTTCAAGGAATTTTTCACTTTTATTGTTGCACTTTAACCACTTCCATACCGCGCCTATTCTGGCACTTCTCTCCTTCATGTAACAATTATATTTTCTTCCTTGAAACTTACTCAGGACCCCCAAACATTATATATATTTTATTAACAAACACCCTAGGGAATAAAGTGGCGGCCATTTTTTCGGACACATTTCCAACAGTATTTGTGCCAAAAATTTTCTAACTTTTTTTTTTTTTTTGGCTTTCCAAAAAAAAACCTGTTTCATGAATGACAAAATAAGAAAGCAGTAAAGCTAGGCCAATTTTTAGGGATAAGGTAAAAGATGATGTTACACCGAGTAAATAGATACCTAACTTGTCACGCTTTCATATTGCGCACACTCATGGAATGGCGCTAAACTTCGTTATTAAAAATCTCCATAGGCAACGCTTGACTTTTTTTCTCAGGTTACCACTTTTGAGTTACAGAGGAGGTCTAGTGCTAACATTATTGCTCTCGCTCTAACGCACGCTATGATACCTCACATGTGGGGTTTGAAGGATGTTTACATATGTGGGTGGGACTTGCATGCGTGTTCGCTTCTGAGTGCGAGCTACTAGGGACAGGAGCATTTAAATTCCTTTGTTATTTTATTTTTTTACTTAATATTTTAATTTTTGCACTTGTTTGTCCCTTTGTTTGTATTATTTTTCACTTTTCTTCCTATTACAAGGAATGTAAACATCCCTTGTAATAGGACTAGTGTGTGACAGGTCCTCTTTATAGAGAAAGGCGGGGTCAATTAGACCCCACATCTGTCCTCCAGGCTGGAAAGCATGGAATTGGTAAAAAAAAAAACATCTCATGCTTTCAGCTGCAATCATGTTCGTTCAGCACAGTAGCGTAGTGTGTAGCATGTTCACCTAGCAGCAAAAGGGTTGCTGGTTCGAATCCCGCCCGTGACACTATCTGCCTGGAGTTTGCATGTTCTCCCTGTGCGGGTTTCCTCCCACAATCTAAAAACATGCTGTAAATTGGATCCTGTCTAAATAAGCCCTAATGTGCAGTAGGAGATTTAGGTTTTGTGCTTCCCTAGGCCTGACCAAATTTTGGCACCCCCCTAATAGAAAAATGACCCACCCTTCCTGTCAAGGCCACACCCTGTTTTTTTATGACCCACCCAGGAATTTTCAGGGGACACACACAAGTTCTGTGGGGGGGGACTTGGGGGGGCCCTTAATTTGCCTACTTTTTCGATCACTTCCTGTTTGGCTATGGGGCAGGAAGTGAAGGCCAATCTCCCCAAACGGACAGGGATAATACAAAATAAACTGACAGAGCTTCTAACCCCCCCCCCCCCCACCAACTCTATCCAAAATGAAAGAAATCCAAAAAATAAAAGTGATGATTATTGTTCCAGTTTAACCCCAAATTTCAGATCATTTTATTGAGAGGCTTAAGAAAATATAACCATGCCAATAGGCCAGGATCCAGCGTTGCTAATATGTATGAATGTGTGTTAGGGACCCCCACAAACACCACCCAATGTTAAATCAACTATTTTCTTGTTTGTTTTGGGGATGCCTGCACCCCTGATAGGGTAAAGACACCTCACAAATGTTGTCACTTTCTACTTAATTCATTCACTTCCTGCCACACAGCCAAACAGGAAGTGAGGGAAACACCTGAGTAATGTTTTGTTGGGGACACACAGATCAATATAAATAGTTTCCCATTTTGGAAATGGCATTTTGCTGTGTACACCCCAAATTAGTAGGAATCTTGGACTTTGGGGTCCATTTACTAAAGGCAAATCCACTTTGCACTACAAGTGGACAAGCAAGGAAGAAAACTCAAAACTTGGCGGGATTGGAAGTAAAAACCATCAGTGCTTCCCTTCTGATTTTCATTGCCTACGCTTCTACTGCAGAGCGGCTTTGCCTTTACTAAACCCCAAAGTAACTAATCATTTGGGGTGTACACTGCAGTGCAATTTGCTTAATGGTGACACTAGTTAGATTGACCTGTGCCCCGAAGAAAAGACCATTGGTAGGGTTTTAACCTCACTTCCTGTTCAGCTGTGTGACAGGAAGTGAAGCCAATTTTAGGAAAAGGGACACAAAGCCCAACCTAAAAACACTAGCAGGGGTTCTAACACTCAATTGGCTTCCCTCAAACAACCCACAATTAGAATAGGATTGTCTTGTGCTAGTTTCAAGCACAGCGCTGTAAATCAGCACTTCAAGCCTGTCCAAAAAAAAAACACCACCCCCCCCCCCTCCAACAGGCCCTGTTTGCAGCTTTTCCTACATCTTGCACATGTGCTTTAAAAAGTCAGTCTGGACATCAGTTCTAGGAAACAATACTTACCGCTTTGTCCTTCCTTTTCTGGTGACTAAACATTTCATGCATACACACCAGGAAAGATCTTAGAGACAAATCACACTTGATGGTTTAGGCCCAAACTATTTCAGCTGCAGCGGTTGAAATCCATAGCATGAAAAAAATATCACAAAACAAACTTCAAAATTTGAAAGTAATTTTATTGGTCCACAAAACAAGGAAAGCAAAAAAAAAATTACAAATAAACACACCAAAAATATATAAAAACACCTAAAAACAAAAAAGACCAACGTTTATTTCACAGTCATTGGAAAATAAATCATGCTTTTAAATAACAGGATAGACCCACAGGATTAAAACATTAGTCATTAACATCTTGAGAAACATTTAGCAAAATTATGTAGCAGAGAAAACATCAAAAAATACAAAACTTGCTCCAAAACATCTCTGTTTCGCTCCGCCATTACTTCCAGCCAGCAAATCTGCCCCCTCTGAGGGGCAGCTGACACGTGCAGTATCCACGCTTTTTATAACATGTGTGCTAATGAACCAATTGGAAACACATGAAGAAATGTCAGCCTCTAGTTTGTGTGCACTTGGAACTGCTTACACCTGTTAAGGATGTCCTTAAATTACTAAGCCAAAAAAAGAGCTTTCTGAGCATGCTCAGAAAGATGCAAGTCATTTTCAGGATCAAACATTCCAGCTTTTTTTACTAAGT
This sequence comes from Rana kukunoris, assembly GCA_029574335.1. NCBI lineage: Eukaryota > Metazoa > Chordata > Amphibia > Anura > Ranidae > Rana > Rana kukunoris. The sequence continues at coordinate 119,301,284 of CM056053.1, forward strand.
GTTCGAGCATGCCCAGTTCACTCGAAATGCAGTACCAGAATCAAATCTGCAATGGCGGATGAAAGCATTAGAGGTGTTAAATTTTTTTTTGGTCCCCATGAAGTGATGCTTTACAAGCTGAACGGGAGGTCTTAAAGAATTTTTACGTAACAAACCTAAATAGTAATAATTTAAACGCCCCTGTCCCTAGTAGCTCGCAGTCAGAAGCGAACAAGCAGCATTTTTATTGTTTCCGGTTACCAGTTTAGATTTACAGATGAGGTCTAGTGCTATAAATATTCCTCTTGCTGTTACGCACGCTATGATACCTCACATGTGTGGTTTGAAGAATGTTTCCATATATGGGGGCGGGCCTTAAATGTGTAAGCCCCGCCCACATATTGAACCCCCGTTCAAACCCCACATGTGAGGTATCATAGCGTACGTTAGAGCGAGAGCAATACTTTTAGCACTAGACCTCCTCTGTAAATCAAAACTGGTAACCTGAAACACATAAAAAAGCGTTGCCTATGGGTATTTTCAAGTACTGAAGTTTGGCGCCATTCCATGAGTGTGTGCAATATTAAAGTGTAACATGTTGGGTATCTATTTACTCGGTGTAACATCATCTTTCACATTATGGCCATAAATTGGGCTAACTTTAGTGTATTCTTAATTTGTAACCACTTGAGCCCCAGAGCATATTACTGGTCACTGACGGGGCCAGTTTTTGCATTTCAACACTGCGTCATTTTGACTGACAATTGCGTGGTTGTGCGACGTGGCCCCCAAAAAAATTGGGCGTCCTCATCCTCCCCCCCCCCCCCTAAAAATTCAATTTTTTTTTTTTGTTGGTGGTATTTGATCACCTCTGCGTTTTTTCTTATTTTTGCTTGACCCAAAAATATAGCGACAATTTGGTAACTAAAAAAACATCTTTTTTACGGTTTGCTATAATAAATCTCCCCCAAAATATATTCAAAAAATGTTTGCCCTCAGTTTAGGCCGATAAGTATTCTTGGACATCTTTTTGGTTGCAAAAAATCACAATAAGCGTTTGATTGGTTTGGGCAAAAGTTCTAAGTAGGGGTTGGTCTTATGGGTTTTTTTTGGATTAATTTTTTGTTTTACTAGTAATGGTGGCTATCATTGTTTTTTCTGTCTAATGCGACATTGTGGCGGACACATTTTTGTGAGATTTGGCATTTTTGTAGCGAGCAATGGTATATCAATGCATTGCTTACTATAAAAATGACACTGGCAGGGAAGGGGTTAACACTAGGGGCGCGGAAGGGGTTGAATATGTTACCTGGGTGTGTTCTAACTGTAAAGGGGGTGGGACTGTGTAGGGGAAATGACAGATCGCTGTTCATACATTGTAGGGACAGACGAGCAGGCATTCCCCCCCCCCCTGACAGGACCGGGATAAAGGGGAACTCCACCCCAAATTACAAAAAAAAACGGCGTGGGGGTCCCCCTTCAGGTGCACAACAGGCTTAGATTTGATCTGGAACATAAGGGGTTAAACCCACGCCAAAAAACGGCGTGGGGTTCCCCCTCAGATCCAGACCAAACCCTTCTCCCAGGCACGCAGTCTGGCCGGACAGGAATGGGGGTGGGGACGAGCGAGCGCCCCCCCCCCTCCTGAGCCGTACCAGACCACATGCCCTCGACATGGGGGAGTGTGTGCTGTGGGGGAGGGGGGCACTGCCCCCCCACCCCAAAGCACTCTTGTCCCCATGTCGAAAGGGACAAGAGCCTCTTCCCGACAACCCTGGCCGTTGGTTGTCGGGGTATGCGGGCGGGGGGCTTATCAGAATCTGAGAGCCCCCTATATTAAGGGGGCCCCCAGATTCTGGCCCCCCACCCTATGTGAATGAGTATGGGGTACATCGTACCCCTACCCATTCACCGGGTGGAAAAGTGTAAACAAAAAAAAAAACACACAGAAAAAAATAATTTATTAGTCAGCTCCGGGGGTCTTCTGCCGGGACCCCCCACCACCAGCCCATTGGGCCCCGGGCTTCGCCGTCTTCTGCCGGGGGGGGACACCCACCGATGATCTCCGCCATGTCCAGCCAGGCCCCCACCCCAAAATAAGCTCTTTCACATCCGGGGGGGGCCGGCCGAAAAAAGCAGAGAACAACGGGGGCGGAGCCCCTCGGTCTTCCAGACGTTTTCTGCCGGGGGGGCTCCAGCCCCGCACCGGTCTTCGCCGCCGCCTTCCGCCGGGGGGGGACACCCACCGATGCTCTCGGCCATGTTCGGCCAGGCCCCCTACCCCAAATCAAGCTCTTTTACATCCGGGGGGGGCCGGCGGAAATGGCGGAGAACAACGGGGGGCGAAACCCCTCCTCGGTCTTCGCCTTCCGCCGGGGGGGTACACCTACCCCCCCCCCCGGTCTTCGCCGCCGCCTTCCGCCGGGGAGAGAGACACCCACCGATGCTCTCCGCCATGTTCGGCCAGGCCCCCTACCCCAAATCAAGCTCTTTTACATCCGGGGGGGGCCGGCGGAAATGGCGGAGAACAACGGGGGCGTCGCCACTCCTCGGTCTTCTAGCCGTCTTCTGCCGGGGGGGGGAAACACCCACCCATGCTCTCCGCCATGCTCGACTGTGCCCCCTACCCCAAAATGAAGCTCTTTTACATCCGGGGGGGGCCGGCCGAAAACAGCGGAGAACAACGGGGGTGTCGCCCCACCTCGGGCTCCTCCGCTTCTGCCTGGCTCCTCCCGAGGCCAGGGCTTCTTTCGCCGTCTTCCGCCGGAGGGCGCCACTCTCCGGGCTTCTCGACGTTGTCTTCCGCCGCGGGGGCCAGGCCTTCTTCTTTGCCGCCCCCCTCGATTTTTTCGGCCTGGACGGGGGTCGTACATCCCATCCAGGACTTGGACGTGGCGGGCTTCTCGTCGCCGTCTTCTGCCGCTGCCCCCTTCACCACGAAGCTCCGTGCTTGTTTGATGAGGGCAGCGGGCTTCCGTCGTCTTCTCCGGGGCGAGGGTCGTACATCCCACCCCGGATTTCGTCGCTGTCTTCTGCCGCTGCCCCCTTCACCACGAAGCTCCGTGCTTGTTTGATGAGGGCAGCGGGCTTCCGTCGCAGTCTTCCGCCGCGGGGTGACACTCGCGGGCTTCTTCTTCCATTCGATGTTGACACGGCGAGGTCCGGCGCTGAAATGCCTTCTGAGCGGCGGGCAAGGACTTATATTGGCATTGGGCGTGGGCGTGGTTATGCCAACATGTGACCTTAACCCATGTGACAGTGATGTGACGTGACATCACTGTCACATGGGTTAAGGTCACATGTTGGCATAACCACGCCCACGCCCAATGCCAATATAAGTCCTTGCCCGCCGCTCAGAAGGCATTTCAGCGCCGGACCTCGCCGTGTCAACATCGAATGGAAGAAGAAGCCCGCGAGTGTCACCCCGCGGCGGAAGACTGCGACGGAAGCCCGCTGCCCTCATCAAACAAGCACGGAGCTTCGTGGTGAAGGGGGCAGCGGCAGAAGACGGCGACGAAATCCGGGGTGGGATGTACGACCCTCGCCCCGGAGAAGACGACGGAAGCCCGCTGCCCTCATCAAACAAGCACGGAGCTTCGTGGTGAAGGGGGCAGCGGCAGAAGACGGCGACGAGAAGCCCGCCACGTCCAAGTCCTGGATGGGATGTACGACCCCCGTCCAGGCCGAAAAAATCGAGGGGGGCGGCAAAGAAGAAGGCCTGGCCCCCGCGGCGGAAGACAACGTCGAGAAGCCCGGAGAGTGGCGCCCTCCGGCGGAAGACGGCAAAAGAAGCCCTGGCCCCTAGTAGGAGCCAGGCAGAACCCGGCGACGAAATCCGGGGTGGGATGTACGACCCTCGCCCCGGAGAAGACGACGGAAGCCCGCTGCCCTCATCAAACAAGCACGGAGCTTCGTGGTGAAGGGGGCAGCGGCAGAAGACAGCGACGAGAAGCCCGCCACGTCCAAGTCCTGGATGGGATGTACGACCCCCGTCCAGGCAGAAGAATTTGAAGGGGGCGGCGGAAGACCCTCAAAAGTGAAAACGTTCACCAGGTGAATGGGTAGGGGTACGATGTACCCCATACTCATTCACATAGGGTGGGGGCCCGAAATCTGGGGGCCACCTTATTAAACGGGGCTCCCAGATTCTGATTGGCTCCCGCCCGCATACCCCGACAACCAATGGCTAGGGTTGTCGGGAAGAGGCTCTTGTCCCGATCGACATGGGGACAAGAGTGCTTTGGGGTGGGGGGGCAGCGCCCCCCTACCCCCAAAGCACACACTCCCCCATGTCGAGGGCATGTGGTCTGGTACGGCTCAGGAGGGGGGGGGCCGCTCGCTCGTCCCCACCCCCATTCCTGTCCGGCCAGACTGCATGCCTGGGATGAGGGCTTGGTACGGATCTGGGGGGGAACCCCACGCCGATTTTGGCGTGGGTTAACCCCTCACGTTCCGGACCAAGCCGGAGAGCCTATTGTACCCCTGGGGGGGAAGCCGCGCCGGTTTCACATTTGAAATTTGGCGCGGAGTTCCCCTTCAGTGTCAGCGCAGCCCGAGAACAGCTCGGAGCTTGCCGTGCGCCGCTCCAGGCAGTGCAAACACTGCTACGCCGCCTGGTATTTACCAAGGATTTCCCGGCGTACTGAAGCGGCGCGCGGTGAGCTCCGATTTTTCCCTCTGCGCATGCCCAGTATGCAAGTGAACCTTCCGAGGTTCTAGCGTACTTTGCAAGGGCACGGGGATCGGGTCCCAAAAGTCACTTTCCCTTTCAAATCGGCCCGCCACACAAGTTGAAACACATGTCACTACACTTCCCCTGCATCACCCCCCTCCCTCCCCTCATAAACTCCCGCCCGAATCCCCGATGTTTACATTACTAAATGCCGCACGCCAGCTCTGTACTGGCGTGCTGTGCGCCCTCTTCTGGGCGCATTAGGCACTTTAGTAAATGAGGAAACACGCTGCACTGGCAGCGTGTTTCTTTGGTAAATGTCAAAAACAGGTTTACTCCTGCTTGTGCACCATGAGTCTTGGCGCACAGGCTTGGTAAATCAGCCCCATGGTGTATGAATATGTTTCAAGGCACTTTACTGTATATATATATATATATATATGTATATATATATATATGTATATATATATATATATATATATATATATATATATATATATATATATATATATATATATATATATATATATATGTTCTCAGAGCGCCCCTTACATCAGAGTTCCCCTTTAAATCAGAATGAAATCATTGTTTTACTTGTGTGACTTAGAAGCCATCACAGCCATTCCTACTATTGGCATGGCTGTGATTGGTCAGTGCAGCATGTGACTCTTTAGATAGGGTAGGGAAAGGCTGCTGCTGCTGCTCTTCTGTGGGAGAGTATTAGATAGGAGTCAGACTGGAAAATACTTTTTTTTGGGAAGGTTCCTGCTTGTGCTTGTAGGGAGAGAAATATATAGAAGTCTGTCCTGGTTCTAAAATCTAATTACACCAGCACTGCATGTGTTACTGTGAGATACTCTGCAAGATACTTTAGGGGAAGGTTCCTGCTTGTGCTTGTAGGGAGAGAAATATATAGGAGTCTGTCCTGCTTCTAAAATCTAATTACACCAGCACTGCATATGTTACTGTGAGATACTCTGCACGATACCTTTCTTATATTGTGCTATTCAAAAAACATCCATTTAGGGCAAAAAAAAAAATTATAGTGTTTCCTCCATATCTGTACGTGTGAGATAAACACTTTAGCTAGTGTTCTTCTATTGTGCTATTCAAAAAACACCCATTTAGGGCAAAAAATAAAATATTTTGCAGTGTTTGCAGTGTTTCCTTCATATCTGTACCTGTGAGATAAACACTTTAGCTACCATTCTTCTATTGTGCTATTCAAAAAACACCCATTTAGGGCAAATCATTTTTTGTTGGTGCATTTCCTGCATATCTGTACGTGTGAGATACACACTTTAGATACTGCTTTTCTATTGTGCTATTCCAAAACATTTTTATTTAGGGCAAATCATTTTTTTTGGTGCGTTTCCTGCATATCTGTACGTGTGACATACACCCTTTAGATACTGTTCTTCTATTGTGCTATTCAAAAAAAAACATTTAGGGCAAGATCCTACATTTGAGAAATATGAGGAGAATGTCAAATAAGGGACGTGGCCGCAGTCGTGGTGCTGCTGGTGGAGCTCATGTTGCAGGGACAGGACGTGGTCGATCTGTGCCAGCTACACGCACAAGTGAAACACCTTCCTCAGGTGCGAGTAGGCGACAGAGCCCGCAGCGGTATTTGGTGGGACCTAATCCGGCTCTACGAATGTTGAGGCCAGGAGCAGAACAGGCGATAGTAGATTGGGTTGCTGACAGTGCCTCCAGTTCCTTCACATTGTCTCCCAACCAGTCTTGTGCTGAAAGATAAGAGTTGGCACCTGCAGCCGATGTCCATCAGTCTTTCACCTCACCCCCTTGCAAATCAGCCAAGCAGTCTGAGAAGCAAATCATGCAGCAGTTCTCTTTTTGATGACTCTGTTAGCATGTGTTCCCAGGGCCATCCACCTAGCCCAGCACAGAAGTGGAAGAGATTGAGTGCACCGATAGCCAACCACTTATGTTTCAAGATGAGAACATGGGGGGACCATCACAGCACGTATCGGATGATGAAGAAACACGGTTGCCAACTGCTGCTGCTTTCGCAATTGTGCAGACCGACAAGGAGGGCAGTGGTGAAGACTGGGTGGAAGATGATGTGGAGGACGATGAGGTCCTCGACCCCACATGGAATCAATGTCATGCAGATGACCTGTGTAGTTCGGAGGAAGAGGCGGTGGTCGCACAGAGCCACCAGCACAGAAGAAGAGGGAGCAGGGTGCAAAAGCAGAGCGTCCGTCCCCTAGACAGTACGCCTGCTACTGCCCAACGCAGCAAGGGACCGAGCACACCAAAGCCAGGTCCAAGGAGTTCCCTAGCATGGCAGTTCTTCATACAATGTGCTGATGACAAGACACGAGTGGTTTGCATAATGTGCAATCAGAGCCTCAAGCGAGGCATAAACGTTCTCAACCTAAGCACAACCTGCATGACCAGGCATCTAAGTGCAAAGCACGAGCTGCAGTGGAGTAGACACCTCAAAAACCAAGAAAGGTCTCTGGCTCCTCCTGCTTCCTCTTCCGCTTCAGTCTCGGCCTCTTCATCCACCTCTGTAGTGACAGTGGCACCTGCCACCCCGCAATCAGAGGATCGGCAAGCAACACTACCACCTGGGTCATCAAATATCTCCACAATGTCCCATGGAAGCATTCAGCTCTCTATCTCCCAAACACTGGAGCGGAAGAGGAATTACCCCCCTACCCACCAGCGATCCCTGGCCCTGAATGCCAGCATTTTAAAATTCCTGGCCTTTGAAATTCTGTCATTCCGTCTGGTGGAGACGCAGAGTTTAAAAAACGTGATGGCATTGGCTGTCCCACAGTACGTCGTGCCCAGCCGCCACTACTTTTCCAGGCGAGCCATCCCTTCCCTGCACAACCAAGTGGGGGAAAAAATAAGGGGTGCACTGCGCAATGCCATCTGTGGCAAGGTCCACCTAACTACGGATACGTGGACCAGTAAGCACGGTCAGGGACGTTATATCTCCCTAACAGCACACTGGGTAAATGCAGTGGCGGCTGGGCATGAGGCGGATAGCAGTTTGGCGCATGTCCTTCCACCACCGAGGATTGCAGGGTGCTTCAGTTTGCCTCCTGTTGCTAACTCCTCCTACTCCGCTTCCTCATCCTCTACCGCCTCCTCATCTGGTCAGCGTAACACATTCACCACCAACTTTAGCACAGTCATGGGTAAAGACAGCAGGCAGTTTTAAAACTTTCCTGTTTGTGGGAAAAAACCCACACCGCGCAGGAGTTGTGGAGGGACATGGAACAACAGACCGATGAGTGGTTGGCGGCAGTGAGCCTCAAGCCGGGCCTGGTGGTGTGTGATAATGGGCGAAATCTCGTAGCAGCTCTGGGCCTAGCCGGTTTGACGCACATCCCTTGCCTGGCACATGTGCTTTATTTGGTGGTGCAGAGGTTCCTTAAAACTTACCCCCATATGCCACAGCTGCTGCAGAAAGTGCGGGCCGTCTGTGCGCACTTTCGGGGTTTTCACCCCGCTGCTGCTCGCCTGTCAGCACTGCAGCATAACTTCGGCCTTCCCGCTCACCGCCTCATATGTGACGTGCCCACAACTCCACCTTGCACATGCTGGCCAGACTGTGCGAACAGCAGCAGGTGATAGTGGAATATCAGCTGCAGCATGCACGCGTGAGTCGCTCTGCGGAACAGAACCACTACACCACCAATAACTGGGCCTCCATGTGAGTCCTGTGTGCCTTGTTGCACTGTTTTGAGTACTCCACCAACATGGCCAGTGCCGATGACGCCCTTCTCAGCGTTACTATCCCAGTTCTATGCCTCCTTGAAAAAACGCTCTGGGCGATGATGGAAGAGGATGTGGCACAGGAGGAGGAGGAATCGGGATAATTTCCAAGGCTTTCAGGGCAGTCATTCACAAGTGGCTCTGAGGGTGGGTTCCTGCACCAACAAACGCCAGGTCCACAGTTCTGGAGGATGACGAGGTGGAGGATGAGGAGGAGGAGATGGAGGAGGAGGAGGAACCATGTTCACAGCAGGGTGGCACCCAGACCAGCTCATGGCCATCACTGGTGCGTGGCTGGGGGATACAGAGGACACAGATGATACACCTCTTACAGAGGACAGCTTTTCGTTGCCTCTAAGCAGCCTGGCACACATGAGAGATTACATGCTGCAGTGTCTCCGCAACGACCGCCGTGTTGACCACATTTTAACAGGTGCTGATTACTGGGTGGCCACGCTGCTGGATCCCCGTTACAAGGATAATGTACCATCCTTAATTCCCTCACTGGAGCGTGATCGCAAGATGCGCGAGTACAAGCGCACGCTGGTAGACACGCTGCTGGTGGAATTCCCACCTGACAGCGGGGGCACAGTGAAAGCAAAAAGCGAAGGCAGAGGAGGAAGAGGTCACCAACGCAGCCGGGGCACCGCCAGCACCTCAGAAGGCAAGGTTAGCATGGCCGAAATGTGGAAAAGCTTTGTCAGCACGCCACAACAAACAGCACCACCAGCTGATATGGAACGTTTTAGCAGGAGGCAGCATTTCACCAACATGGTGGAGCAGTATGTGTGCACATGCCTACACGTACTGAATGACAGGTCTGCCCCCTTAAAGTTCTGGGTCTCCAAATTGGGCACATGGCCTGAGCTTGCCCTTTACGCCTTGGAGGTGCTGGCCTGCCCTGCAGCCAGTGTATTATCTGAACGTGTATTTAGGATGGCAGGGGGCGTTATCACAGACAAGCACAGCCGCCTGTCCAGAGTCAATGTGGACAAGCTCACGTTCATTAAAATGATCCCACAGGACTTGTTCGTTTCTTGTGCAAAATAGACACGTATACCGGCCTTACCCAGCCATTCTTGTATTTCTGATCTTTCTCACTCTTTTGGAGTGTACCCTAATTTGAAAAATAAATAAATTAAAAACAAAAACCTGTTTTGGCTACCTCGTCCTTCTCCACCGCCGCTTCCACCTACACTGCCACATCCACCGCCACCTCAACCTCCTACTCCATAAGGACCTCGTCCTCCTAGGTCAAGATTATTATTATTTTTCTTTAAGTATTTTATGTTATTTTTAGTTATTTTCCTATCCACATTTGTTTGCAGAGTACTTGCCATGCTCTTACCAACATGTTGCTGCCATTTGCAGCCCTCTAGCCCTTTCCATTACTTTTTTAGAGACATTTTAGTAGTAGTGTTGCTCACGAATATTCGAATTGCGAATATTCGCTACGAATATTGCATATTCGAGTATTCGCGAATATCGCGAATATCGCGGCGAATATTCGCTATTTCGAATATTCGAATGTTTTAAAACATTTTTTGGAACAGATCACATCCTAGAGATCCCCATCGACGTCTAAAAGCATTGCTGGTATGATTAGAGACCTTGGGCCGAGTAGCTGCAGCGCTCATTTTATATTGCCGAAAAATCGCAATGCGATTATTCGGCAAATAGCGATATCGCGCGATTATTTTATATTGTAATATATCACGAATATTCTGAGCCAATCAGAGTGCTCCATTCCGCATTTCTCGAAATTTCGAAATTATTTTGTATTGTAATATATCACGAATATTCTGAGCCAATCAGAGTGCTCCATTCCGCATTTCTCGAATATTCGCAATTATTGTGTATTGTAATATATCACGAATATTCTGAGCCAATCAGAGTGCTCCTTCCGCATTTGCCGAATATTCGCAATTATTGTGTATTGTAATATATCACGAATATTCTGAGCCAATCAGAGTGCTCCTTCCGCATTTGCCGAATATTCGCAATTATTGTGTATTGTAATATATCACGAATATTCTGAGCCAATCAGAGTGCTCCTTCCGCATTTGCCGAATATTCGCAATTATTGTGTATTGTAATATATCACGAATATTCTGAGCCAATCAGAGTGCTCCTTCCGCATTTCTCGAATATTCGCAATTATTTTATATTGTAATATATCACGAATATTCTGTGCCAATCAGAGTGCTCCATTCCGCATTTCTCGAATATTCGCAATTCGCATGCGCAATTCGCAATCGCAATTCGCATTCGCGATAGCGAAAATTCGCAATAATTTCATTTCGAAAATATATCACGAATATTCGTATTTAGCGAATATCTGTCGAATATTCGACTATATATTCGAGATATATCGCGAATACGAATATGGCATATTCTGCTCAACACTATTTAGTAGTCAAAAATTTGGGTCCCCATTGACTTCAATGGGGTTCGGGGTCAAGTTCGGGTCAAGTTCGGTTCCCAAACCCGGACTTTTTTCCGAAGTTCGGCCGAACCCGTCGAACCCGAACATTCAGGTGTCTGCTCAACTCTAACTACTACCTCTTCTGCAGCCAAATTTAAAAGACATTATCACACTCCTGAGTGGGATTGTTTCATGAAAAGGATGATCATATGTACATTTAGCTCACAGTTCAATTTTTCAAGATAGATTTGATTCTGGTTGTTGAATGTAAAAAACATTTTTAAATTTCAGGTTATAATTTTCCTGCCAAAAGTTAGTGGGTGGACTGGTGAACTACAGTAAATTCACGCCTGGATAAAGAAACAGAGCCTTGGATGGGTAGGTTGTGTCTCCTGTATGTATTGTATCGCCTTATTTAGCTTTTTTAACTGCAAAGTAACCTATTCATGGGTAACATCTCTAATTTAGCTGTTTTCGTTGGTCCATTTTGCATAAATCTGATACATTTATCAGTCTAATTACCTGGAAGCGAAAACAAGATACTGCAGTCCATGAACCAAGTTAAAGCCCAAGGCATGGCAAAGCTTTGTCCCATGAGACATTTTACGACTGTAAGTTATAAAAAAAAACTAAATAATATATACCATAGAATATGGAAAATTGTAAATCTATTATTATTATAAGAATAACTTTGAATGTTTTTCAAATCAATTTACACTTTAGTATCACTACTTGGGTCACATGGTGAAAACCACTGCTCAAAACATTTTAGTTATAACAAGATTTAGATTTAAGTTGTATTTTTTTTTTCCTTTTTTATTGAACTGAATAAACGTTCTTTGGATAATCAAGAGGAATAGAAGGCTGTTTTTTTTTCCAGCCAGAAGAACAAGAACAAAAGGAGATTAACAGATTGTTAGTAAAGTGGAAAACTGAATAAAAAAGAGCTGTGTTTAACGAGCAGTTGTTCTCTTCATGTCACTCTTGATGTGACTGAAAACAAATTGCTCTAAAATAAAGAATTCATCAGTGATTTTTGAATGCCATAAAAGGGGTATTCCTGCTGTAATGGTTTGAAGTATACAGTATCTCACAAAAGTGAGTACACCCCTCACATTTTTGTAAATATTTTATTATATTTTTTCATGTGACAACACTGAAGAAATGGCACTTTGATACAATGCAAAGTAGTGAGGGTACAGCTTGTATAACAGTGTAAATTTGCTGTTCCTTCCAAAATAACTCAACACAACTAAACCGCTGGCTACAAAAGTGAGTACACCCCTAAGTTAAAATGCCGAATAGGGCCAATCAGCAATTTTCCCTCCCCAATGTCATTTGATTCGTTAGTGTTGCAAGGTCTCAGGTGTAAATGGGGTGCAGGTGTGTTAAATTTGGTGTTATCACTCTCACTCTCTCATACTGGTTACTGGAAGTTCAACATGGCACCTCATGGCAAATAACTCTCTGAGCCTCTGAAAAAAAAAATTGTTGCTCTACATAAAGATGACTTAGGCTAAAAGAAGATTGCCAAGACCCTGAAACTGAGCTGCAGCATGGCGGCCAAGACCATACAGCAGTTTAACAGGACAGGTTACACTCAGAACAGGCCTCGCCATGGTCGACCAAAAAAGTAGAGTGCACGTGCTCAGCATCACATCCAGAGGTTGTCTTTGGGAAATGGACGTATGAGTGCTGTCAGCATTGCTGCAGAGATTGAAGGGGTGGGTGGTCAGCCTGTGAGTGCTCAGACCATATGCCGCATGCTGCATCAAACTGGTCTGCATGGTTGTCACCCCAGAAGGAAGCCTCTTCTAAAGATGATGCACAAGAAAGCCCACAAAGTTTGCTGAGGACAAGCAGACTAATTACTGAAGACAACCTCTGGATATGACGATGAAGACAAGTAGACCTGGATTACTGGACATCAATGGCTGTGTGTTGAGTTATTTTAAGGGGACAGCAAATTTACACTATTATACAAGCTGTACATTCACTACTTTACATTGTAGCAAAGTGTAATTTCTTCAGTGTTGTCACATAAAAAGATATAATAAAATATTTACAAAAATGTGAGGGGTGTACTCACTTTTGTGAGATATTGTTTATTTGCATATAGGACATGGCTCTACCTTCAATCTTTCAATTCTTTCCAATGCGGTAATGGGGACAATAGTTCTGGTGACCCTGGTTACAACCAGGGATTTCCGCTAACTTTCTGCATTGGCTATGGGACAACCAGTGAAGGGAAATCCCCCCAATTAAACAGTGGTGGTAGAAAAAAAAAAGACTTAAAAAAATTGTTGCAACCATCTACTAAGCTGGGTAGCCAAAGAAACAAGTGAATGTTGATGGCACTCCAAGGTCTAGAGCAGGGGTGTCAAATTGGTGGCCCTCCAGCTGTTGCAGAACTACAAGTCCCATCATGCCTCTGCGTGCAGGAGTCATGCTTGTAATTGTCAGTCTTGCAATGTCTCATGGGACTTGTAGTTCTGTAACAGCTGGAGGGCCGCCAGTTTGACACCTGTGGTCTAGAGGATAAAAATGTAGCTTTATTACAAATATAGATCCATTGTGATGACAGCGATACAGACACAGCAGAGATTGACATGTTAAATTTTCTTAATCATATTTAGAATACACTAAAATAGTACCGTACTCAACTAAACTTGGTAGGTGCTTGATTATGCTGATTAACCCTTTTCTAAGGTTTCTGCAGTCAACCAAACAAGAACCACAGAAAACATACAATATATGTATTTAAAAGCAATGTACACGCAATAAAAAAATATGTATGGAAAAACTTTTTTTCTTTGTATATTTGCCACTGGGAAATGAACCATACATATATTGAGGTAAACACATATGATCATTCTAAAAATGTATATAGAACTACACAGAAAAATGCTAATATTTCATCCGACCAATAAAAGGAAAGTGTTTTTAATAAAAAAAAAAAGTCAACCTTCAAATAATTATGTTCAGTTATGGAGGCAATCAGCCTGTGGCACTGCTGAGGTGTTATGGAGGCCCAGGATGCTTCGGTAGTGGCCCTAAGCTCATCCAGATTGTTGGGTCTTGCGTCTCTCAACTTTCTCTTCCCAATATCCCACAGATTCTCTATGGGTTTCAGGTCAGGAGAGTTGGCAGGCCAATTGAGCACAGTAATACCATGGTCAGTAACCATTTACCAGTGGTTTTGGCACTGTGAGCAGGTGCCAGGTCGTGCTGAAAAATGAAATCTTCATCTCCATAAAGCTTTTCAGCAGATGGAAGCATGAAGTGCTCCAAAATCTCCTGATAGCTAGCTGCATTCACCCTGCCCTTGATAAAACACAGTGGACCAACACCAGCAGCTGACATGGCACCCCAGACCATCACTGACTGTGGGTACTTGACACAGGACTTCAGGCATTTTGGCATTTCCCTCTCCCCAGTCTTCCTCCAGACTCCGGCACCTTGATTACCGAATGACATGCAAAATTTGCTTTCATCCGAAAAAAGTACTTTGGACCACTGAGCAACAGTCCAGTGTTGCTTCTCTGTAGCCCAGGTCAGGCGCTTCTGCCGCTGTTTCTGGTTCAAAAGTGGCTTGACCTGGGGAATGCGGCACATGTAGCCCATTTCCTGCACACACCTGTACATGGTGGCTCTGGATGTTTCTACTCCAGACTCAGTCCACTGCTTCCACAGGTCCCCCAAGGTCTGGAATCGGTCCATCTCCACAATCTTCCACAGGGTCCGGTCACCTCTTCTGGTTGTGCAGCGTTTTCTGCCACACTTTTTCCTTCCCACAGACTTCCCACTGAGGTGCCTTGATACAGCACTCTGGGAACAGCCTATTCGTTCATAAATTTATTTATGTGTCTTACCCGTCTATGATGGCCTTCTGGACAGCAGTCGGTCGGCAGTCTTACCCATGATTGCGGTTTGGAGTAATGAACCAGGCTGGGAGTTTTTAAAAGCCTCAGGAATCTTTTGCAGGTGTTTAGAGTTAATTAGTTGATTCAGATGATTAGGTTAAGAGCTTGTTTAGAGAACCTTTTCATGATATGCTAATTTTTTGAGATAGGAATTTGGGGTTTTCATGAGCTGTATGCCAAAATCATCAATATTAAAACAATAAAAGGCTTGAACTACTTCAGTTGTGTGTAATGAATCTAAAATATATGAAAGTCTAATGTTTATCAGTACATTACAGAAAATAATGAACTTTATCACAATATGCTAATTTTTTGAGAATGACCTGTATATTCAGCCTACTTGTATACAAACATATTCTTACTTTGTTGGTTAACAAGGGAGTGTGTCTGGCAGCATTCACTCCTAAAGAAACTGAAGCGTTGGTTCCAGATTTTCCCATTCTACCTACCTACTCCACCTCCCCAAGGTTCACAAGGGTACTAGCCCAGTACAGGGGAGAACCATTGTTCCCTGAATGAACACTTGGGAAAGTGGGTGGATGGTCAACTTTTCCCGGTTTTCTCAGAGATACTAACCATTTTTTGGAGAATATGGACAAGTTTGAATGGGTCAATGAGTTCACCTGGCTAACCTGTGATGTTTTAAGTCTTTACTCGCCTAAACCCCATGACTTGGCTCAGGAGTCGGTTTATTATTGGTTAAAACACTTTACGGAGCTGTTGTCTGAGTTATGTGGGTTTATTTTGGAAGCGCTGGACTATTTGTTGACTCACAATTATTTTTTGTTTGATGGGGTTTTCTATCTCCAGAGTTGTGGGGCCGGGATGGGGGCAAAATGTTCACCCCCACTCGCCAACCTCTATATGGGTTGGTGGGAGAGGTCCCACATCTTTGAAGATAGGAACCCCTTTCAGGAGTCAGATAGTCATGTAGTTAAGGTACATAGACGATCTGATCTTTGTATGCCATAAAGACATTGAACTTGATTCCTTTTTTGACTTATTTGAATAACAATTCCTGCAATGTTTCTTTTAGATGTACAATTGAGTCATAATAATGGGAACATTTCTACCCACTTATATAGGAAACTCCTACAGGTAGCAGGCAATAGTCTTCCTTATGCCAACTCCAGTCATCCTTATCATACAATCAAAGGTATCCCAGTGGGACAATTTCTCAGATTGTGTCGCATTCGCAGCAAACAATCTGCCTTTGAGAGAGAATCTTTAAAATCGTATAACAGGTTTCTAGCAAGGGGTTATCCAAGAAGGTCTTTAGATGGTACTCTATAGCTTCCAGTAAAAATAAGAGAGATTTGGTATCCCAACATCAAAAGTGTGGTGCAACAAATAACTGTAATAATAAACGTCACTCATTAATACTTACATACAGTTTGGAATTCAAGCAAATTAAACCTCTAATAAGTATTTACTACGGTTGAGCGAACCCGAACTAATTGGTAAAAGTTTGGGTTCGGGTTCGGAGTTCGGCTATGTTACGGCGCGCTGCACGGCAGCCAATCGCCATTTGTTTTACTACTGTGACTAGGAAGCCATCACAGCCATACCTACTAATGGCATGGCTGTGATTGGCCAGTGCAGCATGTGACCCAGCATGTGAACAGCCTCTATATCAGATAGAGGCACACAGCACAGATTGTCAGTCTGCTTTAGCTAGGGTAGGGACAGGCTGCTGCTGATTGAGGGACAGAGTTAGATAGGATTATCCTGCTTGAGAAATCTACACCAGCACTGTTTCTTTCTGTGAGATCTGCATCTTATCGTTTAGGGACTGTGCATTACATCGTTTAGGGCTCGTCAGTCTGCTTTAGCTAGGGTAGGAACAGGTTTGCTGCTGATTGAGGGAGAGTGTTAGATAGGATTATCCTGCTTGAGAAATCTACACCAGCATTGTTTATTTCTGTGAGATCTGCATCTTATAGTTTAGGGACAGGTTCCTGCTATTTGCTATAGCGACAGAAATATATAGGTGACTCTCTATATATTTCACCAGCACTGCACCTGTCACCTGTGATATACTGTGTGTGTCCAGTACATTGTTTAGGGACAGTTTCCTTCTATTTGCTATAGGGACAGAAATATATAGGTGACTCTCTGTATATTTCACCAGCACTGCACCTGTCACCTGTGATATACTGTGTGTGTCCAGTACATTGTTTAGGGACTGGTTCCTGCTATTTGCTATAGGGACAGAAATATATAGGTGACTTTCTGCATATTTCACCAGCGTTGCACCTGTCACCTGTGATATACTGTGTGTTTCCAGTACATTGTTTAGCGCTAGGTTCCTGCTATTTGCTCTAGGGACAGAAATATATAGGTGACTCTCTGCATAATTCACCAGCACTGCACCTGTCACCTGTAATATACTGTGTGTGTCCAGTACATTGTTTAGGGACTGGTTCCTTCTATTTGCTATAGGGACAGAAATATATAGGTGACTTTCTGCATATTTCACCAGCACTGCACCTGTCACCTATAATATACTGTGTGTGTGTCCAGTACATTGTTTAGGGACCGGTTCCTGCTATTTGCTATAGGGACAGAAATATATAGGTGACTCTCTGCATATTTCACCAGCACTGCACCTCTCACCTGTGATATACTGTGTGTGTCCAGTACATTGTTTAGGGACTGGTTCCTGCTATTTGCTATAGGGACAGAAATATATAGGTGACTCTCTGCATATTTCACCAGCACTGCACCTGTCACCTGTGATATACTGTGTGTGTCCAGTACATTGTTTAGGGACAGGTTCCTGCTTGTTGCTATAGGCAGAGAATTATATAGGAGAATCTCTGCATATTAAAAGAGCACTGCATCTGTCCCCTGTGAGATACTGTGTGTGTCCAGTACATTGTTTAGGGACAGGTTCCTGCTATTTGCTATAGGGACAGAAATATATAGGTACTATATATAGGCACTGCACCTGTCACCTGTGATATACTGTGTGGGCCAGATTCTCATAGATTTGCCCTGGCGTAGCGTAAGGCATTTACACTACGCCGCCGCAAGCACTTGCTCCGTAGTTTGCGGAGGCGTAGTGTAAATGGCCCAGCGTAAGGCCGCGTAATTCAAAGGGGGCGGCTTGTATTTAAATTAAGCGCGCCCCCGCGTCGATCGAACTGCGCATGCGCCGGCCGGGGAAAAAGCCCAGTGGGCATGCTCTAGCTCACGTCGGAAAGTGTAGTTGAAACCGACGTCAAAACGTCGTGATCGTCACTTACGCAATGCCCTATTTGCGAACGACTTAGTAAAACGACGTAACCGACAGAAAAAGCCGATGCTGACCCGACGCCATACTTAACATGGCATCCGACGGCACCCGACGGTACTGCGTAAGGTTACTCCAGGTTACTCTTTTTACATACTAAAAACTTTTTTTAGCAACTACAGAAAATGCTCTAGACCTCGTCCTCCTAGGTAAAAATAATTTTAATTTTTAAAAAAAAAAATTATGTTATTTTAAGTTATTTCCCTATCCACATTTATTTTCAGAGTACTTGCCATGCTCTTCCCGACATTTTGCTGCCATTTGCAGCCCTCCAGCCCTTTCCCTTAGTTTTTTAGAGACATTTTAGTAGTCAAAAGTCTGGGTCCCCATTGACTTCAATGGGGTTCAGGTTCGGGTCAAAGTTCGGGTCAAGTTCGGGCCCCGAACCCAAACTTTTTTTTCAAAGTTCAGGTTCGGGTCCGAACCTGAACATCCAGGTGTCCGCTCAACTCTAGTATTTACCTATACTCTAGTCTATAATGATCAGATATGTGCTCAGGTACTTGATAAAGGTGTTAATATAGTTGCAAAGAAAGCAAAGTCTCTGGGTAACAATTTATCACTCATTTTTATTTAGATCCAAAGATATTTCTACTCAGCCTTTAACTGAGCAAGCCCTCTGCTTGCTGACTACATCTGCCTGAAGATGGGGTCTTTGGCTCCCACAAGAAAATTACACAAATAAGATAACATTCATTTATGCTTCCAGGTCAGCTTACAGGAAGTGACAAGGACATGACATTTTTGGCAAGAACATAGAGCATTTTCTGTAGTTGCTAAAAAAAGTTTTTCGTCTGTAAAAAGAAAATGAATGCAGCCACCACATCTAAGCACTGGGAAACTGCAATACATTACATCTTTGTTCATGGCTTTAGTTATGATTTACATTCTTGAATTACTCGAATGAAGAGTGAAAACATTCAGATCCTGCCCATAATTTTATCTTCTCAATCTTACAGTGCAGAAGTACTGTAGATAACAAAGGATATGAGTATCACCTTATACATAAAAATGTCAAGTACAACTTTTTATCCCCAGGATACATGAGACTATGTTTTAAATGTGTGCATTAAACTGATAAATAATAGACAGAAGTGTCAGCTGGAGCGATATCTTTTTTCCCATTTTTTCACAATATCTTTTTTGCATTTGTTCTAAAGGAAACATAGATAATCAATGTATATATATATATATATATATATATATATATATAT
This sequence comes from Rana kukunoris, assembly GCA_029574335.1. Lineage (NCBI taxonomy): Eukaryota > Metazoa > Chordata > Amphibia > Anura > Ranidae > Rana > Rana kukunoris. The sequence goes on from CM056053.1 coordinate 119,320,548, forward strand.
ATATATATATATATATACTGTATATATATATATAATTTGTTCTTAGTGTAAGATGGTGAGGGGGGTAAGCACATTAGTGACTGCTGTGAAACACAAAATATTTGGCATTATCACCATTTAATTAACCACTTGCCGCCCGCCGATGACAAATTCACGTCGGCTAAGTGGTTTCAATATCCTAAGTGGACGTCATATGACGTCCTCAAGATATTGAGCCGCTGCGCGCCCCCGGGGGGGCTCATCGCGGCAATTGTTGTTGCAGGATGTCAGTCTGACACCCCGCAACACCGATCTAGGTAAAGCGTCTCTCACGGAGACACTTTACCACGTGATCAGCCATGTCCAATCACGGCTGATCACGATGTAAACAGGAAAAGCCGGTAAGCGGCTTTTCCTCACTTGCTTCTGTCAGAGGTGAGTAGAGGAGAACCGATCAGCTGCTCCTCTGACAGAGGGGTTTGTGCTGATCGATTATCAGCACAGCCCCCCTGAGAATGCTCACTGAACAACCAGGGATGCCCACTGGACCACCAGGGATGTAAAACAAAGTTATGCCCCCCTAGACCACCAGGGTTGACACAAATAATGGATGCCAATCAGTGCCGAAATGGATGCCAATCAGTGTCCACAATGGGCATCACTGATTGTCAGGCATTGTTTGGCACTGATTGGCATCCATTAGTACAAAACATGTTAGTGCCACCTATCAGTGCCCATCTATGCCCATCCGTGCCACCTATCAGTGCCCATCCATGCCGCTTATCAGTGCCCATCCATGTCGCCTATCCATGCCCAATCTGTGCCCATCCGTGCTGCCTATCCATGCCCATCTGTGCCGCCCATCAGTGCCCATCCGTGCCGCCCATCAGTGCCCATCCGCGCTGCCCATCAGTGCCGCATATAAGTGCCCATCATCAGTGTCCATCAATGCCACCACATCATTGCCACCTCATCGGTGCCCATCAGTGCCGCCTTATCAGTGCCCGTCAGTGCAGTACCACCAGTGCCCATCAGTGAAGGAGAAAATGTACTTATTTACAATGTTTTATAACGGAAACAAAAAAAACTTTTTTTTTTCAAAATTTTCGGTAATTTTTTTAAAAAAATTGCAGAAAATAAAAATCGCAGAGGTGATCAAATACCACCAAAAGAAAGCTCTATTTGTGGGTACAACATGATACTAATTTAGTTTGGGTACAGTGTAGCATGACCGCGCAATTGTCAATTAAAGTGCAACAGCGCTGAAACCTAAAAATTGGTCTGGGCGGGAATGTGTATAAGTGCCCTGTATGGAAGTGGTTAAACAGACTATTCCACAAAAGATAATGACAATTTAGCCAAGGCTTTGTAAGTACCAACTACTAGGGGGCACATGTTTGTTTGACAAGGCAATTTTATTTTTTGGGAGATATTTCTGAGGTTCATGAAGGAAGGTATTTTATCGCATCGGCTGTACCACCACCACTTCGGCAGATAAGCAGCAAGACTGATAGGGTTAGAAATATGTGTGCATGGGAGAAAGGGGGGCTCTGATGCGGACACAAGTAGGGGGGCCCTAATAGGGATATGTGTGTGTGTGTGTGGCCACCATTATGGGAATGATACAAGCTTTATATAAGAGATTAACCACAGTACATGCATCCAGTGTACTAACAGGTATTATATGTAAAAGGGCGCAATAGGATTCCTAGTGGATTTGTGCACATATACTCAGTTATATATAATTTTTAGGAGAGATACCCCCAGATGAATTGTTCAACAAAGTCCAGTTGCAGGGCCCCTGAGGATGATGCAGCATGTGTGTTTGTGGCCAAGACCTGAAGACAAGATTAGCAGGGGTATCCTTCAATTGTTGTCCGACCAGCCTGGAATGAAACTCCTCACCAGCAGGAACCGTGGCATGAAAGTCACTGTGCTTTAGTCCCTCAGTAGTAGCATGTGCATAATAGTCTCTTCCGGTCCAGGATTTAGTAGCATGGACAAGTCACATGGCTGAAACTTAGTTTTTTTCTCCATTACCTTCTTCCAGGATTTCATAGCCAGTGACCCAAGGGCAGGAAGTGCATACATACTGTAGTATAATTACAGGCATTTCCAAATTCAGACAGTAGAGGGCAAAAGATTCCTACACTTATGTGTCCATTTTCTAGTAATAGATAGCACCCCAATCTCAAGATTTCTTAGTAACTAGTATCAGTGGTGTTTTTTGAGTTTCTCAAATTCTATGCTGTATTCAGAGAAGTTATCACGTTATTGTTTCCTTTCTTTCATTGTTTCTCCTACTGTTACAACTCCATCCTTCTTTCAGTAAATTCCCTTTCCCTTTTTCTTTAGCATATTTGTATGTTAAATCAATATTAGTAGGATCATATCCTCTTTCCAAAAATCTTTCTTTGAGCAGGATAGCTTCCTTTATGAACGTATTATCATCAGTGCATTTCCTCTAATGAACTGTTCCCTGGGGATAGCTCTAATAGAATGTCTAAAGTGACAACCAGTATTATGTAGGAGGTATTTTTTTGCATAGGTTTCCTATGCTCCGTTCATTAATCCAATCCTCTGTACTACATCTTGCAATTTTAAATCCAACTAGTATATTGTGTTCCTCACGTGTAAGTTCTAAGCTATATTTATCTATAAACTATAAAAAAAAAACTGATCTCCCTTTGTCAGTGTTTTTCAGCCTTTTTTCAGTCATGGTACTCTTTAAAATTAAAAACAATTTCGAGGCACCCCATTCTAAAATATAACAAGAGTAAGAGAGGTGATTTATTCTTCAGTTCCATACATTTTTATTGAGATTTTTAGAAGAAAACAAACAGGTAATCAATTTTTATGGCACATATAGAATATAGAAGCAGGTGTAACAAAATAGTCGAAAATAATACAACAGGGGTATCACATACAATTAGGAGAAATGCACCTAGGAAGGGTGCTTAGTAGAATTCTGGGCTGAATGGTACACACAACACCTGACAACAATTGTTGTCGAAGTGTCGTGTGTACCATTCAGCACATGGGCTCCAGGCCTTTTGAGTTCTAATGAAAGCTTTCCTTTTGTAAGACAGCAGTGTCTCATTTGTGTGGTGAATTTCAGTTAGTTGTATGATATTCTCTATTGACGGGGGTACTTTAGATTTCCAAAGTGCTAGGAGTATGTGGGTGACTACTGTTTGGAAGGGGGGATATCTTCTATAGAGAGATTAGGAAGGCAAGCCCAGGTGGTGGGGATATTTGAGAATCAGTAATATCGGAGATTAGGTTGAAGATTTCTTGACAGGTTTCATTAAGCACGGGGCAGCTCCATAAAGTGTGATATAGACATCCTGTGAGTTTTGAATGCAGACATTCTCAATGGGGGTTAAATACCATCTTTTTGGGTTAATTCCCATAAAGTAGAGCAACCGGTAGCTCTGTAAATTGTAGACATGTGCAGACTGGAATATTTTGTTTTGTTTTTTTGTTTTCATTTGGAAAATAAATTTATTTAGTTACTCCCAAAAATCATTTTGATTTATTTTGTTTTTCGTTGGGGAATAGCTTTCGTCCAAAAATCCAATAATACTTGGTTTCTGTTGAATGGTCAAAAGAATATTCGACGGAACGTCAAATCTTTTTGGTTTCTGCCGAATGGTCAAATCTTTACGCCTACAAGAATTCTAATGTTGTATGACTAGTAATAATGTCGAATCTATTCTCTATAATGTCAAATCTATTTTCTCATAAATCAAAATCTATTCTCTGTAATGTCGAATCTACTTTCTCATAAATCAAAATCTATTCTCTGTAATGTCAAATCTATTATTACTTTAGTGTCGAATCTTTTCTCTATAATGTCGAATCTTTTCTCTATGATGTCGAATCTTTTCCCCATAATGTCGAATCTCTCTATATCGAATTTTTACCGCAACAAAAACAAAAATAAAGCATATTTTATGTCGGATCTTTCGGTTTTCGTTTCTTGCACTTTCGTTATCGTTTGTTAAAACGATAACGAAAAAACTAAATTTTCGGACGAAAATGCATTCTAACGAAAACGAATGCACATGTCTAGTAAATTGTCCTCAGTGCATGTTGCCACAGTGAGGTGGAATAAAGGATTCCTAAATCACTCTTCCAATCCCAAAAAGGGGGGGATTTTGTTAATATACACTTTTCTGGAGGGGAAGAGGAGAGATTTGAGAGTATGAGAATAACGTCCACAAAAAGGCTTTTGGGTTCAATTTGGAGACCAGTGATGTTTGGATGGGAGCGAGCGTGTTCAGCTACAGATGTGAATGAGGGGTTAAAAACCCCAGAACCAGCGCAAAGTGGAAGGAAAATTAGTAACAACAACTAGAATAATTAAACAGGTGAATATTGGTAAGGAGCAGTACATTGTATAAAAGAAAATGAATAAGTAGAAATCAATACTAAGTTGATTAAACTGTGCTCCTTCCGTAATAAAGTGCAAATGTGATTGCAACTGAGCACTTTGTGCAGACACAGGAAACACATGCCACTTCACAGGCATACTATAGACACCCAGCAGGTACAATATTTAAAGGAATATTTCACTTTTTTTTTTCACTTTAAGCATCATTAAAATCACTGCTCCCGAAAAAAATTCAGTTTTTTTAACTTTTTTTTTGCATTGATACATGTTCCCTGGGGCAGGACCCAGGTCCCCAAACCATATTTAGGACAATAACTTGCATATTAGCCTTTAAAATTTGCACTTTTGATTTTGAACATTCAAGTCCCATATACTTTAATGGGGTTCTAAAGTTTGCACAGGTTCTGGTGCGAACCAAACCGGGGGTTGTTCGGCTCATCCCTAGTGGGCATCCCTGCCAAATACCATTAGAGATAAGAAATGGCTTGGAGAGTATTTCTGAGACATAGGGGTTTGCCTTCCAGAGACAAATCCCATTTGGTCTCTATGTTCTAGGCCTGGCAAGATGTCCATAAGATTGAAAGCTAAAACTTTAGTGTAGACTTGTTAAGAAGAGAGATGGGGCAAAAGTTTTGTGGTGTCGAAGGATCCTTCCCTGGCTTTGGCAAGGTGATTATAAATGCATTCATTATATCAGCAGGAAATGTAGAAGAGTAGGCAGCGTTGAACGGATCATTTAGGTAGGTAGCTGATTGTTTTATGCTGTTTATATTATCCCACTGTTAATGTGTCAGGGCCTGTTGCCTTGTTACATGGTATAGAATCAATAGCCTTACACATTTCGAGTTGAGTAAAGGGCTCCTTTAGGTTGTATGGTAGGGTCATCTATAATGTTATATAGGGAGTTATAATAGCTGCTTAAAGCATCTGCTATAGCCTGGGGGTCTGTTAGCTTGTCATGAGTGATGGGGTTGTGTAGAAAGGAAATTTTGGTCTTGTGCCTGGCTCCCCATAAGCGGGCAGCAAGAGCTTTACCAGCTTTATTGCTGGCATTGTAGTGAGATGCATTTAATTTAGGTTGTGCTTTCTCAAAGGAATCTAGTAGGAGGGTCTAAGTTCTTGACGGAGGTAGAGTGCTTTTGTGTGTGGGGTGTGGTTTGATTTTGTTTAGCTCTTCTAAACTACTTATGGCAGAGATTAAGTGATCAAGATGCTGCATCTTCTTCTTCTTAGCTTGGGAACGCAGTTGTATGAGTACCCCTCTAATAACTGCTTTGTGCGCATTTCAAAAGGTGGCAGGGCATTTTATTGAGCCTGCGTTGTGGTGAAAAAAGTCCTCCAATTGCTTATGTAGTAATTCTGCATAGGGGTTCATGTGTAAGGCTATTGATTCTGTACCATGTAACAAGGCAACAGGCCCTGACATATTAACATTTTTCTGTTCAACACTGCCTACTCTTTTACATTTCCTGCTGATATAATTAATGCATTTATAATCACCTTGCCAGATAGAGTAATTAGGGTTAACCCACCTACAGGTTTGTTTTATATTTTGGGTACTCCAAATCTCCTTGTCCTATTTCATGACTGTCTTTTTGGGGTTTTAAGCCTTTTCACGCTCAGGGATCGTATCTGCAATGTCTCTTCTATTATCTGGAATAAAAATGAAGAGATAGGGGAAGTCCTCCTCATGGCCAAGGTTGTGGGTAGGACCAAAAGATCAAAGGCAGAGATTTTTCAACAATTAGTCTGCAACTTTAACAATATTAACATAAAGCAAATCAGTACCCATCAGTGCAGCACCATCAGTGCCCATCAGTGCTGCCCTATTAGTGCCCATCAGTGCTGCCTTATCAGTACAGTCACCTCTTGAGTGGTCATTAATGCGGCCTCATCAGTGGCCATCAGTGCAGTCTTATCAGTGCCTGTTTATGATAGGAGCTGGTTCAGGAGGCGGGACTTTGTTTGACAGTGGCCAGCCTTTCAGATCCAAGCTGTGATTCTCACTCTCTGTGGCCCGGGAGGAAATTGCCTTCCTGCCCCCGGCCCATTTTGCCCCTGCTCCACACTCACCCTCAATTTTTTTCCACTCTCCTAATGCAACCAGACAAATATAAATTTTGAGGGCTGCATAGATATAACTCTGCCCAATAACCACTTAAGGCTCCCAAACAAAATTGACATATTTTTTTCAAATAGAGCTTTCTTTTGGTGGTATTTGATCACCTCTGCGTTTTTAATTTTTTGCACTATAAACAAAATTCGAGCGCCAATTTAAAAAAAAATACAATATTTTCTAATTTTTGCTATAATAAATATCACCAAATAATATAAAAAAAAAACGTTTTTTCCTCAGTTTAGGCCGATGCGTATTCTTCTACATATTTTTGGTAAAAAGCGTTTATTGATCGGTGTGCGCAAAAGTAAAGTGATCGCGGGTATCCCCACGGCGATCGAGTCCACGGGACCCGCGGTCGGGCTCACGGAGCTTGCCGCGTGCACGTCCACAATGCCGCTACCTTAAAAGGGACATACAGTATATATACCTCCTTCTGCCCAGGAGTGCCATTCTGTCGACGTATAAATGCAAGCGGTGGTTGGTAAGTGGTTAAGTTATGATTATAATTTGGACTCTTGTTGAACTGCAGATTATTGTTTTTATTTTTTTTTAAATGTTCTTTATTTCAGAGCTCATACAGAGGTAGGAAAAGGTATGTGAACTCAATGTCCAATGTCAATTGGACTCCAGCTGTGCAAAATACTGACTCCAAGTAGCTTTCATTGTAGTAATTAGCCTATGGGTCCACTTACTTTTGATTGGGGTGTTCAATAAAGACATGAGAAGATTTGTGTGATATCAGCTTAAAGAGGAGGTTCACCCTAAATATTCTCTCTCCCATGCGATCCAGCATACTGGCGTCAGCGCCAGTATGCTGTTTTTTTTTTTAAATCCCCCACTTACTGTGAAATCTTTAATTTTAATTTCTTTCCCCCCGTGGTGGATGGCGCTTGTATAGACCATCACAGCTTCCGAAAATACCCGATTTAGGACTCGGGTATTTCCAGCGCAATGCGGCGCCTGCGCACAGACCTAGGAGCTGACTGCGCAGGCGCCGTATTTCTCCGAGTCCTATGGCTAAAAAGCCGAAATAGGACTCGGAGAAATACGGCGCCTGTGCAGTCAGCTCCTAGGTCTGTGCGCAGGCGCCGCATTGCGCCGGAAATACCCGAGTCCTAAATCGGGTATTTTCGGAAGCTTTGACAAGCTGTATAGGCGCCAGCCACCGCGGGGGTAAGAAATAGAGATTAAAGATTTCACAGTAAGTGGGGGATTTAAAAAAAAAAAAAAACATGGGAGAGGGTATATTTTAGGGTGAACCTCCGCTTTAAGCACACCGTGTCTTTTGTGGCAAAATACTGCAGAAAACCAGTTAATTTCAAGGGGTTTACTTACTTTTTCTTGCTTCTGTGTTTATAACTGATATTCTGTAGTGTAATCTATATGATGAAATGTGTGGTTATGCTGCTTTACTTTGCTTAATGTATCCATCTTCTTCATTATGCTGGTACTTCAATTTTGGATGTCATAAAGAAATAAATGTTACCGCAGCAAGGGCAATGTCAATCAATATGCCATGTTCTGTTATTAAATTGTACCTTTCTGAAGAGAAATATGTCATTACTGACCTTCTTCTGAAAAATACTAGTTGTCTGGCTGATATGGTGACCTACTGGCATTATTACTTTGAGAGGCTGATCTAGAACAAGTATGCAGATTAGTAATGGCAAATTAAAGTCAAAAGTCCTTATCTATATACTTGTTCTGGGCCATTGACTAAAAGCATTGGCACAAGAGGGTCAGTATGACCGTCAAGCATTTAGCATTTGCAGAATAAAATGTCAGCCAAGGCAACCTCCATGGTTTCCTTTAAAGTGTCCACACAAACCTGATCTTTCAGCTACTTTTCAAAATTTTGGCAAACAGAACCACCAGTGTTTTAAAGAGAACTAATCACAACTAAACTTATGCATGTAAATGGATTTTTTTTATATATGTAAAGTGTATTTATAATTGCCCCCTTATTAACCCCTTCGTGCCAACCGTACGCAAGTATGCGGCCCCACTGCACTGTTTTTTTTCTGTGGCGTCTCATATTTCCCTTTGTGCTGGGAGCGCGCCGAGAGCCCGGGCCCCATTCTAACAATTGGGACCTGAAACATTGAATTCACTGTTATAGCCTCTGACTGGCTAGCACAGTGATCAGTCACTGTCTGTGTGAATGGACGAGGCAGGTGCATTGTATCTTTCTCTGTCCTTGCAGAGATAGAAAAAAAAGTGTGTAGAATTTTTTTTTTAAATAAATAATAATAATAATAAAAAAAATGCCTAGATCAAGGTTTGATCTAGGTCAGCTCCAGGGTTTAGGTCAAGGTCAGGGTCAGTATTTTTTGGACAGGATTTTTTTTTTTTTTATTAGTATCAGGGTAAGTTAGTGTCAGTAAGTTTAGGAAGGATATAAAAAAAAAAGAAAAATGTGCACTATTGTTTCTGGGCTGTACTACAGGTACAAACAACAACTAACATACACATACAGTAGAGACCAAAAGTTTGGACACACCTCATTCAAAGAGTTTTCTTTATTTTCATGACTATGAAAATTGTAGATTGACATTGAAGGCATCAAAACTATGAATTAACACACGTGGAATTATATACTTAACAAAAAAAGTGTGAAACAACTGAAAATATGTCATATTCTAGGTTCTTCAAAGTAGCCACCTTTTTCTTTGATTACTGCTTTGCACACTTTTGGCATTCTCTTGATGAGCTTCAAGAGGCAGTCACCTGAAATGGTCTTCCAACAGTCTTGAAGGAGTTCCCAGAGATGCTTGGCACTTGTTGGCCTTTTTGCCTTCACTCTGCGGTCCAGCTCACCCCAAACCATCTCGATTGGGTTCCGGTCCGGTGACTGTGGAGGCCAGGTCATCTGGCGCAGCACCCCATCACTCTCCTTCTTGGTCAAATAGCCCTTACACAGCCTGGAGGTGTGTTTGGGGTCATTGTCCTGTTGAAAAATAAATGATGGTCCAACTAAACGCAACATGGATGGAATAGCATGCCGCTGCAAGATGCTGTGGTAGCCATGCTGGTTCAGTATGCCTTCAATTTTGAATAAATCCCCAACAGTGTCACCAGCAAAGCACCCCCCATACCATCACACCTTCGCCTCCATGCTTCACGGTGGGAACCAGGTATGTAGAGTCCATCCGTTCACCTTTTCTGCGTCGCACAAAGACACGGTGGTTGGAACCAAAGATCTCAAATTTGGACTCATCAGACCAAGGCACAGATTTCCACTGGTCTAATGTCCATTCCTTGTGTTCTTTAGCCCAAACAAGTCTCTTCTGCTTGTTGCCTTTCTTTAGCAGTGGTTTCCTAGCAGATATTCTACCATGAAGGCCTGATTCACACAGTCTCCTCTTAACAGTTGTTCTAGAGATGTGTCTGCTGCAAAAGGTGGCTACTTTGGAGAACCTAGAATATGACATATTTTCAGTTGTTTCACACTTTTTTGTTATGTATATAATTCCACATGTGTTAATTCATAGTTTTGATGCCTTCAGTGTGAATCTACAATTTTCATGGTCATGAAAATAAAGAAAACTCTTTGAATGAGAAGGTGTGTCCAAACTTTTGGTCTATACTGTATGTAATATCGCCGCAACCATCAGGAGAAGGAAAATGTAATTTTGGTTGTTCTTTGGTGGTAGGTTATGATAGTAACAAGAAATATACAGTTACATTTAAAAAAACAACAACTTAACTTTAAAATTATGGGCCAGTTTCCCTTAGATAATAATAAATAAAAAAAATCAGGAGATATCCATTACCATTTAACACCAAATGAAAGACCAATTTGTCCTGAAAAAACAAGGTACAATTCACCTGGATAAACAAAGTAATTGTGATTATATGTACGGTTTCACTAACGCATGTCAAAGTTGCGAAATTGGGCTTAGGCATTAGGATTGTTTTATCCTTAGACGCAAAGGGGTTAAGCTTTTATTACTTTTGCCTGAATCTGACAATCACTATACAATCATTGTACAAGCTTCTTTAGTTTTGCCAAAAATTATGTAATAGGAGGACAAATCTAAACAATCCATTCAAATAATATCAAACCAGACAGGCCCTTGTACTACATAGTTGATGATAGATCTAAAGGAGATTGTAAAATGAGATTGTGTTTGGCCAGCCTAAAGCCTCGTACACACGGGCAGAATGTCGGGAGAGATTTTCTGGTACTAAAAATACCGTCCGACATTATGCCCGTATGTATGTTGGTCTGTTCGATAGAAGTTGGTTGTTCGGTCGGCTTCTGTCGAAAATGTATCCTGGAATACCAGCGGCCAATAGTAGAGAGCGCTAATCGGAGTGTTCAGGGGGTCCCCATGTCAGAATACAACAACTCAGAGGGGGAGATCACTGTACTAACCTTGCATGGTCAGTACAGTGTCTCCCACCAGAGCTGAGAGTTTTTTTTTGTGTGCAACCAGCTGGGTTGCACAAAAAAAAAAGAATAGTGTGTACCCAGCTTTAGAGTACTAGGCTTAAGGATTCATTTCCAAACAATGAAACTGACATCTAACAAACAGGGATTTAAAAAACAAAGCCGCGGCTCAAGCCAGACCAGCTGGTGCGTGTTGACGTCAGAGACTGTAGCTCCACTCTGGAGCTACAGTCTCTGACATCACCACGCACCAGCTGGTCTGGCTTGAGCCACGGCTGTGTTTTTGAAATCCCTGTTTGTTGGATGTCAGTATAGTTTTTTTGGAAATAAAGCCTTTAACCTAGTACTTCACCATGAAGTCTCTTCCTAAATCAGCCTTTGGAGTGAACCTTGTCTTACTAAAACCTATGAGGAATATTGTAGCAGGGGAACAGCAGCAACAAGAGGAGAAGTCCCAGTATCGGAGGAATCCACGGATGTACTGTCCCTGGCGAAATTATCCCTTTTTGCATAAGCCCATATGATCTCTATAACCAACATATCAGGTAAGCGGCGCTGATTGTTTGATGAACAGAACGTTTATTTTAACCTTCTATCAAGCCGTTTGTTTCACTGGTCTGCAAAGCAATTTATGGACTATATGTTTTCATTATTTTGATTTGGTTTATTTATTGGCAATCAATTATTGTATTTTTGCTTATGAGCAGTTATTAGTTCACTTTTTGGGTTAGCGCAATTATTTTTGTTACACAATTGTTTGAACTAAATATATATATATTTTTTTAATTGCAGCATTCACACAATTTCACACACATATATAGTTATTTAAAAAAAATATATTAATATATATTGTTATCCTACCAGGGGTTTAGCGCAGATAGTTAGTCCATTACACTTATCAGGTCATACCTAGGTCATCTTTATGTAAAGCAACAATTCTTTTTTTTAGATCCTCCTTTGCCATGAGGTGCCATGTTGAACTTCCGGTGGCCAGTATGAAAGAGTGAGAGCGACGACACCTAATTTAACACACCTGTTCCCCATTCAAACCTGAGACCTTGTAACAATAACAAGTCACATAACATCAGGAAGGGAAAATATCTAATTGAACACTTTCACTTAGGGTCCTTTCACACGGAACGGACCGTTTTTCGGTCCGCTCCGTGTGCCCGTCAGCTCAGCGGGGGGGTCTCCGCTCAGCTGTCAGCGGACGGGGCGGTCCCCGCACACTGTCCAGGGACCGCCCCGTCTCTCCTCCGCTCTCCCCTATGGGCAGTCGGATGGAAACGGACCGTCTGTCCGTTTGCATCCGATCCGTTTGCCCGGACGGAAGAAAAATAGGACATTCTTCCGTCCGCAAAAACGGATGCGGATCGAGCGGACGTTAGCGGATGCATCATCCGCTAACGGATCCGCTCCCATAGGGACCCATTACAAGTCCGTAAACGGACTTGTAATGAGCGGACCGTTCGTCCGCTAGTGTGAAAGGGCCCTTAGGGGTGTACTCAATTTTGTTGTCTGTGGTTTAGACATTAATGGCTGTGTGTTGAGTTATTTTGGGGGACAGCAAATTTACACTGTTATACAAGCTGTACACTCACTACTTTACATTGTAGCAAAGTGTCATTATTTCAGTGTTGTCAAATGAAAAGATATACAATATTTACAAACATTTTAGGGGTGTACTCACTTTTGTGAAATACTGTAAATATATTTTTTCTTAGTATTTACAGCATATATATTACACTATACACCTAACTACAGGTCCCTGTAGCTAACAGCAACATAACACAACAATCACATTTGGAGCCAGAGCACTTCCCCCTCAGGCCGGATACACACCTATGCGAATTGAGGGCAACGTAAACTGCATCCAATACGCAGAACATTTCTAAATACATTGTTTTCAATGAGGCTGGTTCACATACTGTATGTGCATTGCCGAAAAAACGTGTGCGTATTTTATGCCTTGCGGTACGGCTCAGGTGTGAATTCAGGCCCATTATCTTCTATGGGTACGCAGCTGATTCGCAGATGTGTTTATTTCTCTTCAGGATTTGTCTCATTCAGCCCAATACACTTCCCCCCCCCCACTCCCCTCTCCCCTGTAACCTCTCCCAGGTCTCCAAGTTCGCAGCTATAACGGAGCCAATCTGCTGAACACTTCTGTTATCTCTCTGCAAAGATAAGAGAGCTGAAATTCGCACCGAACAAGTGTGAATCCGGCCTCAAGGGAAATAGTGCACCCACAGGTTCTTGTCTCCAGCCAGAGATGGATGGACAGCTGTCTCATCCAAAGAGATTCTGTGAAGACAAAAACACCACAACATCTTATCCTAACAACTACCTATACACTTTACAGGGTTTTATGTCAAAAGGGGGTTAGCATCCTGCTGACAGAAACATTGGATGTCTAAACCACATAAGTGACTTCAAACACATTTTTTTCTTTGTTCTGTCAGGAGGGGGTTATGACCTGATGACAGAAACAATAGAGGGAGAAAAACACAGCATAAGAAGTAGACAGTTCTCTTTGGAATTCCTGGTGGGAGGGGCCCCTCCCCGGACCGACAGGCTCCTTAAAGAGTTAAAGTAGGAACGAGACCTCATCCAGCATCCATCAATAGGAAGGACAAGCACAGAACACAGGTTACAGCTAACTCGTTTTGGGGACACACCCCCTTCCTCAGAGCTAGGCTCAGACTTCACCCCGCCTTTCAGCGATGATTCCGGCCTTCCAGGACTTCCACGGCTACACATGACACAGCCCTGATTATAGGTCCACATTGTAGTACATACACGACTTTTGAAAAATGTGCCACACCAAACAGCAATACCATGTGATCTGATGCCTGCAAACACATTATATTTGTGTTCTGCATTTGGAGTGGCTTGAACAATGTATGTGCGAAACGTGCCTTTCCCGAACTGTGTTCTTGTGTGACCCTAATACAATTCTAACTTCTATTATCTCACTCATAACCAGCTATTAGTAACTAGATTTAATTCCAACATGTATAGCATTTATAGTCCTTGGAAAGAAGCTATACCTAAACCTGTTGAGCAGAAATAATATTCTTGAAGCACCTACCTGACAGCATTTGCTTAAATAGATGATGACCTGGATGAGAGAAAGCCTTGTGACTGTAATTTTCAGATCTCACTGGACTCCACTGAAAATAACTGTCACTTTTTTTTAAATAAAAAGGGCACGTGACGTCAACAAAAAGGGCCAAACACGTGACTGAAATCGTCATGAACGCTGGCAGGAATCCATTTTTTACTTGCTCGTGATTGTTTTCTTATTATAAGTACATTACCTTATGAAAAAGTTAATGATTTAAAAAAAGTCTGCACTACTGTGGTCCCTTCTTTAAACCCTATGTGTTGAACACAGGATCATACCTAGATGGAGTGGTGTGTCTGAACATTTGGTGCTGTGGGACAGCAAGGCGCTCATGATCTCTAAAGCCCTGTACACACGATTGGTCCATCCGATGAGAACGGTCCGACGGACCATTTTCATCGGTTCACTGATGAAGCTGGCTGATGGACTGATGTGCCTATACACCATTCGTTCATGAACCAATCGTGTCAGAATGCGGTGACGTAAAAGACAATGACGTGATGAAAAAAACGAAGTTGAATGCCTCCAAGGATGCGTCGACTTGATTCTGAGCATGCGTGGATTTTTAACCGATGCTGGTGCGTACTAACGATCGGTTTTGACCTATCGGTTAGCCGTCCATCTGTTCGATTTTAAAGCAACCCATCTGTTTTTGGACCGAAGATTAACTTCAGTTCATTTTCATCGGTTTGAACTGATTGTGTGTACGCGGCTTAAGTGGAATCAGTGTCTATGGTAAGGAGTTTGGACTGTTCACCAGGATATTTATCCATCTGTACAGACATTACACACATTTTCTTATTTTTTTTTTTTTTTTTATTTACTTTTTTAGTCTTTGTAACTGAATAACATACCTTTGTATATGGTTGTTAGAATTGTCCATATGTACTGTACATTTGTCGATCTGTACAGGTATATAAACACTTTATATGTTTATTTTATGTTGAGGGTGAATTATCATATTATATTAGGCTAGGTTCATTCATATGCAAATTGGATGCATTCTGAACCACATCCAATTCGCATTACATGTGAAAGAACATTGCTTTCTATTGTGCCTGTTCACATATGTCCGGTGCAGCCAGAGTGCGGATTCAGTGCAAATTGAAAAAGAGTCCTGTTAGGCCGCGTACACACGATCAGACCGGTCTGATGAAACTGGTCTGCAGTTTCCATTTCGATGGTGTGTACGGCCCATCGGACCGTTGTCCGTCGGAACCAAAGTTTTAAAACCTTCTTCAAAATCTGTCTGACAGACACCTGTCCTTCGGACAGGTTCGATGGTTAGTACGCAAAAGCATCGGACCAAAAACCTGTGCATGCTCAGAATCAAGTCGACGCATGCTTGGAAGCATTGAACTTCGCTTTTTCAGCACGTCGTTGTGTTCTACGTAACCTTGTGTTCTGGTCTGATCGGATTTTTGGTCTGATGGTGTATACACACATCAGACCATCAGACCACTTCAGCCTGGTCCGATGAAAACGGTCCGTCGGACCAGTTTCATCAGACCGGTCTGATCGTGTGTCTGTGGCCTTAGTTTTCTGAGCAGTGCGGTCTGCTCAGGTGCGAATTCAGGCCCATTGTGCTGTATACAGAGAGACATGCATTGCGTTGTATACAGAGAGACCCGGGAATTGTGCTGCATACAGAGAGAGTCCATTCATAGAAAAAAAGGAAAAGGTGGATACTTTTGTATCTGGCTCATCTTACTCTACAGGGGTCACAGGTTACATGACCTTACTGGTCTAGGCATGCCTCATATCCCTGACATTAAAGTAGAGCGATGAGCGGAGGGTTCCCCCAATACTGGTTTCTCTATTGTGCTGTATTGGGCTTGGTCTATAAATGGCTAGATATGCCTCCTACATTGGATGCCATGTCTAGCATTTTCCTCTTACATTCTGTTGATGTCTTCTGTGGCTTTATTCCTGGCTGGCTCTTCTCTGCAATCTTTGCATTGATGCATCTGTTGCCCCTTGATCTCAAAACCGAATGATTCCCATCATGGGGTGCCCTCTGTATTGATGTATATGTAATAATCATAATATTAAATAATGGTGCGCTAATTCAAAAAGCTGTGCAGCAAAAATAGACAAATATGCATAAATGACTATCCCTAATTTAAAAATAAATTAAATAAAAATGCAGTAATATGCGATAATGTTGTGAAACAATGATAAAGTGCACTAACTCAACCAACTAACTCAAGAAGCTATGCAGCAAAAATAAAAAAAATATATACATGAATGTAACGGTTACCACCGCTTACAACCTTCCATCCATCCACGACAAGCTTATCCGACACACCAACAACCAGGCAGACATGATCCATTCCATTTCCCAGAATAAACGAGACAGCGCTCCGTTCTCTAGTTTCCAAAATGTATGAATAACTTTATTGGTTCTTAGCTTGCTTATATCCAGTACAACAGAATGCAGTTAATCACAGGACAATGTAATCTCCATCCCCCTATTCACTCACTGAGGATAATTCTTTAATTGGTAGCTAGACATGACGGCACCGTATTATCAATAGGGTTCAATTAACCTTGAATAGTAACACAGACATCTAGTTGAATAAGTTCTCTATACAGCTTTGTCACACAATGGCAGTGAGAGTGGGTGTCTTTACATTGAATAGCCAACACCTTAGGATATTTCAATAGCCTATTATACAAAAGGTATGACTCACTGGCTGACCTGGTCATGTCATCATGACTCCTTGTGATATCTCAGTCCTGCAATATGAAGTCCCATCTCATGTAATATGAATTATGATTCACTATTAGCCACCCTATACCCAAAAGGGCACAGGGTGGATTTCGACCCAAGAGTTTTTGGTGCTGCTGGCACAAGAGTATCTCTCATCCTTCCAACGTCTCTGGGTGTCACGGGCCATTCTGTTACATCTCTCCCCTTTCGGTGGGAGACGGACACAGGAGGGAACCCCAAACGGGTTGACTCCGAAGTCCGTCAGTAGTTCCCATCCTCCAATGCTGGTATCCATACTGTACCCCAAATAAATGGCTCCAAACTGAGCATTACTCACCCCGCCAACCTCTGCCTCTCTCAGAGAACACGCCTGCCGCTGGGGAGAAGGCAGGGTAGCTGGGCTCAGTCCATCATGCTGTTGGGGGTCTGGGCCAACTGCCCCCCCTTCCTGGGGTATACCAGTGGAGACTGAAGTCCCATCCACTGGTGCTTGGTGAAAACCCCCCGGTGCTTGCAAAGCAAAACAGACATCCTCCTGTCCCAGTCCTGTACCATTTTCTGGGGTTGTGCCAGTGGAGACTGAAGTCCCATCCACTACCCCAGGAACCCCCTCTTCTGTTAGTGAGGAGCAGAGGCCTATGACACTCTGCTCTGTTGCCAGCTCTTCTGCTGGGTTGCTGTGAGTGGAGACCACAGTCCCATCCACCACCACAGGGTCCCCCTCTTCCGTTAGTGGAGAGCAGAGGTCCGTGACCCTCTGTTCTGTTGCCAGTGATTCAGCTGGGGGTAAAAGCTTTACCACCTCAGCTTGTTGTTGGAGAGAGGGGCCAACTGCCCCGGCTCTCTGGAACTCCACACCATCCGCTTTGGCTTTAGGGAAGGCAATCTTAAAAGCAGCAAAATGTATTTGTCTCCTTTCAGTTGGTGCTGCTGTGACTTCTGCTGCTGCAGAACCTCTTTGCTGTAGCAAATGTGCATCCACAGCTGCTATAACCCGGTCTATGTTCTCCGGTGGAGGGTTAGGACCATAATGTGCCAGTCTATGTTTAACAGCCCGATCAAAAAATTCTTCCTCAGGTGTCCTGTCTGTTACGGCGGGCCTTTTAGCGCTATCCATTTCGACCAGTTCTGCCCCTTTTCTTACGGTTGCTGGCCGGTCTGCCCCGGCTCTCCAGTAAGTCCATGAGGGAAGAGAGCTTGATCCGTTCATACACCGTCTCCATTGTCCTGTGTCCTTGTAGCCTTCCTTCTGGTGATGGAATCATCCCACTGCTGCCACCAATGTAACGGTTACCACCGCTTACAACCTTCCATCCATCCACGACAAGCTTATCCGACACACCAACAACCAGGCAGACATGATCCATTCCATTTCCCAGAATAAACGAGACAGCGCTCCGTTCTCTAGTTTCCAAAATGTATGAATAACTTTATTGGTTCTTAGCTTGCTTATATCCAGTACAACATAATGCAGTTAATCACAGGACAATGTAATCTCCACCCCCCTATTCACTCACTGAGGATAATTCTTTAATTGGTAGCTAGACATGACGGCACCGTATTATCAATAGGGTTCAATTAACCTTGAATAGTAACACAGACATCTAGTTGAATAAGTTCTCTATACAGCTTTGTCACACAATGGCAGTGAGAGTGGGTGTCTTTACATTGAATAGCCAACACCTTAGGATATTTCAATAGCCTATTATACAAAAGGTATGACTCACTGGCTGACCTGGTCATGTCATCATGACTCCTTGTGATATCTCAGTCCTGCAATATGAAGTATTATTAATGTCCCATCTCATGTAATATGAATTATGATTCACTATTAGCCACCCTATACCCAAAAGGGCACAGGGTGGATTTCGACCCAAGAGTTTTTGGTGCTGCTGGCACAAGAGTATCTCTCATCCTTCCAACGTCTCTGGGTGTCACGGGCCATTCTGTTACATCGAATGACTATCCTTCATTAATATAAAAAAAAAAAAGCAGTAATATGCAATAAGTGAAACGGTGATGAAGAGCGATTAGGCTCCATTCACACCTGAGCGTTTTGTCACCTGAAGTGCGACGCTACAATACGATAGAGGGGAAAAAATACATTATTCTCTATGGAGATGGTTCACATCTCCACTACAAAACACGTTTTTTGTCGCGCGAATCGGGCGGTTTGGGCGTACTTAAGCATTTGTATTCCCCATAGAAAGTAATGAAAAATGCTCGATTCAAGCGTCTAGCGCGACAACGAGCATTTCTATGGTCGTTTTGTTGCTTGAGTCAATAGAACATTTCACCCAGTCAGAAGATAAAAAAATCTACAAACATAGCAACAAGTGATGAAAGAGATGATCATTTTTCCTATTGGCTAAAATAAAAAACGTCGGACGACGCTGTATGCAAACGATCGAATACACGTGAATACGGGCGTCCAAACGCCGGAAAAAACGCCAGAAAAATCGTCCGAAAACGCGACGCTCAGGTGTGAATGCAGCCTAGACGCT
Source organism: Rana kukunoris (assembly GCA_029574335.1). Classification (NCBI taxonomy): domain Eukaryota; kingdom Metazoa; phylum Chordata; class Amphibia; order Anura; family Ranidae; genus Rana; species Rana kukunoris. The sequence continues at coordinate 119,339,779 of CM056053.1, forward strand.
AAACAGCAAAAATACACATGCCTATTCCTAATAAAAAACACAAAACAAAAATTGCAGTAATATGAGATAATATACTGTACGATAATATGTGAAACAGTGAAAAGTGCACTAATTCAAGAAGCTAAACAGCAAAAATAGACAAATATGCATAAATGACTAGCCCTAATTTAAAAAAACAAAAAATACAATATTATGCGATAATATGTGAAACCGTGATAAAAGTGCTTGAATCAAAAGCAGGTATTCATCTGATTTTACATAAAAAATATCTGTTTTTTATTCAAGCACTTGTATCACTGTTTCACATATTATTGTATTTAATTTTTTTTTAATTAGGGCTAGTTATCTATGCATATTTGTCTATTTTTGTGGTTTAGCTTCTTGAAATAGTGCACTTTATCACTGTTTCACATATTATCGCATATAACTGCAATCTTTGTTTTGTGTTTTTTTATTAGGGATAGGCATTCATGCATATTTGTCTATTTTTGCTGCATAGCTTCTTAAATGAGCGCACCATTTTTTTATTATTATTAGTACATATACACAGTTACACAGGGCAATAGGTGCAAAAAATACAGAGATTGCAGAGAATAGCCAGCCAGGAATAAAGCCTCGTACACACGATCGGATTTTCCGACAGTAATTGTGTAAAGCCTCGTACACACGATCAGTCCATCCGATGATAACGGTCTGAAGGACCGTTGTCATAGGTTAAACCGATGAAGCTGACTGATGGTCTGATGTGCCTACACACCATCAGTTATAAAAACTGATCGTATCAGAGCGCGGTGACATAAAACAAAACGACGGGCTGAAAAAAAGTATGCGCATGCGTCAACTTGATTCTGAGCATGCGTGGATTTTTAACCGATTGTCGTGCCTACTAACGATCAGTTTGGACCTATCGGTTAGGAGTCCATAGGTTAATTTTAAAGCAAGTTGGCATATTTTTAACCTAAGGTTAAATAACCTATGAGGCCCACACACGATCGGTTTCGACAGATGAAAACGGTCCATCAGACCGTTGTCCTCTGGCTATCCTATTGTGTGTACGAGGCCTAATGGCAGACTGTTGGCGGAAAATGTATGCTCCATTGGACAATTGTTGTCAGATTTTCCACAGACAAAAGTTGGATGGCAGGCTTTAAAATTTTCCGTGAACAACTGTCTGTTGTCAGATTTTCCGAGTGTGTGTACACAAGTCCATCGGACAAAAGTTGAAAGTACAAACAGGCATACTCGGAAGCAATGCTAACCAAACACAACATTAGCAGAAGGTGCCCAAAATGTGGCGCTAAAGAGCTGGAAAAACACATAGTACGTGAATATGATCGTGTGTACAAGGCTTAAGAAGGAAATGGTAGACATTGCACACAATGTAGGAGGCAAATCTAGACATTTATTATTAACCAGTAGTGGGGGGAACCCTCCACTCATCTCTTGGTTTTACTGTCAGGGATATAAGGCATGCCTAGATCAGAAAGATTATGTGACCTGAGACCTCTGTAGAGTGAGGTGAGTCCTATATAGATGGTGACAAATGTATCCACCTTTTGCTAGTTCCCATGAAAGGGATCTCTCTGTATTGCATGGGTCTCCCTGAATACAGCTCAATGCATGGGTCTCCCTGAATACAGCACAATGCATGGGTCTCTCTGTATACAGCACAATGCATGGGTCTCTCTGTATACAGCACAATGCATGGGTCTCCCTGAATACAGCTCAATGCATGGGTCTCTCTGTATACAGCACAATGCATGGGTCTCTCTGTATACAGCACAATGCATGGGTCTCTCTGTATACAGCACAATGCATGGGTCTCGCTGAATACAGCACAATGCATGGATCTCCCTGTATACAGTCTCTTTACACAGTACAGTGCAGTCATCTCTCTATATATAATTCATGGCTCTTCATAAAAAAAAAATAGCTAGTGGTATTCTGCATTGTTACTTTATTGCTGGGATTTGTAGTCCTCTATACAGTGGTGGAACTGCCAGGTTTATTGCAGCGGGTGTTTTGGGGTTTCTATTTCCACCTTTTATTAAATACACCCATTTTCTGCTAAATCTCAGCATATAAACAAGGAAAAATAAAGCATTCCAAATTGTGCTACACAAATTGGATATTAGGGTTAGTCACTAGGGATGGACGAACGGTTCGGCCCGAGCATAAGTTCGTGCCGAACTTTGGTTGTTCGGGTGTTCTGGCCAACACCGAACAATATGCTGAGCTTGAGGAAAATTCAAAAGCCGCAGAACCCCATTAAAGTCTATGGGACAATAATATGAAAAACCAAAAGTGCTCATTTTAAAGGCTTATATACAAGTTATTGTCAGAAAAAGTGTTTAGGGGCCTGGGTCCTGCCCCAGGGGACATGTATCAATAGTTTTAAAACCATTTTTTTGGGGGGGAGCAGTGATTTTAATAATGCTTAAAGTGAAATAACAAAAGTGAAACATTCCTTTAAATTTCATACCTGGGGGGTGTCTATAGTATGATTGTAAAGTGGCGCATTTTCCCCGTGTTTAGAACAGTCCCTGCAGCAAAATTCCATTTCTAAAGGAAAAAAAGGCACTTAAAACTACTCACGGCTATAATGAATTGTCGGGTCCCGCAATACAAATAAAAGTAATTGAAAAAAAACGGCATGCCCCCCCCCCCAGTCCATAACCAGGCCCTTTGGGTCTGGTATGAATATTAAGGGGAACTCCCGAACCAAAATTTAAAGAAAAAATTGTGTAGGGGTCCCCCCAAATTCCATACCAGGCCATACCAGCCCCCCGCGCCAAAATGTAAAACAAATAACATAGGGGTCCCTCATAAATTCATACCAGACCCTTATCTGAGCACGCAAGCTGGCAGGCCACAGGAACAGAGGGAGCAACGAGAGAGTGCCCCTCCTGAACTGTACCAGGCCACATGTCCTCAACATGGGGGATGGTGCTTTGTAGTCACCCCCAAAGCACCATGTCCACATGTTGATGTAGACAAGGGCCTCATCCCCACAACCCTTGCCCGGTGGTTGTGGGAGTCTGCGGGCGGGGGGCTTATCGAAATCTGAAAGCCCCCTTTAACAAGGACACCCCCAGATCCCAGCCCCTTCTTTGTGAATTGGTAACGGGTATATTGTACCCCTACCACTTCACAAGAAAAGTATCAAAAATTTAAAAAAAGACAAGAGCCAGCTTGGGACAAGTCCTTTATTAAAAAATGATAAAAAATATTCCAGCGATGTAATCCATCTCGGGACGATAGCGAGAAAAAAAAAGGACCAGTTCTGACTTCATGGGGACGGCCACCAAGTGACGCTACCCCGGCTGTGACAGCTGTTATATACTGTAGGTTTAGTATTCCGTTCAGTATTCTGTTTAGTATTTTAACTGCTTAAGGATCAAGCCTCTTTCTGAGATTTGGTGTTTACAAGTTAAAAACATATTTTTTTGCTAAAAAAAATACTTAGAACCCCCAAACATTTTACATTTTTTCTAACACCCTAGAGAATAAAATGGCGGTCGTTGCAATACTTTATGTCACACTGTATTTGCGCAGCGGTCTTACAATCGCACTTTTTTGGAAAAAATATACTTAAAAAAAAAAAAAAAAAAAAGACTACAGTAAAGTTAGCCCAATTTTTTTTTTATATTGTGAAAGATAATGTTAGACCGAGTAAATTGATACCCACGCTTCAAAATTGCACCCACTTGTGGAATTTGCGACAAACCTTTACCCTTAAAAATCTCTATAGGCGACATTTCAAAAATTCTACAGGTTGCATGTTTTGAGTTACAAAGGAGGTCTAGGGCTAGAATTATTGTTCTCACTCTTCCAATCGCAGCAGTACTTTACATGTGTGGTTTTAACACCATTTCCATATGCGGGTGCTGCTCACGTATGCGTTCGCTTCTGCACACAAGCTTGGTGGGACAGGGGCGCATTTACATTTTTTCTTATTTATTTTACCTTTTATTTTTATTTTTTACATTGTTCTTTTTTTATTAAAAAGATTGTATCAATTGTATTCCTATTACAAGGAATGTAAACATCCCTTGTAATAGAAAAAAACATCACAGGTCCTCTTAAATATGAGATCTGGGGTCAAAAAGACATCAGATCTCATATTTACACAAAAATGCAATAAAAAATAAATAACAAATGTGTAATTTGAAAAAATATAAATAAAATAGCCCTTTTATAGCTATGGGAGGAAGTAACGTTTTGACGTTGCCTCCAACCTGCTATGGTATAGAGATGGAATGGGGCCATCACTCGTCTCCATACCCAGCATCCAGAAAGACCCAATGGCCTGTGCCGCTGCCAACGGCTTTGGTAAGCAGCAGAGGGCACGGGAGGGCAACAGAGGCCCTCTCCCGCCGCCGATAACAGGGATATTGCTGTGAATCTGCCACAGAGACCAGCATTATCGGAAACCGGACTGCCGGCTGAAGAAGAGGATACCTGGGTTATGGCAACTAGCTGCTGCCATAACAGAGATATCTCTCTTCAAACAGCCGACGTATATGGGCGAGCGACAATCCAAAAGTGGTTAATAGTCGGTTTAGTATTTAGTTCAGTATTAAGTTCAGTATTCAGTTCAGTATTCAGTTTAGTATTCAGTTCAGTTTTCGGTTCAGTATTCAGTTCAGTATTTGCTTCAGTATTCGCTTCAGTTTTCGTTTTAGTATTCGGTTCAGTATTCAGTTTAGTATTCGACCCAGTATGCGGTTCAGTAATCCGTTCAGTATTGTTTAGTTTTTGGTTCAGTATTCAGTTTAGTATTCTGTTCTGTATTCTGTTCAGTATTTTAATTCAGTATTCGGTCCACGATACTGTTAAGTAGGGTTGTCCAGATACCGATACTAGTATCGGGACCGATACCGAGTATTTACGGGAGTACTTGTACTCGCGCAAATGCTCCCGATGCCTAAATAGAATACTTTTTTTGTATTTATCAACATGTTCTGTGAAAATTCTTTGAGTTTTTTACTACTGCGTGACAAGCAACTAAAACATTTTTATTCATTTTTACTAATTTTTATTCTTTTATAATGTCTTGAGTTAGAGTTCTTCATAATTCTAAAGAAAATATCCTTAGTCTGTATTGTGGCTTGAAAACTGTCACATGACATTTTAAAAAAGTATCGGTATTCGGTATCGGCGAGTACATGAAAAAAAGTTTCGGTACTTGTACTCTGTCCTAAAAAAGTGGTATCGGGACAACCCTACTGTTAAGTATTTGGTTTAGTATTGTGTTCAGTATTTGGTCCACGATTCTGTTCAGTATTCTGTTCAGTTTTCGGTTCAGTATTCGGTCTACGATTCTGTTCAGTATTCGGTTTAGTTTTGTGTTCAGTATTCGGTCCACGATTCTGTTCAATATTCTGTTCAGTATTCTATTTAGTTATCGGTTCAGTATTCAGTTTGGTATTCGGTTCAGTAGTCTGTTCAGTAAACGGTTCAGTTTTCGGTTCAGCATCCGGTTCAGTATTCTGTTCAATATTCTGTTCAGTATTCAATTCAGTATTCTGTTCAGTATTCTATTTAGTATATGGTTCAGTAGTCAGTTCAGTATCCGGTTTGGTATTCGGTTCAGTATTCTGTTCAGTATACGGTTCAGTATATGGTTCAGTATACGGTTCAGTAATCGGTTCAGTAATCGGTTCAGTAATCGGTTCAGTATTCAGTTCAGTATTCAGTTCAGTATTCTGTTCAGTATTCTGTTTAGTATTCTATTTAGAATTCGGTTCAGTATTCTGTTCAGTATACGGTTCAGTATATGGTTCAGTATACGGTTCAGTAATCGGTTCAGTAATCGGTTCAGTATCGGTTTGGTATTCGGTTCAGTACTCTGTTCAGTATTCTGTTCAGTATCGGTTCAGTATTTGGTTCAGTATTCGGTTCAGTATATGGTTCCATATTCGGTTCAGTTCAATATTCTGTTCAGTATGCAGTTTAGTATTCTGTTCAGTATTAAGGCTCACATAATACCAATACAGCTCCCAGCAGGGTTCATAATTTCAGGTCCGATTTCATCCCCAATTTTTGGCTGAATTCGGACCTGAAATGGACCAAAAGACACACAGGACTCCTGTGTAAAATTGCACAGGACCTGCATTGGAGATATGTGAACCAGCTCCATGGAGAGCCGGTCACAATCTCTTGCTATTGCGAATTGGATGCAGGGATCCCGCATCTAATTCATAATAGTGTGAACCCAGTGTACTGACTACATTGTGCTTACCTTCTCCTGGTAGGCTGAAGTCTGCCTTACACTGCGGGTCGTGTTTAGTCCTCCCTCTCCTGCCTGCTCCAGCTGCCAGCACCTCCTGTCGTAAAGTCAAACAAGGCACGCTGGGGAAGGGGGCTGTGCAGTGTCGTTACCATTGGCTAAGGAGGGAGCAGAGACATGGAGCAACTGTAACCTCTAGCTTGTTACAGACACTACACGGTTGGCAACCTTGGTGCACGCCTATGATTCTGTTCAGTATTTTGTTCAGTATTTCGGTTCAGTATTCTGTTCAGTATTCAGGCTCAGTTCACACTTACACCAATGTGGCTCCCAGCAGGGGTTCGTGCATCCTGGTTCATAGTTTCAGGTCTGATTTCAGACCCAATTTTTGGCTGAATTTGGACCTGAAACAGACCAAAAGGCGCCCAGGGCAAATTCGCACCTGAGCTGCATCGGAGGTATGTGACCCTATGTATTAGAGGTTCATTTTATAAAAAAACATCAGCTATGAGTAAAACTGAAGTTAGTGTGAAACGCGTCAGCTGTCCTAGGTTCCGTTGCTGTGACTTGTAGTGCCTGTTTCCGTTTTTTTTACATTAAAGTTACGTTGGATTGGAGTGCGGCTGTCCTGATCATCTTTTGTTCTTATTTGCCATGTGCATTGCTAGCACCCTCAGTTCCTGAGAAGAAGATTTGTACCCAACAAGACCTGCCTGGAGCTGCAATCTCTGTCTCTTCATGTGAACCGGCTCCATAGAGAGACGATCACAATCATTTGCTATTGTGGATTGGGTGCCGGGATGCCCCATCCAATTTGTAATAGTGTGAACCCCGCCTCAGTTCAGTATTTAGTTTAGTATTTGGTTCAGGCTGGGTTCCCACTTATTTGCATTGCATGCGGGTTTTCCCTGCATCCAATTCGCATGACAGGAGACTGTGTCCAGCTCTCAAAGGAGCCGTTTCACACAGCTCCGGGTGGCCGTGGACCGCACTGGACAAGGGTCCTGTATGTCTTTGGCTCAGTTTCAGCTCCGATTTACATTCAAAAATACAGACCTGATTTGCACTTGAAACAGAGAACAGGACTCACTGGATCCGTTGCTGCGATCCGCATCCGCAGTTAGTGTGAACCCGTGCTTAGTATTATCCGGTTCAGTATTCTGTTCAGGATTCCGTTCAGCATTTCTGCACGGATTGCTCTCCTACTACAGGAGTTGACACTGTTTGGTCTATGTATTGACCAGCACTGAAATCCCAGCTGTGACAAAAATCCAATCCTGTGCCTTGCAAATTTGCATCAGAACAGAATCGAAAATGCACCTGAACCGCTAAACAAACGTTTTTTTTTTTTTTTGCAATAAAAACTGACAGCCTTAGGACTTGAGTGTCTTTTGGTACTTCTAAAATAATACTCAACAGCGCTATTGCAAATTAATTTTATATTTATATTTTTTTATGTAGATTGTATGCCCTATTATATAGACATAGTATTATTATATGATCTCATTTTAGTATATGCACATATGCACTTTTGAATCTTAAAGGGACAGTGCACCAAATTTTAAACAGCTCATGCCTAGTTTTGGTAAATCTAAAGTAGGTTGTATGGGTAGATTGTAATGTATATAATGACTCTAAGGCAATCGCCTACTCCAGGACATTGTTAAAGTTAAAATTCCAAGATGCGCGCTGTCCCTTTGCATGTGAAGGCAATGAGAAGGGTAGAGAGGAGCTGAGAGAAGCCCAGGGAGGGAGGGAGGGAGTGGGGAGCTCAGCACTGAGAGCACAAGGGAGGGAGGGAGGGGAGAGCTCCTGCAGACCACGGTACTCTGATGCTGCCTCTGCCTCTGCTGCTGTCACTGCTGCACTGTCCCCACCGCTGCTCTCTGTCACTGCCTGGACCCGGCTGGCTGGGAGAGGCGATGTGAAAGGTAAGCCATGTGTGTGCTGATGCCCTGGGAGGGGGTGGCACTGGGTTGGCAGTGTGCATTGTGTGCCATGTGATCTCAGGATTCCCTGGCTGGGGGAAGTTATTGATTGACATGTTTGTGTTGTCTGGGTCTGTATGCTGTCTCCTGGCTGCCCCCATAGATGGGCTGTAATTGGACAGGAACCCTTCTAACCTGTAACTGGTGACACTTCTCAGGAAGTCTATTCTTCATCCAGATGTCACTTTACTCATCCACGTGTGTGTATGGAAGGGGGAGGGAGGGGGGATCACTATCACTGCTACTATCAATATTGAATATTGAACATGTGTAATAGAATTGTTTTTATACACTTTGCTGCAGATCTGACTTTTAGGATCTCCCTCTGTCACTTATTTTATTCAGTTGACAGTGCAGTCAGCAGACCAAATATTTACTGCAGTCCACATTGACAGATATCTCAGTTACTAAGCAGATGACACTGTACAGGGCTGATTGGTACATTTTGATCTCTGAAATAATGAAGGTTTCTGCCCCCCTGATCTGAAACACCTGTCATATAGCACCAGCATAGAGCGTTGGGCAGTACAAGGCAGCAAAGATTTGATTTAAAGCAATATAAATCCAATGATCATGTACATAGGACGTGGATAAAGAAAAGGCCAATGATCAAGGCCCTTGCATCCCTTCGAGCATTAGCTGGGCATACGCTATACAATCTGATTGTATGATGGCCATACACGCTTTGATAAATGATCAATTTTTTATTCTGATCAATCTCTCCTAAAAGGAAGAGTCCTACAGCCCACAACCCATTTGATCAATTGTGGAAGTGGATTTTAATCAATAGTTGGAAGATACAATTATAAGTTATCGATTTTTGTCCCTACTGTGTAATCTCATGATCTGATTGATTGAAATCTAAATAGAGTCGAATGGTGGCCATATGCACTTTGGTAAATGATTTATTTTCCAAATGATTTTTTCCAATAGGAATAATTGATTTATAGTCAACAACCCATGTGATTGACATGATACACATGGGGAAGTAGATTTGGATCGATAGTTAAGATATGATTATAATTCATAATTGTAAGTTATCATTCATTATCATTTCAACTATGTCATTTTATAAAATCATGAATCAAAATACAATCATGTTAATCGTTTTATAAATTGATGGATCAAAATACAATCATATTCATAATTTTATAAATTGATGGGTCAAAATACAATCATATTCATAATTTTATAAAATGATGGATTAAAATACAATCATATTCCTTATTTTATAAATTGATGGATCAAAATACAATCATATTCATTAAAAATCGATTGATAATTTTTTGCCCTGGCCGATCAACTCAGTTAGATGAAAACTGATCTAAAGTGAGTTCAAATCAATTGGAAGAAAAGTTGTGGCTGTTTAATTGTTTGCGATTTGTTCACCAGTTGACCAGAAATGATTGCTATTTGATTATTTGCTGGTTCAATCATTTTGATCAGATAGCACATTCATAGGATAATAAAATCTTCCATCTTTGAAATTGTATCCAATCAGCCAGGCCCTTCTACTACGTGTAAAAGATAGTCTACAATCAGATTCTATATTGGATGGTCAGTTTAATAACCAATTAGACATGATGTTCAATTCCCAGTATGCCATCTTTTTTTTTTCTTCAAAAAAGTGACAGTTGTTTATATTAGAGTCCAATGAGACCTGAAAAATGACAGTCACGTGTCTGAACCTAAAGATCCTTATCCCTGTGTAAAGTGTCATAAACTGAACCTTTCTCTTCTGTTCACCTGACTAAATTGCCGGTAACACTAAATCCGTGTTCGCTGCACCTGACGGCCTTGCGCAGCGTGTAATGTTACGTGTATTTCACCTGCTGCTGACCATATTGTTAATAATGTCAGAAGTGGGTCAGAGTGCCCTCGGTGACCCCCAGCTTCCGATCCCTTTATTGTATTAGTGCATTAGTTGTAGTGATTACAACAGGAGGTCATCCTGTCCCCTCCCCCACCCAAGCATCAACTTCTATCACTGTTTAACCTTTTTTTATCACTACATAATCATCCTGCAGATTGCTTTATGGGGAACAGTTTGCATTATGTTTGTATTGTGGGAGAAGAGCGAGGTCCTGACAGCAGTCAAACTTCCAGATCACTGTGCTTTACTCCTAGTGTTCCAGGCTTTGATAGTAAACAGCTCTGACAGGGGAAGTGCATGATCCTGAGGAGTGTTTGACAGGGTCACCACGGAGGATCTCAAATCTGCACATCACATGAGCTGCACTAAAAAGAGGCACCTTGAATCATCTGCTAAAAGCACCTTCCATCACCCAGGATCATCCGCTAAAAGCACCCTCCTTCACTCACAATATATGGAAACTTCTACAGATATTTATATCTCCCCATAACTTGGTGCTGGTAGTCTGCAATCTCTATCTATCTATCTATCTATCTATCTATCTATCTATCTATCTATCTATCTATCTATCTATCTATCTATTCATCCATATCTATAAAAAAACACCTTCCTTCACCTAGAATCATCCGCTAAAAGCACCTTCCTTCACACAGAATCATCTGCTAAAAGCACCGTTCTTCACCCAGAATCATCCGCTAAAAGCACCTTTCTTCACCCAGAATCATCCGCTAAAAGTACCTTCCTTCACCCACAATACATGGAAACTTCTACAGATATTTTTATCTCACCCATAACTTGGTGCTGGTTGTCTGCAGTCTTTATCTATCTATTTATCTATATATTAACCTACCTATATATCCATCCAAATCCATAAAAGCACCTTCCTTCACTCACAATATAATAAAACTTCTACAGATATTTATATCTCCCCATAACTTGGTGCTGGTAGTCTGCAATCTTTATCTATCTATCTATCTATCTATCTATCTATCTATCTATCTATCTATCTATCTATCTACCTAATTATCCATTTATATCTATAAAAGCACCTTCCTTCACCCAGAATCATCCACTAAAAGCACCTTCCTTCACCCAGGATCATCTGCTAAAAGCACCTTCCTTCACCCAGGATCATCTGCTAAAAGCACCTTCCTTCCCCCAGGATCATCTGCTAAAAGCACCTTCCTTCACTCACAATACATGGAAACTTCTACAGATATTTATATCTCCCCATAACTTGGTGCTGGTTGTATGCAGTCTTTATCTATCTATCTATCTATCTATCTATCTATCTATCTATCTATCTATCTATCTATCTATCTATCTATCTACCTATCTAATTATCCATTCATATCTATAAAAGCACCTTCCTTCACACAGAATCATCTGCTAAAAGCACCTTTCTTCACCCAGAATCATCCGCTAAAAGCACCTTACTTCACACAGAATCATGCGCTAAAAGCACTGTTCTTCACCTAGAATCATCCGCTAAAAGCACCTTCCTTCACCCAGAATCATCCGCTAAAAGTACCTTTCTTCACCCACAATAAATGGAAACTTCTACAGATATTTATAACTCACCCATAACTTGGTGCTGGTTATCTGCAGTCTTTATCTATCGATTTATCTATATGTCTACCTATCTATATATCCATCCAAATCCATAAAAACACCTTCCTTCACCCAGAATCATCCGCTAAAAGCACCTTCCTTTACCCAGGATCATCCGCTAAAAGCACCTTCCTTCACCCAGGATCATCCGCTAAAAGCACCTTCCTTCACTCACAATATAATAACTTCTACAGATATTTATATCTCCCCATAACTTGGTGCTGGTTGTCTGCAGTCTTTATTTAACTATCTATCTATCTATCTATCTATCTATCTATCTATCTATCTATCTATCTACCTACCTAATTATTCATTCATATATATAAAGGCACTTTCCTTCACCCAGAATTATCCGCTAAAAGTACCTTCGTTCACCCACAATACATGGAAACTTCTACAGATATTTATATCTCCCCCATACCTGGTTGTCTGCGGTCTCTATCTATCTATCTATCTATCTATCTATCTATCTATCTATCTATCTATCTATCTATCTACATTGTTGGGTCTGGTGTCTCTCATCTTCTTCTTAACAATACCGCACAGATTCTCTTTGGGGTTTATGTCAGGCAAGTTTGCTGGCCAATCAAGCACAGTGATACCATGATCATTAAACCACGTCTTGGCACTTTTGGCATTGTGGGCAGGTGCCAAGTCCCAGTAAAATCAGCATCTCCATGAAGCTGGAGGGAAGCATGGGGTGCTGTAGAATATTCTGGTAGAAGGCTGCACTGACTTTGGACTTGATAAAACACAGTGGACCAACACCAACAGATGACATGGCTCCCCAAATCATCACTGACTGTGGAAACTTCACACTGGACCTCATGCAACTTGGATTCTGTGCCTCTCCATTCTTCCTCCAGACTCTGGGACCTTGATTTCCAAATACAATGCAAGTTTTACTTTCTTCCGAAAAGAGGACTTTGGACCATTGACCAACGGTTCAGTCCTTTTTCTCCTTAGCCCAAGTAAGATGCTTCTGAAGTTGTCTCTGGTTCAGGAGTGGCTTGACACAAGGAATGTAACAGTTGTAGCCCATGTCCTGGATACATCTGTGTGTGGTGGCTTTCGAAGCACTGACACCAGCCGTAGTCCACTCCTTCTGAATCTCTTCCAAATTCTTCAATGGCCTTTACTTCACAATTCCCTTAAGGCTTATCCCTGTTGCTTGTGCACCTTTTTCTAACACACTTTTTACTTCCACTCAACTTTCATTACTGTAATATGCTTGGATAAAGCACTCTGTGAACAGCTGGCTTCATTAGAAACAACCTATTGTGACTTTTTGTTGATATTCAATTTTTTTTTTGGTTAATTGTCCTTTAACCATTTAAGACCCGGACCATTATGCAGGTAAAGGACCTGGCCAGTTTTTGCAATTTGGCACTGCGTTGCTTTAACTGACAATTGCACAGTCGTGCGATGTGGTTCCTAAACAAAATTGGTGTCCCACAAATAGAGCTTTCTTTTGGTGGTATTTGATCACCTCTGCGGTTTTTATTTTTTGCGCTATAAACAAAAATAGAGTGGCAATTTTGAAAAAAAACAATATTTTTTATTTTTTTGCTATAAAAAATACCCCCAAAAAAGATTGAAAAAAACCCATCTATTTTTGGTAAAAAAAAATTGCAATAAGCGGTTATCGATTTGTTTGCGCAAAATTTATAGCGTTTACAATATAGGGGATAATTATGGCGGACACATGGGACAATTTTGACAAATTTTTGGGACCATTGTCATTTTCACAGCAAAAGTGCTATAAAAATGCATTGTTTACTGTGAAAATGACAATTGCAGTTTAGGAGTTAACCACTAGAGGGCGCTGAAGGGGTTAAGTATGACCTCATATGTGTTTCTAACTGTAGGGGGGCGGGGCTGGACTTGTAATGTCATTGATCGTGTTTCCCTATATCAGGGAACAGACGATCAATGACAGTGTCACTGTGAAGAATGGGGAAGGTGTGTTTACACACACCTCTGCCCGTTCTTCAGCTCCGGAGGACCGATCGTGGGACACCGGCGGCGATCGTGTCTGTGAGTCCCGCGGTTACGGAGCTTTTGGACCGAGCCGCGTGCACGCGCCCGCAGGGTGCACGTCCCCGCGGCTGGGCTTAAAGGGCCACATCCAGGTACGTGGATGTGCCCAGCCGTGCCATTCTGCTGACGTATATCAGCTTGAAGGGGTCCTTAAGTGGTTAAGGGTGTGTGGAAGGAGGCGTGTCCTATGCCTACATACGTTTGCTAGTAGGTGTCCATCATTCCCATCTCAAAAAGTTGGGAGGTACGCAGGACCTATTTTATTGTGTTTTAAGGTGACATGCAGTACGGAGAATTGCTCTGCGTAAAGATCGACACATGCTACATTTTTATGCAGAACCCACCAACAAGCATACATGTGCCTTTTCATTGAGTGTAGATCTGTGCAGCTCATCAGACATGATGTGAACGAGGTCTTACTGAGCTACAACAAGCATGTGCCAAGTGAAGTCAAAACTCCAGATGTTCATATTTTTTTGTGGGTTAGTGACTGAGAAGTCTTTGAAGCCATAGGATCAGCATTAGTCCAGCTAATATTTTCAGAAGGAGAGGTCTACTGTTCCCCAGTACAGTTCCATCTATTACTGCAATGAATAAGAATGATTTTATTCAGACAGGGAACTGTAAAATCACTTTATGAAAAGGTCATTTTTTATCTTGACTCAAAGTTAAATGTGCTAAACTTACCTGAGCTCCCTGTGGCAGAAAACATAAAGCTGTTGTTTAGTGTCCTTGGTGTGAAACAGTGCAGATTTGGGACATTTCCATTGAAGGTTAAAGTGCTTTGTTATTGACCCTGGATGTGAAGAATACATGCACAAAGATAAATAAATAAAGCCCATATTATGTTTATGTTTTCCTAATATTAAAGAATGTGGTGTTTATTGTGTAGTTTATGTAGTGTGTATTTTATGTATTGTATACTTTATGTACTTGTATTTATAAACTTCAAATAATAGAACAGATTCCACATGCGTCAATGCATTTCAAGGCAATGCTGCTTGTCATTATTTATTTCATTTCTCCCTACAAGTCTGGTTCCTATTCTTTGCTTTATATTTGGAAGGTGATTTAGTAACGGCTTTTCCACAGGGCTCATCCATTAGGAACCTTTCACACTAGTGCACTTAAAAACACAGTATGGGCCAGATTCAGGTAGAGTTAGGCTGGAGTATCAGTGATACTCCAGCCTAACTCTCACTTTGAGCCGGCGTTTCTGTTTTCAGTAAGCAGAAAACATGAAACGCCAGGTTGGAGTTACTATACGAGCGGCTTAATTGTATTTCGCCGTCGTAACGTAACTTCAATTTTAAAAATGGCGCGCGGGGCGTTCCCGCTGATTAACGCCGAGAATATGTTAATCAGCAGGAATCGGAAATTCACAATCGTATTCGGGCGCGATGCAGTGACTTTCCGACGTTTCCGTAAGAGATACGCGGCGCAAAGATAAAGCAGCCCCCTAGTGGAGTATCCTATGTTAAGTATGGCCGTCGTCATCGCGTCGCAATAAAAAAAAATGGAGTCGTTTGCGTAAAACGTCCGTGAATGGGGATTGACGTCATTGACGTTCCCTGAAAGAATTTGGAGCATGCGCACTGACAGTCGACGCATGCGCAGTACGTTCGCCGCGGGATCGCGCTTAGTTTAAATAATACACGCCCCGTACCCGCCCAATTTGAATTCCGCCGGCTCATTTGCGATACGCTGCCGCAACTTTAGGAGCAAGTGCTTCATGAATAACAGCACTTGCTCCTAACATTTCGCCAGAGTAACGTAAATGAGAAACGTTACTCCAGATTAAAGATGCTCCCATCTACCTGAATCTGGCCCTATGTGTTTTTAAGGTGCTTTTAATGCATTGTTGGTGCACTTTTTGGTTTCCTGACTTCCAGTATGCACCTGTGAAACATGACTTAAAAAAAGGTCCAAAAACAGCTTTTGATGCGTTCCCATTGGCTTACAATTGAAGGTGCATTTTTGGTGCACTTTTAAAAAGCTGCACCAAAGTTTCAGCATGCAGAACTTTATTTTTATTTTTTTAACCATAGTTTGTTTTATTAAAGCGGGGTTCCGGGCATATTTTTTTTTATTTGCAAGCTAAAATTAATCACATTAAACAGTCCCTAAAACATATTAATAGCTAGTTCTAATGAGCAGGGCCCTATGATTCCTCCTGTATTGATTTGTATTGTTACTGTACTGTCTTCCCTGATGTAAAGCGCTGTGCAAACTTTTGGCGCTATATAAATCCTTTATAATAATAATAATAATAATATTAATAAATAGCTCCCTAATCTTTCCAGAAATCATTGCAAACACTTGCATTATATCCTCCAGCTCATGCTGTGGCCGTATCCATCATATGTGTGGGCATGTGAAGACCAGTTCCTTTTTCTTCCTGGTTTTCAGGGAGAGGTGCATGCTGGGCCATTTTTAGACACAGTAATGCCCAGAGACTCCTAGGAAATGAGTGTCATCATTTCCCAGGAGGCAACGGAGTGTTAGGACAGGAAGTTGAACCACCTAGAACTAGGAACTAGGCAGATTACGAATACTACCTAGTAACAGACAGATAGAAGTGAGTAAATTTTTTTTTTTTTACGTTAAAGGCAAGCTGTTAATAGAAAGTTCATTTTTTTACACTTTAAATAAGTAAAATGTACAGACATGAACAGGTAAGCATTGTGCATTGTACATTTACTGAGCATAAAATGCAAAGTATACAGTATATACACAATGGGGGTTATTTACTAAAGGCAAATCCACTACAAGTACAAAGTGCACTTCAAATTGCACTGAAAGTACGCTTGGAAGTGCAGTCGCTGTAGATCTGAGGGGGACATGCAAGGAAAATAAAAAACAGCATTTTAGGTGTTCTAAATCAGTGTTTTTCAACTCCAGTCCTCAAGGCACACCAACAGGTCAAGTTTTCAGGACTTCCCTCAAATGAAATGGCTGTGGTGATTACTAAGGCAGTGAAACTGATCAAATCACCTGGGCAAAATAATGGAAAGCCTGAAAACATGACCTGTTGGTATGCCTTGAGGACTGGAGTTGAAAAACACTGTTTTAAATGACTTTCCACCACTCGGATAGTGGTGGGAAGCTTTCTGAGGAGAAACAGGAAGTGAGAAATTCAGACAAAGAAAAAAAACATTTAGAAGGGAAATTGAAGGAAAAGGTTAGTGAACCAACAATGCACTAGCTTAAAAGAATCTATTTAAAAGAAGAACCTTTACAACCCCTTTAAAGTCTGACATCACCCGCGGCCATTGTTATGGTTAGAATCATATTCTGGTACTTTCACTGGATCGCTGGAGGTTCAAGCCCCATTGTGTGGGTTAAATGCTGTGTGACCGTTTCAGGTTGAAACCATGAGAGGCTAGTGTTATCTGTGGTGGATGGGATATACTCACCTGTTTCACTGTCTCGCGTGTCAACAGGCACTAATACACTCAGGAGTCCTCGCTGTTGTTTGGACCTGTCAATATGGACATATGATACCATATGGACATGAATTAATTATTTTATGTTGCACTACACTGCTTTTGATTTACATAGCCATTAATGTCTAAACCGATGGCAACAAAAGTAAGTACACCGCTAAGTGAAAATGTTCAAATTGGTCCCTAAGTGTCAATATTTTGTATAGCCACTAATATTTTCCAGCACAGAGCTGGTGGATGTTGGAGACCTTGTGCTCCTCCATCTTCCATTTGAGAATGCACCACAGATGCTCATCACCTTTACCCTCAACTTCTTTAGCAAGGCAGTGGTCATTTTGGAGGTGTGTTTTGGGTCGTTATCATGTTGGAATACTGCCCTGCGGCCCAGTCCCAGAAGAAAGGTGATCATGCTTTGCTTAGTATATCACACAGTACATGTTGGCATTCATGGTTCCCTCAATGAACTGTAGATCCCCAGATGCCAGCAGACCATGACAGAAACATTTGTCACATACAGGGACAAAAAATGTAATTCCCTGTACATTATGTCCAACAGAGTTGTTGGAGCACCACAAAAGTATAGATTGTTACAGTAAAGGCTGTAGTTTATTCTAATAAAACTATACTAGTGTTATTTTCTAACCATTTATTATATAGATATTTATTCTCAGAGCATGTCTTTAAAATACAACCCAACTGCAAGCAATGTTTTTACAGTCCAGGAAATGGGAATCTCTGTATACCACAAATTCACCATCAATAGTTCATGACCCAGCATAATCTGTGGGTACTTACTAGTACTAACCTCAGAAAACTGCACAATTTGGATTGATGTGATAATGGTGCTTTCAGAGTCAACAACTATGTAGTAGTTTAAGTAGATATTCATAATACATAGTTCTGGTAAATTTAAAGTGCATTTTTAAGCAATGATTATTATTTTTGGAGTTCTGAATAGAGTGGGGATGAGTTTGACCTTCTGGTAAGTATCTTTGCTGCCATGTTAGCTTTGGGGAGATTCACCTCACTGTTTGTACTGGTGACCATAGTCACTGAATATGAACATAAGGACAATCTACTATTTTAACCACTTCAGCCCCAGACCATTTTGCTGGTCAATGACCGGGCCACTTTTTGCGATTTGGCACTGTGTCGATTTAATTGACAATTGCGCGGCGTGCATCGTGGCTCCCAAACAAAATTGGCATCCTTTTTTTCCTACAAATAGAGCTCTCTTTTGGTGGTATTTGATCACCTCTCCGGTTTTTATTTTTTGTGCTATAAACAAAAATAAGGCGACAATTTTGAAAGAAAATTAATATTTTTTACATTTTGCTATAATAAATATCCCCCAAAAATATCTAAAAAAATTTTTTTATTCCTCAGTTTAGGCCAATACATATTCTTCTACATATTTTTCGTAAAAAAAATCTCAATAAGCGTTTATTGATTGTTGCGCAAAAGTTATAGCGTCTACAAGATAGGGGATAGTTTTATTTGGCATTTTTATTAATCATTGTTTTTTACTAGTAATGGCGGTGATCTACGATTTTTATTGGTACTGCGACCTTATGATAGACACTTCGGACACTTTTGACACATTTTTGGGACCATTGGCATTTTTATAGTGATCAGTGCTATAAAAATGCATTGATTACTGTAAAAATGTCACTGGCAGGGAAGGGGTTAATGCCAGAGCGCGATCAAGGGGTTAATTATGTTTCCTCATTGTGTTCTAACTGAAGGGGGGTGGGACTGACTAGGGACTGACTAGGGGAAAAGACAGATCGCTGTTCATACATTGTATAAACATACGATCTGTCATTTCTCCCACTGAAAGAACCGGGAGCTGTGTGTTTACACACACAGCTCACGGTTCTCACTCTGTAATGAGCGATCACGGGTGCCTGGCGGTGATCACGCCGGGCACTCACATCGGCAAAGTGGGGCGAGCAGGGGGCACGCGCGCACCCTAGCGGCCGACCTGCCGCCGTAAAACTACGGTGGGCGGTCGGCAAGCGGTTAAAGATGTCCCCAACACTAGAAGAGGTAAGGGGAATTCCAGTGGCTACATCTGTTCTAGGACACCTATCTATCTTAGGCCCTTTTCACACTCATACACTTGTCCCATGATTTGTGATGGCAAAGTAGCATGACAAGTCGTTTCTCATGATTTCCAATGACCGCCATTCATATTAGTATGACTTCAAGTGATTCCGACTTCAAAGTAGTCCCTACACTACTTTGGTCCGATTTTGATGCCACTTACACAGGCATTCCCTGAAATGATGGCAAAATAGCGCGACTTTGAAGTGGCAGTAATGTGAAAGGGGCATTACTCAGCCCTTCTCAAACAGAGCTCCTCGAGAGGTTGCTAGGAGTTCCTTGAGCAATGAGCAATTTCAAGATAATTAACCCCTGACACGAATAAACTTTTTAGCTATTTGTAAAGCGGAAATGTTCCCAATGACCACAAATGTAATGCCGCGTACACACGATCACTTTTTGTGATGAAAAAAAAAGACGTTTCATGTGATGAAACAAAACGACGTTTTTCAAACTTAATTTTCCAAAAACGACGTTGCATACACACCATCGTTTTTCCAAAATGCTCTAGCAAAGCGTGGTTACGTAAGACACGTTCGACGGCACTCTGTTCCATTGAAGCTCCGTCTCATAACTTGCTTTTGAGCATGCGCGGGTTTAAAAACGTTGTTTTCAACATCGTTTTGCCCACACACCATCACTTTTTATGACACAAATAACGACGTTTTGAAAAACGACACAAAAAATTCAAGCATGTTGGAATTTTTTTTTGCTCCTTTTTTTGAAGACATAAAACGACGTTTTGCCGGGGGTTTTAAATGACGTTTTTGAAAACGTTGTTTTTTTTTCCATCAGAAAAAGTGATGTGGGCATAAGGAGCATTCTTCCCAGTGACCATCATAATGTAAGGCGAGCTGTAGAAATAGTAATTAACAGCAGGGGGTCCTTGAGACTAGGTATGACTTGAACACCCCAGCGTTCGGTTCGCACCAAAACCTTCGAACGAACCGACCGTTTGCGCGAACATTTAGAACCCCATTGACGTCAATTGGACTCGAGCGTTCGAATTAAAAAGTGCTAATTTTAATGATCCATATGCAAGTTATTGTCAGAAAACATCTTTGAGAACCCGGGTCTTGCTCCAGGGAACATGTATCAATGGGAAAGAAAGTTTTAAAAATGGTCGTTTTAGGCAGCAGCGATTTTAATGATGCTTAAGTGAAAAAAAAAATTCCTTTAAATATTGTACCGGCGTGTGCTAAAGCCTTGAGCCATAATTTGCCAAAGCCACCCTGGCTTTGGCCAATTATGGCTCTCTGTTTTTTGCGCGCTGTGATAGACCAAGCATGCGGGTCATAGTGCATGCTTGGGCAATCATCAGCGCGCAATACCGCAGTGAATTATGGGCCGTGGCGCGTCACTCGAATTTGGCGAGAACTACCCGTTTTGTTCGATTTTCGACGAACGGGGGCTCGACTCGAACATGAAGCTCATTCCTACTTGAGACCTGAAAATTATTGCAAGGGTATCTCCCTCTCAAAAGGTTGAGAAAGTCTGTACCATCCATTCTCACTTTTTTGGGAGATGTTCTCTATCTGTTAACAAGGGTTTTAAGCCTTCCCTACTTTATCCAAAACTAATATAAGGTTTGGATTATACACTTCACTTGGCTTCACTACTTTTTGACCCAAAACAAGCATGCAGTTCATAAAAGTGAGTGTGAAGTCAACTAAAGACAATGAAACAAAATTAAAATAGCATGACAACTGTGCTATCTCCATTACAAACGCTACTTTTACCGAAGGTGCGCTCCTGTCTCATACTTTATTCTGAGCATGCGCGGGTTTCTAAGCATACACACGAACGTGTTTCTCGCCGAAAACCAGCCCGACAAGGAAATTGAGACTCCTGTCGAGGAAAAAGCAAACTTGTTTTTTTTTTTTCCTTGTCGAGTTCCTCGACAGTTTTCTCGATGAAAAGCATACACAATACCGTTTTCTTCAGCAAAAAAGTTTCTTGATGGATTCTGTCAAGGAAAACGGTTGTGTGTATGAGGCCTAACTCAGCATAGGCTGTGGGGCTGGTTTGTTTTGACTCTGCAGATCTAATTGTAGTCATTACCTCCTCTAGGTGTTAGAACACAACACAAAACTAGACATTTTTTAGGATAATGGTGGATTAGACACCTGTGTACTTGGCCTAAGTGCTCTGTGTACCATGGTTTCACTGGTCTCAGCTCATAAGCCACATTCAAATATGAGTGAAAAATATGGGAAATATGAGAAAAATTGGCTCTCAAAAACTGTGTTAATAACCTTAATAAGTTTAAGCAAATGGTAAAACAAAACAATAACAAATTTGTTGCCTATGGAACCATGGCAACTATTTAATGCAGATAGTGCTGGGACAGATACATGTTTGAAAACTGAGAGTGATTCCTCGTATGTTTTATGTCTTTTAAAATTGACTGTGTTGTATTGATGTTTTTCTTTCATTTTTTGTTATTCCTCCTGCATAATGTTGTAAATGCATGTTGGTAGATAAAAGGCTAAAATATATATATAAAAGTAGATTCTTAGGACTAAAATACTCCCCTATCTTAAAAATGCTGTGCCCGTACTGTTGCCCTGTAAGCTCAAAACTGCTACTTCACATACTGCATACAGGCAGGGTGGACTGGCCGATGTTTGAACTACTGAGCTATGTACAAGAGACAGAGCCATCCACAAATGTGAAGAGTATGGGTGTTCATTGTAGGGAGCAATGGCATACATACACAATCCAAAGTGGTCTTGCATACACTGACTATTTTATATCAGGAGATACCTGTTGAGCTTTAAGGACATCAGCTGCTGTATGCCATTGTTAAAGTGGAGTTCCACCAATTTAAAAGTCAGCAGCTACAGAAGAGTAGCTGCTGACTTTTAATAAACAGACACTCATCTGTCCCACAGTCCAGCAATGCGCCCGCCAAAGCATTGCTTCCATCTCCTCTCTGTGGTTGTGGCTCTACAGAGAAGGCACGAACTGCACATTCGCGAACCGCGCTGCGTGTTGTGAATGGCTGGGCAATCTATTGGGACTGTGACATTTTACCAGAAGATTGCAGGGAGGGAGTGGGGAGAGGAAAACTTCTGCTTGGTGCCGTGGTGCCAGGGAAAGAAGTGTGAGCTGGGTACCTGTGAAAACTAGGTGCCTGCCCCCCCCAAAAAAAATGACATGCCAAATGTGGTCCAATAAATTTACACCTTCACTATATTGTTTTTTTCATTGGGAAACATATTTTTATCTTTGCTTTTTTTTTTACCCTAAATAGCATGTAGTACAGGACGTAGAGGCTGAATATACCCTGAATGGAGCCTTAACAAAGATGGTGCCACCCCTTTTGTCATAGTGTGTATCACGATTTAGATGAGACATAATAAATGCCAATGATTCTTTTACTTACTTATTACTTAACATGAAAAGATATATCTGATGCTAGGCCCCAATTGGTTCGAAATTATGGTGCATTTTTTAGAAATTCAGCTTCCTTAACCCCTTTGCGTCTAAGGCCACGTACACACGATCAGACCGGTTCGATGAAACTGGTCCGACTGACCGTTTTCATCGGACCAGGCTGAAGTGGTCTGATGGTCTGAAGTGGTCTGATGTGTGTACACACCATCGGACCAAAAATCCGATTAGACCAGAATGCGGTGACGTAGAACACAACGTGGGTCTGACGGACAACGGTCCGATAGGCCATACACGCGATCGAACTGGTCCGATGAAACTGGTCTGCAGACCAGTTTCATTGGACCGCTCTGATCGTGTGTACGCGGCCTGAGGGTAGAACAAATCTTAATGTCTAAGCCAAATTTTGCAACTTTGACATATGTTAGTAAAACCGTACATAACATCACAATTACTTTGTGCATCCTGGTAGATTATACCTTGTTTTTTTCAAGACAAATTGGGCTTTCATTTGGTGGTACATTATTGTCAAAGGAAAACTGGCCCAAAATAGTAAAAGAAAAATCTTTTATTTTTATTTTATTTAGCTGTATATTTCTTGCTACTACAATAACCTACCACCAAAGAACAACTCAAAATAATGTATAATAGTGAATAGATACAGCGCTACTAAACCACATAACCAATGACCAAATGTAAAAAAGCAGCAATCAAAAATGGTGCACTAACCAAGAGAATAAATGTAAATAAAAATAAAAATGCGCTAAATATACAACTGCTTATGTGATACCAAACAGTGATAAATAAATAAATAAATATTTTCTGAGGCCAAAGGCCAAGAGGTAAAATAAATATAAATTAATAACGATATGTGTCCAACTGAATGTGCTCTGAATAGCGTCACCTTATTCAGACCTTAAATGCTGTATTCCATCCATGGGACTAAAAACCCTTACAAATGGAATCAGACAAATTAAAACAATGGATGCATCAAAAAACAGTCCAACCATAGAAATTATGTTGAAAAAACAATACCAATCAGGCAATGCTGGGACAATAACTTTCATTGATAACTTGCACCCAGGGTGAAATGACTCCAGAACCATAAGCAGTCAATCAGGCATTGCTGGGACAATAACATTCATGGATAGCTTGCACCCAGGGTGGAATGACTCCTGAACCATATGCAGTCTCAATGGATAAAGTTCATACGATTCCCGATGCATGTAAGGAAAAAAGGGGACAAAAAAACATACATAGCATAATACTGTTGATAACACCGTTACAATGTAACTCATGTGTTAGTTTCACTCACGGATCCCCAATAGCAAGCGAAAAATCCAAGCTGCTCAGTACTCGCTGAGATGCGTATGAGAAACCCTCTCCTCAGGTCTCAGTACGCTAGGCTCCTCCGTACGCGTTGCGTCACCGCCAACGTGACTTACTCATGGGAGCATTTCCATGAGTAAGTCAGCGTACTGAGACCTGAGGAGAGGGTTTCTCATACGCATCTCAGCGAGTACTGAGCGGCTTGGATTTTTCGCTTGAACGCCTATTGCTATTGGGGATCCGTGAGTGAAACTAACACATGAGTTACATTGTAACGGTGTTATCAACAGTATTATGCTATGTATGTTTTTTTGTCCCCTTTTTTTCCTTACATGCATCGGGAATCGTATGAACTTTATCCATTGAGACTGCATATGGTTCAGGAGTCATTCCACCCTGGGTGCAAGCTATCCATGAATGTTATTGTCCCAGCAATGCCTGGTTGACTGCTTATGGTTCTGGAGTCATTTCACCCTGGGTGCAAGTTATCAATGAATGTTATTGTCCCAGCATTGCCTGATTGGTATTGTTTTTTCAACATAATTTCTATGGTTGGACTGTTTTTTGATGCATCCATTGTTTTAATTTGTCTGATTCCATTTGTAAGGGTTTTTAGTCCCATGGATGGAATACAGCATTTAAGGTCTGAATAAGGTGACGCTATTCAGAGCACATTCAGTTGGACACATATCATTATTAATTTATATTTATTTTACCTCTTGGCCTTTGGCCTCAGAAAATATTTATTTATTTATTTATCACTGTTTGGTATCACATAATCAGTTGTATATTTAGCGCATATTTATTTTTATTTACATTTATTTCAAAATAATGTATCCTGCTCCTAATGATCACAGCGATACCACATATGTGTATGTAATTTGTTGTTTGCACCCATAGTACAACCCAGAAACAATAGTGCGCATTTTCTTTTTTTTACCGTAGCTGAACCACACTAGATGACACTGATACTAATTTAAAAAAACTGTCCAAAAGAATGCAGATCCTGACCTTTGGCGCTGACCTTGATCCAAACACTAACCCTGGCACTGACCTTGATCAAACTTTTTTTTATTATTATAATTTTTTTTTTTTTTTTACATGAACTTTGTTTTCTCTCTGTGCAAGGACAGAGAAAGACACAAGTTACCTTTATTGTCCATTCTAAGAGACAGAAAACACAGGGGGCTGACTTTACAGTGACTGATTACTGTCATAGCCAATCAGGGACTATCACAGTTATCAGGTGACCCAGAACTATTAACATTAGTACGAGGCCCGGGGATCACATTGAGAGCCCAGTCTCTGTGCTGGGAGCTCACTGTGCGGTGAGCTCTCAGCACAAAGGGAGGAACACAAATATGCAGCCCCACAGAAAAAAAACAGTCCAGTGGGACCACATATTTGTGATCTGAAAGTGCCATGGTGCTACACATGTGATCAGTTATAACTACAGCCATTTTATTGTTTGACAGTTTGGCTGAAATAACTAGAAAATATGAGTTATCTTTTTTAAACTGTTAAATTGATGGGTTTAGTTCTGCTTTAACTGCTTCCCAACACAATTACGTCCAAAGCATAAATGGTACCTGTTAAAATTTATTGTGTCCGTATGTTATTTTTCAGCCAAACTGTCAAACCATCAAATAGCTGGTGTCTTAACTTATTTAATATGCAGTACCATGGCAACTGCAGATCAAAGAGAGGCCAAGATGGCAGCTTTCTTGTATGTAAAGGTTTGCAAGGCTTAGTTCCTATTTACAGGAAACTGTTTTGTTTTTTTCCGAAAATGCACTATGGTTTCTAATCTACTGGAGAAAGCTGACTGCACTCATTTTATAATAAAGGCAAACTAACCCTTTAACAAAGAATATGAGTAATATAGTGGATCAGATAAAGAATCACATAAACAACAAGATAAACATACAAAATCATTTAAATACATATCATAAGTGTATGACTTTGGAATACAATGGGTGAAAGCAGGTTGGGGAATACAATGACATGCAATCAAGTATTAAGATTGTTGGAATCTATGGGCTTTATTACATTTTAGAGAATCATGCTATCCATAATTGACAAGCAGTACTCTTAGTCAGAACCATTTTAAGCTGTATATGTACATAATACAACATAAAATGCTTGTTTAACCTCTTTAGCCCCGAGCCTGTTTTTCAGACTCGGTGTTTACGAGACTAAAACATTTTTTTTTGCTATAAAATTACTTAAAACCCCCAAACATTATATATATTTTTTTCTAACACCCTAGAGAATAAAATGGCAGTCATTGCAATACTTTTTGTCACACCGTATTTGCGCATCGGTCTTACAAGCGCACTTTTTTTGGAAAAAAATCTGTTTTTTAAATAAAAAAATAAGACAACAATATATTTTTTTACATATTGTGAAAGATAATGTTACGCAGAGTAAAATGATATCCAACATGTCACGCTTAAAAATTGCGCCCGCTCGTGGCATGGCGTCAACCTTTTACCCTTAAAAATCTCGATAGGCGACGTTTAAACAATTCTACAGGTTGCATTTTTTGAGAAACAGAGGAGGTCTAGGGCTAGAATTATTGCTCTCGCTCTAACGATCGCGGTGATACCTCACTTGTGTGGTTTGAACACCGTTTTCATATACGGGCGATTTACATTTTTATTTCGTATTTATTTTTATTTATTTTACCAATTTTTAACACTAAAATAAAAAATAAAAAAATTATCACTTTTATTCCTATTACAAGGAATGTAAACATCCCTTGTAATAGAAAAAAGCATGACAGGTCCTCTTAAATATGTGATCTGGGGTCAAAAAGACCTCAGATCTCATATTTAAAAAAAAAATTCTGAACATGCTGCATTTTTTAACGACGTTTTAAACAATGCCGTTTTTCGGGTTGTAAAAAATGATCGTGTGTGGGCTAAAACTATGTTAAAAACCTGCGCATGCTCAGAAGCAAGTTATGAGACGGGAGCGCTCGTTCTGGTAAAACTACCATTCATAATGGAGTAAGCACATTCATCACGCTGTAACAGACAGAAAAGCGCGAATCGTCTTCTACTAACACGGAATCAGCTAAAGCAGCCCCAAGGGTGGCGTCACCCGCATGGAACTTCCCCTTTATAGTGCTGTCGTACGTGTTGTACGTCACCGCGCTTTGCTAGAGCATTTAAAATGATGGTGTGTGGGCAAGGTCGTTTGGAAAAACGTTTTTTCTACATTCCGAAAAACTTCTTTTTTTTCATGCCGAAAAATGATCGTGTGTACGTGGCATAACGGCGATCATGCTGTTAGTGCCGGCACCCATGGGACTGACATCATCGCTGCCGAAACATCGCGCTGAAACATCTATTCCCGGAAGTCACTCCGGGTATCATGGCGGCGATGGAGGAGGTCACCCAGGACCGATGCGTGGGCTTCAATCTCAGATAAGTAATTCATAATGAGCTAGGGTTTTTTTTTTAGGAAATGTTTTAGAGGGTTTACTTCCTCTTAAAGTGCGCAGTATTGAGGTGGTTAAATAAAACAAAAGGCTGGGGTACTTTTTGAGACACATTTTGAGAATGATAAAAAAACACAGCTTTTGATAAATATTCATCAATAATTTTGCTACATCCAGATAAACAAAAATTGGTGTAGAGCCACCAGTAAACAGCAGTCAGTAGCTACGTATATTTGCTATCTTAGTTTATCTAAAAACGTAAAGTTCTCTTTTTCACTTTCTGTTCATTGTGTTTCGCCTTTAACACGACGAGTATTTCTAACATTACTGCTGAGTGTGCATTTCTCATTGACTTCTCCCATTGCGCGGTGTCCTGCTTGTTAGCAGCGAAGTAGAACACCTACCCTTAATGCTTTGCCGTCTATACATCGCTCAAATGAAGTTTCAATGAACCTTTAAACAGAATTAAATGAATTGTGTAACTGCTGAACAGTGCTAAAGTACTGTTGTGCGGCTATAAAATAATCAGCTAAAAATAGAGAAAAGTGTTATAACAAGAAAATTAAGGCCTTAAAGGATCGTCTGTAATGAACATAAAGCAATTGATGGTATGATAGAGTAATTATTTTCGTATTTACATCATTAACGATTGTAATTTAACGTTAATGTCTTGGTATTTTATGCTTTCTCATTTGCAGACAAAAGCACATCTGAGACATCATCAGGGAGTAATTTGGTAATATAAAGTCATGAATAGAAACACTAAACTATGCTCAGAACTCTGACAAGCACAGTGCTGCAGAATAACCTCATTTTCTGTTTATTATCTGCCTTTATAATTCTGTTTACCATCGTTCGAATTAATGGCTAGATAAAATGTATGCGGCGTTCTATCTAACTTAACATACCGTCGTGGCGCTAAACATTTCTGGGTATAAAAAAGGGAAAGACGCCAAAACAACAAAATATATTATTAGATAAACCGGTGAGATCTAAACTATCCCTTTAATAATATCTTTAAATAGACACGGAGCGAATCAGATCAGCTTCAGGCAGCCCCTGCCTAAGCCCTTTGAAGACTTTTTTTTTTTGTCTGAGAGGCGTACATCCCTCTCTGAATACGAGAGAATCCTTTCTATCCCTTTTGCACATTTGGGAGTTCGGAATATGTTTGTTATGCAATGAAAGGCAAAGCAGATGAACTGTGCAGGGAAAAGAGGATCAAATCGACCCAGATCAAAAATGGTAATTTATCTACATTTTTTTGTTTTATCCTAATCCGATTGTGTCACGTGGACCTTCAGAACAGTCGAGAAGTGACGCGCAAACCTGCATGGCATGAATGTTAATTATTTTATTTTTTTCTTCTGGAATATGTGTTTTACTTTTCTTTTTATCCGGGTTGGATGAGTGTACAACATTGAACATTTTTAGACAGAAGAGACAGACTCTTGAGATTAAATTAAGTGCAGGATTCAATTATTAGAATATGGCATATTTGCTTAATCTTTGACACATAAGAGCTTTAACTTTGTATTTGCTGTGGCAAGCAGGGCACGATGTGGGCATTGGTAATAATTAACATCGTTTGCTTCCACTGCTGTGACAGAATGTATTACCTTCATTCTCTTAGGCCGCGTACACACGAGGGGATATGTCTGCTGAAAACGGTCCGATGGACCGTTTCAGCAGACATCTCCGCTCGTGTGTATGGGCTAGCGGACAGATTTCTCCACCCGACAGATTTCAAAGCAAGCTTTGAAATCTATCCGGTGGGAATCTGTCCGCCCGACATGTCTGCTGGTTAGTACACTTACCAGCAGACATGTCGGCTCCCACCACCGCCGCGCCGCTGCCGAATGGATTCGGCGCATGCGCGGAAGTGTTTTACTTCCTGGTGCGGTGACGTGGCGGTGACGCGGCGGCGTCAACGTCACCGCCGCGTCACCACTACGTCACCGCGCTGTCCGGCGGCGGGGAATTTGATCCGATGGTGTGTACACGCCATCGGATCAAACTCCCGATCGGACATATCCGATGGAAATGGTCCGCGGACCGTTTTCATCGGATATGTCCGATCGTGTGTACGCCGCCTTAAACTACAAACACAGTAATGAGTCTGGTGCAAGGCTTCAGAATACACAATGTACCTGCAAGACAATATGGGCTCCAGTGAATGCTGCATATGATGGGGCTTTGTTTTTTGCAGGGGAAATGCTCTTTTCTTGCATCTTGGGAGCAGAGACGTTTTTTCCTGCTTCATACCTCTTTAGTTTGGACAAAAAAATGACATTTAAAACATAGTACATGTGGCATGCAGCTAGAGCCATGGAAACTATAAGGCCTTATGCACATGAACAGAAAACGTATGTCAAAGTAGCATTCAGGGACAAAGAAAAATAAATAAACAACACATTTTGTTTCAGATTTCATCTTTCGAATTGCCAAAATTTACCAGCATGTTTATGATATATAGGCTTTACATCGAGTCTCAGGCCCCGTACACACGACCGAGAACCTCGGCAGAATCCAGCAAGAAGCTCGCTGGGATCCATATTCTGCCGAGATACTCAGTCATGTGTACGTTTTCGCCGAGTGTCCTGTCGAGCAAGCCGTCGAGCCAAAATAGAGAGCAGGTTCTCTATTTGCTCGATGGCCCATCGAGAACCATGGCTCGGCGCCTTTCCCGACGGCTTGGTCGTCGATTTCGACGGCCGGGCGGGAACCTCGACGGGCGGAACGATGTGTTTGGCCCGCCGAGGTTCTCGTACGTGTGTACGCGGCCTTAAAGCTATTCTAAAGTCTCATGGTTTTTTTTCCCGTTAAAAATACCAAACATGTTATACTTACCTGCTCTGTGCAGTGTTTTTGCACAGAGCAGCACAGATCCTCCTCTTCTCAGGTCCCTCTTCGGTGCTCCTGGCCCCTCCCCTCCATAGCAGCTTTCTATGTGGGCGCCCGAGCTGAGCCACAGCTCCTCTGTGTCCATTCAGACAGAGAGCCACAGCCTGGTCCCACCCCCTTCCTCTCCTCATTGGCTCACTGACTTTGATTGACAGCAGCAGGAGCCAATGGCGCCATACTGCTGAGAAGGGGAGTCCTGCACAGCTGAGTCTCTCGTGCAACATCACTGGATCTAGATGGACCTCAGGTAAGTATGAGGGGGGGCTGCTGCACACAGAAGGATTTTTAATTTAATGTACAGAATGCATTTAAAATAAAAAATAAAACTTTTGCCTTTAAAACCACTTTAAATGAAGTCAGGTATAATTTAATAGCACACGCATAGGGGGTTATTTACGAAAAGCAAATCCACTTTGTGACACAAATGCAAACTACAAGTGCAAAGTGCACTTCAAATTGAACTGAAAGTCACTGTAGATCCGAGGAGGACAAAATAAAAAACAGCATTTTAGCTTGCACATGATTGGATGATAAAATCAGCCGAGTTTCCCCTCATTTCAGATCTACCCCTCAGATTTACAGTGCAATTTCAAATGCACGTTGCACCTGTAGTTTGCACTTGTAGTGAAGGTGGAATTATGGTGTGGGATTGCTTTTCAGGGATTGGGCTTGTCCCCTTAGTTCCAGTAAAGGAAACTCTTAAGGCGTCAGCATACCAAGACATTCTGGATTTCATGCTCCCAACATTGTGGGAAAAGTTTGGGGATGGCCCTTTCCTATTTTAATATGACTGCACACCAGTGCACAAACAAGGTCAATAAAGACATGGATGAGCAAGTTTGGGGTGGAGGAACTTGACTGGTCTGCACAAAGTCCTGACTTGACATCCCAATAGAACACCTTTGGGATCAATTCGAGTGGAGACTGTGAGTCAGGCCTTCTCATCCACATCAGTGCCTGACCTTTACAAATGTGCTTCTGGAAGAATGGTAAAACATTCCCATAGACACACCCCTAAACCTTGTGGACAGTCTTCCCAGAAGAGTTGAAGCTGTTATAGAAATATTGAACCCTACGGACTAAGACTGAGATACCAATAAAGTTCATGTGCGTGTAAATTCAGGTGTCCCAATACTTTTGGTAATATGGTGTATATCGGTTAAACTAGATGGACTTTTGTCTTTTTTCAACCAGACTATGTAACTATATAGTACTTCATGCCCCGTGTGTTGGTGTGCCGCTGTGCCATTCATTTTGAATGCATCGCACCTTCAAAGAGCACCTGCGTTACAACAAACCACAATGTGCAATAACTCATTACCAAACATTGGGGTTGACTACAATACAGTTGCAGAAAGTATTATTATAGGTCTATTGTTGTTAAATAGGCAATCCATTTAAATAAAAATTAAGATATGTAGAATTTATTCTACTTGCCCAGGACTTCTGTTTTTAATCCAGTTGTATTGTGCCTAGGTTTGCCACTTTATCTGGGAAAAACTTCTGCACTATAATCGTTTTCATTAACATTGGCAAGTCAAATTTTTACTGCCTAGGTGGCAACCCTGATTGAGCCAGGCCACACGGCCCTTGATGCCATCTATATACTGCACCGGCTGATAAATCACAAGGGCATACAGGGAGTCACTAGACTTTGGCCCCCAAGTCACTTGCCCTGACATTGATCTTTGAAGATACAGAAAGTGCAGGGAGCTGGCATGGGAAGAAGTGCTAGGAAGAACATACATTTTAATAGAAAGAGAGTGCAGTGGCCTAGCTAGGGTTGTCAGCGCCCGGGGCAAGGCAAGAAATTTGCGCCCCCCCCCCCCCCCCCCCTAACCTGCAGACTTTTTGCACTTCCTGGCCACTACACTAAAAAAAAAAAAAAAGAAAAGAAGCCCTAAGGCAAACGCTGCGCTAATTTAAGAAGATAATAAAAAAATTATGATAACGTGTATAAGAAAGCAGCTGGCACTTAAGTACACTACAAAAAAAAAAAAACTTAGGATAGATCTCAAAAAATGGAAAGAGTGCAGCGCTTATGTGGTTAAAACCATGTTTAAATAAATGTTATACCTTGAAATGTAAACAAATCATATGTGAAAAATGTATTAAAAGGAAAAACGAATGCAGAGTCCAAAAAGAACACAACATAATCCGTGAAGAGTTAATCCCAAAAAGACACATTGCTTGCCAAGAAAGTGAAGATAAAGTTTGGTGAATAATAAGTCCCAAAATAAACCAGGGTATTTCCAGAGAATTTTGGGACTTATTCACAGAACTCTATCTTCACTTTCTTGGCAAGCAATGTGTCTTTTTGGGAGTTAACCCTTCACGGATTTGCTTTTGGAATTAACTCTTCACGGACTATGTTGTGTTCTTTTTGGACTCTGCATTAGTTTTCCTTGTAATACATTTTTCACATATCATTTGTTTACATTTCAAGGTATAACATTTATTTGAAACATGGTTTTAACCACATAAGCGCTGCACTCTCCATTTTTTGAACATGTGACCTATCTGACCCCCGACACCTACACTGACCCCCGACACCTACCCGACAGCTACACTGACCCCCAACACATACACTGACGCCCCAAAACATACACTGACCCTCAACACCTACAGTCTGCGTCCTACTTCCTGTACTACTCACACCCCCCTCCCCACAGCTGTGTGCAAATCCATCCTCTGAGTCCTCCTTACCTCTGTCTCTGTCGGACTCCCCGCCAGCGCCATCCACCCACAGCGCGCTCCATGGTGTTAGTCGCTGCACCTCAATCCATGCTCCTAGTCCCATCTCTGCTGAGCCGAGTCGCCCCTCCACTGTGCTCGCCTCGAGTGTTAGAGTCCCCGCCAGGCAGCGTCATCCACAGAAAACATCCATGCTCCAGTCATATCTCCACCGAGCCCCGCTCCACACACAGAGCTGCACCACAGAGACAGGCGGGGGAGGAGACAGCGGGTTCCTTTCCTGTGCTTGTTTCCCGCCGCCATGTTCAATGTTTCCCGGCGCACTCTGATTGGGTGTATGGGGGTCATGTGCGGATCGCGGATTGGCCAGCCCCACGCCACACATGACCCCCATACACCCAATCACAGGGCGCCAGACATTAAACATGGCGGCCAGAGATCCGGGGACACAGGAAATAAAAATTAGGAGGCAAGACGCACGGAATTTCGCCCCCCCTAAATTTCGCCCCCCTAAATGTTGCGCCCGGGGCCACAGCACCCCCTGCCCCCCCCCCCCCCCCACGCTACGCCAGTGAGAGAGTGTATATGTGTTTAAATTGGAACAAGAGACACATGATAATTTTGAGCTTTAAGGACTATGTTCCATAATGTGTGCTGGTCAGCCTTGCCCAATGCAATCCCAGTGCATTGACAAGGCAATTTTATCCTATGGGCTCAGTTCTCACAGTGTTGTGCACTAAAAAAAGGACATTTTACTTTTTTTGAGCTTGGCATGTTGCAACACACTACACTGAATCACGACACACTATACCTCATCACAACAAGCTGAAGTGCATAGGGATGAATGAAATGTCACGCTGGTGTGATCGAGTCCTAAAGTGAATGTAAAGGCAAAGCTTGTTTTATTTTCTATGAACTAGTTACACCCTTTTTATACTGGCATTGACACGCATTCTAGGGCCTTCATAGGACTTTTTATTTTTTGCGATATAAATGAAAAAAGACCAAAAAATATATATTTTCTATTTTGTTTTATAAATAAACTCAATTTTAGTCATACATTTAGGCCCGAAATTTTTTCAATAAGCGCGTGTTTATTGTTTTGCTCAAAAGTTATAGCGTCTACAAACTAGGGTACATTTACTAGAATTGACGGACCTTTTAGTTTATGACTGTCTATCTAATTTCTTGAGGTGATAAAATGGCAGGGCAGTACAACACCCATCAAAATGACCTATTTTTGGAAAGTAGACACCCCAAGGAATTTGCTGAGAGGTGTGTCGTGCCCATTGAATATTTTTTTTTGTCACAACTTCACAAGTGATTGAAAAATGACAAAAATAAATTAAATGTAAACAACGTTGTCTTTTATAATTATATATTGCTCACACATGCCATGGGTACATGTGGAATTACACCCAAAATACATTCTGCTTCTTCTCCTGAGTACGGGGATACCACATGTGTGACCCCGAAAACCAATCAACGCCTTCAGGATTTCTAAGGGCATACATTTATGATTTCACTCCTCACTACCTATCACAGGCCATGAAATGCCCAGATAGCACAAAACACCCCAAATGACCCCTTTTAGAAAAGTAGACACCTTGCTGAGAGGCATGTTGAGTCCATGAAATATTTTATATTTTGCCACAAGTTTCGGGAAAATTAATTGTTTTATTTATTTTTGCTGCAAAGGCAACAGTACAAACACAAATTAAGACGATAAATAAGAACCAATGACCACCACTGTGGACAGCTACAAGAACCTAGAACTATGCACATTAAAGCGGAGGTTCACTCAAAAATCAACTTTCTGACATTAGATCCAGCATCCTGCCTTCTGAAAATTACCGAAGTGACACTTGGGTATTTTCGGAAGGCGTGACGTGCCTTAGCAGCCCGTCAATCAACTCCTTTTGGCTTAGGAATGCCCATTCCCTGCAGGATTCCCCGCTCGGAGCCGGATAACAACGGCTCATAAACGATAATTACAAAAAAAAAACAGCATACTGCAGATGTTAGCAGTATGCTGGATCTAATGTCAGAAAGTTGATTTTTGGGTGAACCTCCACTTTAAGGAGGTCCCATCATTAGGCCTTTGCAACAAGTAAAAGAAGAGTAAAATCTTAATCAAGCATTAGAGATCTGTGAGCTTGTGTAGGACTCCTGCTGAGAGTGGAGGCAGGTTCCAAACCCAACTACAGATGATTTACCCTGGGGATTATGAGCTTGGAACAATATGGTTCATAATATATGGGTAGTGAAAGTGTGGGGGTGGTGGCGCTGCCTAAAGACGCATCTAGGTACCCATATGCACTCAAGCAGCCATACTAAAGGTTTGTATGAGGTAGGTGCAATATGGGGCCGGCAACCCAATGTAGTGGCTAGTAGCGAGTACTCACCCAACAAATGGGCGTGTGCCAGTAAAAAAAATGTTATATATAAACAGTTAAACAAACCCACAGGAGTAGGGAGAGGCCCAAAACAAAACCTCTGCCACACTGTAAACTCACAAGTGTAAAATTGAGTTGCTGTTGGCTAAGTGTAAATGTATATATAAATGACAATATGTGTGGTAAAGCCCAGAGACGTGCCTGGAAAGTGTAATGGTATCAGACCACAAAAAAATGTAGTAGTATCAGACCACAAAAACACTGACACAATACCTCTACATATACCACTTAAATATTGCTAATATAAAGTCCAATGGTGGTGTGCCGCACCACATCTGATGCTAAATAGTAGGATGTAGCATAAACGTTAGTGACCATAAACACACACGAGTCTCTCAGTCATGAATCATAATGTTATAGATTGGGTCCAGCTGAAAGAAATGGGGGGAGGACCGTATCTTGCTGTGAAGGGAGTGCTCCTGTGTACAATGAAACAAGGTGGTCCCGGTGCTCCCCTCAGGGTTCCCCACTCACCAGACTGCAGACCCCACCAGGGGTAGCAAGCATGTAACACAGGCTCCTCAGATCGCTGCTGGTATTCTCTCCTCCCCGGGACTGCAGCTCTCCAATGGATGATCCGACCAATGTCTTCCTTATGGATAGATGATGAGAGTTTCTCCGTTCCTCAGAAGGGAAAAAAATGAGGGCTCCAATAGTGTGGTATGTATAAAAATATGGCAATTTATTAAGCCTGCAATACAAGTACCAGTCTCTAATATGGAATGGCAGCAGGCTGGGTAAAAAGAATTACAAAGTATGCACAAGAAATATAAAAAAACAAAAGAGAAAAAATAAAAGGTAAGAAGATTGAGCCAGAGTGTGTGCACTCTATGGGCTCCACGGGTGCTAGAGCGTGTACTCGGCGATACGCAGCGTGCGCTTCAGCTGCGCTCCACCTGACGCTGACCCGCAAGTGACGTATGTGCGTCTATGCCTGACGTACGTTTCGAATAATTCAAAATCTTCTTAGATGCCTCGTTTCATTGTACACAGGAGCACTCCCTTCACAGCAAGATACCTCCACCCATTTCTTTCAGCTGGACCCAATCTATAACATTATGATTCATGACTGAGAGTTTCATGTGTGTTTATGGTCACTAACGTTTATGCTACCTCCTACTATTTAGCATCAGATGTGGTGCGGCACACCACCATTGGACTTTATATTAGCAATATTTAAGTGCTATATGTAGAGGTATTGTGTCAGTGTTTTTGTGGTCTGATACTACTACATTTTTTTGTGGTCTGATACCATTACACTTTTCAGGCACGTTTCTGGGCTTTACCACACATATTGTCATTTATATATACATATACACTTAGCCAACAGCATCTCAATTTTACACTTGTGAGTTTACAGTGTGGCAGAGGTTTTGTGTTGGGCCTCTCCCTACACTTTCACTGGCACACGCCCATTTGTTGGGTGAGTACTCGCTACTAGCCACTACATTGGGTTGCACGCCCCATATTGCACCTACCTCATACAAACCTTTAGTATAGCTGTTTGAGTGCATATGGGTACCTAGATGCGTCTTTAGGCAGCGCCACCACCCCCACACGTTCATTACCCATTCTTTACTTACCTCCTATTTAGGGTATACGTTCAGGGGGGGCAGCAGCCTAGATCAGCAGTCCCAGCGCAGGTTCATATCATATATTTAGTATGGTTCATAATATAAACCTTGGCAAAAAAGTAAGTAGGCAACAAGGGTTGATTTACAGGTGTATAAGATAAAAAATAAAAAAAAGGAGATAAATTCCTCTTTTCTAGTTTGCTCAGGATTTACAGTTTCCAGCAGAATCTCAAAATTTTCCGATGTGTTTGTTGCCTGGTCCACTGCAATGTGATGTGGATCCATCTACTGCTCCAGTATGTATTACTCAGTCAGAAGATGGAAGATCAAAACAAAGATCCAAGGAACAGGTGATGGGACAGGTGAGTATAAAGGTAAAGATTTACTAAGGCCTGGTTAACACTGGTGCGTTTTGACATGTGATTTGGCATGTCAAATCGCATGTCAAAACGGCGGTATTTGCCGCAAATTGCCGGCAATAGCGCCGTCCTAATCGGTGCGGGGCTGCACCGATTTCAAAAAGTTGTTTCTGTACTACTTTTTGCGATTTCAGCCCGCGATTTAAATTGACATCTGTACAGAAACCTGCACAGATTTCTCTATAATCGTGGCCGAAATCGGGACTGCCAGTGGGAGTGAAATTGTGCGAGTTCAGCTAAACTGGCACGGCTTTACTCCCGCAGCCCAGTGTGAACCTGGGCTAAAAGTGGAGCACTCAGAATCTGGTGCAACTGTACATGGTAGCCAATCAGCTTTTAACTTCAGCTTGTTCAGTTAAGTTGCAATAATAAAAATAGGAAGATGATTGCTTTCTATGCAGAGCTACAGTTTTTGCATTCTTCAGTTTTAGTAAATCAACCCCGGAATGCAATTTTTTTTTATTTTTTTTATTTGTATTGTAAATTGGCGACAGGATCTCTTTAAATTAAATGAAATGATGTTACATGTGAGCCATTGAATCCTCTGCAGCAAATGGGAATGCATAGGAACCAAGAGAAATTAAAAGAGATGAAAATGGAATAACAAGAGTGAGACACTTCAACCAGGTATATGCAGTGGCTTCAGTGGTTTTTAATGAACTTTGAATTTTTCTATTTCCATTGCAGGTTGTCTATAATAATATGGATGCTTGCCAACAATGAATAACAAAAATGATTAAGCTGCAATCAATTACAGAAACATCTATGATACTGCAAACAGTTAAACTGACAGTTTGCGCTTGTTCATTATTGACCCATGTGCACTTTTTTTTAGATCCACAGATCTCATTACTCCGCCAGGAGCTTATCTCAATATTTTATTCTTTAATGTGGTATAAGGTCACAAGTCCCTTCATTTATTTTGCTTTCCTAGTTATATTGAATATTTGCTTTTCTTTGTCCAAGTTTAAATCTCCTTATTCATTTTTATTATTTATAACTTGTTTGAGCATACAGTATTTAGTAATAATATTAAACCTATAGTATATTAATAAAGATACAGTTGTATTATTTTTATAAGTATCATAAAATAAAATACATGCAGAGTGTAAGGTTTCGGCCCAAGTATGAATTTGCAGGGTGTTTGGCTCCCTGTCGAACATCCTGCAATGCACATTGCTTTCTGCGCCCTGATTGGGCAAAGCTTTGCCCAATCAGGGTGAAGTAAAAGCTTGTAGTTAAGGAGTGGGGCCGGGAAGCCGGCCGCGGCATCCTTAACAAGCCATGAGTTATCAGCTGTCAATGGGCTTTCCCTATGACAGCTGAATAAATTTAAAAATAAAGTAAAAAAAGGCATGGGGTCCCCCCAAAATCCATACCAGACCTTTACCCGAGCATGTAGCCTAGCAGGTCAGAAAAGGCGAAGGGGCGAACGAGTGCCCCCCCTCTTCTGAACCACATCAGGCCACATACCCTCAACCCCAAAGCATGTCCTCATTTTGATGGGGGCAAGTGTCTCTTCCCCACAACCCTGGGCTGTGGTTGTGGGGGTCAGTGGGCAGGGGACCCCAGATCCCAGCCACTCCCCCTATGTAAATGAGTATGAGGTACACAGTACACCTTCACATTCACCAAAAATTGTCAAACAGTAATAGGATACCATTAAAGTTCCTGCGCGTGTAAATGCAGGTGTCCCAATACTTTTGGTAATATAGTGTATATCGGTTAAACTAGATGGACTTTTGTATTTTTTCAACCAGACTAACTATGTAAATATAG
Source organism: Rana kukunoris (assembly GCA_029574335.1). Taxonomy (NCBI): domain Eukaryota; kingdom Metazoa; phylum Chordata; class Amphibia; order Anura; family Ranidae; genus Rana; species Rana kukunoris. The sequence goes on from CM056053.1 coordinate 119,379,071, forward strand.
TACTTCATGCCCTGTGTGTTGGTGTGCTGCTGTGCCATTCATTTTGAATGCATTGCACTTTCAAAGATCACCTGTGTTTCAACAAACCATGAGATAACTCATTACCAAACATTGGGGTTGAGTACAATACAGTTGCAGAAAGTATTATTTTAGGTTTGTTGTTGTTAAATAGGCAATCCATTTAAATAAAAATTAAGATATGTAGAATGTATTCTTCTTGTCCAGGACTTCTGTATTTAATACAGGAAAAGTTGTATTGTGCCTAGGCTTGCCACTTTATCTGGGAAAAACTTCTGCACTATGATCGTTTTCATTAACATTGGCAAGTCAAATTTTTACTGGCTAGGTGGCAACCCTGATTGAGCCAGGCCACATGGCCCTTGATGCCATTTGTCTATTGCACCGGCAGATAAATCACAAGGGCATACAGGGAGTCACTAGACTTTGGCACCCAAGTGACTTACCCTGACATTGATCTTTGAAGAGACTGAATGTGCAGGGAGCTGGCATGGTAAGAAGTGCTGGAGTGCTAGGAAGAAGATACATTTTAATAGAAGGAGAGTGTAAGTATGCGTGTTTAAATTGGAACAAGAGACACATGATGATTTTGAACTTTAAGGACCATTTTACATAATGTGTTCTGGGCAGCCTTGCCCAATGCAAACCCAGTGCATTGACAAGGCAATTTTTTTTGTATGGGTTAAGTTCTCACAGTGTTGTGCACTAAAAAAAGGACATTTTACTTTTTTGAGCTCAGCATGTTGCAACACACTACACTGAATCACGACACACTATACTTCATTACAACACGCTGAAGTGCATAGTAATAAATTAGATTTATGTTTGACATGAACATTGGCTGTTCGCCCGTTTCCCGAACAGCGAACAATTTGGGATGTTCGCGGCAAATTCGAAAAGCCGCGGAACACCCTTTAAAAGTCTATGGGAGAAATCTAAATTTCTAGTTTCAAAGGTTAATATGCAAGTTATTGTCATAAAAAGTGTTTGGGGACCTGGGTCCTGCCTCAATGCCGTTTTTTTGGGAGCAGTGATTTTAATAATGATTAAAGTGAGACAATAAAAGAGAAATATTCCTTTAAATTTCGTACCTGGGGGTGTCTATAGTATGCCTGTAAAGTAGCGCATGTTTATCACATTTATAACATTTCTAAAGGAAAAAAAGTCATTTAAAACTATTCCTGGCTATAATGAATTGTCAGGTCCCAGCAGATTAAATTGAAAGTCATTAAAAAATAAAAAATAAAATGCGTCCCCAAAGTAAAATGCGTCCCCAAATGCCATTACCAGGCCCTTCATGTCTGGTATGGTTATTAAGGGGAACCCTGCGCCAAATAAAAAAAAATGGCGTCGAGTTCCCTCCAAACATCCATACCAGACCCTTATCCGAGCATGCAACCTGGCAGGCCGCAGGAAAAGAGGGGGGGATGAGAGAGTTCCCCCCCTCCTGAACTGTATCAGGCCACATGCCCTCAACATGGGGAGGATGGGGACAAGGGCCTTAACCCCACAACCCTTGCCTGGTGGTTGTGGGGGTCTGTGGGCGGGGGGCTTATCGGAATCTGGAAGCCCCCTTTAACACAGGGGACCTCTAAATCCCGCCCCCCCATGTGAATTGTTAAGGGGTACATTGTACCCCTACCATTTCACAAAAAAAGTGTCAAAATGTTAAAAATGACAACAGAAAAGTCCTTTATTAAAAAAAAAAGATTCCAGCTATGTAATACATTGTCCATCTTCAGCAATGTAATCCATTGTCGGTCTCTAGTGATGATCTACAGCGAGGATACGACGCACACAATCCTGCCTCCACCGGAGGCACCCGACGAATGAGACGACATCAGCTAAAATCAATCAAATTCAATGCATTTTAAAGCATACACTGCTACCTCTTCAGGCGTTGATAAATATTGAAACAAAACATGATCTTATACATCCAAAACCTTTAAAATTACACAATCAACTGTGATTGATTTTCCATGGAACACCTCATAATTGAACACGGTTGTTCCGAAACACATTAAAGTAAACATATGTCTGGCCGACCATCAAACCCTTGTGCTATACTTTATAAGAATAGCATCTTTTTTTGGTATTCTGACATTTTATGCATGTTATTATGGTAGGGGTTCAAAGATAATAGAAGTCCCAGACTTGCTTCTTGGGTCCTCCACTACTCTGAATGCCAGCCAACAAAGAGCCCATCCAGCTCAGCAAATGAGTGGTGTGACTTAGGTAGGGAGTTGGCCACAAACCTAATGGGAAGACTTTTATGGAGTTTGGTTGTGTATTTTACTCTTGTAATTATGGTTGGAGTTATAATTAGGGATGAGCCAAACACCCCTGGTTCGGTTCGCACCAGAACCTGCGAACGGACCGAAAAGTTTGCGCGAACTTTAGAACAACATAAAAGTCTATGGGACTCGAACACAGGTGGCCTTATATAGTGTGTGGCGTGTACTAAACCCCCTGAGACATAATTGGCCAAAGCTTTGGCCAATTATGACTCTCTGTTTTTTTCCGTGCTGTGATTGGCCAAAGCATGTGGGTCATAGTGCATGCTTGGACAATCATCAGCCAGCAATGCACTATGGGCCGCAACGCGCCTCTCAAATTCGGCGCGAATGGCCCATAATGTTCGAACAGCCGATGTTCGAGTCGAACATGTGTTCGACTCGAACTCGAAGCTCATCCCTAGTTATAATGATGGTCAAAGTGTGTTATAATGCCACTAGGTCTTTTTATGATGATATTATGATGTTTTAAGGGTTTTGTATAGGAGAAGGCAATATTCTAATGCTGATAAGGATTATTATGTGTCAGGTGCTGGAGGATATTACACACCTTGAAATAATATCCAGAACTTTCTATATTGTGCAAAATATACAAACTTTTAATCACCGAGTGGTGCCCTGGGATACCCCAGGACCTTTGCCTTCTGAATCTCTTCTAGACCACTGCTACCTAGTCCCCATACATATTGAACATACACAGAATAGAGTCATATGACAAGAGCCTTCGCTTCTTCAATGTGCAGAATCTGGAGCTGAATTTTTATGAAATAGGTATTAAGGAAAGTTGAGTGGATTCTCTGACTAGCCCCTTGGACAGACTTAGAATTTTATTGAAATGTCAGATTTGGTTGAAAGCTACATTTTACTATAAATAGCCCTATAAAGTATTGCAGTTGTACGATGTTGGCATATGAAAATTATTTTTTATTTTTATTTATTTACTAGAAAAAAATGAAAAGTGCCTGAATATGGTTGAAAGCCTATATCTTTGGTTTTAGCACCTGTTTCTTTCCATTTGGCTTTTTACACACACTAGCTGATAAATTCTGATTATCTTCCCAGCTAGTTTTCATTGTGACTCTTGGGCTCTTCTTGCTTTTTGCAACAATTCCCTTTTCTCAATGTACAGTTTCTAGTATATATTTCCCTCAGTTCACATTTCTCTTTTCAGTATCTCATTTATATAGGGAATTCATTTGAAAAACTCCAATGTCTCTCTTTTCTTTATTTCAGCCTTTTTTAATTGTCTTGTTTGTTTCGTGTTAACGTTAAAAACAAACATATAAACTCAGTTTTACGATCAGTAGATTTGTGCCTATAGGTGTCACTATGGGAGGTCCAGGTCTGTGCTACAAGCGGCTCCTATATAAACGAAGCCTGAAAACAAATACTGCTGGCAGGATTTGTTCATAAAAACATTGTTCAAATATCATTAATACAATACCCTTTTTAAATTTGGTTTGTTCCTTTCCTTTTAATCCAAAGATGTTGTGAGTTTGGGCAGCCAGATTTATTTATTTATTTTTTATAAATTTACCTGTTTAATTGTACCTCCTTTATAACAATTAGTTTAACTTCACCTGTCTAAATTAACATTTTCATTTTCTTCTCCAAATTTTATTTTTTTAAATGTATTTCTTTATTTTTACTATATACAGTATGTATATACTGTATATACTGGGCCAGATCCACATACGCTGGCCGCCCGCGCGGCGTGTCCCATTTACACTACACCGCTGTAAGTCACAGCAGCGTTTTCCTTATCCTCAAAGAAATGCCGCTGTAACTTACAGTGGCGTAGCGTAAATGGGCCGGCGTTCGCGGGTGTAATTCAAATTTTCTAGGAGAGGGCGTGTTTTATTATAATTATGAATGACCCGACGCAAACGTCCCTTTTTTTACACTGCGCTTGCACCGGCCATGGACGTATCCTAGTGCGCATGTCAATGAAAACGACGTGTACGTAACTTACGCAATTCCCTATTCATGAACGGGTTACGCAAACGTCAAAAACGACAAAAGAATCGACGCTGGACCGACGTCCATACTTAACATTGACATTAACATTGCGTACACCTCCATATAGCAGGGGTAGGTTTACGCCAGAGATACGCTTATGCAAACGATGTTAAGGGAACGCGCCAGCCGCTCGTACGTTCGTGGATTAGCGTAACTCGCTAATTTGCATATTCAACACGGAAATCCGACGGGAGCGCCCCTAGCGTCCAGCGTAAGACTACAACTATGATACGACGGTGTAATATACTTACGCCAGTCGTCTCTTAGCGTATTCCACGTTCAACAGGTGGCGCTGCCTACTGAACATGACAGTGAGGATACTGCTGAGCTAAGCATTTTTACAAGTCCCAAAACACAAGTGTAAACAAAGTCTTATGCCGCGTACACTTGATCATTTTTCGGGTTCTAAAAAATTTATTTTTTCAGGCTCTAGAAAAAAACAATTTTTTTTTCAACTTGATCATTAAAACAACCTTGCCTACACACGATCATGAAAAAAAAATGCTCTAGCAAAGCGCGGTGACATACAACACGTATGACGGCACTATAAAGGGGAAATTCCATGCGGATGACGCCACCCTTGGGGCTGCTTTAGCTGATTTTGTGTTAGTAAAAGACGATTTGTGCTTTTCTGTCTGTTACAGCGTGATGAATGTGCTTACTCCATTACGAACGGTGGTTTTACCAGAACGAGCGCTCCCGTCTCATAACTTGATTCTGAGCATGCGCAGGTTTTTCACGTCGTTAAAGCCCACACACGATCATTTTTTACAACTCAAAAAACGACAACGTTAAAAACATCGTTAAAAAATAGTGTATGTTCGAAAAAAAAAAATTGCCATTTTTTAGAACCCGAAAAATACTCTGAAGCCCACACACGATCGTTTTTAATGTTATTAAAAAAAAAAAACGAAAAATGATTGTGTGTACGCAGCATAACACTCGTTGTTTTAAAACTAGTGATCAAATTTTTTTTGTAAAAAAGGATATGTTTCCCTATTGTTGCATATTTTCTCTATCTATTGCAAAGAAAACAAAATAATTTTTGCAGGAGAATATTTCCAAAAGAAAGTCTAGTTTAGTTTTAAAAATAAAATATGTATTTTTGTTATCTTAAGTAATGACAAAATTATTGCTGATTCCATTGGCTCATAGTTAAATTGTAAGATGTGGTTAAATCTGCTTGTCAATTAAGCCTTTAACCAGTTGTTACATTCAAATGGACATTTTTTTCTCTGCTCCCTGTGTAGTGGTGATTAAGAAATTTGATTATTATAAGCATAATAGCAGGGGTGCTCAACCTTTTGAAGAGTGGGGGCCATATAAGTGATTTGGTAACCATTCGTGGGCCACAATGAAATGGTCCAGAATTTTAAATGTTTTATATTGAATAGCATATTGAAGAATTTCCTCCTGTGGCCACTGAATTCCGGTGGGAGGGAAAAGACGAGAGGTCAACTTTTAGCCATTACAGGAGGATAGTGGAGAGGATCAGTTCCTGTATATGCTGCCCCCACTGCCCCTCCTGTCTAAGGTGTATAGCAGATTGTGGCAGGGAGGCCACATGGGCCCCCTGGTGCATTGGGCGGGGTCATTGTTGCGACCACTGATACCAGCTCAGTGGTTGAGTGTGTAATGGATGTAATGGGAGGGCTCGTGGTACCCAGAAGCTCTCACAAAGTATGAGCCAGGAAATAATGGACATTCAGAATATATCTTGGATTGCTTTAACATGGGTCTGTAATTCACAATATATTCCAGGATATATTGAACTATTACTGGTTGTTTATTCTGAACTCAACAGGTTAATTGAAAAAGTGACTTATTCATAATCTGGGGACACATACTGTTAGGTGTTGATGTCTTCAACTCAAGCCATCTGTCTGTCTGGTGTGATGTAAATGAATCTAGGATGGTTTGTGCTACTTGACCCTGTATTGTGTGAAGGTATATTGATGATAAATGTGTATTGTGAGTTAGCAGACAGCCTGAAGGTCAGGTGTTTGAATTATCAATTGTAGTTAATTAGCTCATGTAAATTATGTCAGAGCCGGAGTCAGAATGCCTGACTAAAATATGTGTATTGAGGGGGCTCGTTAGGAACCAATGTATGATGGTGTGGGTGGAGTTGGGTCGTTGTTCATTTGGACTGCAGTATCCTAACTGTATAAAATTGCCTGATTTTCTCAATAAAGGGGCTATTCGTGTGGAACCTCAAACAGAGCTGTGTGTCTCATTATTGGGGTTCGTCTGCCTGACTGTGGAGTGTCGGTAGCTGTCTTGGGTTCGGGAATGAAATATATTAAACGTCTTTAACCCCTGTCCCATTTGGCATTCCATTACAGTATACATGTCTCAACTATGGGGTTTTGCTTCCCCCACAAACTGCAAATGTTAACAATCCCTTATGCCCCGTACACACGATCGTAATTTCTGATGGAAAAAGTCAGACAAACTTTTTCCATCGGAAATTCCGATTGTGTGTATGCCCCATCAAAGTTTTTCCATCGGATATTCTGAGGAATTCCATTGGAGTTTAGATAGAGAACATGTTCACTTTTACTCGGATGGAATTCCGCCGGAATTCCGATGTGAGTTTGGCCGGGCAAAAGCCAATCGTGTGTAAAGGGCATTACTGTCCTGAGCCCACTATAAGGTACCTTTCATACTGTAGGTTAGCTGTGCTTTCCTAAATCTTTAGGTGTGGTTCACTTTCTGAACGTGCACCAAAACTCCTGCATTCAGTTTGAGGTTGAGGGCCAAATCAAAGGGCTCCGTGGTCCACAGGTTGAGCATCCCTGCATTACAGCATGGGGTTAGGGCACCAGATTTTCTGTGCCATTAGTTCTCAAGATGTAATTCGGTCCATGTTTTCCATTATGTTCCAACCAACTCCATCAGTTTGTGATGAAGGCCAGCCACTGAAATAAAGCAAATAATGAATGCCGTTTTTGTCCTATGAAGATTTTGCTTTATTTTTTAAATCTAGTACTGTTAGGCAGCTTAGGACTGTGCATCATTATAATAGAGTTTAGATTTCCCCAGAAGGAACGTCAATGGCTAGGTCTTATTGACTGAGCTGTGCCTAATGTTTGCCTACAGCTGCCATTGGTTTTGAGATTAGATTCAAATATATCAGCACATTGTCTTTGGAGTACATTCTGTTTTTGCATGTTAGGTTAATTAAAAATATATGCAAAGAACAAAACAATACTTAGTTTTTTTAAGCCACCAGGTCAACTCAATGGAGAACACATCAATATACCTGAAAAGTACATGTTTGTTTCTCATGGGCAGACTATGTGCACAAGAATTTCAACAAAGTTAGCTTCTTACATGCCTGCTGAAGCCAGGTATACACTCATGAAAAATTGTTAATCGATGTGGGTCACGGAATGCCGGTGACCTTTACCGGTGTGCTAAAGTTTTTGCATTATTTTCCAACTACTTGCACGAGTTTCTCATAGCCCTGCATATCATACCATTCCCTATAATATTCTATATATTCCCTAGAGTTTGGCATAGCCCCTGTGTGGGTGAAACTGTTGATTTATATTTCTTTGAAAATAAAAAATAATGAAAGAGAAAAATAGTTCATTGTATTTTATAGAATGATCAAAGTGATCTGCGTCTGTCACGATTTTAGCATCCTGTAATTCCCTATACAGCATTACCCACACTGGAAGACGGCAACATAGTTACCAGGACTGTAGTCGGCTCACATAATTTGTAATAAAAACAACTTTTCCATTCTAAAGCTTCCCTCCAACCACTTTGCATATTATTTTATATATACTGTGATTCTGTTCTTTCCAAATTTTCTGCATAAATCTCCCTCCACTTAGTCTGGCTGCAACTATTTTAACTGTGGGCAGCTGAAGCTGGTGCCTGTTCACTTCCTGGATTTACACAGACACACACACCTCCAGCTCTGCAGCTCTCATTGGCCCTCTTATGACTCTTCCCCTCTTCCTTCCTGGCAAACTCTCACAATATCTGTGCATGATGTCAAACGTCTAGGCATTTTAACAAACAAGAAACAGGTAGTGGGTTGTATAAGGTATTTACTGGCAGAAAAAAAAATGTTGTACTATCCAAAGTTAAAACAACAAGGGCAGAAGATTTGATAGATGGTGTAACGGTCACCACCGTTTACGATATCCATTTCATCACCCCAACCACGACAGCTTATCCGACAATCCAGCCGGCAGGACCCATTTCACTCCCCAGAACAAGGACGAGACACGCAGCTCTGTTCTTGTTCCAAAATGTATGAACGCTTTAATGGTAAACTCAGCTGGTTCTTATACAATTACAAACATGTCACAGTTACTCACAGGGACAATGAAACTCTCCACTCCCCTACCATCACACAATGAACTTCAAACACATTCTTTTAGTTAATGACATTCAGAGGAGGTAATTATCCCCCAGACGTCCCGTCTCTGACAACAGCTATTCACCTGCAGAATACATATTCCTATGTCAGACGTTCGGGCCCCGAATTACAGGAGTTAATTACTACAGCTGACAAGACACATTCCACACATAGAACAGTATTAGCATACATAATTAGAGGTCTAGGAGCCAGGCTGACCCTCAGTTTCAATCCACAGTAGTAGTCTTAGTTAGCATCTTAACAGCCTCACACAATGGACAATGAAAGGTCTTAGGATCTGACGCATTTAACACCTCAAAAGCATGTGTCCGCACATTGAATGAAACATTGACCTTTACAGCTTGTAATATGTCCAGATCTCCTGCAAAACATGAATTATACTTTATCAGCCACCATATGCCCAAAAGGGGCACAGGGTGACCTTAGACCCAAGAGTCATCAGTGACGCTGGCACAGGAGTACCCCCCATCCCTCAAAAGTCTCTGGGTGTCACGGGTCAATCCGTTACAGATGGAAAGTTGAAAAACTGACTGAAGTTCTGGTTTAACCACTTAAAGACCCCCGCACGCACATATACGGCCACAACATGGCTCGTACAGGCACAAGGGCGTAAATTTACGTCCCCGCCTGAGTGCGGTTCGGGGGTCCCATCGGGACCCCCTCCGCGGCGTGCGGGGGTCTCCCTACCTCTGGGAGCGATCCGGGATCTGCGGGCGGATGTCCGTGATATCCGCCCCCCCCGCGATCGCTCCCAGCCAATGGGAGCGCGCTCCCAGCCTGTCACTTCCTCCTCCTGTGTTTACACAGGAAGGAGGAAATTATGTATTCTCTCATCGCAGCGCTGTTTCCCAGCGCTGCTGATGAGAGAAGACATCACAAGTAAGTGTGCACCAACACAACACTGACACACACTCACATAGGCATATTAACCCCTTGTGATCGCCCCCCCCCCCACCCCCCTGTCACAGTGTTACTGAATGCAGTGATTTAATCACTGCATTTAGTGTCAGTGTGACAGGCACTGTAAAAAACAGTTAGTGTTAGGTTCAGGATAGCCCCCCCACCCCCCCTAATAAAGTTTTAACCCCCTGATCACCGCCCTAGTTAACCCTTTCACTCCCTATTGCCAGCGTCACTAAGCGATCATTTTTCTGATCGCTGTATTAGTGTCGCTGTTCCCGCTAGGTAGCTATTTTTTTTTTATTGCGATTTTTTTTTTTTACTTAAGACATGTGGCTAAATAAATTTTGGCCTAAATGTTTGACTAAAATTTTGTTTATTTGATTTTTTTTTAACAAAAAGTAAAAAATAGTGTTTTTTTTTCAAAAATGTCGCTCTATTTTTGTATATAGCGCAAAAAATAAAAATCGCAGAGGTGATCAAATACCACCAAAAGAAAGCTCTATTTGTGGGAAGAAAAGGACGCAAATTTTGTTTGGGAGCCACGTCGCACGACCGCGCAATTGTCTGTTAAAGCGACGCAGTGCCGAATCGCAAAAACACCTTGGGTCATTTACCAGCGTATTGGTCCGGGTCTTAAGTGGTTAAAATAAGGAAAAAAATGATCCAGCATCCCCCAATTCTGCATCAGAAAAAAGTAATAGAAAGGCATCACTCAGAGCTTACACCCACTTTGTGTGCAGGCTGATTTTGTCTTTGCGTCTGCCTTCATGTCAAGCTGGGTGCAGGTACCCTATAGGAGTTGATCTAGTTTCAGTGGCTGCATAGACACAGCCTCATGTCAATGTTTATCAGTTGTTCAGGATCTCCTGCACAGCCCTGAACGCAGACAGTGTGTGATCAGGGACATGTAGCCACTCTTGTAGCCACTGTCTGCCCTTTTAGCCACTGTCTGCATCCACCTCTGTAGGCTGCCTGCCTACAGCTCAGGGCAGATATAGGTGCAAAAATAAAGGCACCCAGCACATAGGAAACATACCAATGGCCATCTTTTTTTTTCTATTTAATAATTATTTTATTGGCATCTCAAAGTAGAAAAATTATACAATGTATTGTATATCGAAACACACAGATAGTATCAAAACAGTGTTAATTCACATCTTTTTATAACTCATCTATCTATATCCCAATTCAAATGTGGTTAAAGCAGTGTTTTTCAACTCCAGTCCTCAAGGCACACCAACAGGTCATGTTTTCAGGTTTTCCATTATTTTGCACAGGTGATTTGATCAGTTTCACTGCCTTAGTAATCACCACAGCCATTTCATCTGAGGGAAATCCTGAAAACTTGACCTGTTGGTGTGCCTTGAGGACTGGAGTTGAAAAACACTGGGTTAAAGTATCAACCTGTTTCGAGCAAAAGTATCACTTATATTGTTTTAAACATGACCCTTTAACTTTTAATACCCTTCCTCTTCCTTTCAGGAAAGGAGATAAAAAGGAGGGAGGGAGTGAAAACAAGATAGAAGAATCAAATAAAGAAAAAAAAGGGGGAAGAAGGGGAGGGAGTAGGACCAGTGCCCTTCTGAACGAACCCTAAATATTGCAATTGTGGCATTTTATCCAGCGACAACTATCTAAGAGGAAATTTCCCTTATTTCGGAGAGATTTCTTCTTACTTCCTCTTTGTATTTGGGACACAAGGTGAATGTAATTCTCCCCAATAGCACACAGAGAGCATATAAAACCCTTCAATGCTCTATCCAAAGCTTAAAAGAAGTTTTAGCTATAGATATACTTTAAGGTTAACAACATTCTCTCGTATCCTATTTACTTTATGTGTATTTACTTTCCATTCTCCTATGGTTCAGTTTTCATGCTAGGAAAGCAGTCTACCACCTCTCGAATTAATTAGAAAGCTGCAGGGTTTCAGGCAGTGTAGACAATGTACTTTTACTTAATGAAACTGCCAGGAAAAGCTTGACATTTTGCTGTTTAGAAAAACGGGGTTCAGGGAATATTTAACAGAGATCACACAACCATTTAATCAATGTACCATCTTTTTAGTTGCTCTTGATCACCTTGCCTCGGAGTCTTGCTTTACAGTTACTCCATTTTCTAAAGTAGTAAGATGCATTTAAAGAGGGACTATACTTTTAAAGCAAAAGTAAATCAAAGTATTGTCCTCCAATAGTTTTTTCTCAGTATTGTATACAAGTGAGCCACTGGTTATTTCACTAAAGAAATATAGACTCTTGACTTAAGAAAGTGAACGTTCCCTGTGCTTCATAAAAGGGATGAAACTGTGATTACTAAATTAGCCAAATATTTGCTTAAAATGTTTTTTTTTTTCATTTCATTCCTCTTTGCAAAAAGCCTCCAGTTCCTGTAAATTCTTGGGCTGTCTTGCATGAACTGCACATTTGAGATCTCCCCAGAGTGGCTCAATGATATTGAGGTCAGGAGACTGAGATGACCACTCCAGAATCTTCACTTTATTCTGCTGTAGCCAATGACAGGTCGACTTGGCCTTCTGTATTGGATCATTGTCATGTTGGAATGTCCAAGTACGTGTCCCCACAATGGAGGCACATGCATTCTTATGGATAGATAAGGGCAGGTGGACTGAAGGGGAGCCACCCCTCCTTAAAGGTGCAGGAGCACCTTTGGCTGCAAAGGTGTTGGTGCGCTGCTGGACCAATACAAGCACCACAGGTGAAACATAAACATGTCCACCGCCCCATCTATAGCTGGCCATAGCAGTAAGTAGCATTGGAAGGCTAAAGCAGATAACAACAAAACCTGGGGAAAGCCCAGGGAAAAACCAAGCCTACTTACCGAACCAGCTCGCAGAACAACCAATTAACCTGTCTAACAGTATGCGTCTCCTGCTCTGCTCTTCCATGCTCACTGGAGCACTGAGCTGTGAAGGGACTGAGAGGCTAAGGCTGCCATCAGTCCAGGCAGCTGGCGGATCCAGACTTCCTAAGTTGGGATGATACTCTGCCTGGACCGATTCCAGTAACTTTAGTGGAGAACGGACTTCAGACCGCTCTCCACTGAAAACGGGTCACAGGAGTGCAAAACTAATTGAAGTCTTGTGACCCATAGGAGAAGCCCAGCCTTAAAAGCTCAGGTTGGACATCTCCTTTAATACCCAAACTAAATTTGACAAACATGGAACCCTTGGATGCATTTTTTGGCATCTGTTTAGTTAGACCTTGGAGACTTGTTTTCTGACTTCTGCCTTTTAACTTTGTTTGACACATAGCTCTTAATTTCACATTGTTTTCAATCTCACAATAAGGGATCTAGCTCATTATTATTACTTTGTTGCAAATTAATATGCATGTATGGGCTTTGTTTGCATAATTTGAGAAATGCCGCGTCATACTTATGTTGACAAGAAATATGCACACCTTTTAGTCATATGTCTTTACTTGCTGATTTCAAATAGCTTGTTGATGTTTGTTCCTGTATACGGAAATGCTAACTTGTACCACTATGGCGATACTCTGATCCCTGTCAGCATTGCACTGTCAACTAGTAGGGCCAAAATCTATCAGGTTGATTTAGATTAATATTACAAGTGACAGGTTAATCTTCACAGAGTTAATGTTAAAAAATAAAAATCCTCATTTTATGGTTTCTGCGGGGGTCTTCAAATTGACCTGTAAGGGTTGTCTTCTTTATTAGAAGTAGTCTTGCATCAGCTCCTACATGTTTTAAAGGGAGGTTTACAGAGCGTGTCCCACTAAAAGTAATTTCTCCCAAAACCATTGATGTTATATTTCAATAATAATTTTCAGCTGTTGGTCTAGCATGTTCCTTCCATGCTAGTTAAAGCTTTATCTTGCAATAAAAATTATATAGCCATATAGCTTGCTACTATCGTGCATCATTTTCCAGAAAAGCTCAAAGCTTATATTAAATAAAAATTTTAAGCAATATTTAATGAGTTTTAAGATCTATACCATATAGATAATAAAATTGGAAACAAAATATAGTCACATTAAAGGGTCAGTTCACTTATTTCAACACGATTTTATTGAAAATATAGACAGTACATGGTCAGGGAAAAAGCACGTGTACATCGTCAATAAGAACAATGGGTAGTCAAAGAGATACAACATAACACAGGTATCAACATACAGAATGCAGGAAACATATTGATAGCCAGCAAAGATCCAACTGACATAGACTGTTATCATAAAAAATGACCATGATCTAGACAGTAAACCTGTCTAAGGAGAGACCCTAGACCTAACAATGACAGAAGGTAGAAAAAAATAAAGAAAAGAAAAGAAGAAAAAAAAAAAAAAAAATAAGATAATGAAAAAAAATAAAAAAAAAACAAGGGGGGAGGGAAGGATCAGTCTTGGAGTCTATAGATAAACCATGGGTTCCATTTGGCATCAAATTTGGGGAGAGAGTCTTGCAGGGTATGGAATATTTTTTCAGACAACATCATTTGATCTAGTCTGGATGTAACCAGTGAAAAAGGAACCAGGTCTTTTTTCCAGCATAAGGCGATGGCCCACAACACTGCTAGACAAATAGAGTGAGTCAGTCTCGTGATGGGAATTGACAGGTCCTGGATGGAGTTAAAAAGTAAACAGTGTGAGGGACCTAGGGCCACATGGTCACCAACTAAAATATCTACAAGTCTGTGAGCTTCAGCCCAGGTGGGTTTAAGTTTAGGACATTCCCAATATACATGGAGGTATGAGCCTGGTTCTCCACAGCCTCTGAAGCATAACGGGGAGGCCTGCGGGAAGATACTATGGAGACGTGTTGGGGTGTAGTACCAACGAGTCAGCAGTTTGACCGCTGTTTCTCTGACAGTGAGAGAGAGAGTGCACCCACGCATGTTACTCCAACAAGCTGACCAGTTCAATGAGTTTTCGTCTAAGTGCAACTCCCGTTCCCACTGGGTCCTATATTTAATCGCAGGGGCATGGCTAGTCTGCACCAACATGCCATAGGTCCCTGAAATCAAACCCTTCCCCCTGGGGGCCGTAGAGCAAAACATCTCAAAATCTGAGGGCCGTTCTGAATGGGGGGTCCCATAGTGGGATTGAAAAAAATGGCGAATTTGGAGATAACGAAAAAACTCTCCCCCCAGGATGCCGAACTTTCTCTGAAGCATGGTGAAGGGAACAAACTTCGTACCCTGTATGAAATCCTTGAGCCTAGTAAGACCCAGTCTAACCCAGGTTTGGAAAGCCTCTGGGGTGACAAAGGCAGGAGAAAAACGAGAATCCCCAAGAAACGAGGCATTCAAAGAGGGGCGTGAGATCAGACCAAACCTGGCTTTGTATCCATCCCACAGGGAAAGGGAGGACGCTACTATCAAGTTTTTAGATCGAAGGGCAGCGCCTATCGGGTTGGAGGACCACATGAGGCCTGGGAGATATAACGGGGAAATCGAATCGAGTTCGAATCTGACCCAGGGGACTCTAGGATTACAAATGTTCCATTGAGCCTGTTGGGAAAATCTACTGGATAAATAATACAGCCAAATTTGAGGGACCCCGAGCCCTCCCTCTTTGGCGGAACGATAGAGAATGTCTTTTGAGAATCTAGGGGGCCTATTTTTCCATATGAAATTATTAAATAGGGATTGAATTCTGAGAATATAAAGTTTGGAAAGTCTTAATGGGAGGGAACGAAATAGGTATAATAATTTAGGGAGGCAGGTCATTTTGAGGGCAGTTACTCTGCCTAAAAAGGAGACATGGAGCGGGGCCCAAGATTTAAGAAGTTGTGTTAATTTAGAGACTATAGGGGGGTAATTGGCGTCAAACAGTTTTTGATAATCACTAGTTAAATTAATACCCAAGTAGGGGAGGGAGTGGGTGGCCCAGGAGAATTTAAAGGTATGCCTGAGATGGTCCAGCTCAGAATGGGAGTAGCCTATGGGGAGTGCAACAGACTTGGAGACATTGACCGAAAGACCAGAGACCTTTGCAAATCTGTTCAGAGAGCTAAAGAGATTAGGCAGGGTTATTAAAGGGTTGGAGATAAACATCAATACATCGTCTGCATACATGCAAAACTTGTATTCAGCCTGGCCTTTGCAGTGACCCGAGATATCCGGATTTCTTAACAGCTCAATGGCAAGGGGTTCTAGGGCCAAGGCAAAAATGAGGGGCGAGAGAGGGCAACCCTGCCTAGTGCCCCTACCTAAATTAAAAAAATCAGAAGTGCAGCCCGGGATCTTAATCCGGGTCTTGGGGATGTTATACAATGCTAGAAAGGCTTGCAGAAATTCGCCTCTGAACCCCATGCGACCCAGCAAGGTGGATACATAATGCCATGATACACTATCAAATGCCTTTTGGATATCAAGGCTTAACAGAATCAATTTTTTGGAATGTAAATTGGCATCCTGAATCACATTAGTTGCTAGGCGGATGTTGTCGGTGATCAATCTATGAGGGATAAAACCAGCCTGAAAAGGGGAAATGAGGGAGGGGATAATACTAGCTAAACGGTCTGCCAAAATTCTACTGAAAATTTTTAAATCATTATTGATTACGGAAATGGGCCTAAAATTCTGAGGGAGGGAGTGATTTTTGTTGGGCTTAGGGATAAGTGACATGTTTGCTAAAAGCATGTCTTCCGGTAGGGGGCCACCCTGAAGAACAGAGTTGAAAAAGTTTACCAGCCTGCTAGCAAGGGAAGGGGCAAATTTCTTATAATATAAAGCGGAAAAGCCATCCGGGCCTGGGGCTGATCCTAGCTTCAGGGATTTGATGACTGCCAGGACCTCCTCTGTAGCTATAGGAGAATTCAACGTCTCAACCTGAGAGGGGGAGAGGGTAGGGACCGGGATAGAGTCCAACCAAGCCAGGTCATCACCGGATGGATCCGATGGGGACCGAGCCAGGAGGGAGGAGTAAAACTTGGAGAAAATCTTCAGAACCTCCTGAGGGTGAGAAGTGGTCAGTCCAGATTCATCCGTAAGTTTATAGATATGAGGTGGTCTGGTGAGGCGATTGAGCCGCCTAGCCAGCATGGCAGAGGGGGAGCTGCCATGTAAGAGAAACTTGGCCTTGGCCCATCTTAGAGCTTTCTCAGCTTTGTCCGTGAGCAATGAATCTAGTTCCAGACGCTTCCTATCTATGTCGACCCTTACAGAGTCCCCGGGGTGGTCCGACATATTTTTGTAGAGGGCATCTAATTCAGATGTGAGGGTAAGAATACGCTGTCTATTATTTTTATTACGGGCAGAAGATATTGCGATCAGTTTACCTCTTAGAACGGCTTTATGTGCCGCCCAAACCGTAGAAATAGGGGTCTCAGGGAGGGCGTTCAGTTCGAAATACTGTTCAATGGATTGTAAAACCTCCGCTTCTATCGCCGCATCTGAGAGAAGAGATTCATTCAGACGCCAGGCATAAGGTGTCGGGGCAAGACCTATAAAACCTGTGACAAAAGACACTATGTGGTGGTCTGACCATACACATGGGAGTATATCGGCATCCTTTGAATTAGCCAAAATGATGGGAGAAACAAAAATATAATCTAACCTGGCCGAGCTATTGTGTGGGTGGGAAAAAAATGTATATTCTCTGGCTCCAATATTCTGCGCCCTCCAGGAGTCAATCATTTGGTGATCCCTCAGGGCACGAGTAAGTGATTTAGGGAAAGCCCTAGTCGAAGTGGTAAAGGAAGTCCTATCTAGTGAGGGGTTCGCCACCAGGTTAAGATCTCCCCCTACAATCATGTGGGGGGATTGGAAAGCAGACAGGCGTTCAAAAAATGAGGTAAAAAAGGTAGCCGGGGGGTCATTCGGGGCATACACGCTGGCAATAGTCAATTCTTTGTTATTCAATACACCCTTAATAATTACAAACCTACTATCCTTATCCCTGAAAACCCTCCCAACCTCAAAGGGGAGGGAGGAGTGAAGGAATATGGCAGCACCCCTGCTCTTGGATGAGTGCAAAGTGTAATAAGATTGAGGGTAATTCCTATGGAAAAATTTAGGGTGGGAGGACTCGGAGAAGTGTGTTTCCTGAAGTAGGAGAATTTTGGCTTTGAGTTGATTGTACATGGCGAATGCCTTTTTGCGTTTAACCGGGGAGTTTAAACCTTTCACATTGTGAGAAAGACACTTAATCGCCATTCCAATAGGGTAAGTAAAAATTCATCAGGAAGAAAGAGGGGGGTAGGTAATCTCCCAATCATCAGATTGTCGCCTAAGAAGGGTCTATGGGGTGAAGCAGGGGTTGCCGCCACAATTCCACAAAACATAGACATCACAAGTAGATTACATTTAAAACAGTTGTGTAATATATATAAGCCATAGAGCCAAATGAGCCACGGGGAAGAGAGGGACTGATCAGAACCATGGACTAAAAAAAAAACGTTCAAAAAATATCTCAGGGTGAAAAAAAAGCATAGGAAAAAAAAATAAGACAGAAGTACAGTTTGTGGATCAGGTAGAGACATCACACCTGATAAGAGAAGCAACCAAACGAGACCTCCTGGTCTCGAAACCAGCCATGGAAGTAGACCGGCCTCACGTCCATTAGGGAGGGTGAGATGTGAGGGCCGGCAAAAGGAGTCATCCAGACCCCTGCGATCGCAGGGAATACATAGAGTCAGTGAAAGGCTGGGAGGGGAGGTCATGCAACAACTCAAACGGATGGGCCCGAGGAACCAGGGCTATATTAGCTGAAAATGAACGGTGCAGCCGAAGAAAACAAACAAAACAAATGCACACAAAAAAAAAAAGGAAAAATTCTCAAGGGCATAAGTCAGTGGGTGAGAGAATATAGATAGCCAGAATATCAGGAATCAGTCATTAATTAATGCCCATACCTCCGATGTCATATCGAAGTCTCCGACGGTCACGGCGTGGTGGTGGGGTATGCCAGAGAGGAGAAGGTCTTGGGGTGGAGGGCCGGCGGCGAACAGCATCAGCTTCAAGGAGACCTAATTTCACAAGGATCTCCTGGCCTTCGGGTAAAGTGGTGGCTACATACGTAGATCCATTGTGAGGGATCATTAATTTAAAAGGAAATCCCCACTTATACCTGATCCGAGCGGCCTGGAGCGCGGTTGTGATTTCCTTTAGGCCTCTGCGTCTCTCCAGGGTGGCCTGGGAGACATCCGGAAAAATCTGCACAACTTGATCATCTAAGGTGATGCGTTGTTTGTTACGGGCAGCCCGGAGGATTTCTTCTTTAGTCAGGAAGTCCTTCATACATAGAACAATATCCCGCGGAGGTTTATCCACAGGCGGTTTCGGACGGAGCGCCCGGTGGATCCGATCGCAAGTGAAGGCCGCAGAATCGCAATTAGGAAGGAGCGATTTAAAGAGACGTACTACTGCTGGAATAAGCTCCGTTACCGACTCTGGGATACCCCGTAGACGTAAATTATTGCGTCGGTTACGATTGTCCAGGTCCTCCAGTTGGGCTTGCATTACAGAGAAAGCCGAGGCCAGATCCTCATGTTCCCGACTGAGGTCGTTGTATGCCAGGGCGAGCTCGTCATGTTTCGTTTCAAGCTTCTCTGTTCTTGTACCCAAGGCCGCAATCTCCTGGGAGAGGGTGTGGGAGGTCTTGTGTAGCTCCGATTGGAATTTAGCGGCAAGCTTGGAATACATCGCCTCCAGGCTAGAGTCCAGGTCTGCCTTGGATAAGGCTGCAGCATTGGTCTCTGGAGCTTCCTGTGAGCGGAGTGAATAGGGGATGGGAGACTGGGAAAGGGTGCCAGCCTCTCCCGCGTCGGCGCCATCTTGAGCCATGCCGTAAAGTTCACGAGTGCGGAGAAGGTAGTGGGTCAGAGTTTTCTGAGCAGTGCCCTTATCCTTCTTTTTCTTGGAGGTCGACATGCACCGCCTTTAGAGGGCTCGAGGGGTGATAAATTGAAGGTGTTAATGTAAGATGATGGCCCTCCGTGAGCCGGGATCAGCCCCGATGCTGTGGAGCAAATTCCTCAGGCGACCATCTCGTTCAGCGCCGCGCATGCGCCCCCCCACTTATAACTGATATTGTCATATTTATTTATAGGTGAGGTGGATGGACTGGCTTCTGATATGTCATAGATACTCCAACAGCAGACTGTCCCTGACATGACTCACAGATCTTTGATGCCTATGTGGGAGTTTCTCCATATTGCATTCATCTTAATTTAAGGGAAAAAAAGATACAGCTGGGAAAGTATGAAGCCTTCATAATGGGCATGGCATATCTGGTAATTGAACTCTCTAGAATTTACCAAGAAAGGGAAAGTCTACTTTGGGGTGGACTGATCCTAAATAAATTATCGGTGGCTCTTTTTAAAAAAAAAAAAAAACTTTCAAAAATCATTAACTATAGAAATAAAATGTAAACTTTTAAAGGAAACTCTTTTAGGGATGTATGGACACTGCCAATGCATAGCAACCCTTCTGAAAATACTAGTTCCCAAGTCGTCACACTGATTCAATGACTTCCGTAATTATGAATGCACTGACCTCGATTAGGTGTGCAGATAAGAAATTCTGATTTCAGTCTGACTGATTTGCATGCTTTTTCAGATCAGTTTATTTCATATAATGAAGCCAAAAGCAGCCAGCCATCTAGCATTATCAGGAGGCCAACAATGACAGCCTCTCTATGTCTCTCTGTACAGGTCTCCTTGAACTTAGAGCTACTGAAAGCATTTAGGTGTCCAAAAAAAAAAAGATGCCTATAAAGATGTCTATAGAGCATCTGATGTATTAAGTATCTGGTTTCACTACCTTTACTTTTTCTGTAAAGAGCCTCTTCTAACATGTACAAATGCTCATCTTCTGCATACCATTCTTCACATTCTCCTCTGATACATCAGCTGTTGGGTGTCATAGCGGGACAGATTTCCTTGGCAACTTACCGGATATTAGAACACATGTCATGCTTGGGGGCATGTCGGCATCATAACGTTTCTCCTAGTTCAACTAAGCTCAACCTGTTTCAAGCTGTCCTCATGAAGTATGTAAATGGTAAGGGGAAAGAACTGTTGTTACTACTATGCTTTGTGATGAGTGTGTGCACTTAAACTCCCTGGCGGTATGATTATGTGAGCTTTTGATGCTCAAATTGGTACATTGTTTTGCATAAAAATTTGGCGTTTTATATTGTAGGCCTGTAATTATTAGTAATAACACACTTGAATCTGTCCAAACAAGAGTCTAGTAGACATCCTGGGTATGATAAAGTTTGAAACATGAAATCATAAATTATAATATAACTATAAATAATTATAACAAATAATAATATAATAATAAAAATTATTCAATAATGTAATCTTATCAAAAACACTGACATTTGCACAAACAATTGATGGCACAGTGGCTGCGTTTGATGGCATGGCATAGTGGTGACAATTGATGGGCACAGTGACAACAATTGATGGCACAGTGGCTGCGTTTGGCATGGCACAGTGGTGACAATTGATGGGCACAGTGATGACAATTGATGGCACAGTGGCTGTGTTTGATGGCATGGCACAGTGGCTGCATTTGATGGCATGGCACAGGTGCGACAATTGATGGCACGGTGGCTGTGTTTGATGGCATGGCACAGTGGCTGCATTTGATGGCATGACACAGTGGCGACAATTGATGGCACAGTGGCGACAATTGATGGCATGGCACAGTGGCGACAATTAATGGCATGGCACAGTGGCGACAATTGATGGGCACAGTGGCTGCGTTTGATGGGCACAGTGGCTGCGTTTGATGGGCACAGTGAGGCTGCAATTTTTTTTTTTTTTTCGTTTGTTTGCGTCCCCCCAAAAATTTTGAGCACCTGTTTACGGCACACGGCTCTGAAGGTATGCCATTCAGAAGAGATGCACCGGTGACATCACTGTCTGCTTCTAAATTAAATATCTTCTAAATGGTGAAAGTTTAGGAGATATATACTGTACCTATAAGTAAGCCTTATTATAGGCAAGTTATAGGTAAAAATCAACTAAGGGAGTTTACTCCAACTTTAAAAGGAAACTCAGGGCCAGATTCACAGAGCGATTCCGTCGGCGTTACAGGAGATGCGCGGCGTAAGTCTAATTTTGCGCATGCGTTTCGATGCGCCGCATCCCCAAAACGAGATACGCAAGAAATCGACTTTTTTTGGACCGGCGTAATTTCGATAGACCGGCGTATCCGTCCACGCAAAACTGCGCTAGACACACCATTGATTTGCTATTCAAATATGCAAATGAGGGAGTTACAGGGATCCACAAAAGAACGTTGGTGCAGCGCAGGCTACGCGCTGTGCGCAACAGCTGCACGTCCTGTCTAAAATTAGACCATAGAAAAGGTGGTATAAAATTAGACAATACGTCTACATGTCAGCTAAAGCAACACTGTTAGTGAGGAGCTGAGCAGTCACACTTGCTGCCCAACAAACTGTATGCCAACATGCCAGTGGCATCAATGCTTATAGCTATACTACTGACTTTAGATGAGCAAAGAAGGAGGAGGGCACGGAGGAGGGCACGGAGGAGGGCATGGAGGAGGGCACGGGAGAGGATTTTTTTTTTTCCAAAAAATTTTTCTTTGCTTTTATAAACATTTTTACAAAAAATATACATACATATATACATCGATACATAACATACATACAAATTACAAACACAGTCTCACTATCTTTCAATAGCCCTTTAAAACCTTGATGGATATAATAATCTAATCTGATACAAGCCCCTCACTCTTCACTTGATATATCACACACGCATAGACATCTTTGGCATGAGTGATTCTGAGGTGTCTCGCATCTTCAGATTCACCCCTCATGCCATCCTGGAATTAATCACAAACCTGCAGGAGGACATTATCAGCCCAACACATGACACCACCCATGACACCCATGACAGCTACATATACAATCCTAGCCCCATTCCCACAGATTTCGAACAGAACATGTATGGGGACAGCTGGCTGGTTGGTGAGTGACATGGGTGGCAGGCATGACTGTCCCCCCCATGATGCTGAAATCACAAGGGGCACATGCACTACTAACGTCCTCCTGT
The DNA here is from genome assembly GCA_029574335.1 of Rana kukunoris. Taxonomy (NCBI): domain Eukaryota; kingdom Metazoa; phylum Chordata; class Amphibia; order Anura; family Ranidae; genus Rana; species Rana kukunoris. The sequence goes on from CM056053.1 coordinate 119,401,715, forward strand.
CTTATCCCTTCAGGGTGACTCTGCATATGCACTGGGACCCCACTCCTATACGGAACCCCCCATGGTACCCTGTTGTATTCCCCAAACTTTGTATGCCAGATCATCGGTGCATGTTGCATGCTGCACAACTTCGCAGTGAGAAAGGGCCTGGAGATTGACATAAGTGATGACCTGACCCCTGAACCAGACAATCCCCCCCCTAACCGAGGCTACCCCATCTTCTGAGGGAAGAGCAGCCAGGAGCCAGCTCACATTAGGCATCTTTGCACGTTAAACACACACATTAATCATGGCACAATGAGAATGCATGCATGCACACCACTGTGGTCCCTAGCACAGACAAATCACATCCTTATCACATTAGATTTGCACAAGCCCACCATGCAGGACTTGTGAGCAGCAACGCCATGCCACGGCTCCAAAAATCCCTCTGCAAAACAGTCCCCAAATATCTCAAAGACACGTCACAAACAAACAAACAAACGCTAATAAACAACAGAACAAAAACACCTTGCTGTATAGGAAGGGATACAAAGGGATGTACTTTTGCAAAGGAAGGGCATTTGTCTCTGTCTATTTAAGCTGTCTGCGTAGTTCACTAAGTTGCCCGGGTCCACTTCCAATTTCACTGATTGCGCCGTTCTCGAGTTGTGAGCATGCGCACAGAGGTGCTGACCATGGTCTGCTTCGTGTGCGCATGCGCGAGCCGGCCGGCCCTTCATTTACATGGGGTCACGGCTCATTTCAATGAAACACGCCCATGTCCTTCCCAATTTGAATTACTCCGCCTTACGCCTCGGAATTTACGTTACACCGGCGCAAATTTCTGCGCAAATACTACGAGGATACGGTGATTGCGCCTCTACATTGCGCCGGTCTAACGTAAAGGAGGTGCGCTAAGCTGGTCAAAATATGCGCCAATGTACGTGAATCTGGCCCTCAATTTTTAAGTTTTTTTGAATGACTCATTAATTAAATGTACTGAGAAATTTTTATACAAATTTTTGTATAAATGTTTGATTGAATATTTACTAGTGTATGGCTAGCTTAAGAGATAACATGTGATTGGTTTCTGTGATTTAAAAAGGAGAAAATATATATTAGAGTGTTTCTAATATTCGATGCCTGTGATTTTATCCACTTGGAAAAAAAGGTATAGTTTCCATAAAGATTAATATTGTGCCTATTTTCATAAAGCTGAAAAAATAACAGTGTGTAAGCTGTGGAATAAAACTCCACATTTTATTCTTCCAGTACTAGTGAGATAATTAAGCCTGAAAGGAAAACTCGATTTTCGCTAAAAAATTCATATAACATATATAATTGTTCTACAGGCTATTTTACAATTTAACATTACTAAATTACCTTTCCATTTTAATCTGCAGTTTCTTAAATTTTCCAGTATTTTTAAAAATGCAGTTGTTATTTTTTTGCAATACAGCGATTTGGAGGTGTTCTGAGCTCTGTTGGTGTGCAGAATGCCCTCAGAAATCTAATTTCCTGCTTACGTGATTGGCTTCCTACTTATCTCAGATATCTATACTGGGATAAAAGTAAAATATCAAGCATCCACTGCAAAAGGAGTTTCATTTTTGCTGGGGTGGTTAGGCTGATTTACAATCAATGAATAAATTGTGTAAATATTCACTTTAATTATTCAGCCATGTGCAGATGAACATTCTTAATTCCCTTAGTAAATCAGCTTCACTTTCTAAGACTCATCCTCACTTAAAGTGGTTGGAAAGACTGAATGGGCCAGATTCACAGAGCGATTACGCCGGCGTAACAGGAGATGCGCGGCGTAAGTCAGATTTCGAACAGAACATGTATGGGGACAGCTGGCTGGTTGGTGAGTGACATGGGTGGCAGGCATGACTGTCCCCCCCCCCATGATGCACACATCACAAGGGGCACATGCACTACTAACACCCTCCTGTCTTATCCCTTCAGAGTGACTCTGCATATGCACTGGGACCCCATCTCATGACTCCTATCAGGAACCCCCCATGGTACCCTGTTGTATTCCCCAAACTTTGTATGCCAGATCATCGGTGCATGTTGCATGCTGCACAACTTCGCAGTGAGAAAGGGCCTGGAGATTGACATAAGTGATGACCTGACCCCTGAACCAGACAATCCCCCCCTAACCGAGGCTACCCCGTCTTCTGAGGGAAGAGCAGCCAGGAGACAGCTCACATTAGGCTTCTTTGCACGTTAAACACACACATTAATCATGGCACAATGAGAATGCATGCATGCACACCACTGTGGTCCCTAGCACAGACACATCACATCCTCATCACATTGGATTGGCACAAGCCCACCATGCAGGACTTGTGAGCAGCAACGCCATGCCACGGCTCCAATTATGTCACTGTACATTCATACACCATTCACACGGACCTGGGGATCACTTCTCCACCACAAATGAGGGTGACACCCCTTTTCCGGCAGGAATGTCACCCCCACATTCCAAAATCATTCACAAACAGAACCAAAAAAAAAATAAAAAATTGACCAGCAAAAATAAAAAATGCCCAGCAAAAATATAACAACAAAGAAAACACATAAAAGACAAAAATCACTCTGCAAAACAGTCCCCAAATATCTCAAAGACACGTCACAAAAAAACAAACAAACGCTAATAAACAACAGAACAAAAGCACCTTGCTGTATAGGAAGGGATACAAAGGGGTGTACTTTTGCAAAGGAAGTGCGTTTGTGTCTGTCTATTTATGCTGTCTGCGTAGTTCACAAAGTTGCCCGGGTCCACTTCCAATTTCACTGATTGCGCCGTTCCCGAGTTGTGAGCATGCACACAGAGGTGCTGACCATGGTCTGCTTCATGCGCGCATGCGCGAGCCGGCCGGCCCTTAATTTGCATGGGGTCACGGCTCATTTCAATGTAACACGCCCACGTCCTTCCCAATTTGAATTACTCTGCCTTACGCCTCTGAAATTACATTGCACCGGCGCAAATTTCTGCACAAATCAAGCGAGAATACGGTGATTGCGCCGCTACATTGCGTCAGTCTAACGTAAAGGAAGTGCGCTACGCCAGTCAAAAAATGCGCCGATGTACGTGAATCTGGCCCAATGTTTTTTACCTTCATCTATCTAAAACTGGCTAATTTTAGTCAGATAAATATGAAATATTTTCACCTGAGCCCTGGAATTTCCCACGGCGGGGACGCGCTGTCCCTCTGCCCTGGGTTCTTGGCTCTTGATTGGATAGATTGATAACAGCACAGCCATTGGCTCCTGCTGCTGTCAATCAAATCCAATGACGAGGGCGCCAGGGGTGGGGCCGAGTCATACATTCGGCGGCAATGAATGACGAATGATGGACTCGGGAGCACGCCAGCAAGATAACCCCCCGGGAGAGCGCCTCTCCTAGGGGGTTATCTAATGTAGGGAGGAGCCATTTTTTTTGTTTGTTTTTTTACAATCAAAGCTTTACAATCACTTTAAGTGGGTGGCTACTGTGTATCTGGTGCTTCATGTAGGTATACTACTGTGCTTTAGATAGCCTTTGATGGCTCATGGCTCGGATTTCAGCAGGGATTGGCTGAAATTTGACCAAAGGCTTGCTCTGTCATCCCCACCCACCTCAACAAAACTCAAATCAAAAATCAACTGAGTCGGGTGGAAAATCTTTAGACGAACAGTGACTGCATCCTATAAGATGTGGTCACGGACTGAGTATTCAGACAGAAGTGGCTGCCACAGCTGTCTGTATACAATAGGCAGCAGTGTATCTGTTGATTTTACAGAACAAATAAAATCTTTTGCCTTGTACACACGATCGGAATTTCCAACAGATTTTTCTGATGGAATTCCATTCAAGCTGTCTTGAATACACACTGTCACACCAAAACGCGGTAACGTACAGTAGGTGACCACGATATTGTGTCAATCTCGCTCCCTTTCTCAGCGAGATTGACCACCTACTGTACGAGCCCCGTCGCGGGAGCCAGCACCAAGCCGGCTCTCCGCGATGGGACAAAGCTGTCATAGAACCCACAGGGATCCGACTTGGATTCCTGCCAATTCTAGAAGTGGCGTATGGTACGAGTCATGAGGGGAAACTCCACGACAAATTTTAAATAAAAACCAGGCATGGGTTCCCCCCGGGGCATACCAGGCCCTTAGGTCTGGTATGGATTGTAAGGAGAACCCCCCCTACGCCGAAAAAACGGCGTGGGGGTTCCCCCACAATCCATACCAGACCCGTAATCAAGCATGCTGCCCGGCCTGTCAGGAAAGGAGTGGGGACGAGGGAGCGCCCCCTCCTGAGCCGTACCTGGCCGCATGCCCTCAACATAGGGGGGTTGGGTGCTCTGGGGCAGGGGGGCGCCCCCCTCCCCATAGCACCCTGTCCCCATGTTGGGTCCCGGAGCATGATGGGACTGTGACGTCATAAGAGGCCTATATAAATCATCGCACACCGGACACCAGGCATTACAGAGGGAGGAAGCGTCGCATCAACATAAGAAGATAAGAAGAAGGCAGAAGACTCCAAAGAAGAGCGGGCTGCGCCGCCACTAGTAAGAGAGCTAAAAAGAAGATAGCGGTGACCAGCCCTGAAGAAGGCACCAGAGAGCGAGGGGGAGAAGAACCGGGGAGCGCCGAAACAACAGTGGAGAAGATGGAAGAAGACCCCCCGGATAGTGGAAAAGACCCCCCGGAGAGCGGAGAAGACCCCCGGAGCTGACTAATAAATTATTTTAAAACCTTGTGTTGTGTGTTTATTTTATTGACATTTTTCTTCCAGGTGAATGGGTAGGGGTACGATGTACCCCATATTCATTCACCTAGGGTGGGGGGCTGGGATCTGGGGGCCCCCTTATTAAAGGGGGCTCCCAGATTCTGATAAGCCCCCTACCCGCAGACCCCGACAACCAACGTCCAGGGTTGTAAGGAAGAGGCCCTGTCCTTATCTACATGGGGACAGGGTGCTTTGGGGTGGGGGGGCCAAGGGTGCCCCCCTGCCCCAGAGCACTCAACCCCCCCATGTTGAGGGCATGCGGCCTGGTACAGCTCAGGAGGGGGGGCGCTGACACGTCCCCACTCCTTTCCTGACCGGACGGGCGGCCTAAGGGCCTGGTATGCCCCTGGGGGGGAACCCATGCCGGGTTTTATTTAAAATTTGGCGTGGAGTTTCCCCTCATGATTCATACCAAACACCGTGGCTAGAATTGGCGGGAGTCCAAGTCGGATCCCCGTCGCTTCTATGATGCGCTCGCTGGAATGTGCTTTTCCTATTCCAGCGAGCGTGAGATGTCGGCACCATGTCGCCAAAAGCATGCGTCGACTTGATTCTGAGCATTCGTGTTTTTTTCTCCATCGGAGTTCCATACAGATGAACGGAATTTCGGATAGAATTTCTTTCATTGGAAAAAAAGAGAACATGTTATGTCCGTCGGAAATTCCGATGGAAAAACTCAGATAGGGCACACACACGGTCGGAATATCCAATTCCGTCTGACTTTTTCCATCAGAAATTCCGATTGTGTGTACGCGGCATTCATAAAAAAATTGCTGGGTAAATGCCTCAGCATTTTCACTTCCAGCACAAATAGTTCCTGTAATGTGTCTAATATGTATGTTTCCTATAATGTGAATGCATCAGAATTTGTACATCTGTTGCAAACAATTTCTGTAATGTTTCTGAAATGTGTATTTCCTATGATAGTCAGTGTCATCTAGGGGCCACACTGTGGTGTTTTCCTGAAATACAGCAATAGGGGAAAATACTGCGTTATGGCCACTAGATGGAGCTTACAATCCTAGGAATTACACTTGTTAGCCCAATGTTTCTCAACCGTTTTTTCCAGTTGCGGCACCCTTTAAAATTCTGCACAATCTTGGGGCATCTCATTCTAAAATATAAAAAGCTAAAGAGGTGCATTGAATTTTACTTCCAAAGTGAATACACCTTTGCACACTGGTACTGACTAGATTTCCCGGGCAGCCCATCCCCCATACAGTTACTAAACACACTCAGGGAACAGTTAAACCCTTGATCGCCCCTGATGTTAACCCCTTCCCTGCCAGTGTCATTAGTACAATGTCAGTGCATATTTTTAGCACAGATCACTGCAATAATGTCACTGGTTCCCAAAAAAGTGTCAAAAAATGGCAATTAGGTGTCCGATCTGTCCGCCGCAATGTAGCAGTGCTGCTAAAAAATCACTGATCACCACCATTACTAGTAAAATCAAAAAAGCCATAAATATATCCCCTATTTTATAGATGCTATAACTTTTACGCAAACCAATCAATATAGGCTTATTGTTTTTTGTGTTTTGAAAAATATGTAGCAAAATACATATTGGCCTAAAATTATGAAGAAATTAAATTTTTTTTTTATATTGGGTATGTTTTATAGCAGAAAATGAAAAATATTGTTTATTGTTGATCAAATACCACCAAAAGAAAGCTCTATTTGTGGGAAAAAACGGACATCCATTTTATTTGGGGACAACGTCGCACGACGTGCAATTGTCAGCTAAAGTAACGCAGTGCCATATCACAAAATATGGCCTGGTCATTAAGTAAAACCTTCTGGGCTGAAGTGGTTAAGTGTGTTTAGCCATTTTCCTACAGTTGTACTTAAAAGCCGCCTAGTACACACACAAAAAAATGGACAGCTCTGGTCGGAGTCACTGTACTAACAATCCTAACAATGTAAGTGCAGCCATCTTCCCTGCTGTTCTATTGTGTTCTGACAGAACACACTAGAACCCCCCCCCCTCCCCGCAAGAACAGTCTGGTCAGTCGGCTGACAGTTTTCCAGCATGTTCGTCTGACTCAAGCTGACAGTACACACAAGCCAAATGTCGGGTGGTGTCGCCCGACATTTGGCCCATGTGTACTAGGCTTTAGTATCCTTGACTGGGAATACTACCAGAAGAAAATAGTTTTTTGACATTTGAGCAGACTTTACTGATACCAGAAAGGAACACTATATACTATACTATACTATACTATAAAAGAAAATGTATTTAATGTATTTAATGTTACAAAATGAATAAATATATATAGAATAAAACAAGAGAAAATCGAGCTCTCATTTGTATAACCACAGATATATAAAGTATGTATAACCTTCCCTATTAAGTAAGAAGGAGGGGGTGTTCACAGATCCAATCACTGTTGTATTGGCCACATCCCTAAGTGACATGAGACAAAAGGAATTGATTCCCCCTGGTTGGGACTTTAGAGGCCAAACAACATTTAAGTATAAAAACTTGATCTTTAATAAGACAAAAGGTGTACACAAATAGGCACTTGATAAAAGCACACAAAATGCACCTTGTGGTGCATACAGAGACCAACAAATGTATAAAATACGAGAACAATGCCACCAAATTAATACATAAGCCAAAACAAATGGCAAAAAAAAACAAAAAAAAAACGAAACAAAACAAAAAAGCGCTCTCCTAGTGGTTGATGTAAAAAAGCCTGACATGTTTCTGGTTTGACACCGTCATCAGGGGCCATGAGGGATGAGTAGTGCGGGTTGTAGTTCAAAAAAGAGTGGTGGACTGGGTATGGATACCCTTTTGGGATGTGGTTCAGGAGTAGAATGGGAATGGAGCAGCGTCCAAGCGTCCCTTATTGACCAGGGAGGGAGGGCCCAGGACTATCCAGTGCTTGATTAGCAGGAAGGTGTCCTGCCCAAATTTAAAGACTCAAAACTGCCTATGTCCCTGTTCGGGTTTGACTAAACCCACTAGCTCCGAATAGGTCCAGAGAGGTTGGTAGGCGGCGTTCTCCCAGCTAAGTAGGTGCCATCATCTTGACAGGGTACTCACAATGCCAGCAGATCCAAAGTGTCACTACATCAGGGTGACCATTTTTTTCCCCACAAAATATATGGAGACATCCTCCTATTGGTTCCTATTATATAATATAGATATACAGACCAAATATCATATATTATGGCACTATAGACAAAAAGATACAACAGTTCAAATACCTAAATCAAATGATTTAGGACGAGGGTCACTGATCGATTCGACTGTATAAAAAGTTTCCAGATGACAAACAGAAGGTCATACAATACACATAATACAGTAGTCAACATTAATTAGTATTTAACTCATAACGAATTGGACCAAAAGCAAACCACATTGCAGTAAAACTTACAAAAAAATTGTATGAAATAGCATCCAATGATCTGCATTAGTAGGCAATTAATATCATCGGTGCTAATGATGACTGCAGGTATAGATCTGAGGAGCAAGGTAACGTCAATTACTCCCCAGCATACTAAATCATTAAGGTATATTGAGTGAGGTGATCAATAAAAGTCCCAGTAAATAAACTAACCTGTTCCTGAGTGTCATGGATAAACATGCCACCACGGGCAGCTCATGCATCTGAGCACCACCCAACAATCCAAAACAGCTGACTATAATCAGGGCCAGCTTTAGGTGTTCAGGGTCCCTGTGCGAGCTAATCCTGTGGCACCCGCCCCCCCCCCCCCTACTTCACCCCTCGCCCCCTGGTCACCTTAACATACACAAAGAGGAAAAAAATATTTGTAACAAATAATATGTTTTAATTGAACTTTACATTACACAGCACCCTGCATCTCTGGACCCCTTTACATTACACGCACCCCTTTACATTAGACAGCAGCCTGCACCCCTTTACATTACACAGCACCCTGCATCACTGGACCACTTTACATTACACAGCACCCTGCACCCCTTTACATTACACAGCACCCTGCACCTCTGGACCCCTTTACATTACATAGCACCATGCATCACTGGACCCATTTACATTACACAGAACCCTGCAGCTCTGGACCCCCTGCATGTTACACAGACCCCCCCTCAGTGTATCCACCCCTTCAATGCAGTCCCCATTCAGTGCAGACCCCCCTTCAGTGTAGCCCCCCTTCAGAGTAGCCCACCCAATTCAGCATAGCCCCCTCTTCAGAGTAGCCCCCCCCCGTTCAGTGTAGCCCCCTATTTCAGTGTAGCCCCCCTCGTTTAGTGCAGCCCCCCATTCAATGCAGCCCCCTTCAGTGCAGCCCCTCGTTCAGTGTAGCCCCCTTCATTCACTGCAGCCCCCCTTCAGTGTAGCCCCCTCGTTCAGTGCCGCCACCTTATTCAGTGTAGCCCCCCTCGTTCAGTGCAGCCCCCCTTGAGTTTTAGCCCCCTCGTTCAGTGTAGACCCCCTTCAGTACCTCAGATCAGCATATGCACAGCAAGTCCCCTCCCCCTGTTTACATATAAACAGAGAGGAGGGGGAGGCGGCTTCAATCGACTGTGCCTGTGTGACATCCGGGATCGCACAGACAGGCAGGCAGCCCGTGGCCGCAAGAGGAGGGGATGGTAGGTGCAGCGATGTCACCCTGCACCCCCCCCCTGCACACCCCCTCCCCCTCACCACTGTAGCTAGCTGTGTGTGGTACCCGGAGGCAGCCTGCGGCCTAGCAGTGTGTGGTACCCGGGGGCGGCCTGCCCCCCCTTTGTACATCTCTGAATGGCCGCACGGTGCCCCTGTTGCCCATGGCGCCCAGTGCGACCGCACAGCTCGCACACTCCAAAGGCCAGCCCTGAATATAATCAGCTGTGAGGGCTGTACCATCATGTTACATAGTTGCATAGTTACATAGTTAGTCACGTTGAAAAAAGTCCATCCAGTTCAACCATAACAAAAATAATAATATCATACAATTCCATATACCAAATTCAACCCACAGTTGATCCAGAGGAAGGGGAAAACCCCCAGCAAAGCATGATTACATTTTCTACAGCAGGGGACAAAAATTCCTTCCTGATACCCCGAGAGGCAATCGGATTTTCCCCAGATTAACTTTACCTATAAATCAGTTATATTATGTACATTTAGGAAAGTATCCAGACCTTTCTTAAAGCAATCTACTGAGCTGGCCAGAATCATCTCTGGAGGGAGCCTATTTCACATTTTCACAGCTCTTACTGTAAAGAAACCTTTCTGTATGAGATGAAATGTATTTTCCTCTAGACGTTAAGAGTGCCCCCTTGTCCTTTGTGTTGACCGTAAAGTGAATAACTCAACACCAGGTGTGAGCATGTGGGGCATTAACACATCTTCGGGTAGGAAATCCCCCTTAAAGTGGTTGTAAAGGTTAAAATAACAAACATGTCATACTTACCTCCACTGTGTAGCTCGTTTTGCACAGGGTGGCCCCGAACTATGTTTTCTGGGGTCCCACGGTGGCTGTCTCGGCTCCTCCCCGTCTCAGATAACCCCCTTTGGGAAGCGCTCTCCCAAGGGGGTTACCCTACGGGCGCGCTCCTAAGTCCTGTATTCGGCATCCAAAGCCGCTGAGTACAGGACTCGGCCCTGCCCCCAGGGCCCACGTCATTGGATTTGATTGACAGCAGCGCAAGCTAATGGCTGCACTGCTATCAATCTATCCAATGAAGAGCCAAGAAGCCCGGGCAAAGGAAGAGTGCATTCGCTACGCAGGACTTTCCAGGTCTCAGGTAAGTAAAACGGGAGGGGGGGGGCGGTAATCGTAAAATGTTTTATCACCTTAATGCATAGGATGCATTAAGGTGAAAAAGCACAAACCTTTATAACCCCTTCAAGTGCCAAAACAATGGTACCACCTTATCCCACACATGCATCAGTACTTTGAGAAACAGCACTACCTGAGAATGACCTCCGCAGTAAGCCACCATTGCAGGGCTGGACCACAAGAGGCAGCAGCTAGACTTAACAATACAAAACACATATGCCATGCACAATTAAAGTAATTTGTAGATTTAATACAGAAAAAAAGATAAAATAAGGGGGATACCCCTGGCTCCTACCACCGCAACGCCACCACCTTATTACTGCAGTGGCTAATAAAAACCAAACTGCAGCCAGAATACTACCAGTTCTGGACTTTTGGCCTAAAATTGCTAAAATGGTGCTTCTGGACCTCATATTTAGAAACAATCTAAGGCATATTTTTTACTACAAGTAATGCGTTTCTAGTGCTGAAAGTTTCCAAATGCCATACCAACAATGAATAAACAAAGAGAGGCCTACACAGCTGGCTACCTCTAGGGTAAACAAAGGGATTCTCACATTTTCTCTTTGAAAATCTTATTTAAAATAGGAATTAATAACAAGACTGTGCTTCCATTATTTCACATACGTTTGTACTGCTTTCTCCAGGTGGAGATCCTAATTTTCACCAGAATATCATTGTGACATGGAAACAAAAGCCTAAAGCAATGAAAAAAATGCTGCCTTAGTAATCAGGTTTTCCTTTTCATGTTTTAGCCAGGAAAGCATATTGCACGTCACCTGTTCTCTGCATTGCTAATCGGCCACTTTGACTGCTTGTTGTTACCATATGGTGGCATTATCCTAATGATGCCCTGGCCTTGCCTGTATTTATCAGGTTAGGAAACATATAGAAATGGAAGACATGATTAAGAAGCGGCCTTTCATTCTAACAGAACAAAGTGTGGCTTTGTGAAAATAAATCGTAAGAAATTAATTTTACTATGCCTATTCTAAAATATGTGTTTTTACACCAAATTAATTCCTGAAATTTTATTTGCCGCTAGTCCTAAAGTGATTGTAAAGTCTTGTTTTTTTCAATAAAAATAACAAACATGTCTTACGTACCTGCTTTGTCATACTTACCTGCTCTGGTAATACTTACCAGAGCCCCATCCCTGTCCAGCAATGTCCACAAGTGTCTTGGCCATTCTAGGACTCTCTGATTGGCTCAGACACAGCAGTGGCGCCATTGACTTCTGCTGCTGTTAATCAAGGTCAGCTAGCCATTCAGTAGAGAGAGAGGGTGGGCCCAAACCACAGCTCCATGTCTGATTGACACATACATATACAGGATTTATATTGCACCAACAGTTTGTGCAGCGCTTTACAACATGAGGGCAGACAGTACAGTTACAATACAATTCAATACAGGAAGAATCAGAGGGCCTTGCTCGTTAGAGCTTACAATCTAGGAGGGAGGGTCAGGTGATACAAAAGGTAACAACTGTGGGGGATGAGCTGATGAAGAAAATAAAAGAACATTTGTTAGGCGAGAGCAGGATAGGCTTCTCTGAAGAGAAAAGTTTTCAAGGATTGCCTAAAAGTGGATAGAGTTGGGGATAGTCGGACAGGTTGGGGTAGGGAATTCCAAAGGATGGGAGAGGCTCAGGAGAAGTCCTAGAAGCGAGTATGGGAGAAGGTGACGAGGGAGCTAAAGAGCAGTAGGTCTTGGGAGCAATGGAGAGGGCGATTTGGTTGGTATTTTGAGACTAGGTTAGTGAAACTCTGCAACAGTACACCATGAATCTTGTTGGTATCAGTTAGGCATGAGCTTCGAGTTCGAGTCAAACTCATGTTCAACTCGAACATTGTAAAATGGTGCAAATAACGCCCTTCCTTCAATATAACACCGCTCAGCTCTTAGGTACGTATACTCCAGGTGTTTGGTAATAGCTTATCTAATATGTATGAAGTGTAGCTGCTGCTGAAAAAATGTGACAATGTTCAAAAGACAGTGAAATTGAACAATTAAAACCCAAACAAGTCAAAACTTAAAAGTCAAAACCTAAAAGAGTCCTCAAGTTCCATATAGTACTGTAGCAGCGCTAATCTCAAAACCGAATCTGAAATTCTTCTATGGGTCAAGTGACCTTATAGGAATGAGATGATAGTGCAGATGGATTAAACACAAAGCAGTCCTAAATTGTGTGCTCCTTTCACCAAAGGGGGGGTGTTCACCGCGTGGGGGGATAATTAGTCCCCGGTTGGGGATGCACTCACCACAAGAATGGATCAAAAGGGCCTGGATTGTATGTCTGTGTGTATCCTGGAAGATGCACTCTCCACCGTCAGGAATGTTAAGATCAAACCGCATACATATAAAGTAAGAAAACTAATATAGTGTAATAACGTTTAAACTCATTTATTAAGCCCCAAACATCCCCTTTCATATATTGTGCGTACCACAATGTAAAGTATTCAAGCATAAAACAAAAATCTGTACTGTGCCTGTAAGCTTCTCCCTGTGAGCCTGTAGAGTTGTAGGTATCTGCCACAAAATCTCCTGTTCCTGCTCTGAGGGCTGTACAGCATCTCTGGTCAGAGGATAAGCGTCACGCCCTTCGTCATTGGTTAGACTTCAACAGAGGGCGTGACTATGCCTACCACTAACCTGTATAAATACAGCAAAAATGAGCACATCTCGTGCGATCATTGGTCGAATGCGGTCACATGTGCGCCTACTCTTGCTCATGCGCACAACGAACCATAGAGCATAGTAAGGGCATGGGTGGAAGTGATCATAAATCCGCCTTAGATACCTATTCACTGTCCCGTTAGTTGGACATAGAACTACCGACGTCACAGACGTATACATGGAGCGCACACTCCTCCCTCGCTCATTAGATCCCATTGGTCAACCTTGCGTTGCACACCAAGCATGCGCACATATGCGCTGCCTGCCGCACATGTGTACTGGACCAAAAGGAACAGACGGGCGGAAGTGGAATAGCGTCCTGAACGGCTCAGTGATTGGTCAAGCCAGCTCGTAATCCAAAACGCCATACCCACTTTACATGTATTTTAACATTTACAGTGAATAGTGCAGATATGCTGTATATAAAGAAAAAATTAATGATCTATCCAGATAGAATTAACAATATCACATAAATCCATCATAGTATACATATTTAAAATAGCCTCGCTACTTTGAAAAATACATAGACAAACACATAATATGCATATAATTTCACACAACTCGTGAGAGCAATATTAGTACTGCATATGTGAATCTTGGAATTGCAATTAGATTGTATTATATTGCAATCACAGATCCCTTTGCTCATATTGGTGGTTTTCTATATGTCATATAACTATACTTATGCAGATACTGTAGAGTGCCACTATAATGACATATGCCTAAGATATAGGGTTAAAGTATACACAAGATACATAATGGAGATAAAATAGCGCTCAAATGAGCATACTGTAAATATCTGTAGTACTTAAAATGTATAAAAAACTACACATTTTCTTAAAACATTTTAAAATATTAAAAACATTAAACATATCCAAAATATTAAAATATTTAAAATATTTAAAGTGTCTATATACACTATGTAATAGACTCAACTGGACCAAGGAAGGACTAAATAGGACTCAGCTACACAAAGGTGGGATACAAGCTGGTATAAAGGAATAACAATAAAACTTAGGTGTCACTAATAAAACAGTTGATATCAAGTTCTATATTCAGGGTTATAACATCTGTCGAGAAAATCCTGCGTGTTTCACGTTTGGAAAGTTCTCTTACCCTATGTGAACCCCTCAACTCGAACATTGCCTGTTCGCCGAACAGCGAACAATTTGGAATGTTCGCGGCAAGTTCGTGTGAACTTTAGAACCCAGTTAAAGTCTATGGGACTCGAACATTTGAAATCTAAAGTGCTAATTTTAAAGATTATATTGAAGTTATTGTCATAAAAAGTGTTTGGGGACCCGGGTCCTGCCCCAGGAGACATGTATCAATGCAATTTTTTTTTTAAAAACTGCATTTTTTTTTCGGGAGCAGTGATTTTAATACTGCTTAAAGTGAAACGATAAAAGTGAAATATTCCTTTAAAGTTCGTACCTAGGGGGGGTTTATAGTATGCCTGTAAAGTAGCGCTTGTTTCCCATGCTTAGAACTGTCTCTGCACAAAGTGTAATTTCTGAAGGAAAAATAAGTAATTTAAAATCACTCGCGGCTATAATGAATTGTCAGCTCCTGGCAATACAGAGAAAAGTCATTCATAAAAAAAAAAATTGCGTGGGGGTCCCCCCAAATTCAATTACCAGGCCCTTCAGGTCTGGTATGGATTTTAAGGGGAGCCCCGCCATCAAATTTAAAAAAAGTGGAAGTTCCCCCCAGATATTTATTCCAGACACAGGCATTATTAAAATCACTGCTCCCGAAAAAAATTCAGTTTTTAAGACTTTTTGTTGCATTGATACATGTCCCCTGGGGCAGGACCCAGGTCCCCATACACTTTTTAAGACTTTTTGTTGCATTGATACATGTCCCCTGGGGCAGGACCCAGGTCCCCATACACTTTTTAGGACAATAACTTGCATATTGGCCTTTAAAATTAGCACTTTAGATTTCAAACGTTCGAGTCCCATAGACTTTAATGGAGTTCTAAAGGTTCTGGTGCGAACCGAACGGGGGGGGGGGGTGTTCGGCTCATCCCTAGTATCAGTAAGTAATAAAGTTGCTGTGGAGGAGTACATTTTCTTACAGGACAAACACCCCAGCCTTTTCAACATTTGCCAGTATTACCTTTAGCACCAGATGTTTTTCAAAAGTAGGATTTCCCCTCTTATCTTGACAAAAAAATTAAATAAAAATAGAGTCTCTCTCTTAAAACACCAGTCCAACCCCAATAGGTACAAGGCACTGGTGTTACTTTGGTACTACACCAAGTTCGCTGCTTTTAAATTCAACATCTAAACAGTCAGACAGAGTTCTGAGTACTGTATATCACTATATAAACTCACTTTACTGTAAAAAATAAGTGTAAAATGCAAAACTCCAGTGGGTGTAACAAGATGTCTGCTTGCCCCCTTCCCATTCAATCCTTTCTGTGGAGGAGTGCAGTGTTACACATTCTGATGGGTCACCTAATCTGATAAAATACCCTGATGTCAGTAAAAACCAGATAAGGATTCCAACAATTGCCCTTGGAAATACTTTACCCACTTATTTTTATTCAAATACTGTAACCAAAAACACAACAAATTCCATTAAAACATAACTACATTTTAATTATTTTTTAATTAATTATTACTGTTCATATAATTATTTTAAATAAATGCCAAATAATCAGTTTGAGTTTCTTTATTATACTGCATTGGATGCCCTCATCATGAAATATGGCCAGAATAACTGGACATTAGACATAACTGGATCATGGGATTATATGGGACACACTTATGTAAGTTTGCTGTAACTATGCTGTAGGGGTGGGCTATCTGTTTGAGTCGAACATGAGTCCTACTCGAACATTGCCTGTTCGACCGTTTGCCGAACAGCGAATAATTTGGGTTGTTTGCGGCAAATTCGAAAAACCGCTGAACACCCTTTAGAAGTCTATGGGAGAAATCAAAAGTGCTCATTTTAAAGGTTAATATGTAAGTTATTTCAAATAGAGGGTGCAATCAGCGCAAAAATATACGATCAACAAAATTAATAAATCGTGTAGAAAAAATATATAAAAAATATATATAAAGTGCAGCGCAAACCATGTGAAGAATATAATAAATGTGGTAAAAATAGAGTCTAAACAATTCGTGTCACAAAGAAGTAAATGTCCGTGGACCATTCGATGAGACAAAAAGATGAAAATCTTCACCGCGTGAAAGACAACAATGGTAACGAGTGTAGAAGCTTATCCCTCCACCAGTGCAGATGGCTACTCTCACCTTAAGAAATGACCCCTGGGTTAGCAGATGGTCATTAGGGCATATAAAGAACCAGAAATGAAGTAGATCTCCTATTTGGTGGTCTCAGCATGGATGCCGAAACAGAGGGACATGGAAGAAAAAACAACCATCTAAGAGCTTCCGCTTGATCACTACTTTAATCAAATAGGCAGTGTACAGGCTACTCACATTTGATCAGACTGTTAATCTTTGATCAAATGTGAGTAGCCTGTACACTGCCTATTTGATTAAAGTAGTGATCAAGCGGAAGCTCTTAGAATATGTAAGTTATTGTCATAAAAAGTGTTTGGGGACCCAGGTCCTGCCCCAGGGGACATGTATCAATGCAAAAAAAAGTTTTAAAAGCTAAAGATTTTTCGGGAGTAGTGATTTTAATAATGCTTAAAGTGAAAAAATCAAAGTGAACTATTCCTTTAAATGTTGTACCTGGGGGTGTGTATAGTATGCCTGTAAAGTAGTGCATGTTTCCCGTGTTTAGAACTGTCCCATGTAAAATTACTGCTCCCGAAAAAACTGCAGTTTTTAAAACTTTTTTTTGCATTGATACATGTCCCCTGGGGCAGGACACAGGTCCCCAAACACTTTTTAGGACAATAACTTGCATATCAACCTTTAGAAATTAGCACTTTTGATTTCTCCCATAGACTTTTAAAGGGTATTCTGCGGCTTTTCGCTTTTGCCGCGAACACCCCAAATTGTTCGCTGTTTGCCGAACGGGCGAACAGGCAATGTTTGAATGGAACTCATGTTCTACTCGAACATAAAGCTCATCCCTAATGGTCAGCATAGAGAAGAAGTCCTGCAACGTTGAATCTCCTGTCACGCTAATCCAAGCAGGCTGTGCCGCTCATAAGCCCTGTAGAAGCCGTCCACCAGCTCTGTGTGTGTGATGGTAAATGCAGGGAGGGGGGCTGAGGCGTTCGTGGAACACAGCAGCGTGTGACGTCAACGTAAGTGTTGAAACACATTTTTGAGCGTGTGCACTGTCAATGGAAAGGACAGGTGTTTTCTTCTTTTCAGGATTCCAGGAAGTAAATGCTACATGAATCATCTGCCCTTACTTAAGATGGCCACGGGCAGAAATGCTCAGCAAAGGAATGCATAGATCCCTGCGTTTGCATTGAATATTCAAATTAATTTAATATAGTTCTTGATTTGGTGGTGGTGTTTATATGTAGCGTAGTTCTGCTTTTTTTTCCAACACTTTATTTTTAAAGGATCACTAAAGAATTTTTTTTTTTAGCTAAATAGCTTCCTTTACCTTACTGCAGTCCTGGTTTCATGTCCTCATTGTTCGTTTTTGCTTTGATGTTGCTGTAATTCTGCTCTGATCTCGACACTTCCTGCTTGTCTGGCTCCTTATGAAAAATCTCATGGCAGCTTTTCAC
Source organism: Rana kukunoris (assembly GCA_029574335.1). NCBI lineage: Eukaryota > Metazoa > Chordata > Amphibia > Anura > Ranidae > Rana > Rana kukunoris. Next base: position 119,419,591 of record CM056053.1, read on the forward strand.
TGTGGTCCAAGCTGTCATTACTGTGTGTCTAAAACTCCTCAGAACCAATCAGATTCATTTGGGGAAAAAACACTCCCCTGGATTTGTTTGTTTTTGTTCTGTGTGTCTCTCTACTTCACAGAAACATGAAACCAGTTTAAAAGTGAAACTAAACTGCAGGCACATTATATGATTGATTTTTATCTATTTTTAATAATTTTTAAAAGGAATCAGTTAACTTTTATGTCTCTATACCCTGTAAACAGTAATTTCAGCAAAACATTTTTTTCCCTTTAGTGACCCTTTAAGTGATTAAATGGTAGAGAAACCATATAACAGAATCCAAAATGAAAAATGTTTACGCAAAGTTTACCTCCTCACAGTTCTGCATAGCTCACACACAATCTCTGTGGCTGGGTGCATCCCTATTCCACCAACTCAAAGTGTAATACCCAGAAAGGAAGAGGCAGGCCCTGTATCCGGGATGTTCCTGCAGTCCTCCACAAATAACAGGAATGCCTGAAACTGCTGGGGAGATAGGGGAAGGAGATTCATCTACAATGTGCAGACTTTTGTGCACCCCACCCAACAGCAATTATGTGAGAAATGTCCCGATATAATGTGCAGAATTTTGTGCACCCCGCCCCGCCAGCAATTATGTCCTGATATAATGTGCAGGCATGTGGCAGGCAGATTTCTGGGATGCAGCCCATGACAAGGACCTGATCTTATTAATAACCGGAACTGTCCCAGCGAATCCGGGACAGTTGGCAACTATGAATAAGGACAAAATGCACATAAGATATCGGCCAGACACCAACTATTCTGATCTGGGTCAAATCTTTCAGGTTGGTTTTCTAATAATGTATGACCACCTATGGTGTATGCATACACACATTCAGTTGTGTAGCTCTCTTTGCAGAGAAAGTTTGTCCTGACTTGTATAATCCATGCTTCTAAATTTTATACATTGCCTTCTGTAGCTCTATGAGATTTGTAGCAGAGATTGTACTAGGCCTTTGATGTGAAGTGGATGAGGGAACACATCTAATCAGGTTACAAGCATTTAGAGTGAATCTAAAATGTGGAGATTTATTCTCCAGACTGTACAGATGCTGCAATACCGTCAGTGCAGACCTTGGTTGTAGAATTGCAAGCTACTTCATTCTAATTGTGTTTTTTTATTTTTTTAGTGTATGATTCAAGAATGTTATATTACATAATTCGATATAATGTAAACCAATGTACATTAATAGGAATTGAACATCATTATAGGTAACTGCACTTTAAAGGAAATGATATATTATTTCAAATAATCCAAATCAATTTAGAGCAGTCTTCTATCTAGATTACTCCAAGGACGGCTAGGGAAGATGAAAATGAATCATAAATACATTCAGACAGCAGGGGCATCTGGTACAGACTGAGTGAAACAATTTTTCAGTCAAAAATGAAAATATAAATAATGTATACATAAGTAAACAGGTAGATGTTGCATTGCTACTCTAAAAAGCCTACAGTGATGACAAAATGATAAAATACTTAAAGCAACCCTGTCACTTTTCTCCAGGCACTCTCTGCAAAAGAAAAGACATTGGGCCAGATTCACGTACATTGGCGCATATATTGACCGGCGTAGTGCATCTCCTTTACGTTAGACAGGCTCAATTTAGAGGCGCAAGTACCGTATCCTCCTAGTATTTGTGCAGAATTTTGTGTCGGTGCAACGTAATTTCCGAGGTGTAAGGCGGTGTAATTCAAATTGTGAAGGACGTGGGCGTGTTTTATTGAAATGAGCCGTGACCCCATGCAAATGAAGGGCCGGCCGGATTGCACATGCATGCATGACTATGGTCAGCACCTCTCTGCGCATGCTCAGAACTCGGCACGGCGCAATCAGTGATATTGGAACTAGGCCCGGTCAACTTAGTGAGCTACGCACAGTGCTTAAATACTGTAGACAGAGAGAAACGCCCTTCCTTTGCAAAAGTACATCCATTTGTTTACCTTCCTACAGCAAGGTGCTTTTGTTCTGTTGTTTGTTAGCGTTTGTTGGTTTGTGACATGTCTTTGAGATATTTGGTGACTGTTTTGGATAGTGTTTTGGAGAGTGATTTTTGTCTTTTCTGTGTTATCTTTGCTGTGTTTTTTTTTTTTTTGCTGGTCGTTTTTTTTTTTCTTTTGCTGGGCAATTTTTTTTTTTTTTGGATTTTTTTTTTGTTTGTGAATGATTTTGGAATGTGGGGGTGACATTCCTTCCGGAAAAGGGGTGTCACCCTCATTTGTGGTGGAGAAGGGTTCCCCAGGACAAGGGAGAAGTGATTCCCAGGTCCGTGTGAATGGTGTATGAATGTACAGTGACATAATTGGAGCCGTGGCGTGGCGTTGCTGCTCACAAGTCCAGCATGGTGGGCTTGTGCTAATCCAATTAGATGAGGATGTGATGTGTCTGTGCTAGGGACCACAGTGGTGTGCATGCATGCATTCTCATTGTGCCATTATAATGTGTGTGTTTAACGTGCAAAGATGCCTAATGTGAGCTGTCTCCTGGCTGCTCTTCCCTCAGAAGACGGGGGACCCTCAGTTAGGGGGGGATTGTCTGGTTCGGGGGTCAGGTCATCACGTATGTCAATCTCCAGGCCCTTTCTCACTGCAAAGTTGTGCAGCATGCAACATGCACCGATGATTTGGCATACAAAGTTTGGGGATTACAACAGGGTACCATGGGGGTTCCGGATAGGAGTCATGAGATGGGGTCCCAGTGCATATGCAGAGTCACCTTGAAGGGATAAGACATGAGGATGTTAGTAGTGCATGTGCCCCTTGTGATTTCAGCATCATGGGGGGGACAGTCATGCCTGCCACCCATGTCACTCACCAACCAGCCAGCTGTCCCCCATACATGTTCTGTTCGAATTCTGTTGGGATGGGGCTATGATTGTATATGTAGCTGTCATGGGTGTCATGGGTGGTGTCATGTGTTGGGCTGGTGATGTCCTCCTGCAAGGGTTGTGGTTAATTCCATGATGGCATGATTGGTGAATCTGAAGATGCGATACACCTCAGAATCACTCATGCCAAAGAGGTCTATGCGTGTGCGGTATATCCTCTCCCGTGCCCTCCTCCGTGCCCTTCTCCTTCTGCGCTTATCTAAAGTCAGTAGTATAGCTATGAGCAAGGATGCCCCTGGCATGTTGGCATACAGATTGTTGTCCTGCAAGTGTGGCTGCTCAGCTCGTCCCTAACGGTGTTGCTTTAGCTGACATGTAGACTGATTGTCTAATTTTAGACCTGCTCTTATATGGACTAATTTTAGACAGGACGTGCAGCTGATGCGCACAGCGCGTAGCCTGCGCCGCACAAACTTACATTTGTGGATTGCCATATCTCCCTCATTTGCATATTTGCCTAGCAAATCAATGGTGTGTCTAGCGCATTTTTTGCACGCACGATGCGCCGTTCTATCGAAATTACGTTGGTCGAAAATTTCTAGATTTCTGGCGTATATCGTTTTGGGGCTACGGCGCATAGATACGCAGGCGCATATTTACAATTACGCAGGCGCATCTCCTGAAACGCCGGCTTAAGTGCTTTGTGAATCTGGCCCATTATATTTACTTCTCTGACTGAGGGTGAGTCCATTCTTATCTATTATGCTGAGCTAGCAGCGCAGATGCCATTTAACATTTTCAAGTGTAAGGCCTCGTACACACGCCCGAGGAACTCGTCGTAAATGAAACATTGTTTTTCTCGACGAGTTCCTTGTTAGGCTTGTCGAGAAACTTGACAAGCTTTCTTTGCGTACACACTGTCAAGACCAAATCTCCTCGTTCTCAAATGCGGTGTTCGCGTGTGAACTTTAGAACCCCATTAAAATCTTTGGGACTCGAAACTTTGAAATCTAAAGTGTTAATTTTAAAGGCTAATATGCAAGTTATTGTAATAAAAAGTGTTTGGGGGCCCGGGTCCTGCCCCAGGGGACATGTATCAATACAAAAAAAAGTTTTAGGAACTGCAGTTTTTTTGGCAGCAGTGATTTTAATAATTCCTTTAAGTGAAACAATAAATGTCAAAACTTCCTTTAAATTTCATACCTGGGGGGGGGGTATAGTATGCCTGTAAAGTAGCGCATGTTTCTCCGTGCATAGAACTGTCCCGGCACAAAGTGTCATTTCTGAAGGAAAAAAAGTCATTTAAAATCACTCGCGGCTATAATGAATTGTCGGCTCCCGGCAATACAGAGAAAAGTCATTCATAAAAAAAATGTGTGTGGGGGTCCACGGCATTTTTTTTTTAATTTGGGGTGGAGTTCCCCTTAAAATCCATACCAGACCTGAAGGGTCTGGAATGGATATTTGGGGGGGAACCCCACATCATTTTTTTTTTATTTGACACAGGGTTCCCCTTAATATCTATACCAGACCCTAAGGCAGGGGTGCCCAAACTTTTGAAGATTGAGGGTCACTTAAGCGACTTGGTAATCAGTCACGGGCCACAATATGGGCCATCTGATCCGATCATACGGAAGGGGACAGATCCCTCCCTCCTTTTTTTTTTTGAGGATTGGATTGGAGGTAGGTCGTTGTAAATGGTCACAAGTCTGTTCACATCTGCTGCTTCATATAAGTGAACGAAGGGTCCAATTTTGTCAAACTGATCATGTGAAAAGGGCCTAAGGCTGCTTTCACACTGTTGCATTACGGTTTACCCACACTCCAGGTGCCGCGCAGTGCACCTGTGGATTTTCAGCGGATTGGCTGCACTTTGCCATAGACTTTTATTATATGCTGCAGGTGTAGTGCACTGTCTGAAAGTGCACCAACCCTACAGGTTAAAACAGAGTGCATTTGGTATCACTCCGCTTGTGACAGGAGCCGGCGCTATACAAGAAGCATCAGCTTATGTGGCTCTGCTGCGCAACCGATTGCTTCCTCTACCGCCATCTTCATTCACAACACTGATGCTCTGGGATGGTGGGTTGGCAAACTGCGATCTGGGCTTGCCAACCCACCATCCCAGAGAAGGAGGTTGTGGGATACATCAGAAGGCTCTGTGGGCCACATATGGCCCCTGGGCCACTGGTTGGGCACCTCTGCCCTAAGGTGAGTGATTTTAAATGACTTTTTTCCTTCAGAAATTACATTTTGTGCAGGGACAGTTTTAAGCACAGGAAACAAGCGCTACTTTACAGGCATACTATACACCCCCCTAGGTACGAAATTTAAAGGAATATTTCAATTTTATTGTTTCACTTTAAGCATTATTAAAGTCACTGCTCCTAAAAAAAGCCCTGTTTTTTAAAACTTTTTTTGCATTGATACATGTCCCCTGGGGCAGGACCCAGATGCCCAAACACTTTTTAGGACAATAACTTCATATTAGCCTTTAAAATTAGTACTTTAGATTTCAAACGTTCGAGTCCCATATACTTTAACAGGGTTCTAAAGTTCACACAAACTTTTGTTCTGTTCGCAGGTTCTGGTGCGAACCGAACCCAGGGGTGTTCGGCTCATCCCTAGCGGTGACGTACAACACATACAACGGCAGGGGAAGTTTGATTCCACTGGCACAACCCTTGGGGCTGCTTTTGCTAATCTCATGTTACTGCGAGTTAGGTAAAAGTTTGGCAAGAGACGATTTGCACTTTTCAGTCTGTTACAGCGTGACAAATGTGCTATTTCCATTACAAACGCTACTTTTACCGAAGGTGCGTTTCCGTCTCATACTTTATTCTGCAGGTTAACTTAAAAAGTTAACTTGGTCATCTCCTCCTCCTGCCTTCTGTCCTTAGCTGGATCTCGCTCCACCGCTGTTCACTGATAACAGCGGCAGAGGCAGGTCGTGGAGAGAGAGAAGAACCAAAGGGCCGGCTGGTGGCGGGGAGAGAACCAGTCCAGTACCTGCGGGGGTCGGCGGTGGAGACCTGTTTACGGTGGAGAAATCTGTCTGCGGTCAACAGGTAGCCTGCGATCGATGGGTTGCCAACCACCGCTCCACAGAAATAACGAATTATCTGAAGATGTATTAATGTAACATAACGAATATAACAGAATGAAATTATGTATTTTACGAATGAAAACAAAACATTTTCCACAGTGCACAAGTCTACTAGTTAACATTTTTGAGACCCTAATACAGCACATTGGTTGATCCTACTGCCACAGTCATAGTAGAATCATTCATTCTCATAGCAGTGGGTTTTTCCCTAAGGCCTCGTACACACGATCAAATCTGTCTGCTGGAAACGGTCTGCTAGACCGTTTCAGCAGACAGATTCGATCGTGTGTACGGGCTAACAGACGGATTTGGCCACCCGACAGATTTCAAAGCATGCTTTGAAATCTGTCGGCTGGGAACCCGTCCGCCCGACATGTCTGCTGGTTAGTACGCTAACCAGCAGACATGTCTTCTCGCACACGCGCCGAATGGTTTCGACACATGCGCGGAAGTGTTTTACTTCCTGGTGTGGTGACGTGGCGGCGTCAACGTCACCGCCACGTCACCGACACGTCAGCGCGCTGTCTGCTGGCGGGGATTTTGGTTTGCTTGTGTGTACACGCGAGCAAACCAAAATCCCAGCAGACAGATCTGTTCAAATCTGTCGGACAGACAGATTTGAACAAATCTGTCTGCTCGTGTGTACGAGGCCTTAGGCGTTTTTCCCTGTTGAGTGTAAGTGGTATGAATTCCAAGGGATCCTTTCAGATGACAGACATACTGTATAAGCTGAAATATAGGTGTTGATAAACTAAAACTGGAGAGTACAAAATCTGGTGCAGCTCTGCATAGAAACCAATTTGTTTGTCAAAACTTATTTGAATAAGCTGAAATTAGAAGCTGATTGGATACCATGCAAAGTTGTGCCAGATTTTGCACTCTCCAGTTTTAGTAAATCAACTCCATAGTTTTGGATAGTAGAGGAACCATTGAGCAGTGTCCCGCTGAGCAGATTTTCCCTCTCTAAGGCCGCGTACACACGAGCAGACAGATTTGTTCAAATCGGTCGGGCCGACCGATTTGAACAAATCTGTCTGCTGGGGACATATTGGTTTGATCGTGTACACACGATCAAACCAAAATCCCCGCCGCCAGACGGCGCGGTGACGTGGCGGTGACGTTGACGCCGCCACGTCATCGCACCAGGAAGTAAAACACTTCCGCGCATGTGTCGAAACCATTCGGCGCGTGTGCGAGAAGACATGTCTGCTGGTTAGCGTACTAACCAGCAGACATGTCGGGCGGACGGGTTCGCAGCCGACAGATTTCAAAGCATGCTTTGAAATCTGTCGGGTGGCCAAATCCGTCGGCTCGCCCGTACACACGGTCGAATTTGTCTGCTGGGACGGTCGGGCCGACCGTTTCCAGCAGATAGATTACTTTATTGAAACAGATAAGATTTTTTTGTTTAGGGATGTAATAGGGAGACATGTGGGTTATTTACAAAAAGCACATCCACTTTGCTCTATAAGTGCACTTGAAAGTGCAGTCGCTGTAAATCTAAGGCCCCGTACACACGAGCAAATAGATTTGTTCAAATCGGTCAGACAGACCGATTTGAACAAATCTGTCTGCTGGCCGTTTTGGTTTGATCGCTGTACACACGATCAAACCAAAATCCCCGCCAGCAGACAGCGTGCTGACTTGGCGGTGACGTTGACACCGCCAGGTCACCGCACCAGGAAGTAAATTACTTCCGCGCATGCGTCGAATCCATTCGAGAAGATATGTGCGAGAAGATATGTCTGCTGGTTAGCGTACTAATCAGCAGACATATCGGGCGGACGGATTCCCAGCAGACAGATTTGAAAACATGCTTTGAAATCTGTCGGGTGGCCAAATCCGTCGGCTCGCCCGTACACATGGTCGAATCTGTCTGCTGGGACGGTCGGGCCTTAGGCCTTGTACACACGATCAAATCTGTCTGCTGGAAACGGTCTGCTAGACCGTTTCAGCAGACAGATTCGATTGTGTGTACGGGCTAACAGACGGATTTGGCCACCCGACAGATTTCAAAGCATGCTTTGAAATCTGTCGGCTGGGAACCCGTCCGCCCGACATGTCTGCTGATTAGTATGCTAACCAGCAGACATGTCTTCTCGCACACGCACCAAATGGTTTCGACGCATGCGCGGAAGTGTTTTACTTCCTGGTGCGGTGACGTGGCGGCGTCAACGTCACCACCACGTCACCGACACGTCAGCGCGCTGTCTGCTGGCGGGGATTTTGGTTTGCTCGTGTGTACACGCGAGCAAACCAAAATCCCAGCAGACAGATTTGCCTTACTGTACTATAGTAGGTTAACTGATATCTCTTTAAAGGGGTTATAAAGGTTCTTTTTTATTTTCTAAATAGGGTCCTTTAAGCTCGTGCATTGTTGGTTCACTTACCATTCCTTCGATTCCCCTCCTAAATGTTTTATTTTTTCATTTGTCTGAATTTATCACTTCCTGTTCCTCCTCAGTAAGCTTGCTCCCATCATCCTAGCCGTTCTAGCTGGGGGTTAGTCAGCATGCACACCCCCTCCCTCGGGACTACATCCCTGCAGGTAGACACTTGTAGTCCCAAGGGAGGGGGTTGCACGCTGATTAACCCCCAGCCAGAATGGCTTGGATGATGGGGGCAAGCTTACTGAGGAGGAACAGGAAGTGAGAAATTCAGACAAAGGAACAAAACATTTAGAAGGGAAATAGAAGGAAAAGGTAAGTGAACCAACAATGTACTGGCTTAAAGAAACCTATTTAGAAAATAAAAAACAAACCGTTACAACCCCTTTAAGGTCAAGAGAAACCCCTTTATAAATGGTTGACAATGATAAGGGTGTCCCCATTGGAAGATTTCCATTTACCTCCATGGCACAAGTGTAGCATTTTTTATTTTTCGTCACACAAGGGTTGATTTACAAGAGCAGTTGCTCCAGAGCTTAGTAACTGAGCAGATTTGCTGACTTCCATTATCCAATCATGTGCAAACACAAATGCTGTTTTTTATTTTCCTTGCATGTGATTGGGTACTCTTTGCAAAGGGAATTGTTACCTAATTTATTAAGCTTTTGAGCACAGTCTATTTTCCTTTAGTAAATTAACCTATTTATGTCACTGTAAAATTGGTCACTGGGAACCATAGAGAGGGTCTATATTTCCAAGGGGAAACAAACAGCAATAAAAGCCTAAGTCTAGGATTAGCTCCTACTTGCACTAAAAAAAAGTTTTTGCTTTTTTCCAAACTTATTGGCCGAATAACGTTTTTCAAGTGAAATTAGTTAAAGGTACTTAAAACCACTGTATATGAATAGTCTAAAAGATTTTGCTGTCTCCTAGGTTTGACTAGGCTTCTAAATTCTCTAATATTTTTTATTCACTTTATAGACAAATACAGAAAAAATTAGATGCATGTTGTTTGTAGCTAAGCTAATGTATTGGTTTGACCTTTTATCCTAAATACGATATTTTCAGTACAATGACAATCTGCCATTGTGAGGAAAACACTTTAAGGTGTATTGGAAAAAGATGTTAAAGATGAGCGAATTGTCAGGACATATCCGGCCACTGATAGCCGTCCAGAGGCTTTACATTATTGTGTTTGCTTGTTTTTGTCCTTTTAGTAATTAAATTATGTCTTGGTCATTATTGTCCCTTGTCTGATTTATTTTCACTTTTTCGAAATAGGATTATCTCTGCCTTATGATAGACAATAACACTTGCCAGCCTCTAGTTTCTTCCCTCGGAAAGAACGTTTGAAAACAGCTGAATTATTTTTTTCTTACAATAAAAGTAATAAAGGTCCTGTTAGGTGTAGAAGAAAACGTAGAGCATGTTTTATTGTCTTTCCTTAGGGGGAATTGCATGTAAAATCAGTAAAAATACGCAATGCACTTACCTAGACAGAAAAGGATGGAAAATGTTAATGGATAAAGGAAGAACATCTTTTGTTCAATTGAAGAATGGAGAAAACCTTTACCAGTCTTCTGGAGTCAAGTAAAACACAGTATTACAAATGTAACTAATGCATATAAAACACCTGATCGGTTGCTGTACTCTGTCCATTGTGGTGTGTTATGCTTTAGATAAATGCAGACATCTTTAAACATAAATTACGTTAAGTGTATTTTCTTAGAAAGGTTAGGCAGGTATGTACAGTATATGATAAGTTACATTGAACTTTGTGGTATTCGCCAATAGATGAGCTGCAGTACAACCTGGGTGCTCCCCACTGCATTTATGTTTCTCAGGAGGCTTCCCCTCCATTTGCTGCCCCACAGCATGCTGGAAAGTTGGAAATACACATAGCCTTCTGTGGCATGGACCAATCTATTGCAGGGAGGTGCTGAAACTAGAAACATGCCAACCAGTAGGAATACATTAGTGAGACTTGACATTTTATAACAGTGTGTGTGCTGAAGGGAAGCACAGATCCAGGGCCAGCACTAGCGCAAGGCAACATGGGCACTTGCCGTATGGCGCCAGGGAACAGGGCGGAAAATTGACCAGTCCCTGACAGTCGCCCGATCATCGAGATAGAGTGTGTGTGGTGTGGGCTACCGATGAGGGCGGCATCTGAAAGACGAGTCCCCGCAGCGACGCTGACCTGTGCAGTCACTCTGTCTTAGTGTGTGACAGTCTCACTGTCTCGCCCTTGGCTGCGCGGCCTATGCGGCGTCTACATCCTAAGTCAGTGAGTGACGTAAGTGGCCCCGCCCTTGGTTGCTCACCCGCATGATGTGAAGGAGCAAGGGCTGCAGGAGGCGGAGCAACTTACGGACCGGACCGGCACCAGCAGGCAGTGACCTGTTGCCAACCGGTGCACATATTGGTGTTCAGAAACAGGTAAGGGGGACTGACCTGTTTTAAAGTTTCCTGTTTTTTTTTAAAAAATGCACTTTACAAAACCACAAATAGTTTGTTTGCTATCTTTCTCTGTAAAAGATAAATAAGATAAACGATCACTTTATCCAATTCCATACCAGGCACTTATGCCCCTTCCCGCCCAAGCCAATTTTCAGTTTTCAGCGCTGTCTCACTTTGAATGACAATTGTGCGGTCATGCTACACTGTACCCAAACAAAATTGGTGTCCTTTTTTCCCTACAAATAGAGCTTTCTTTTGGTGGTATTTGATCACCTCTGCGATTTTTTGTTTGCGCAACAACTAAAAAAAGACCAACAATTTAAAAAAATAAATAAAGTTTTTATTTTTTTCTGTTAATTTTTTTGTAAATAAGTACGTTTTCTCTTTCAATTACGGGCACTGATATGGCGGCACTGATGGGCCCCGATGAGGTGGCACTGATGGGCACCGATAAGGTAGTACTGATGGGCACCAATGAGGTGGCACTGATAGGCAGCGCTGGTATGCGGCACTGATGGGCACTCATAGGCGGCACTGATGGGCACTCATAGGCAGCACTGATGGGCACTCATAGGCGGCACTGGGCACTTATAGGCGGGACAGATGGGCACTTATGGGTGGCACTGATGGGTACTTATGGGTGGCACAGATGGGCACTGATAGGTGGGCACTGGGCATGGATTGGCACTGTGGGGTGGCACTGATGGACACTGTGGGGTGGCACTGATGGACACTGAGGGGTGATCCTGATGGATCCATGTTGCCAATCAGTGCCCATTTGTGGGCACTGATTGGCATCTTTTTTTTTACTGTAATTTTTTTATTTATATATTTTTTACTTTTAATTTTTATTTTTTTATTGCCCCTTTTTTTTATTTTTTGCACTTCCCTGGTGGTCTAGTGTGGGCTTCCCCGGTGGTCCAGTGTGGCGATCCGAGAGGGGGGCTGCGCTGATAAACAATCAGCGTGAACCCCCACTGTCAGGAGAGCCGCTGATCAGCTCTCCTCTACTCGCGTCTGTCAGACGTGAGTGAGGAAGAGCCATCGACAGCTCTTCCTGTTTACATCATGATCGGCTGATCACGTGGTAACGAGGCTCCGCCGGATACTTGTTACCGAGATCGGAGATGCTGGGTGTCAGACTGACACCCCACATCACCGATCGCCGCCAATGCGCCCCCCATGGGTGCACGCGGCATGGAATTCTGCAGGACATCAATAGACGTCCAGTCAGGATTTCAGAACCACTGTTAACACAATCTGTTATTGACCGGGTGGGAAGTGGTTAAGCATCATAACCATTAAAGCTTAATGGAGCACATATATAATGTATGGTGAGTGTATGTGTGTGTGTGCGTGTGCGTCCCGGGGGGGGGGGGCGGGCGGCAAAATGCACCTTCGCCTGAGTTGGCAAAAATCCTTGCACCGACCCTGCACAGATCCAAGTTTAACTTACACCATAAACTTACCTCCCAAGCATCTGCGGGAAAAAAAATGTTTTACGGAGTGATACTTTATTATTATTCTTATACAGGATTTATACAACGCCAACAGTTTTCTCAGCGCTTTACAAAATGAAATCAAACATTAATGTTACAATACAATTTGGTACAAGAGGAATCAGAGAGCCTACAATCTAAGAGGGTGGGTCAATTGATACAAAAGGTAATAACTTTGGGGGAGGAGCTGATGGAGAAAGTAAAAAACAGTGTATTAGTTTGACGCAGGATAGGCTTCTTTAAAGAGAAGGGTTTTCAGGGATTGTCTAATGATGGATAGATTAGGAAACAGATTGGGGTAGGGAATTCCAAAGGATGGGAGAAGCTCTGGGGAAATCTTGGAGGCAAGCATGGGAATGGGTGACAAGGGAGCTAGAGAGCAGGAGGACTTGGGAGGACCGAAGAGAGTGGCTTGGTTAATTTTTTGAGACCAGGCTAGTTGGGGCAGAGTTGTGGATGGCTTTGTAAGTTATTGTTAGTACTTTGAATTCTATCTATTGGGTGAGCGGAAGCCAGTGGAGGGATGGTGGAGGGATTCATGATGGACTGAAACTGGGATATCCTATGTAAAGGTAGTTGGTGTTGCAGTAGGGAGTTGCAGTAGTTGAGGTGAATTAGAAGCGTTGGGGTGTCATTGGTTAAAAAGTAGTGTATTTTGGAGATGTTGTGGAGATTGAGGCAGCATGATTTGTACAGGGATGGAAGACACAGTGGTTGTTTGGATAAAAAAATCTATTTGAATCAGTTATGAATCTTGGGTATACTATGTATGACAAAAATAACTTTATCTAAGTAGCATCTAAAACTTCATCTACCAATGTCCACATTTTCTTCCCCTGCTTTGGACGCTGTGTTGCTGAAGCCCTGAAAGCAGCACCCTGTGTACACATCCTGCAAACACTGTTTGCAAGATTCAAGTAGTTGTAAACCTTTACATATACCCAGTGAAGGGATTATCCTCAGGTGGTACACATAGATGAAACAAATCCTCCTACATGAGTTGTATCTGTCTATTTGTAGTTTTCTCTTCTCAACATCTGTTCAAAGTGGTGAATTCATAAGCTTGTCTAAGAGTTCAGAAAAAAGTGGGTGGAGAGCTGAAATTACACTCTATGAAGCTCAATGAGGAGATGTCTGAGAGCTGATTGGAGGGAAAAGACACACTCTTCTTCACAAAACACAAGAACAGAGCTGAGGCTGTCAATTTGCTGGATCTGCTGGAGGTCCCTCCCCTGTCACCTTTTTTTCTCTTGGTGTCAGGTAAAAATATCAGAAGTGAGTCATGTAAAAGGCAGAGGAAAAAGCAGCAGACAGAAATTAAGTGCTTTTAATTGAGACACGTACACACTATAGAGTGATATGCTTTTTTCATAGTGAGTGAGTCTCTTCCCTCCAATTAGTTCTCAGAGCTCTCCTCACTGAGCTCTGTGTGTATTCAGCTCCCCGACCCTTTTTTCTGAACTCTCAGGCCCTGTACACATGATCAGACATGTCTGATGAAACTGGTCTGCAGACCAGTTTCATCGGACCAGTTTGATGGTGTGTACGGCTCATCAGACTGAAGTTTTAAAACATGCTTTAAAACCTGTCTGATGGAACCTGTCCGTCGGACATGTTCGATGGTTGGTACACAAAAGCATCGGACCAAAAACCTGCGCATGCTCAGAATCAAGTCGACACATGCTTGGAAGCATTGAACTTCATTTTTTCATCACGTTGTTGGGTTCTACGTCACCGCATTCTGGTCTGATCGGATTTTGGTCCGATGGTGTGTACGCACATCAGACCATCAGACAAGTTCAGAGTTGTCTGATGAAAACGGTCCGTCAGACAAGTCTCATCAGACATGTCTGATCGTGTGTACAAGGCCTTAGACAAGCTTATAAATTCAGCACTTTGGACGGATGTAGAGAAGAGAAGACTGCAGATAGACAGATACAACTTATGTAGGAGGATTTGTTTCATCTCTGTGTATCACCTGAAGACTGAGCATGTAAGGTTTTACAACCACTTTAAGGTTCATTTACATCTCTGCTGTCTGATGTTATGTATTATTGCATTTGAATGGGCTTCTCTAAAAATTCCCTTGCACTAATTTTCTTGATGCAGTGTACCACAACACACAGTAGTGTGTTATTTTGCACTGCAATGCCCTGCAATTTAAAGGGTCACTAAAGGATTTTTTTTTTGCTAAATAGCTTCCTTTACTAGGGTACTAATGCAGTCCTGGTTTCATGTCCTCATTGTTCGTTTTTGCTGTAATCCTTCTCTGTTCTGCACACTTCCTGGTTGTCTGTTTCCTTATGAAAAAAGTCATGGGAGCTTCTCTCTGTAGTCTCTAATCAAGAAGGTGTGTTTACTGTGTGTCTAAAACCCCTCAGAACCAATCAGTTTCATTTTAAAAATAAACACTGCCCTGTATTGGCTCTGTGTCTCTGTCCTTCACAGAACCATGAAACTAGATGAAAAACGAAACTGAAACTGCAGGCACATTATTTGATTGATTTATCTATTTTTAATCATTTTTAAAAGGAATCAGTTAACTATTATGTCTCTATACCCTGTAAACAGGCATGGTGTGTTACTGTGCGCAAAGTAATGCTCGCATTACTGCAACACATATCTTTGACACCAGCCTCATTTAACCCGTATCAGTTCTAGGTCATTTCCATTCATACTTTTTTCCTTTTTGTTAATTTGGTTCATTTTTTTTTTCCACTAATGCCTTTAAGAAGAGAAGCCTTTAAGAAGAAATTATTCAACTGCTGCCATGTGTCCCAGCTCTCCCCCTTCCCTACCATTCCCTACTTGTCCACCCATTATCCCTCTAATTTCTTTCTCTACATCCCCCCTTTTTTTTCCCCTTCTTACTTCTTTCCTAACTCTTTCCTTCTCCCTTTTCTCTAATCTCTCTGTCTCCCTTTTCTTTTTCTTTTTTATTATTTCTATAAAAAAAAAAAAAAACTGAAACACTTGTGTTCTCCATGATGCATCATTTGTTGTATTTCCCAATTTACTATTCCGTGACGATGCTTTTTTAAAGTGTTGATTTGCTCTTATACTGTACTGTCTATTTCTTTCAATAAAAATATATTAAACAAAAAAAAAAATAAGAAATTATTCAATGCATCAATTTCCATCCAAAATTGATATTTCTCCTGCAGATTTAGCATTTAAAGGATAACTCTAGGCAACTATTAAAATCACTGAACTATTAGTAAACTATCCACTTAATGTATGTTGTTGTTTGTTTTTTTTGTTGGTTTTTGTTTTACATAATTTGTATTTGATACTTTTCAGACAATTTGATCTTGATAATTTAGATGACTTCAGGTAAGCAGTGCAATCTTTTGATCAGAATAATCTACAATTGGAGAAAATTAAAGAGTGACTGAAGAGTTCAATGAAAATCTATGTTTTGACAAATATGGAAGCTGGGCTGACCTCTTCATCTGAAGATAACTAGCCACCATTTTAATTTAATGTCAACAGTGTTTTTTGGATAACCAACCCAAAAGAAGGATTAAAAACCCAAAAGGAATTTTGTCTTCACTTGTCTTGTTCCAGGTCAGTGACACAGAGGGGATGATTTACTAAAACTGGAGAGTGCAACATCTGGTGCTGCTCTGCATATAAACCAATCAGCTTCCAGGTTTTATTGTCAAACCTTCCTTGAACAAGTTGAAGTTAGAAGCTGATTGGCTACCACGAACAGCTGCACCAGATTCTGAGTGCTCCATCTTTATTACATCTCCCCCCAAGTGTATTTAAGTCAGTTGTTTGCCAGGGACCTCCACGTACCTATAAACAGACTCCAATCTCCTCTAAGGACACCTGTAACCTGGAATGAACCTTAACCAGTTCAAGCCTATAGCAGATTGACGGCTGGACCGATTGCCGCTATTTCCGGGGGTGTGCAGAGCGGCGATCGGTGGTGAGCCCTGTCCCTCGGACACAGCACATCACCGATCAGGGTAAAGAGACATTGACATTGGCTCTTTACCATAGAACCAGCTGTGTTTAATCATAGCTGATTCCATGTAAACAAATGCTGGTTATCGGCATTTCCTTTTCTCAGCACAGTCAGATTGGACCAAGCCTCATTCTGAAATTTGGTGTTCATAAGTTAAAATAATTTTTTTGTTGTTGTTGTTCTTTTAAAAAAAAGTTGTCACTTTTATTCCTGTTACAAGGAATGTAAACATCCCTTGTAACAGAAAAAAAAGAATGACAGAACCTCTTAAATATGACATCTGGGGTCAAAGAGACCTAAAAGATATTTACACAAAAATGCAATAAAGAAAAAGTTTTTGAAAATGTCCCTTTAAGAGCTGTGGGCAGAAGTGAAGTTTTGACGTTGGTTCCACCCTGCAATAGAATGGTGCTGGGTGGGGGCCATCTTCCCCTCACTCAGCTCCATACCACAGAGGGGACAGGACCCGATCTCCTCCGCCGCTGTCGATGGCTCCGGTTAGGGCACCGGAGTGTGCCCTCTCCCGCCACCGATAAAAGTGATCTTTAAGGCCGCGTACACACGATCAGACCGGTCCGATGAAACTTCTCCGACGAACTGTTTTCATCGGACCAGGCTGAAGTGGTCTGATGGTCTGATGTGCGTACACACCATCGGACCAAAAATCCGATCAGACCAGAACGTGGTGACGTAGAACACAACGACGTGATAAAAAACAAAGTTCAATGCTTCCAAGCATGCGTCGACTTGATTCTGAGCATGCGCAGGTTTTTGGTCTGATGATTTTGCGTACGAACCATCGAACCTGTCCGGCGGACAGGTGTCCATCGGACAGATTTTGAAGCAGGTTTTAAAACTTTGGTCCGCCGGACAACGGTCTGATGGGCCATACACACCATCGAACTGGTCCGATGAAACTGGTCTGCACCAAATCCACCGCAGAGACCACTTTAATCTGAAACTGGACTGCTCACTGAAGAAGAGGATGCCGGGGTTATGCCATCTAGCTGCTGCCATAACAACAATATTCCCATAGGCATGCGCACAGGGTGTGCCAGGTGTGCCCAGGCACACCCTAATCACTCAGTGCAGCACACATTCCCCCTGCTGCCCTAGCTTATCCTTTTCTCCCTACAGCATTTTTTGGCTTCCCTCCTCTCCTCTCCCGCCGGTTGTTGCTGTGGGGATGTTTTAGAATGAATGGGGGAAGGGGCCGGTAAGTAACGATGTAATTTACTGGCCCCTTTCCCTTTCTGAATGAAGATAGTGAGTGTGATTGAGCTTTGGGGTGCACACCCTAATGCAATAGGCTGCGCACACCTATGAATATTCCTCTTCAACGTGCACAGACGTATATCGTCGTGACTCG
Organism: Rana kukunoris; assembly: GCA_029574335.1. Lineage (NCBI taxonomy): Eukaryota > Metazoa > Chordata > Amphibia > Anura > Ranidae > Rana > Rana kukunoris. The sequence goes on from CM056053.1 coordinate 119,437,255, forward strand.
TGAGCCATTCCGTAAGTGGTTTTAAAAGATCTGCCAGTTTGCATATTAGCAGCATTCCCATCTTGAGAAATGGTAACAGAATTCTAAATAGTTTATATTCCGAGATCTAAAGAGTTCTGCCTTAAGAAACTACAGAAATATTTTTTGTTTAGACTTCTTTAATCAATTTTGAAGGTTTTTTACAATTGTATGGAATTCTTAAAGGTGTACGCAAATGAGGATCTTTACAAGTGAATTACTTATGCGACCTGCCATAGCTGTAGTTTGATCTATTTTTTTTTACACTTCCCTCAACAGTAGCTAGTAAAACCAGTTAGCCAAAAAGTTGAATATATTTTCGACAAGCCAGCCTGGTCTGTTGCGCAGAAGAATATTTGTACAATATATGAAAACATATCATTGTGTTATAGAAAGGCTTGTATATTATTCATTATGATGGCTTCTGCTAGTGATTTAATAATCCTGTCAGCCATTGTGGTGAAAGAAACGTTAGTCTTATAGTATTAGCATTAGTTTTCATAAATATTTTATACTCTGAATCTAATTTGAAATGTAATTACACAGTGTATGGCGATCATAACTTGAGTCATTTTTGTGCCACTTCAGTGTTTATAAAATATAGATCACCGGAACATTTGCCGTTTTCAAAAGAAATGCCCAATGCCTCTCTAAATGAAAGTCTGGAGAGTGGCGAGACAAATTTATAAAATTAGAAGGCAGGTTTTCATTTTGGGTAGCTTTTAATGCATAATAATAATTATAAAACAACACAAAAGCCATAAAATAAGAATCCAAGTTTGAATAGAAGCGTAAATCGTTTAGAATCCCATGTTGCCGAGCTGATTGAAGTTGTAATGTATGTCCACGTATTTGACAGGCAAGGTCATTTATTCAATTTATCACTTTGCTATTGCACACACTTGTTGACACGTGTAAAAATCAAAGACATCCATGTACTGAATGACAAGCATGCCCAATGATACATGTAATGTAAAAAAAGATTTCTGATCACGCAGCAAGCCAAATAGGTGTTAGTACAATAAACTCGTGTTTCAGATTTTTTTTTCTGCTGCATTTTAATAATGTGAAGTCTTGGTTGTTACAAAAGTATTCTTTTCATGCAAGGCTATTATAAGATGTAAATATAAAGAGAGAGCACTCCTATGGCCACATCAGTTTTGAATATTGATAAAAGAGAAAAAAGGGCAGAAAACTGCCCCAAGATCAAACTTTAACCACTTAAGGACCCATTCACGCCGATATACGTCGGCAGAATGGCATGGCTGGGCACAACCAAGTACCTGTACGTGTCTCTTTAACCACTTAAGGACCGCCTACTGCACATTTACGTCGGCAGAATGGCACGGCTGGGCACATCAACGTATATATATACGTTGATTCTAGTACCCAGCCGTGGGTCACGGGTGCGCGGCGAAGCTCCGGGACCGGGTCCGCGGGACTCGCGGACCCGATCAGCGCTGGAGTGCGGTGATCGGTCCCCGGAGCTGAAGAACGGGGAGAGCCGTGTGTAAACACGGCTTCCCCGTGCTTCACTGTGGCCGCAGCATCGAACGCGTCATCCCTGTTATAGGGGGACATGATCGATGACGTCACACCTAAAGCCACACCCCCCTACAATTGTAAACACACACAGGGAACACTCAATTCCTACAGCGCCCCCTTGTGGTTAACTCCCAAACTGCAACTGTCATTTTCACAGTAAACAATGCAATTTAAATGCATTTTTTGCTGTGAAAATGACAATTGTCCCAAAAATGTGTCAAAATTGTCCGAAGTATCCGCCATAATGTCGCAGTCATGAAAAAAACGCTGATCGCCGCTATTAGTAGTAAAAAAAAATTATAAAAATTGAATAAAACTATCCCTTATTTTGTAAACGCTATAAATTTTGCGAAAACCAACCGATAAACGCTTATTGCGATTTTTTTTAACCAAAAATAGGTAGAAGAATACGTATCGGCCTAAACTGAGGAAAAAAATGTTATATATATTTTTGGGGATATTTATTATAGCAAAAAGTATAAAATATTGCATTTTTTTTTCAAAATTGTGGCTCTATTTTTGTTTATAGCGCAAAAAATAAAAACCACAGAGGTGATCAAATACCACCAAAAGAAAGCTCTATTTGTTCGGGAAAAAAGGACCCCAATTTTGTTTGGGAGCCACGTCGCACGACCGTGCAATTGTCAGTTAAAACGATGCAGTGCCGAATCGTAAAAAGGGGCAAGGTCCTTTAGCAGCATTTTGGTCCGGGTCTAAAGTGGTTAAGCCCAGCTGTGGGGTCGGGAGCGCGCCGGCGGCGGCACGCTCACGACCCGGTCCGAAGCTCTGTGACTGCTCGCTGCCGGTGTCCCGCAATCGGTCACCGGAGCTGAAGAACAAGGAGAGGTGTGTGTAAACACACCTTCCCCGTTCTTCATTGTGGCAGTCTCAGTGATCGTCTGTTCTCTGATATAGGGAAAGACGATCACTGATGTCACATGTCCAGCCCCGTACCCCTACAGTTAGAAACACATATAAGGTCACACTTAACTCCTTACAGTGCCCCCTAGTGGTTAACTCTATAAACTGCAATTGTCATTTTCACAGTAAACAATGCATTTATATAGCACTTTTTGCTGTGGAAATGACAATGGTGCCAAAAATTTGTCAAAATTGTCCGATGTGTCTGCCATAATGTCGCATTCATGAAAAAAATTGCTGATCGCCTCCATTAGTAGTAAAAAAAATATTGATAAAAATGCAATAAAACTATCCCCTATTTTGTAAACGTTATACATTTTGCGCAAATTAATCGATAAACACTTATTGCGATTTTTTTTTACTAAAAATAGGTAGAAGAATACGTATCGGCCTAAACTGAGGGTAAAAAAAATTTTTTGTATATTTTTGGGGGATATTTATTATAGCAAAAAGTAAAAAATATTTTCCTTTTTTTTTTTTTTATTGTCACTCTATTTTTGTTTATAGCGTAAAAAATAAAAAACGCAGTGGTGATCAAATATCACCAAAAGAAAGCTTTATTTGTGGGAAAAAAAGGACGCCACTTTTGTTTGGGAGCCACGTCACACGACCGCACAATTGTCAGTTAAAGCGACGCAGTGCCGAAGCGCAAAAAGGGGCAAGGTCCTTAACCTGCATAATGGTCCGGGTCTTAAGTGGTTAAAGGTACCTTTGGATGAGAGTTAAAGTATAAAAATATATTTTTTATTGATAACAATTCATAAGGCAATAGAACAAAAAATAAAAAGGACAAAGTTAAAAACATATATCATATAATGGACGAGAATAAATAGCGCAACAAAAGAAATGCATAGGGCCAGATTCAGGTAGATCAGAGCATCTTTGCTCTGGAGTAACGCATCTCATTTGCGTTACGCTGCAGAAATTTTAGGAGCAAGTGCTGTTATTCAGGAAGCACTTGCTCCTAAATTTGCGGCAGCGCATCGCAAATGAGCCAGCGGAATTCAAATTGGGCGGGTACGGGGCGTGTAGTATTCTAACTATGCGCAATCCCGCGGCGAACGTACTGCGCATGCGTCGAGTGTCAATGCATCCCAGTGCGCATGCTCCAAGTTCTGTCAGTGAACGTCAATGACGTCACGTCCCCATTCATGAATGTTTTACGCAAACGACACGATTTGTTTTTTATCCGACGCGATGACGACGGCTATACCTAACATAGGATACTCCACTAGGGGGCTGCTTTATCTTTACGCCGCGTATCGCTTCCGGAAACGTCGTAAAGTCACTGCGTCGCGCCCGAAAAAGATCGTGAATTGCCGATTTCCGCTCATTGACATATTTTTTGAGCGTAAATCGGCGGGAACGCCCCCGGCGCCATTTTTAAGTTGAAGTAACGATGCGATGGCGAAATTCAATTACGCCGATCGCATCGGAACTCCAACCCGGCGTTTCTTGTTTTCTGGTTATAGAAAACAGAAACGCCGGCTTAAAGTGACAGTTAGGCTGGCGGATCACTGGATCCGCCAGCCTAACTCTTCATGAATCTGGCCCATAAAGCGCGTCCACCATGTCTACATCCACCATGTCCTTTTTGTTTTCCGGGATGTGTTTGGTCTTCTCCCTTTCTACTTTGGAGGAATGCTAATGTACTGATATATACTTGAAGTGATGCTTTTAGCTGCTTACCCCTGGTTACATATATTTGAACAATATATATGGTGTCCCTTGATGCTTAGTGTACTCCTCGGTGAACTCTGCTGACAAGATAGTGAGACGCACTCTTTCCAACAACCCCTGAATGTGCCCCGACAGGAAAAACAGCGAAACGTGTTGATGCACAAGGGCTCACTGTTGTTCTCGTGGGGCAGAATTTATTTTGTTGCGCCGTGTACTCTCATCCATTATATGATATGTATTTTTAACTTTTTCCTTTTTTTGTGTTTTGTTTTATTGCCTTATGAATTGTTATCAATACAAAAATATATTTTTATACTTCAACTCTCATCCAAAAGTGCCTTTAAAATCTGAACTTGGGGCAATGTTATTCCCTTTTTCCTACTATTATAAGATGGATGTCTATGTTTTATAGTAGACATTCAGGATCATATATTTAGTAGAAGGTGAAAAGTTGAGGTTGATAAGTAAGTCCTACTTTTACAGTGGTACAGTCACCATATGAAACCTTGGTCTTACACAACCCTCAATGGCAAATCATTTCTATTCATTTAATATTGACTGTGCAGTTTTATCTACCCTTTATTGTCCAGAAATCTAGACCTCAACAATAAACGTGTCCTGAGTTTTGAAAATAAACGAGGAGAGTGCATTCATTTTCAACATGAGGACCCATTCTTGTTCTGACGATTGTACCTTGCAGCACCCATGTCAATGAAAAAAAGTCCTTCCCTGTAACCATATTGCAAAATGCATGTGTTTGATATCTCACTTTCAATAGATTTTTATTGAAGCATTTTTAAAGTTCAAAACATAGCGTAAAATGACTTTTGTAACTGCCAAAAAAATATTAGACAGCTGGAGCGTAGCTGCCGAGAATGTAAAAGCATCCAACAGTAAAAAATAGCATGTTAATAAACAAAACTTGTCATCTGCAAGTTAGAGTAGGTATCAAAGAGTCTGGTAAATTTGTTGCAGGCCGAGCTTTGATATGTACCGTATTTTCAAAGCTTATAAATGCTTAAAATCACTTGATAAAGACCTTAGTTATCTCATGTGATGAATAAATCACATTGCATGGGAATATAAACCCACCAGAATACCTTTTCAAAAAGTTTCTTGTTCTTTTGAAGCCTAAAATCGGTACAAAAATATCTAAAAAAAATCAATACATGATCATGACAACAATCCACCCACCGCAATCCCCCTCCCCCAGGTCAGATCACGGACTGCACAGAAGCCCTCTCCTGGTTGCAAGGGTCACAGGTGGCACCCCCTCCATCCTCCGTCAGTCAAGGCACCTCACTTACCCCATCTTGCGGGAAGTGCTCAGGGAGGCAGGCAGCTGCTGTCTCAGATCCGATTGGATCTCCTTTGGCCAATGGGGGGATGGGTCTCATGACTCACTTCCTGATTTCCCGGGAGGAGAATCAGTGTTACAATAGTGAATATTCAAGGCAAAGTGCTTTGCATCCAGAGCCCACTCTTTTGTGAAGCCTATTAGCCAAAAAAAAACACTTCCCTCATTGGAATCCATGTGTCCGGCCCCCTGCATATAGATCAGGGGGCTGGACACATGGATGGGGGGGCGATGCCCATACACCCCTAATGGACAGGCCACCACTGCCTCTCACCCCCCATGGCTGTAATCTTCTTGTGCTGTGGGGGATATTGGAGCCACGGTCATATGCACACATCACGAGTGCCAACTATGCTTCCCCTTTTCTTCCCATCTCCTCCATTCCTGGAAGGTGTACTATATTTATGTAGCGCCCCCATTACTTTCAGTGTGGGCGCTAGTCTAAATTTAGCAGGAATGGGAGAGTTACCTTGCTCCCATTCACACAATTGTTCAGATGGTGACCCCTGTTATTTCAGAAGTGTCCTCTGGGCCAGTCTGCATTCTAGGGATGTGGTATCATCTCTGGTCCGCAGTTGGTGACAGAGCAAGCTTCCCCAGCAGCCAATTGGAGGAGTTTTTCCCTCGCGGGGCATGCTGGGGAGGGATATATCTGGACAGATGTCATGTGCTCAAGGCAGTTCTGCGGGGTCCCGGTTCCAGGTGCGGCATCCACCTTCTGGGTGCGCGCATCCATGGACCCCGCCAGCGTGGCCCACCTGGCCAAACTCACAGGTTATGCTGGACCTCAACCGGAGGTCAAAGGGGACCCCAGTGCTCTACTGGGTTCCCAGTTCTTTTGAGGAGATCCCAGGCTGGGTGCCGTACGATTGGGGGATCGGCTTGAGGAGGACCTGGAGGCAGGTTGTCCAACAGGGCTTGAATGAACCAATCGGGGATCTGGTGACCGGGATGCTGACAGATACACTTTACTGTCACCCGGTGACATATGATAAAGAAAATCTACTGGGAGGATTCGCTCCGTTCACCCATCTAACTTACTGAAGCAATTGGCCGGTTGCAAAGGCCCTAGAGCCAGGTCTGAGATAGAGACATCTGTTCTTCCCAGCGATCCGAAGTGACACCTCGGCTGCCAGGTTAGTGTGGGGGACCTGTCCGTGGGCACTTTACCCACTCCATTCAGGAGTGGCGACGAGTTGAAATATTGCTATTGTCGAGGTCAAGTCTGCCCTGTTCACATCCTGATACCGCAAGGTTCTCTTATCCTTCCTTCATCAGCTTTCCTTTCCTTGAACTGAAGATGATGTTTGCCCTGTTGGCTGCAAAATAAAAAGGGCATTGAAAGAAACTGTATTGACTGTCTGGACATTCGCTCACTGCTCTGCTACTGTTATTTCACCCCTAGCCACTTAAGCCCCGAGCCTGTTTTTCAGATTTGGTGTTTACGAGACTAAAACAGTTTTTTTTTGCTAGAAAAACCCCCCAAACACTTTTTTGGAAAAAAAAACACTTTTTTGTATTAAAAAATAAGACAACAATAAATTTGGGACAATTTTTTTATATATTGTGAAAGATAATGTTACACCGAGTAAAATGATACCCAACATGTCACTCTTAAAAATTGCGCCTGCTCGTGGCATGGCGTCAAACTTTTACCCTTAAAAATCTTGATAGGCGACGTTTAAAAAATTCTATAGGTTGCATTTTTTGAGTTACAGAGTAGGTCTAGGGCTAGAATTATTGCTCTCGCTCTATCAATCGCGGCTATATCTCACTTGTGTGGTCTGAACACAGTTTTCATATGCAGGCGCTACTCGCGTAGGTTCTTTAAAAAAAAAAATTTTTTGTTTTCATATTTATTTTTATTTATTTTTCAAAAAGACCTCAGATCTCATATTTAGGCTTAAATGAAAGAAAAAAAAAGAAATGTTGTCATTTGAAAAAATGTAAACAAAAAATGTCTCTTTAAGACACTGGGCGGGACTGACGTTTTGACGTCACTTCCACCCAGCAGAGCTATGGGGACGGGTGGGGGCCATGTTGCCCTCACTCGCATCCCCAGTCAGCAGCCGAGCGGACCCGATCACCTCCGCCGCTACCGACGGCTACGGTAAGGGGTGGAGGGCGCGGGAGAGCGGCGGGAGGGGGGCCCTCTCCTGCCACCGATAAGGGCGATCTAACAGCGAATCGCCACGGAGACCGCTGTTATCGTTGACAGGCCCACCCACTGAAAAGATGGATATCTTGGCTAGACATCACCAGGGTAACTTGGTGTGCCAATCCCAGTATTTAACCAGCGGCTCCTTCGGGGGTAGCGCCACATTTATACACATGAAAAAAACATCTATTAATGGAGGAGGCAAACCTTTCATTCATCTGCTTGTGAATGGAGAAGGGGTGGAATGAGCAAGCATTTTTGGCACTCTTTATGAGTGCCTATGACATGTCCATTTGGCTCTATTAACCCCCACAGCACTGGGAGATTATGGCCACCAGGAGGGGTTGGGGTTAGTCTAAGGCCCCTGTACACACGATCTGTTAAACCGATGAGAACGGTCTGATGGACTGTTTTCATCGGTCCAAACCGATCGTGTGTGGGCTCCATTGGTTATTTATCTATCGGTTAAAAAAAAGCAAACTTGTTTTAAATTTAACTGATGGACCGTTCTCATCGGATGGACCGATCGTGTCTACAGTGCATAAGGGTGAAAAGACACACGGTCGTTTTTTGCGATGAAAAAAAACGACGTTTTTTAAAACGTCATTTAAATTGATGGTGTGTGGGCAAAACGTTGTTTTTTGTCTTCAAAAAAACGACCAAAAAAAAATTCCAACATGCTTGAATTTTTTGTGTCGTTTTTCAAAACGTCGTTTTTTGTTTCACAAAAAGTCACCGTGTGTAGCAAACCCGCGCATGCCCAGAAGCTAGTTATGAAGCGAGCTTCAATGGAAAAGAGTGGTGAACGTAACCTTGCTTTTTGTGAAAAAACGATGGTGTGTATGCAAAATTGTCTTTGAAAAGTGACGTTTCAAAAACGTCGTTTCTTACTTCACAGAAAACGTCGTTTTTTTTTCATCGCAAAAAACGACCGTGTGTACGCGGCATAAGGATTTCAACTAAAGCAGCAGACAGCAACACAAAGGACATATCACAATTCACAATAGCTGTTAGTAATGTCCCTTTTTTGACTAAACGTAGACTTCAAAGCGGAACTTCACCCTCTCAGTCAACACTGACTTTTTTTAATCATTATGCTGCTAGCAGTGGTAAACAGATAGCAAAGTATATAATATTTACTTGTTTAAAACTTTTTTTTTTTTAATTTCTTCAGCTACTTTCTGGTCTCCAGGCCTAGGCAAATTATGTCATTATTCTCACGATTCCTCAGGAGGGTAGGAGGAGTCTGCATACCTGAGCTAAAGGCAGATGAATTCCAGGAAGTAAATGCTATGTGAATCATCTGTCCTTTATGCAAGATGGCCACAACCAGAAATGTTAGGGTTTGTTTTCTAGCATATATAAATTTAATATAAAATAATATTAAAAAATAATTAACCACTTCAGCCCCGGAAGGATTTACCCACTTCCTGACCAGGCCATTTGTTGTGATACGGCTCTGCGTCACTTTAACTGACAATTGAGCGGTTGTGCAATGCTGTACCCAAACAAAATTGATGTCTTTTTTTTTCCACACATAGAGATTTCTTTTGGTGGTATTTGACCACCCAAATTTATTTTTTGCGTTATGAACAAAAAAAGAGTGACAATTCCTGAAAATGTTTTACTTTCTGCAATAAAACAACAACAACAAAAAAACAAATATGTATTCTGCTACATATTTTTGGTAAAAAAAAAAAAATGCAATAAGTGTATATTGATTGCTTTGCGCAAAAGTTATCGCGTCTATAAAATAGGGAATAGATTTATGGCATTTTTCTGTTTACTAGTAATGGCAGCAGTCAGTGATTTTTAACAGGACTGTGACATTGTGGCAGACAGATGGGATGCCTAACTGACATTTTTGTCACTTTTTTGAATTCCCCTACAGTGAATGTACCCTTGATGTGAAATTCCAGGTTAATTTCTGTAGTCACCTGGCTTGAATATGATTATTTTCATAACAGAAAGTTCAGTTGGGATATTTTCTATCCATATGGAGTGGCAAAAGTAACTGATACAGTACTTGTCGCTTTAATTCAACGAATCCTCACTTTTACTCTGCAAATGTGTAAACTAGTCAATCAGTTACTCTTTTTTAATTGCTGTGTCATCAGCAAACCTATCCTTGTTACAACGGTCTTATCATGAGCTCTGTAAGTAATGGCATTGCTTAAGTTAATTTTGTTTTCAAAATTCAATAATTCATCTGAGAGTTGTCCGTGTAGACTCCTGTTAATGATACACCTTTCATTGCTGAAATCAATTGTGAATAATTAGATTCTGCTGGCTAAAATGATTAAGTAAGCATTGATTTCCAAACAGTCGCCTGATTCAGAACATTTGTTAAACAGTTTAGACAGCCGTGAGTACTAATATAACCTGATATTGTAGTAATAGGAACAAAAAATCAATGACTTCCATACTTATTTTCAAAGCTAATACATTGCCCATGTGTAAAAAAATAATAATTTTGCCTAATCCCAGTTTCTCAATAATTGTTACAATACTATTTATGCATTTAAAGTTTGCAACGCTGGTTGTAGTATGACAATTTGCAGTATATCATTGTTATGGAACCTTTCCAAGCAATGCCATGGGATCACTGATTATTTAGTATTTTTTTGATAGACCCCAATTGAGAAATTTAGCTGATCTTTTTTAGTGCAGCCGTCAAATATATTGGTTATAATAAAACTTCCAAGGCAAATAAAGATGCTCAGCAGGGGATGGGGTGGTTCGGAGTGCTTCTTGAAACTAATTATATTCCGCTTTAATAGCAAGGCTACAAAAAATAAAATACAGTAAGAAAAAAACTAATTTGACAGAAGACTTAAAGCATCTATTCAACTTCTCACTAAAGTTTGTATAGGCTATTATGTTAGCCATATATTTATTTCCAACATCCACTACCTGTAATTTCAGCTTATTTTCTTAACAGTCAGATGTGGAACAAGACATTGAACAGGGACAGCAACCTTATTTAAATAAGGGATGCTAAATGGGGTAGAGGGCAGACGAGGAGGCAATTAAATCTACCTCCTCTATAGTTTTTAGCCGTGCGGGCTTCCATTGGACCATACATACTATGCATGGGATAGGTTCTGTCCTGGGACCAATCCTATTTAATTTATTTATGAACAACCTGGAGGATGGGAGTAAACAGCTCAATCTCTGTATTTGCGGACAAAACTAAGCTAAGCAGGGCAATAACTTCTCCGCAGGATGTGGAAATCTTGCAAGAAGATCTGAACAAACTAATGGGGTGGACAACTACATGGCAAATGAGGTTTAATGTAGAAAAATGTAAAAAAAATGCATTTTGGTTGCAAAAATATGAATGCAATCTACTCACTGGGGGGAAAACCTCTGGGGGATTCTAAGATGGAAAAGGACCTGGGGGTCCTAATAGATGACAGGCTCAGCAACGGCATGCAATGCCAAGCTGCTGCAAGTGAAGCAAACAGAATATTGGCATGCATTAAAAAGGGGAATAAGTCCAGAGATATAATGATAATTCTCCCACACCTGGAGTATGCTGTCCAGTTCTGGGCACCAGTCCTCAGAAAGGATGGGCTGGAACTGGAGGAAGTCCAGAGAAGGGCAACAAAATGAATAAAGGGTCTGGAGGATATTAGTTATGAAGAAAGGTTACGAGCACTGAACTTATTCTCTCTGGAGAAGAGACGCTTTGAGAGGGGATATAATTTCAATGTACAAATACCGTACTGGTGACTCCACAATAAGGATAAAACGTTTCTGCAAAAGGGAATTTAATAAGACACATGGGCATTCACTAAAATTAGAAGAAAAGAGGTTTAACCTTAAACTCCATAGAGAGTTCTTTACAGTAATAGCGGTAAGGATGTGGAATTCTCTTCCACAGGCGGTGGTTTCAGTGGGCAGCATTGATAGTTTAAGGGAGTGGCTTGATGTCCCAAGGCTTTGGGATTATAGGAGAAAGTTTTAAATTTGAAAAACCTCTATTGGGGGATTTTTAAGGCAATATAAAAAAGAGAAAAAGTATATATTTACATTATTTATTATAAAAAAAAAATCATAAATAGAAAAAATACCACAGTGGTGACAAAATGTTTTGCCTTCAGTTATACGTTTCTGATGCCAACTTGTCCAAAGTCACAGTTAGCACTCCCACTAAGAGTGAGCTGAACGGTACTTCAGCAAAGCTTGCTGAAAGCCCTGAATTTTTTTTCCAAAAGCTTTCTGTACATGTTACTTTTATACTAGGCAAAGCCCATGTGAACAAGACCTCATACAGTTGTCGCTGGTATCCCTATACATTTTTAATTTCTTATTACTTTTTGTTGATGGTCCTCACTTAAGATATAAAGGTTGGATCTCCCTAGTGGGAATCCAGACAGCAACACAAGCCTGACAAGGGTTGTAACTATCATGATTACTCTTATGCCGCGTACACACGATCACTTTTTGTGATGAAAATGTCTTTTAAAATGATCGTGTGTGGGCAAAACGTTGTTTTATGTCTTAAAAAAACGACCAAAAAAAAAATTCGAACATGCTTGAATTTTTTGTGTCGTTTTTCAAAATGTCATTTTTTGTGTCATAAAAAGTGATGGTGTGTGGGCAAAACGATGTTGAAAACGATGTTTTTAAACCCGCGCATGCTCAGAAGCAAGTTATGAGACGGAGCTTCAATGGAACAGAGTGGCGTCGAACGTGGTGTACATCACCACGCTTTGCTAGAGCATTTTGGAAAAACGATGGTGTGTATGCAACGTCGTTTTTGAAAATGAAGCTTGAAAAACGTTGTTTTGTTTCGTCACATAAAACGTCATTTTTTTTCATCACAAAAAGTGATCGTGTGTACGCGGCATAACAGTTATTTTTTCATGATTTCTTAAGCTTGTAAACATATATAATTATTATAACAATATTAGGGTGAGTTTTACTTTTTTAATCTTGCATAATATACTGTTATATAACTGCTGACATTGTATCGTGTATCTATTAGGCGGCGTACACACGACCGAGGTTCTCGCTAGAAACCAGCGAGAACCTCGCTGGAAGCTGCATTCCAGCGAGAACCTCGGCCGTGTGTACGCTCTCGGCGAGCATCCCGTCGGGAATGCCGTCGAGCAGAAATAGAGAGCATGTTCTCTATTTGCTCGACGGCCCGCCTGGATGAATGGCTGGTTGCCATTCCCGACGGGCGGGTCGCCGAATTTGACGGCCGGCAGAGAACCTCGACGGGCGGAACGATGTGTTCTGCCCGTCGAGGTTCTCTGCCGTGTGTATGCGGCTTCAGGGTTGGATGTATTCTCTCATGGCCCCTTGGCACTTTTTTCTTCAAAGGCCCCCCACTCCAGCTCTCTATTTTTTATTTTTTTTACCACTGACAATAAGTCTAACATTGTTTCTGCTGTGAGGAATGACATCTGACATGAGTTGCACAGTCTAGTTCAGAGGGGTTGATTTACTGAAGGTAAATAGGCTGTTCACTTTGCAAGGTGAATTTACATTGCAAAGGAATTTACCCCAGAGCTTGGTGAAAGTGGCAACATTTAAATTTTGCAAAAAATGACCCAATCACGTGCAAGGAAAAAACATTTTGCACATGATTAGATAATGGAAGCCATCAGAGCTTCACCTTATTCACTGGGTTCTAGGGAAAATTCCATTGCAAGATGTTATTTCCTTTGCACAGTGCACAGCCTTTTTGCCCTAAGAAATCAACGCCAATGAGTCTATTGTGTCAGTTTTTTGTTGTTTAGGTCTGTGGGCAGGGGGCTTATCAGAATCTGGAGGCCCCCTTTAACAAAGAGTGCCCCCTTAGATCCCATCCCCCCACCCTATGTGAATGAGTATGGGGTACATTGCACCCCTACTCATTGACCCCCAAAAAAGTGTCAAACTTAAATAAAACCAGCACACAAGTTTTTGACAAAGTCCTTTATTAAAGTAGCTCCAGTGTGTCTTCTCCCTCCGATTTCTTCTCCTTCCGGTGATGAGTTCTTCCTCTGATTTTTCTCACTGCACTGATGTCTTCTTCATCTTATTCTTCCTCCGTTTCTTCTTGCTGCGCTGATTTCTCCATCCTCTGGTTGTTCCTTTGGTTCTTCTCGCTGCGCTGATTTTTTTTTCCTATGCCGGTTTCTTTCTCTGGTCCTTCATTCTCTGCTGTCTTCTTCCTCTAGTTCTTCTCCCAACACTTGAGGCATCGCCATCTGGTGAAGCCATCCGGAGACCCCGACCCTTGTGACGTCACCGCCCAGGGCGTGACAACCACCGACCAAGGTTGTCGGCATGAGGCTTTTGCCCCCATCAACATGGTGCGCAGAGCCCCCCCTGCCACAAAGCACCCACCCCCCCCATGTTGATGGCATGTGGCTTGGAATTGCCCAGGAGGGGTGCATTTGCTTGTTCCCCCTTTCCTGACCTGCCAGGCTGTGTGCTCAGATAAGGGTCTGGTATGGATTTTGGGGGGACCCCATGCCGTTTTTTTTTACATTTTGGCGTGGGGGTTGCCCTCAAAATCCATACCAGACCAATGGGTTCCCTTTCAAGATCCTCAGAGCACAAGATCCATGCCAAAGTTGGATCAGTTAAGATGATGACCTGACTTTGATCCGACTTCAATGATATTGAATTGGCTGAAGTAGGACCAAAGTCGGACCAAAGTAGTGCAAGAACCTTTTTCAAAGTCAGACCACTTGTGTTGGACCAGTTAGGGTGGCTCTCATATTGAACTATTGATTTATACACGTCAAAGTCGGAGCATTTGTCGCACCAGTGTGAACTGGGCCTAAAACCTAGATGCTGAATCATGGACCAGATTCTGTGTGCACCAGTTTTAGTAAATCTCCTTCAATGTCATTTATTTCACCTTAAATGTCTATCAGGCTCTATGTAACTGCCTAAGTTGTCTTAAGGGTAATCAGGTTATGGACAAACCTATGATTTCCCTTTAAGGCACAGGCAGCCAAACCCCTTCTCACCTTGAAATGCCAGCATTTAAGTTCACAGCTCATTATTATTTCTGAACTATATGCCTGTCCTTATATTAGAAGGGAAATACAGTTTTCGCTGCTCTGATAATTTCCATAGGTCCAACTGCAATTCACTGTACATGACAAGCTTTAAAGAGGAATTCCAATTTATTTTATTTTTTTAAAGTCACTGTAGCTGCTGACTTTTAATAAAAGTCCTAGGGGCCCGCGATGTCGGCCCCTCCGAAGCCGTTGGCTCAACCCAATCAGCTCCCCGCGCCGCCATTCTTACTGAGGGAAACAGGCAGTGGAGCATTGTGGCTTCACTGCCCGTTTCCTATTGCGCATGTGCGAGTCTTGCGGCGTATTTGGGAATGGGCGGCTGCTTTCTGGGATACACACCAGAAAGCAGTGTGCACCATTCCCCAGAAGACACCGCAAGGAGGATGAGGAAGAAGACCTGTCGCAGTGGATGAAGAGGCAGATTAGGAACTTCCACATAGCAACCGCTATTTCTGGTAAGTAAAAAAACATTTTTTTTTTTCAATTTTTTTTCTGTAAAAATTTCAGGGTGGAACTCCACTTTATTAAACATATTATCCTCTGTGTAATACTCTGCGTGTGATACCTCCCTGATTCTAAAGTTCATAGTTTAAGCTGTGCTGTTCTTTCATGTTAATTTAGTTGAATATCTTGCTGTTTTGACCCTACTGCAGCCAACCTTCATTGCCAAACTTTATCTATTTTGTTCTGTTCAATTTACAAGATGCATAGGCAATGAAGCATAGATAATTAGTAGTAGATTTTTGAATTTATGTTCTGTTGAGAATTCCCATTGCAACTCCATAAATTTTCAAATAGACAATAAATAAGGATCAATAACACGGAAACTTCAGCCTTCGAAAAGGATATTGTTGGCAATCGACACATTGATTTAAATTTACTGTAGAAAGAAAATGTGTTGCCTTGTTTGAATTTTTATTGGGGAAACATTGGGGAATACAATCTATTCTAAATCTGGTGCTCCAAGGTCATCCATTGCAGTCATGTGTACATTGTCTAGTTATCCAATTGACAGATCAAAACCAATATACAGTACTGTATGTCCATAGGCACCCCTGTTTCTCGTTGATACATGTTTAATTCCATGTGATGTGCATACTGCTAAAGTTAATGATACTTGAATGGAACATAGAAGCTAAAAATGTGAGCATGTTATGTATGGTGTGTTTAATGGAACTATATTGTTATTTTAAGCAACAATATTAGGTATTGAGTAGCTTGTTAAACAGAAAATGGTAATCATTTTCAAATACTTAATATGTGTCCCTCAGGGCACCCTCTCTGGAAAATCTCAATGCACAACCTTAACAATTTGGTAAATAAATTTGTTGTATGCTATTCTGCTTGGGATTTATTAAAATACTTCCAAGCAGGTAGTTTTTTTAGCATCATACTCTAATATATTGTCAGATAATTCCATATTATCGATTATAGTGATCTGTATGTTTGTGTGACCAGAGCTACTGTATTTTCCTTTAAAACTGAACTTTATTCAGAAAATTAAGCCCCTGATAGATCACTTCAAGCTGTCCCCTTTTGCAGGTATAGCTATGTAAAACATTAGCAATAAATGACTAAATTGTTTTAAATACAGTAATACACAGTATGATGCCTCATCCTCGTACACACGACCGGTTTTCAAGTCAGAAAAACTGCGATGAGAGCTTTTGGCCAGCAATTCCCACACAATATGCTCCCATCGGAAAAACTGCAGGGAAAAAAAGTGAGCAGGATCTCTTTTTTCCCGCCAGGAAAAAATCCTAGTGGGAAAACCGTTCATCTGTATGCTTTTCCGACGAGAAAAAATGTGCATGCTCTGGAACAATTCGATGCATGCTCGGAAGCATAGAACTTAATTTTGTCAGCTCATCGTAGTCTTTTACGTCACCGCGCTGTTGGCAGACAAAAGTTCACTGGACTTTTGTGTGACCATGTGTACGCAGGCATTAGAGGAATTCCATCGGGAAAACCATTGGTTTTTATTCCGACGGGAAAACCGGTTGTGTGTACGTGGCATTACTTTGCTCTGAATATGCTCACTTGTTCTCTATTCGCGGCACTGTAACTACAATCAGAGCCACTAGTGACTGATCAGCTGACAGCTTTAAGATTTACTGTTGCTGAAGGAGGAGGAAAGCACCAGGACTGAAAGTCTGTGCTGAGGGAAGGAGAAAAGAAAATCAGGAGAGGTGACAGGACAAACTATGCTGCCAGGGAACCACAAAAGGGTTAAAGAGCTAAACAAGGATAATGTCTTAAATTGGTTGTAAACCCACACATATACCCAGTAAAGTGACCAGCCTTAGATGATACACAGAGATGAAACGAACCCTCCTACATAAGTTTTACCTGTTTATCTGTGGTTTTCTCTACCCTACTCCCATTTAAAAGGACAGGCAGAAAACTGGTAAAATCTTTCTTCATCTGTCAGGAGCACAGAGGAGGGGACAGAGAGGCTGCAGTAACAATGTCTGAGAGCTGATTGGAGGAAAGGCACACACACCCACACGCAGCAGAAGAACTGTGTTCTGAATAGACACGTTTTCTGCTGATCCCTCTCCGCCCGACACAAATTTATTTCATGTGCCAAGAAAACTCCTCAGAAGTGACTGATAAAAAAGAAACAAAGCACCAGAGAGAAACAACACCTAGAGCTTTGGAGAGAGATAAGTAAACACTACAGATGTACTGTCTTATTAACAGGCATTGGCACACCATATGCAACAGAGCTGTTGTAAAACCAAAGAAGAAGGATACTCATATATATTAGTTGCATAGTACTCAATATTTAACAGTATACAGGATATATATGAGCTGGTGAGTAGGTAATGAGCCAGACTTGACTGAGCACCCCATGAAATTTGACGCATTTCATAGCTATATGCCATTCATCAGGAGTTGGGTACAGAAAAAAACTGTGAATACAAATGGATATGTAGTATTGGTTAGTATGCTCTACCCCATATGGGGAGAAAAGACCTCGCGGGGAGAGTGAAATCTATACATACAGGTCCACTAGAACACAGTGTTTGGCTAGCATCGAAGAAGATGGGACCACAAAATAGTTGTCTCTTCCGGATCTGAGGCAAACTGATCACCGGCCCATATATATCCTCTATACATTCAATATATTAAGTACTATGAAACTATTAATACGTATGTGTATCCTTCTTCTTTGGTTTTACAGCAGCTCTGTTGCATATGGTGTACCAATGCCTGTTAATAGGAAATACATTGTTTTATATTTTACTAATGTTTATTACCTCTCATGTGCTGCCAAGCTGACATACATGTATCTATTATGTTCATGCCATGTGTGCATGTGTATGTACAGCATATATATGAAAATACTTTTCTACTTGTTTCATACCATTGTTACAAATACATAATGTTTACCAGTCACTCTACCTCCACAAGTCAATCGCCTCATTCAAAGTCCCACATTCCTTTCTTATTTAAATTGAACCCTGGATAGAGGTACATTTATTGTGCCTCATTTAAAGTCCCAAAACTCCCACTCTCAGCCATTCTATAAAAGGGTTGTAACAGGGGGTAAAATACAATGTTGATGTCCATTCAGTGTAGCTATTGTAATGCACACAGCACAATGGGGACGTCTAAAAGGGCATATCAGCCTAACATCATACAATATGTGAGGAGTTTGCTATCTGGATCACACAACATGGATTTAAGCTGTATTTATTGATGTACAGTGTACAAATTATTTATTTGCTGTTGTACAGCTTATGATTTCCATCTACCTCACAGTTTACAAGTTACCTTTGCAAGACTATTCAATTCATGTGTCAAAATCTATTTAATAATGGCTTTTTGCTGACCCTTTTATATAATTGGTTTTATATAATGCATGAATCTATCCATTGCTCATAGAGGGGAGTGGCTGGAGAGAGGGGGCGGTGCCCATGTACCCTTATTGATGCACCACCTCTGCCTGAAATGGTTTACCACTGGAGGGTTTGGTAAGAGACTATAAAAATATGTATGGAGCTGATGTCAAACCTGCAAAGTATAAACAGAGAGGCCGCGTACACACGATCGAATTTATCTGCTAAAACTGGTCCAACGGACTGTTTCAGCAGACATCTCCGATCGTGTGTACAGACTAGCGGACATGTTTTCTCAGCGGACAAATTTCAAAGCATGCTTTGAAATTTGTCCGCCAGAGACATGTCCGTCGGATATGTCCGCTGGTTAGTACACTAACCAGCGGACAGAAATCTCTGCGCATGCGTCGAATGGATTTGACGCATGCGTGGAAGTATTTTACTTCCTGGTCACCGCATCCTCAGCCCGAGGGGATTTTTGTCCGATGGTGTGTACACGCCATCGGACCAAAATCCGATGAGACATGTCCGCTGCAAACGGTCCGTCGGACATGTTTGAGCGGACATGTCTCATCAAGTGTACGCGGCCAAAGATGTAAAAGTGTAAGGTTGTGCTTAATTGGTGAGGTGCTTCCTGTAGGAGAGCAACCATGTAATTATAAAAATAAGAAGAAGGAGAAAAAAAAAGTGAGTTCTATTACAATGAATTTACCTGATATAATATGGGGTTTGCAGCAGATGTCCCACAATACGAATAGCAGTATTAGGGATCCCAAACTTTAGAAATTGATGACTACTTTCTGAGAAAAGAAGTGAACCCAGTATTTTAGTCTCCTCTGAGGGTGAAGCAATCATAAAGGAAAAACAAATACAAATGGGGGAATAGTCAAAAAAACTGGTCTTAAAGTACACAGAACTTAATTAAAGTAGGGATAAAGTTCACAGTAGTACTTACTAAGATTGCCAGTAGTGCCCACAAAAGGAATGTATGTCTGAGCCTCAGGTCCATGATCCATAAATGCCAAGATGGAGCCACAGGGATGAGTAAACCTATTTAACCTGTCAGCCTGAAAATAGGGCGAGCAGCACTCCCTCGCCCAGGCTTTGGGCACCCTTTTGTAAGGCATCTAAGAGACAGCCAAACATCCAGTGGGCATAAGGCCTTAAAGAATAGTTATTACCATTGTGTTGCTTAGCTCAACTAGTCCAGCCACCACTATTCGGGACCCTTCGGAGTAAGACCGTGCTATATTAAGATACCTCTCAACTCAACTCATTCAATAACAAACATAAATGAAGGAGGTGGACTATATCAGGGCACATCTAGAAAGCCTAGATCCTATATAGAAGTGATTTGATAATATCGATGTGCGTCTAAAGCCAAAACTAGAATTTTTGTTTTGAATAATGTAGGGAAGGGTTACGCTGGCAGGAGTTGGTGCTATTAATGGACTGTGACTCCCAAGGCTGGTAAGAGGGGCTCCTGATCATGGAGCACTATGATTGAATGCATAATAATGATGCCATTAAGAACCCATCCTAATTGATCCCAAACATTAGCAATTGACCATGAGTCATCTGTCACAGTTTGATCACAGTTCTGGAGGCTCAGGATAGCGACTCATATTTTACTGCGTTTGGGTTTTACCTATCCTGCCATTGCACATAGTTTTCAGGGGTTTAAAACCCATGCCAATGTTTTATTTTCTGCTGCCTGTGTCCATTGGGGGAGATTTGTCTTTTGTATTAAATGTTAATTTGTGAAACACATTTTATACAGTATTCATAATATAAAAAGAATATAAAACAGCATTTTAAATATTGAAGGCAACTAAAATGAAATTGACAGTTATTTCATAGTCTTCCTTTAGGGGATATGGTAAAAGAGAAAGTCCCAGTAAGTTTAAATGTAAGGAAGTTCATTTACAATTCAGGAGGCGCACAGTACTATTTATTAGCCAAGAGCCATTTTGATAGAGCCAGGTGATACATGTCCTCCCTGACACCAATCGAAACATCTCCAGCTGTACATTGGCGGCCTGTCTCCTGGGATTAGTCCAACTCTAGTGTGAGAGCTCAGATTTACACACCTCAGTTTGACAGTGAGCCTGGGGCTATCTAAACACTGCTTTTTTATGTGATCCATTGTGTAGTATGGACCAATTCATTTTAAAGAACACTGTTGATGCTAAAAACTGTTTTCAATACTTAGCTCTGCATTGACTAGAAACCTAGCATACATAGTCTAATATGTACCTGGTACTGAGCAAACCATCAGTAAGTACAGACTCTTAAAACTATCATGGAAAATAACTTACACTATTGCTGGTGCTAAAACAAGTTGCTCCAAAAGTTCTAGACATACTGGGCTAGATTCACATAGATCAGCAGATCTTTAGATCCGCGTAATCTATCTTTTTTACGATCCACCAGCGCTAGTTTTTGAGGCAAGTGCTGTATTCAGAAGCACTTGCCTCGAAAGTTGCGCCGGCTGATCGTAAATCCCCTGGCGGAATTCAAATTCCGCGGCTAGGGGGAGTTTACTATTTAAATCAGGCGCATCCCCGCGACGATCGTACTGCGCATGCGCCGCCGGTTAAATTTCCCAGCGTGCATTGCTCCAAATGACGTCGCAAGGACGTCATTGGTTTCAACGTTAACGCAAATTACGTATGGCCGTATTTGCGAACGACTTACGTAAACAACGTAAAAAATTCAAAACTCGGTGCGGGAACGACGGCCATATTTAACATGGATACGCCGCACTTACCCCTTATATAGCAGGGGTAACTATCCGCCGGAAAAAGCCGAAACGCAAACAACGTAAAAAAAAGCGACGGGTGGGCGTTCTTTTCTGAATCGGCGGATCTCCTCATTTGCATAATCGTCGCGTATACAAACGGAAGCGCCACCTAGCAGCCAGCGGGAGATTGCAGCCTAAGATCCGACAGTGTAAGTCACTTACAACTGTCGGATCTTAGGGAGATCTATGCGTAACCTAAATCTATGAATCAGCCGCATAGATCCGACCGTCGGATCTCAGAGATACGACGGCGTATCAGTAGATACGCCGTTGTATCTCTATATGAATCTACCCCACTCTAGGGGAACTTGAAAGACTTCTGCTGGAAAATTATTTCCAAATTCTTTTTTTTGGAAATGGTGGTATACACTGCGCTGCTTAGAATGCACAGCTGCTAACACGGCTAGTTCTGAATGGAAAAGCAACAAAGAAAGGAAAATAAAGTGTAGCGCTTAAAACATGTAAATTGTAAAACATGTAAATTGTAACAATAAACATGAATATAAACAAACTTCCAATAAGAATAGCTTCCAGGAACAACTTTGTGTTGGAAAGGACGTTTCCAATGCAATACCTCATCTGCTACAAGATCCAACACAAAGTTGTTCCTGGAAGCTATTCTTATCGGAAGTTTGTGATGGTCATAACACCCAGCTACCTGCTCCCATGATCTAGGATTTACATCTATAAGCCTTTTTGACTTCTGTTGACATATGTCCCCACAAGTCCACCATTTCTGGTAAGCAGTTACTGGACATTAATAGCATTCCTGTGTTTACCCCCGGAGAGCGGAGAAGACCCCCGGAGAGCGGAGAAGACCCCCGGAGAGTGGGAGAAGACCCCTGTGTATCCATTTTTCACTTGGTGGAATCCACTATATATGGACTTTATATCTATTATTTATTGCATGTGTGTTATTTTCTCATGATTTGATCATAACATTTATTATTTGGTGTGTTCTAACGTCATGGACATTTCATTAAGTGTTACTGAGTTGCATATATAATTGCCCTCTCACCATATTCAATATTGGTCACTCTTTCACATTTATATTCATGTTTATTGTTACAATTTACATGTTTTAAGCGCTACACTTTAATTTCCGTATTCTTTTTTTGGCAGGGAGTCATCTCCCTGCCAAAAAAAGAATTTGGAAATAATTTTCCAGCAGAAGTCTTTCCAGTTCTCCTACAGTAT
The DNA here is from genome assembly GCA_029574335.1 of Rana kukunoris. Lineage (NCBI taxonomy): Eukaryota > Metazoa > Chordata > Amphibia > Anura > Ranidae > Rana > Rana kukunoris. Next base: position 119,459,810 of record CM056053.1, read on the forward strand.
GTTTAGAACTTTTGGAGCAACTTGTTTTAGCACCAGCAATAGTGTAAGTTATTTTCCATGATAGTTTTAAAAGTCTGTACTTACTGATGGTTTGCTCAGTACCAGGTACATATTAGACTATGTATGCTAGGTTTCTAGAGCACTATTCACATCTAATTAACTAACTCTCTTTTTCAGTTTTTACCACTTTTTAACCAATATGACCTGTGTAGTTTATTGGATGTAGAAGCCTCACGTTCTTGGCATTTTATAACCTGCATATTTAGGTTAGTTCAGTGTACTCTTGAGTTTAGACCACATTCTGAGCACTCGACAGCAGCAGGCTTAGGATAGATTTTACTGGTAGTATTTCCTCTGGAGTACACTATACAAAACAGAGACTAATGTGTGGAATTGCATTTTCAAAGAGAGATCACAATTATATAATGCAGTGAATCCAACCCTCAGTCCTTGAACACCTCAAACAGGTCATGGTTTGGAAATATTTACTCTTATGTGCAATGCTTTAAAATATGAGGGTAGACAGTACAGTTACAATAAAATTCAATACAATAGAAATCAGAGGGCCCTGCTTGTTAGAGCTTACAATCTAGGGTGGGGGGGGGGGCAAAAGATACAAAAGATAATAGCTGTGGGGGCTGTGGGGGATAAGCTAATGGAGAAAATAAAAGTATAGTTGTTAGGTAGGGACGGGATACGTTTCTCTGAAGAGATCATCTGAAAGAAAACAGAGTAGGAGATAATCAGACAGACTGGGGTAGGGAGTTCCATAGGATTGGGAGGCTTGGGAAATGGGTGACAAGTAGGGATGAGCCAAATGCGAACGGGCAATAAATTTGTTCGAACAACCGAACACCGGTAAAGTCTATGGGACTCGAACATGAAAAACCTAAAGTGCTAATTTTAAAGGCTTATATGCAAGTTATTGTCATAAAAGGTGTTTGGGGACCCGAGTCCTGCCCCAGGGGACATGTATCAATGCAACAAAAAGTTTTAAAAACTGCAATTTTTTTCGGGAGCGGTGATTTCAATAATGCTTAAAGTGAAACAATAAAAGTGAAATATTCCTTTAAATTTTGTACCTAGGGGGTGTATAGTATGCCTGTAAAGTAGCATGCTTAGAACTGTCCCTGCACAAAGTGTAATTTCTGAAGGAAAAAAAGTAATTTAAAAGTACTCGCGGCTATAATGACGCCTGGCAATACAGAGAAAAGTCTGTATGGATTTTAAGGGGAACTCCGCACCAAATAGAAAAAAATGGCATGGAGTTCCCCCCAAAAATCCATACCAGACCCTTTATCCGAGCACGCAACCTGGCAGGCCGGAGGAAAAGAGGTGGGGACGAGAGTGCCCCCCCCCCAGAACCGTAAAAGGCCACATGCCCTTAACATGGGGAAGATGCTTTGGGGGTCTGTGTCACATCCCTTGCCTGGTGGTTGTGTGGGTTTGTGGGGCGGGGGGCTTATCAGAATCTGGAAGACCCCTTTAACAAAGGGGACTCCCAGATCCCGGCCCCCCCTATGTGAATTGGTAATGGGGTACATTGTACCCCTACCATTTCACAAAGAAAGTGTAAAAAAATGTAAAAACACACACAGACACCGATGGGATAAGTCCTTTATTAAAAATAAAAAAATTAAAAATAAAAAAAGATTCCAGCAGTGGTAATCCACTCTGTCGGTATCCTGCGATGGATGATCTCCTCTCCTCCTCTCTAGAAGGGCCTTGCTCACGGAGTTTACAATCTAATGGGAGGGGGATGATCTGATGGAGGTGACTCAGGTACAGTTCTTAGGTGGACAGGTCATGTATTCATGGTTTTCATGGAAGCCTACCCCACGTAGGCTTCCATGAAAACCATGAATACATGACCTGTTGGGAGAAACTTAAGTACTGAGGTTAGGAACTACTGGTATAATTTATAACAGACTGGTTAAAACCTGCATAAATCATTCTAGTACAAGTACAACAAATCCCTTTAATGTATATAGGTAAGTACACATAATATCATTGGACATGGAAAGCATGATAGAAGTTTTATTCATGCATTTACATGTGTTAGTACTGTTTTTAAATCCTAAACCTGGCCATAGATGATTAAATTTATAATTTTTTTTATTAGGCTAGGAAGCTGAATGAAAAAAAAGTATGTACAGTATTCCTTCACCCCCAAAGAAAGATAAGTAACAGTGGATGAGGCAAGGCCTATCTACAGAACTGGCCATAATGACATTGCCCAAAATCCAGTTAATGTACCTGCACTTTGGGTTTCTTTAATTACTTTCTGTCAGATTCAACAATATTCTCTGCATTCTTCTGGCCAGGTTGTGGCCTCTTGTGAGCTCAGACCCACAGAGAAGGATACAGGTCCAAAACCTAGTACACAGCCTATACAGACGTCTCAATGCTTGGAGAATATCAGATAGCAGACTGGGTTCATGTCCAGTGAATCAGCTTCATTAGAAATGTTCCATGACTTATGCCTGTACACTGATGGATTTTTTCCATCGGATTTTCCGATCGTGTGCAACCCCATCTGAGTTTTTTCATCGGAAATTCCTGTAAATTCTATCGGAGTTTAGATATATAACATGTTTTATATTTTTCGGATGGAATTCCGTCGGAATTCCGATGTGATTTGGACGGGCAAAAGCCAGATTGTGTGTACGCGGCATTAGACAACCACATTGCTTTTCTATGAAAGAGTTAGATTAATTTTCAAAAAGGCGCCTTGGAGTCATTTACAGTCTTCACCTCTACATTCTAGGCAAGAGCTGTTTGAAGTCTCAGCCCTTATCTATGGCCAGTCTTGCTGAACTGGTTGCTATGGGAGTTGCTGTCATACTTACTACCTATGCAGTTCAATAGGTATGTATGGCAGTACTTCCCCTAACAGTCAGTCTATAGCAGCACAGATCTAGCAGATCTTAAATGAGATCTGAGACTTCAAACGGTTTTCTGCTGCCCTGTGGAAGTTAATGAGCTGAGGGACATAAGTTGAACATCCTCCTTCTTTAGGAGGAAAGACTTTAACCCTTTCCTGGAAAATCTCTTTATACGCTACATTCCCTGATCATGCTTTGTGAATCTGTGTTACATGAGCCTAGGCTAAATATTTAATCAGGCAGACAGTTTTGAAATACTGGTTTGATGGCTGTGCTTGCAAAATGAATTATCCTAGTCATATACTCATCCATATTGCAAACTGTGTTTTCATGTGATCTTCTAAATGACTTGAAAATCAGGCAAGCACTATGTAATGGTCAGTTGTACTCTTAGCCGATGTATACCATATGTGTCTTCTGTGTTTAGTAGTCTGGATAAAAATAGTAGAGGGAGAGATGGCGACTGCTAACATGATTAAAAGGCAGTTATTGGTCAGGAGGAAAACAGAGGTGTCTCGAAGGGACAATATCTATCGACATTACAGAGACTCAGATTGTGATGTGACACTCATGTACCATTTATATTGATAGGAAGTTGAGCAATAATTCAGGAAACATGCTTTTATTATCATTAAATGTAATTAATAACATTCATGAACCTTTATTACACTTTAAATTTAATTTGGTTCCATGTGTAAATGTCCTGCTTTATTGAACATTTTATCATTGTAGTTTAGTAATAAGGGACTAACACTTTATATAGATTCCTTATACGCATGTGAGGACCAGCTTATGTCGCCTCCTGTTGTGATTAAAACCATGCATCTCCCTCTACTGGGAGGTCAGGCTTCTGCTTTCTTGCCCTGATTCTTCACTGTTTTCGTAACTGCCAAATTTCCTCAATGGTGATCAAAATTAAAGATCTTTTTTATTTCTCTTTATTGAAAAATATTTTTCCTTAACTACAGGCATAACAAATTAAAAAGAGACAAGAAAATAAAAATCAAAAAGCAGAGCAATGTTCCTTAATATCAGAGAACAATACAGGTAAATAGGCAAAATTTATTGAAACAAACACTAAATGACCAAAGAGAAGCTGCTAGACTTTGATTGCCTGATTACCCCCATTAGAGATAATCCGTATTTCCCCCCGGGCCTATCGAAGACTTACCCTTTATCGGAATGGCCATACACACAAATGCAGGCAAAGTACTTTTTTCTCAGGGGCAAGTTTCTGAAGATACAAGATCTTGCAGCGCGGTCTAACACTAAATCCTTCCTCCCCTGGCCCTACAGGCAAATAAAATACTTTCTGGACATCCCAGCGAAAGTAGTCAAATACACGAGAAACCCCAAGGTGTATGAATCCCTATGTTCAAGCTCACCACCCCAGTCTTACGCAATCTCGGCTCTATATGCCTCAATGTTCGGAGAACCTTACTCTTCTCTGAGTGCGGATCATGCATTCTGGGAATCGGTCATGGACAGGGAGATAGGGGATGCCAGTTGGGATCATATCCATTTACTCATACACAAAGGCTCTCTAGATGTAAACACACAAGAGTATGGGTAGAAACTCAAAACTAGATGGCCTAAGACCCCACAGTTGCTCCACAGGATGTTCCCCACTGTGCCAGAGCACTGCTGGCATTGTGAACGGGAAGTGGGCACCTTTCTCCACATTCGGTGGACATGCCCTTTAATTCAGCCATACTGGCGTAAGGTACATGAGGTGACGACTCATCACTCCCCCTGGAGTTTACACCAGTAGAGTATCTTCTGAACCTCTCCAAAATTCCCCAAAGAAAGTATTTTAAGTCAATAGCGATGCACTTGATAAACGCTGCTAGGCTATGCATACGGGTACATTGGAGATCCACACAGCCACCCTCCATGAAAGAGTGGGCAGCATGTACTGACTGCATAGCAACAATGGAGGAGCTGATATTCGCTTCACAGGACAATATCTCAAGCTTTTTTGGCAATTTGGGTGACGTGGATCAAGTTCAAAAACTCCCAATCGTACGAGCTGCAGGAGACTGTTAGAGGCTGTGAACATGCTATAAGATTTGTGGGGAGATTGAAGACATGCCTCAGGAAACGCAGAAACCAGGAAAATAGACTTCTAAAAATCACTTCTATAACATGGCAATATGAACACACAGATTAGTGTCTGCAGTGGTCCCAAGGACCACAGAAAAGGTGGCAAAGGGCCTCATGCAGGCCCCAGGCTTCAGATTGGGCACCAGGGCTTTAGATAGTAAAGGTAGAATTCAGCAGCAAGCATTTATTATTACCCTCTGATAATGGTAACAGCAGGCACCAAGACCTGAGAAACATTGGTAGGTATCTGAAATATTAGTTTGGGTGGGCTGATAAAATAATGGATACAAAACACAGTTTTGTGGGTGACACAGGAATGAATGGCTTTTAAATTAAAATTTTCAGTACCATGGACAGGGGCAAAGCATATAATACTGCTGAACAGCTTCTAGGAAGGTATGCATGTGCAAGTGTGCATGCCTATTTTAAATAATGTTTAAAGCTGAACAGCAGTTATTTTGTTTTTTTGTTTAAGGGTTTGGTGGTTATTTAACCCCTTCCATACAGGGCATTTTCACCCCCTTCCTGCCCAGACCAATTTTTAGTTTTCAGCGCTGTTGCACTTTGAATGACAATTGCGCGGTCAGGCAACACTGTACCCAAATTAAATCGTTATGTTTTTTTCCCCACACAAATAGAGATTTCTTTCAGTGGTATTTCATCATCTCTGCGGTTTTTATTTTTTGCGCTATAAACAAAAGAAGAGCGACAATTTAAAAAAAAAAACACAATATTTTTTCCTTTTTATTTAATACATCACAATATTTTTTTTTAAAAAACGTTTTTTCCCCTCAGTTTAGACCGATACGTATTCTACGTATTTTTGGTAAAAAAAAAACGCAATAATCGTATATTGATTGGTTTGCGCAAAAGTTATAGTGTCTACAAAATAGGTGATAGATTTATGGCATTTTTATTTTATTTTTTTTACTAGTAATGGCGGCGATCTGCGTTTTTTTTTGTGACCGTGACGTTGCGGCGGACATATCGGACACTTTTGACACGTTTTTGGGACCATTCACATTTACACAGCGATTAGTGCTATAAAACTGCACTGATTACTGTGTAAATGTGACTGGCAGGGAAGGGGTTAACACTAGGGGGCGCTGAAGGGGTTAAAATGTGTCCTAAAGTATGTTCTAACTGTAGGGGGAGGGGGACTCACAGGGGGAGGAGATCGATGTGTGTTCCTCTGTACTGGGAACACACATCGATCTCCTCACCGCTGACAGGAGGTGGATCTGTGTGTTTACACACACAGATCCACACTCCTGACGTGATTGCCGGAAATCGCGGGTGCCCGGCGGCAATCGCAGCCGTCAGGCACGCGTGCGGGATCGCAAGTGGTGCCGCGGGTGCGCGCGCGCCCTAGAACGCCGTGAAGACAGGACGTTGTGCAACGTCCAGTCTCATCGGCGAGGGGATGACCATAACGTCATTACCCTATGGCCAGGTAAGGAAGGGGTTAAGTTTGACGCAATAAGGTGGATTTATTAAAGGTAAATAAGCCTTTCACTTTGCAACGGAATTTCCCCCCAGACAGGGGCGGACTGACAACTCATGGGGCCCCCAGGCAATAGGAGATTATGGGGCCCCCGGGACATAGGAGATTATGGGGCCCCAGGCAATAGATTATGGGGCCACACAGTACTTTATATACACACACACATACAGTATACATACACAGTATACATACACACAGAATACACATACAGAAACAAAGTACACACACACAGTATACACACACACACAGTATACAACATACACACAGTATACACACAGTATACATACACAGTATGTATACACAGTATACATACACACAGTATACACACACAGTATAAACACACACACAGTATACATACACACAGTATACATACACACAGTATACACACACAGTATAAACACACACACAGTATAAACACACACACAGTATACATACACACAGTATACACACACAGTATACATACACACAGTATACACACAGTATACATACACACACTGAGAAGGTACTGGAGAGGCGGGGCAGCTATAATCTTGGGATTTTTAGACCAAAAGGATGTTGGTAAGGGACATTTCAGGGACAGATGTACAAAAACACAGATTTTTACATACTGTCCCTGGTTTTACTGATGCTGGCAACCCTGCTTGCACGGGGCCCTTGGGCGGTGCCTGAATGGTCAGTCCACCCCTGCCCCCAGAGCTTAGTGAATGTACTGAGATTTCATTTTGCAAAGATCACTGTTTGCTTGAACATGATTGGATGAGGTCAACAGTGCTTGGGTAAGATTCCTTATGCAAACGTGCAACGTCCCTTGCAAAGTGAACAGTCTATTTGCAATTAGTAAATCAACCCCATAATCTCAAACTCTTTAAAGCTGTAAATGTTTGCATTTATTTCTAAGAAAAAAGTGCCCATCACCTGACTGATATAATTTGGTAGACTCTTTATGGTACACAGGTACCTTAAAATTATACTAAACACACACTGGTTAATTTACATTGTAAATTCTATTTCTGTACGTGGATGATGGCACTGTAATTATTTAAATAAAAATAAAAAAGTACCTTTTTCCTAATCGATATACAGCTGTCACATGACCCAGCTCTTTCCCAGCCTGTCTGCAAGAAAACATAAGCAGGAGGAGTTTCTAGTCCTCTGCTGCTGGTCACATGTTCAATTAAAAAAAAAAAGCATTTGGAATACAGAGTAAAAATAATTAATATCAATAAACTATTTTAAATATATATATATATATATATATATTTGACATTAAATCTTTATTATTTTGTGGAAATAACATGGGTGGATTTCTGCCAGTCAGAGGCATGTCACGTCCCTCCAGCCTGTGTCTTGGAATATGAGGGAGGCGAAGACTCCATTAATCTACATATAATATCACCGCCCACTTTGTGTTTAGCTGATCAGTTGGCACGGAGGAGGAGGGAAGGATTGGGTTATTATTTACCACTGTGTATATGCCCACATGTGTGACTCTATAGTCAGATGAGCTTCTCAGATGCGATAGTAAGGAAATGCTCAGCATAGAACCTCACTGAAAACTGAGCATGTGCAGAGCTGCAAAATCCCTAGGTGAATTGGGGGACAACAGAAGGTGGAAATAGAGAGCATCTGGATAAACCAGGTTGTTTGTAGAATACTGAAATCACATCTCATAGTGACCAAGTGAGTATGAACAGCATGCAGTACATCATTTATTGATAGTTTTTTATGATGTGGGTTTAGTGAAACCTAAAAATGCAGCATACAGTACTTTCCTCATTCATAGGCCTCTGTGCTTATTACATAACAACATTTTGTACTAGACTATAAGTACAGCTATCCTTTTAAGAAAGTTTACAGAATATTTTTTTTTTTTATCCCTAATGCAGTGTGTATCTAATGAAGTCACAGTTGTCTCAGCTTTCCTGACTTATAAAATGAAATTACTGATCAAAAAAGTTATTAATTCAAAATTAACAATGAATCAGAAAATGAATTTTCCTACTGTTACTTCAAATTACAAGTACGCGTTGGGGCTTCCAGGTGACAGTGGGAATCCTATGTGGCTTCTGTAATACTTAATTTCACAGTAAGAGCCATTATCCTATATACTCAGCACATAATAAAATCAGGTAGTTTAACAAACAGTTTTTCTCAGTACTGGTGGAAATACTAAGTAATTTTTCTTTTACGTTATGTTGTTAGCGACTTTTTTTCTTTATTAAATGGCAACTATTTTTGTTTACAGTCCATTATTTCATCTTCTCCATGGTATTTTGGTAATACTGTTCTTCATAATACTTTTATTTTCAACCTCCCGTCAACCTCCCCAAGAGGAAAAAGTGTGAATCCTGCAATAATGCAGATGCAATTGAGGCAGATTTGTTTTTCCTCATATAAGACCCCCTCGTGAATACATTATGCGAGCGTATATATTCAGAGACATTTTCACGATATAAGCATTTTTTCACTTAGACAGCAACCATAACAAATTGAAATAAAATACAGGTCTGATTGATGTCCTCTATGTCATGTGCAGCATTGGCTCCATCTATTAAGTGCGGTCTGCTAAGGAAGCAAATATTACAAGTATTTGAATGTTTTTCTTACGAAGAAGAAAAAAATAGCCAGCAACATCAATACTGCCTGCTTCAAATAATGCAGAGAATGCAGAGTGTTTGAAGCCAAATTTAAATTTCATTTTTCCCCCAGAAGGTAAAGAAAATGCTCCTCTCTAGTCTGGAAATTAGTAGAGAGTATTAAATTCTTAGGATGAAAGAGAGAGGCTGATTACAACATAATAGAGTGTACCATATTCATCTTTTTGAAATATGACCTCACCCGGTCTTTCCTATTTTACAGTTGATTCTCTTATTCCCTTAATGAACTCTTCTTACACAAGTGTCTTCTGGAACAATGTTAAGCAACCATTTCTACCTAGCAAAAGTTTTCTCTCTAACCTCTCTATCATATTTTAATATCCTGTAGACTGGACATTGTGGTGTAGCTAAACTATACTTGCAGCTTGTACTGTTTAACCACTTAAGACCCGGACCAATACGCTGGCAAATGACCCAAGGGGTTTTTGCGATTCGGCACTGCGTCGCTTTAACAGACAATTGCGCGGTCGTGCGACGTGGCTCCCAAACAAAATTCGCGTCCTTTTTTTCCCACAAATAGAGCTTTCTTTTGGTGGTATTTGATCGCCTCTGCGATTTTTATTTTTTGCGCTATATACAAAAATAGAGCGACATTTTTGAAAAAAAATCAATATTTTTTACTTTTTGTTATAATAAAAAACCAATAAACTAAATTTTAGTCAAACATTTAGGCCAAAATTTATTTAGCCACATGTCTTTAGTAAAAAAAAAATTGCATTAAAAAAAAATTAGCTACCTAGCGGGAACAGCGACACTAATACAGCGATCAGAAAAATGATCGCTTAGTGATGCTGGCAATAGGGAGTGAAAGGGTTAACTAGGGCAGTGATCAAGGGGTTAAAACTTTATTGGGGGGGGTGGGGGGGGCTACCCTGACACTAACACTGACTGACTGTCACACTGTCTGTCACACTGACACTAAATACAGTAATCATACATGTATGATTACTGCATTCAGTGACACTGTGACAGGGGGGAGGGGGGGGGCGATCGCGGGGGTTAAATGTGTTTGTGTGTGTGTGTAAGTGTGCTGTTAGTGCAGACTTACTTGTAGTGTTGTGATCTCTCCTCAGCGGCGCTTGAAACAAACGCCGAGGGAGAGATCACGTCGCTTCCTCCTTCCTGTGTTTACACAGGAGGAGGAAGTGACAGGGCGGGCGGGCGCGCGCATTGGCTGGGAGCGATCCGGAGGGGGCGGGTGAAAACGGATAGCCGCCCCCACTTGTCGGATCGCTCCTGCAGCCGCGCGGACCGCCGCATGTATGGGGGGGGGGGTCCGATCGGACCCCCGATCCCCCCCAAGGCACCAACGTATATATACGTTGATGTGCCTGTCGGTGCCATTCTGCCGACGTAAATGTACATGCGGCGGTCCTTAAGTGGTTAATAGACATGTGCACACTGAAATATTTTGTTTTGGAATTTCGTTTTTGTCCGAAAAATACATTTATTTAGTTACTCCCGAAATTTTATTTTATTTTATTTAACTTTGTTAAAAACTGCATTTGTCCCAAAATCTGAATTAATTAAGGTCCAATCTGTCAATTGAAGGCTTATGGTGTCTGTCGGATGTTCAAAGAAGGTTTGACGAAGCAGCTAAACTGTACGACGCTGCAATCATACATTTCCGGTCAAATGCTCCGTTCACAAGCTATAGTAGAATTCTAATGTTATATGACTAGTAATAATTATATTTATTCATTATTATTACTAGTCAACCAACATTAGAATTCTTCTATAGCCTATGGGTGGAGCATTTGTTTATAAATGTCCTCTCGTGGTGATCGTATGTTTTTCAGCGGCTTCGTTGGATCTTCATGTCTCTATAATGTCGAATCTTTTCTCTCTATGTTGAATAATCTTGGACTAATAGAGTTAGGTTAGGTACAATCAACCGTCATGTTGAATCTGCTATCTGTATCGAACTGTTGTCTTAACTAAACGAAAATAAAGCATTTTTTATGTTGGATCTTTCAGATTTCAGATTCTGCGTTCGTTAGCGTTTGTTGAAATGAACACAAAAATCCCCGAAATTTGGATGAAAAATGCATTTGGAAGAAAATGAATGCACATGTCTACTGTTTATTATATACATAAAATGTTGACTGAAACCATGGCTGAACTTATGTTTACATTCCCCAGACCAGCTGATGTCAAGGCCTGTGTTTGCAATCACACTGGAAAAAATAACTTCAAAGGTCCAGTTTACGTCTAGTCTAGTCACCTTGTTGTCAGTCAAGGCCTGATGAAGAGGTCACTCTTCAACCCCTGAAATGTGTTGGTTGTTTTGGATTCTCCCCTTGATTTTTATAGGAATAAAGATATAACTGGACATCTTAGCAGTGATGTGGTGCTTCAATTTCCATTGTTGTTGCATTACACTACAAGCCAAGCAAGCCTTGGAGATCCTGTGGTGTGTAGAGTTCAGGGACCAGATCATGTGCATTCCCCACATATTAGCTTTGCTTATCCTTGTACATTTTAAAGGGCATGTCTATTTCAAATAGATGTTGGAGGCTGTATCCCACAGCAGCTTTTTATAGGTCCAGGTAGGACTTTATTTATAACTAGGAACACTGGGCCTATGACTGTTGATGACAGAGGCAAAGAGGGAGCTTTTCCCTTTGTAGTTATCGACCACACTTTTTGCCATCCTCAGCAGAAATATAATAATTTCATATAAGCATATTTATATTTTTCCTTTGATTCCTCCCCTCTCTTGACTTGAAGGACAGCTGGTGCTCTTCCTGTGTGTGACACTCGGTGTTGTACAAGGCCGCTGTTAGCCCCATATGTCAAAGACACATTACGTTCTGGATTACATAGCCTTCTGTATGTCTGCTGTCTCCTGTGTGAGTGTTATAAGTGGCTAATAATGTATAGGCTTATCAACACCCACAACAAAATGACTTAAACTGGCCATCGGGAAGATTGACAAGGAGGAGCCATTAGATCGTTCTCTCCTAACAGCACACACGTTTCTATGCAAGCAACACTCTGTGCTGCTAAGAAAGTTAATAGTTATAGTTATTCTGCTGGCCCACCATCATTTAAAGAGCTGCACTGACTAAATGTTTACAGACTCACAGTTCTCATCCTTGCAGTGATGTAAGGCCTTGTTTTCAATCCAGGCCAACACTAAGCGAGATTGAAGGGAAGCTTGTATGCTTGCGAGACCACATTTTAAACTCTGTTTTCAAGCTATTGTGAATTTTATGTATTCTGTCCATTTTATATAAAAATTATGTTTGACTGCTTTACAGCAGACAAGGAAACCTATAAATACAAAATCTGACATGCTCAAATTTAACATCACAAGTTAAAGTCAAAGTAATATAAAACCTGGTAGAAAATGCATGATACTGTTTCTAAGATGAAAGCCAGTGATTTCAGATGCAGAGAGAGGAGCTAATATACATTGAAGGTGAACTCCTACAGTATTCTAAACTGGTACTGTGCAGACATCATATATGCTGTATATGAAATAAGTGTATCCTGTATACCATACATTTTGCACATTAAAATGGTTGTAAAGACATGCATTCTATGCATGAAGATTAAAACCTTTTGTGAGCAGCAGCCCCCCACAGCCCCCCTCAGCCCCCCTAATACTTACCTGATTTCCATCTTAATCCAGCGATGTTGCAGGAGTGTCTTGGCTGCCAAGGATTCTCCCTCCTCCTTGGCTGAGATGGCAGTGCAGCGCAATTGGCTCCCTCTGCTTTCAATCAGTCAGTGAGCCACGAGGAGAGAGAGGGAGTGGGGTCGAACCTTGGCTCGGTGTCTGAATGGCAAATTTTTGCTGTGGGGGCACTCAACATAGGGGAGAGGCTAGGAGGGCCAAAGAGGGACCCGAGAAAAGGGGGATCTGGGCTGCTCTGTTAAAATCCACTGCACAGAGCAGGTAAGTATAACGTATTTTCTATTTTTAAAGAAAAAAAACTGAGACTTTAGTATCACTTTAAAATTGAACCGGAACAGAGCATGCTCAATACGTTTCTAAGCAGACTCCTTATAGAACAGCCGTTTCCTGACCCTTGGCTTACTGTGAATAAACATATTGGGCCAGATTCTCAGCTGAGATACGATGGTGTATCTCAGATACACCGTCGTATCGCAGTTTTTTTCAATGGGTATTTATGCGAGTGATTCTAAGAATCACTTACGCATAGATACACTAAAGATCTGACAGGTGTAAAGCAATTACACCATCGGATCTTAGATGTAATGACAACGCCGGCCGCTAGGTGGCCTTTAGGTTGTTTTCTCATTTGCCTATGCAAATGAGCCTAATGCGCCGATTCCCGAACGTTTTTGCGACGCGGCGACGTAGTTTACGTAGGTTGCGTACGCGTAAGGTTACCCCTGCTATATAAGGGGAATGTTTCCGAAGTTCCGTCATTGCCATGTTAAGTATGGCGTCGGGTCAGCGTCGTCTTTTTCCGTCGGTTACGTCGTTTTACTAAGTCGTTTGCTAATAGGGAATTGTGTAAGTGACGATCACGTCGTTTTGACGTCGGTTTCAACGACGCTTTCCAACGTGAGCTGGAGCATGCGCACTGGGCTTTTTTCCCGGCCGTCGCATGCGCACTTCGTGTCAAAATATATATTTTTTCTTTTTAATACTGTATTATATTAAACCAGGTCTATTTGATCCAAGTATAACTTGTGGCGACAATCTAAACTGAGACAAAGATCTCCCCGCCAGTTGCAGTGAAGGGAGCAGGCGTCTGTGCACCATTCAGGGGTAGAGCGGGGAGCAGCATTAACAGAGAAAGGAAGGAACGAACGCGTTTACCAACCCAATGCATGAATATGTGAATAAAATCTCCAGCCATGCCCTCTTGGCTGCCCTCAGGTCTATTTAATTATGTACAGAACCATGTACTCCATTTCGGTGTACACCAATTTAAGGAGCCCGTTCAACAGGCAATTGTTGCCACACAAAAATGCAATTACATACCTCCCAACTGCCCCTCATTTGGAGAGACTGTCCCTCCTTCAGAACTAAATTCCTCTGTCTCTGTTTTCTCCCTAGTTGTCCATTTTCTTGGACATATGTGTAGTCTTCTGATTGTTAAATGAAATAAAAAATAAACAAAGCATATCCCTCTATAGTGTATACTAACCTCAACTCAAAGCACCAAGTGTGGTTCCTATCTGATCTCTCCTCTGCTATCTGCATTAGTCATGTCCATCTAACTCAACACCAAGCAATCCTATTTAGTTTGCTTGGTGTCGTGCTTGCCCCCTCCCTTGGACTACTGGAGAGTCAAGACGCCCACTAACACACAGCTCCTTTCTGTGTGTGTGTGGTTGGGGGGTTGTCCATTCCATCCACTCAGGTGCCAGATTACACACAGCTTCAGGTCTACTCTATATACTGTGCAGTATATGACCCCCATGTCTTCTGGAGTTGAGAAAAAGCCTTTATATGTGTGTTTTAGAAAGCTGCAGAGGAGAGGGGACTGCAGATAAACAGGTAGAACCTATGTAGGGGAATTTATTTATTCTCTGTGTATCACCTGAGGCTAGTCACTAGCGTTGAATATCTAAGGATTTACAACAACTTTGACCACCAAAAGTGTTGCACTACACAAAACTATTCAAGCAAACCTTGTTTAATCGTCATGCGATTATTTTACAAATAAATTGCGATGCAAAAACGTGTAAGGGAAACATGGGGAGAGGCTGTGTTACAAGAAATTACATGCAACTGACATAATGTTGTGCTGAACAAGGTAACTTTTAAATGTTGAAATCATTGCACACCTTTCTAAATGTTTTGTATCCCAATAAGATATGGCAAAAATTGTTAAACATGGTCAAGGTATAGAGATTTAAAAAAGGGGCACCACTGACAATTTTCCCTGGTAAACAAAACCATCAAACATAATTTTATTAAAAGGATAATAAACATTTGTTAGGTGAGGCGGCATACCACTAAACCCTGGTGTAAGTGGGTATTCCAATCCGGGGTGGCAGTTTGTTTTGTAAGGCAGTTCTCTAGGTTACAAAGGGCACAAATAATATTTTTTTTTTAAGTAATTTTTAGAATTACAGATTTTATAGTTCCCGGTTAATGTCATACTCACACTACAAAGAACAACCCTGTTATGACAGCAATGCTCTCAAAGAAACTCTCTTGCACTCAAGTGGTAGGCCTGGGGATGTGTAGTGCCGCCAATACATTTTTATGCCATTGCCTTACTGTACTCCTTAGGGGAGGGGTGTCAAACTCAATTTCATTGAGAGCCGCATCAGCATTATGATTGCCCTCAAAAGGGGCAGTTGTATCTGTAAGATTAGATATCCAGCGAATCCCCTCCCCTTACATTAGATGTCAAGAGCCACCCCACCATCAGAAGTTGAGTCCCCAACTCTCCCTTACATCACAGTGCACCCCCCTTTCCTTATGCTGCTGCTGCTGGGAAGAAGCTGGATGCATTGCTTAAAAGCAGAAAGTAAGGGTCTTGAGGAGGACAAGGGCCACATGAAATGGTCTGGAGGGCCGGATTCAGCCCGCGGGCCTTGTGTTTGACACCTGTGCCTTAGGGAAATGAGTAGCCTCAGAACTGTAGTAAAATAGCAAGAGAAGAGCGTACTGACCTAGCGTATTACCAAAATGTTATTCCAAATTAAAACAACAATGGTTTTTGGTAATGCCAGAAGACCAGTCGGTGTTCGGAATGGCTGACACGTTTCAAGGGAGAACCCTCTTTCTCAGAGCCAAAGTGATTCCAAGCATTGACTGGTCTTCCGGCATTACCGGTTCTTCACCTCTGACCTGAGGCTGACTGTTTGCATCAGTCTTTGCTGTGATATGCCTATATACAACGTTTGTATGTAAGTACAACCATTGTCGTTTTTATTTGCAATACAATTTATTTTGGTATTGCGCTAGGGTTGTGCGCCCTTCTCTTGCTATTATAACAGCAATGTCAACTGAGAATGTATATTACTTGCTGGTCTTGATGGAGGGGATCCCCCAAAACCCATTGGCTGTTTTGAAATGATTACTACAAAAAATTAATTGTATCTGGACTGTTTGCAGTAGCTTGTCTTACTTTCTTTTTACAAACTTTATGGACAATAAAATGTAAAAGAACAAAGGTTCATCATTTTAAATAATGATAAAAGTTTAGCCACATAAAATATATTTCATAACTCTTGTTTTTTATTTTTAAATTGGAACATTTTATTAGATCTTTTCCTATTGCTTTTGCATTTACAGGTATAACTCTATTGTAAACCTAGAATGAGTATATCAGAGAATTACGCTTGTATAGCATATTATGAACTTGTTCTCTGCTTGAGTTTGCCATTTCACTGCCAGCTAGACATCTTCTTTTTGTAATAATGCTCCGACAAGACAATGTGACATGGCACATTGGATCTTTCAATCAAACCACAAGCCCAAAAAAGCCTTAGAAGTGCCAGTGAAAGTGCTTTTTACTTGTCATTAGCTTGCCTAGCATCTGACATTCATAGTGGAAGAATTCGAACCTTCATCTCGCAGACAGTCAAAATGGGCCATAAGCTCTGATCCCAAATGGGAATAATATGTTGATGAATTGTCGCTCTCATCAGCTGCCAATCGCTTTCATTTTCATTGACATTTGTTATTTCCCCATATCTTATTTGCCTCATTAAGGACCATATGTCAGCCTTTCTTCTGGATTCTTGCAGCAAAAACAGCATTCCCTGTACAATTACATTATTTCTCTAACAATTAAGAGTGCCATTTGTGCAAGGTATAGTCTGGATAATGCTTACCAGCTTACCTGCTACACAAAGAGAGTTTACAACCAGGATGGAGACACACGAAGATAGAGAAGTAATACAATAAGGGCTGTTATCAACAGTGGAATATACCTGCCAAGTGACAGCATTGCTGTTGGCAAGCGTTTGGTTGCCATAATTAACATGTGGAGATGACAGATCCATTGGCATTGACTGTGCTTGGTTTGTCAATGCTTTGCAAAATTCATAGGCATTTTACTCCAATATGAGAAGAAATCTAGGTCGGTTCCATGAAAGAATTATATACAGCATTATGAAGAAAAGTTAAATCTATGCTGGCTTGTTCTATAATTTACTTGACAAAATGTTTAAGTATTTTAAGGAAGACTCAATTTATGAAAAGAGATATTATTATTTTGTAATTAAGACCCCTTTTACACTCAGGCCGCGTACACACGATCAAATCTATCTGCTGAAAACGGTCCGACAGACCGTCTCAGCAGACAGATTCGATCGTGTGTACGGGCGAGCCAACGGATTTGGCCAGCAGACAGATTTTAAAGCCTGACCGCACATGCGTCGAATGGATTCGACGCATGCGCGGAAGTGTTTTACTTCCTAGTGCGGTGACGTGGCGGTGTCAACGTCACCGCGCTGTCTGCCGGCGGGGATTTTGGTTTGATCGTGTGTACAGCGATCAAACCAAAACAGCCAGCAGACAAATCTGACCAAATCGGTCTTTTAGACCGATTTGATCAGATTCATTAGCTTGTGTATACGGGGCCTAAGGCAGTTTTTAGGCATTTTAGCGAAAGAAATAGCACCTGTAAAGCACCTGAAAACTGCCTGCCATTTATTACAATGGATGCTTTCACACCCGGGGGGTGCGCTTGTGGGACGTTAGAAAAAGTCCTGCAAGCAACATCTTTGGGGTGGTTTGGGATCAATGTATACAGTGCTCCCAAAACGCCCCTGTCCATTGCAATGAATGGGCAGAGCTATGAAAAGTGCCCTCTAGTAGCCAAAAAACAGTGCAAAAGTGATGCTTAAACAGCGTCAAAGCTCTGCTAAAACAAACAGCGCTTTACCGCTAATGCGTGGGTGGCCCCAGTGTGAAAGGGCTCTTAATGTTATTAACAATTATCTTTCCATTTCAATCTGCTGTCATTTTCTAAATTTCTTAAAAACATCAAATGTCTCTTCTTTGCAAAAAGACTGAAGGTGTTATTTAGGTCATGTCCAAAATTCCCCAGAAATCTTATTTCTTGTGAGTGTGATTAGTTTTCTGCTTCTCTTAGTGATCTGCACTGAGCTACAAGACAAATTGTATAGATCCCCTGCAATAGAAGTTTCATTTTTAAGAAGATACTCTTTACTTCTGTATTCATTAACATAACACAGATTTTCTCAGGTGATTATAATAAAGGCAGATCAAGCTTTTGCTAATCAGATGGGAGTCTGTATCTGTAGCACCCTCTACCTAGGTAGGTGCTAGAGGTGAGCATTTTTGCAGTACAGGTAAATGTAGGCAGGCCTAGCTAGAAGCTAGGCCTGTTTGTTTTGATCTGTGTGGGCTGGGCGTGGCTCAGAGCAGCAGCTATGACTCACAGACAACATCAACCCACGGTTACCTCCCTCTTACGACTAGAGGATTTCAAGAAAAACAGAAAACTGCGCTAAACTAAAAAAAAAAAACTAAAAAGAGCTAGGAGGCAGCGGCAATCGTGTGAAAACACAAAATACAATACAGTTGTTGAGGATTTCAAGAGGAAGGGAAGAGAGGTGGAGCGGTCTTGGGTGTCTCAGGAAGCCCTAACCAATCCCCAACTAGGATTGGAAGGGCGCAGGCCTTCTTGAAATATCTAGGGTCAGCCCAGCTGGGGAGGAGTTGTCGGGTGTAGGAACTGAGGATGGAGTACTAGGCTGTCGGAGCCTTAGAGGGAGCTCCCCAGTCTGGGGGAGGTGACCTTGGGCCTGGGACTCAGGTGCAGGATGGATTCCTTTAATAACTCATGAAGGATCTGAACAGGAGGCACAGAGAGGAGTCAGAGAGGACAGCGGGAGTTAGAACTGCCAGACAAGTCTTCAGGAGAGAGCCACTGGTTTGCGGCTAGGAGGGCTGGTGAGTGACATAGGCAGTCAGAAGGACTAGAAAGGCATGCCAGAGAGCTTAAAAAACATTGCTTCTGCGGGCGTTTTGTATTTTGCCTGTGGTAGCAGCTCAATGTTATCCTATGTGACATGTACATTAGGATTATTACAGGCATATTTTAAGTTCAGCGTTTAGAGCACAGAATAGAGCAGGAAGGTGATCAGAGTAGTTGTGAGGGACATGGGATGTTTGGCAGCACAAAGAAATTATATTTTAGGAGGACACAATTATTATTATATTATATAAAGAAGTCTTGGAGGGTTTTTATTTGACTCCACAATCGTCTTTTGAGACTTCTGGTATCATCAGTTTTCCAGGGTTGTAGTGCTTGGGGACTAATAATGTGTATAGTACAGGGAGCATAAGCATGCTGTTGCAGACAGAATTGGCCAGGGTTGTACAAGTCAAGAGTGTGATTGTGTCATAGAGGTTGTCAGTATTGGAATATAGAAAAGAAGGGTTAAAGTGGCACAGGTCTTACTTTTTGTTGTTAAGAAGGAAAAAGTTTTGAGGACAGGGAGAGTGTGAAACTGAGAAGGTTGTGATCCAAGAGAGGAAAATAAGTATTGGAGATAGAGGGAGGGGAGATAAAAGAATGTTGTAGGTCAAAAGATGTGGTCAAGTTGAGAAGTAGCTGTAGTAGTATCAGGGATGTTACTGGATCCTTGCACACAATCTAATTTTCAGTATTTTGTAGAAATAACATGTTGTGGGTGGATTTATGCCAATTTCAGGCTGTGTCACGCCCATCCAGTCTGTGTCAGGTGGGAGGTGAAGCAACCATTACTCCACATGTATTACCCCGCCCCCCAATTGTGTTAAGCTGTTTGGTGGGCATGGAAGAGGAGGCAGGGAGTGGGCTGTCATTTACCACTGTGTATACGCCAACATGTGTGACTCTATAGTCACATGGACTGCTCAGATGTGATAGGGAGTAAATGCTCAGCATAGAAACTCACTGAAAACCCTACAATCCTTACAAAAAATCATCTACTAGTAATTTGAAGGAAACTAAATAAAATCTTCATTTTATTAGATGTCCATATAAAATTATGCAGATATAAAAATGTAAATGAACTATTATTATAATCAATTTATATTATTTATAGTATAATAATGATACCTGAATAATTTTATATGGACATCTATTAAAATGACTTATTTATATTTAATTTGGTTGCCTTCAAAGTCCCAATAGAGGATTTTTGTATAGATTGTGCAACAATACAGGGATAGTGGCAACCCCTGCCCACTTTAGAAGCATATCTATCATCAAGAATGGTAGTGGGTATTTTAGGGTAGCCAGGGAGAGAAGTCATCAGGAAAGTATTCTCATTCCTTCAGAGGCAGAAACTAGTCGAGGTGGAGCATGGCGGTGGATTTCCTATCACTGAGTGAGACTGTCATGTCTGTTTTATATGTCTTTAAATCTTCATTAAATGTGAGTTCAATGCTAGCTGGGGTGGAGTGGTTCATTTATAATCCCTCGGATGCTGCACTATAGGAGGCACTTGCTTTTCATTTTTACTGTATTGCTGCTGATAGGGTAAATGGAATATGCATTTATTTAATCAAACATTTATTCACAATTGTCAAAGCATGTGTTTGATTTGCTCTGGATGTATGAGTATGTGCATGTATGTATGTGTATGTATATGTGTATATATATATATACAGTATATATATATATATATGTATATATATATATATATATATATATATATATATATATATATATATATATATATATATATATATATATATATATTAGATATAGTAATATTGTTTGTATTTTCTAGTCAGGATATATTATTACACAACAGATATCCTGTATTCAAATAGCCTGTGTTTTGATGTAATTGAACATAGGATATGAACAGTGTCACATTCTGTCTTGAATGGATGCTATTCACACCTTTAGCGGGAAAGGGGCTATCTGCCTTGTTTCCATAGAGAATTTGGGAAGTGACATGTATATGCTAAATGACCATTTGTTTCCATAGAAGAAAAGACATTCAAGGGGCCTCCCCTTTTAGAAGGTATAAAATTGTATTGGAAACACAATGTTAACTAGAACACATCTTTAAAAATGTCACCTGTATATGCTGTTCTCCAAGCTTGTAGTACTATCTGCTTGCTTGTATATTAAATAATTATTTTTAAAAATGAAACGGATTCAGCAGTCAACTTTACTGAAAATCCTTAAGTTTTAGATATTCGCTATCACTGCTATACCGGTAGTCATTGTGGATCTAAAGTTTTATTGTGGAAGGAGTACTTATCTGCAGTTGTAGTTCTTCTGGCAATTCCCTTAAGAGGATATATGCAATATAGGCGGGTTTGACCCCTTGCAGGGTCACCTAAAGGAGGTGAGCGAGCAATCTATGTGGTGGTGGGATCACTTTTCCTTGAAGTTCGTTTAAAGATGCATCACACATTTTTTTTTTTATGCTCCACGTGGAATATATTTGTTTCATATTCATATTTTTGGACTTTTTTGGGATTTTCTTTATCTTTTATTACCGTCATTTGTCACTGTTTGATATTTTCATATCTCATCATCGTCCAGTTATACAGTGCTGCTACACCTATATCAGTTATTATTGTTTTTTTGTGGTAGCACATTAGTTGCAGCTGCAGTATTTTGCACAGATCTTTTAATATCACAAGGTTAATTATTACTTAAGTTCAATTAGTGTCATCAGAAAGTTTTACTTATTATTTTATTTATTTTAATCCTTATACCATTACCTTAATAGCGCGTAACTACCACAATTTACCATATTTATCGGCGTATACCGCACACTTTTTTGCCCTGAAAAGCAGGGCAAAATCGTGGGTGCGTGATATACGCCGATACTCGCTTTCCCGCACCGAGTTTGAATACTGCGCCGACATATACCAAGCGCAGTACACTCGTGTATAGTCGGGCAGGCTCGGCTCCTCTCGCGCTCACGTCCTGGACGTGCAGGACGTGAGCGCGAGAGTAGCCAAGCCTACCCGACTATACACGAGTGTACTGCGCTCTGTATATGTCGGTGCAGTATTCAAACTCGGTGCGGGAAAGCGGGGATCGAGCGGGGAGGACGCGGCAGAAGGACGCCGGACCCGACGAAGAGGACACTTGAAGCCGCAGACGGACGCCAGACCCGACGAAGAGGACACCCTAAGCCGCAGATGGACGCCGGACCCGACGAAGAGGACACCCGAAGCCCCAGACGGACGCCGGACCAGACGAGGCCACCGATGGACGCCGCGCAAGACACCAAAACTGTAAGTACAAAAATCTTTTTTTTCCACAGGAATAGGGTCCACTTTAGGGGTGCGCGCTATACGCCGGAGTGCGCAATACCCCGATAAATACGGTACATCAGGAAAGTTTGACACTGGTCCTGGATAAATCACAGTAATCCCCAGAGAAACTGGAGAAAAAAAAGCATACAGTGAGCCTCAAAAAAGAAAAGATGAAAGAAGAGCGTGCCGTGTACACACGATCACTTTTTGTGATGTAAAAAACGTTGTTTTATCTCACGAAACAAAACAAAGTTTTTCAAACTTCATTTTAAAAAACGACGTTGCCTACACACCATCGTTTTCTGAAAATGCTCTTGCAAAGAGCGGGTACGTACAACACGTTCGACGGCACTCTGTTCCATTGAAGCTCCCGTCTCATAACTTGCTTCTGAGCATGCGCGGGTTTAAAAACATTGTTTTAAACGTCGTTTTGCCCACACACGATAATTTTTTGTGAAACAAAAGATGACATTCTGAAAAACTACATAAAAAATTCAAGCATGTTGGAATTTTTTTTTTGGTCGTTTTTTTGAAGACATAAAACAAAGTTTTGCCCACACACAATCATTTTAAATGACGTTTTTTAAAACGTTGTTTTATTAAATCACAAAAAATTACCGTGTGTGAGTGAGTGAGTCCAGTAGATGCCACCATGGGAGAGGCAGCTGAGGAGGCAGAGTCAGATTCTTGAAGCCAGGTTTCGGTAATGGCAACTAAGTTAAGGAAGTTGAAGATAAAAGGTCGTGGGCAGGGGTGAGCTTGTTGCAGACAAAGTGGGAATTCTAAAGAGCTCATGGGTGGGGAGGCTGGATCTAGGAAGCAGGAGAATAGAAGTTTGATTTTGTGCATTGTGGCTTCTGCCATAGGAAGGAGGGTGCTGAGTGGGACATGATAGTTAAATAGAGAAGGTCCAGGATTAGGGAAAATATCCCCAGAAGTTAGAAGAGACAGGAAGATGAGGGATGGAAGATGGAAATTAGATTTATAAGAGCATACATGTGTCTCGGAGTTTGCGGGTATTGTATTAGCATTCAGTGGTGAGTTCAGTAATAGGGAAAGAGAAGAAGTGATATAGATATTGGGATGTTTGTATTTCTTTCTCTTTTCTGTCCTTGGTGAACTGCCATGTATTTGCATTCAGACGTAATGCAGAATTTAGGGAACGATGTCTAGTAAGGTGTCTTTTGTTGTTAAGCTGACACTTAACACCTGACAAGCACCGCAAGAGATATCCTTGGTAATCAGCAAAAGATGACATAACAATTAATGAATTGGAAGGCAAACTCCTGTTTATCAAAATTATCCCCTCATTAGACACCTGAAGATATGGCATGTCAACACTTGCTTCATAAATGTGTTAATGAGCCTGTGAAAGCAAGTAATGAAAAGCAAGGATAAAACATTAAACATGCTAAAGGCTTAGTGATAACTGATGCTCAGCTATCCACTTAAAATGCTTCACAATATGGGGTCACCAGTGGCTGTTTGATCACTTGCTGAGAACATTTCAATTTATTACTTTTTAATAAAATGATATCTGATTTATACCACTTTTAATTAGATATTGTATCATTTCAATTTTAAAATGTATAATTAAATAGAATGTTATTTTTCAAAAAATAGATATTTGCATTGAAAAAATATATCTAGAAGATTCAGAATTTAATGATTTTATATGCTGTGCTGTAAAGAAAGGAAAAAGGCTATCTATCTATCTATCTATCTATCTATCTATCTATCTATCTATCTATCTATCTATCTATCTATCTATCTATCTATCTATCTATCTATCTATCTATCTATCTATCTATCTATTTATCTATCTATCTATCTATCTATCTATCTATCTATCTATCTATCTATCTATCTATCTATCTATCTATCTATCTATCTATCTATCTATCTATCTATCTATCTATCTATCATCAAGGCAAGCTCTATTGTCATTCTCCTACACGTAGAACAAAATATTGTATCTCACAGGACAACATAGCTACAAACTAATTAAACATAATTGTAAATATACAAAAAAAGAACACAGTGAATTATTTTTTTTTTTTAAATATCTATTTATCAATCTTATTCATTTAATATTTATCTAATCGTACCTGAGCAGTAGTTAAATGGGAGGAGCCCAACATTTTTCTTGCATGGGGCCATTTGTAACTAAAGCCTCGTACACACGATCCACTTTTATGCCCATAATTGTCTGACGGACGTGTTATGTTGGATAATCCGACCGTGTGTATGCTCCATCAGACAATTGTTGGCTGAATTAACGACAACAAATGTTGGCTGTTCATGCTCACTCTGGCAATAAATCAGTTACGTTGGTTTATCCGATCGTGTGCACACAAGTCCGTACAACTAAAATCCAAAGTACAAACACGCATGCTCAGAACTAGGGTTGAGCGATACCGAACTGTAAAGTTCAGGTTCGTACCGGACTTTTGTTTTTTTTTGTACCCGGACCCAAACCCGAACAATTTGCTGTAAGTTCGGGTTCGGTGTTCGGCAATGTAATGGCGCACTGCAGGGCAGCCAATCACCATTTGTTTTACTCGTGTGACCTAGAAGCCATCACAGCCATGCCTACTACATGTAAACCAGCCTCTATATAAGCTAGAGGCACATAGCACTCTGCTTCAGATAGGATAGGGAAAGGCTGCCGCTGTTGCTCTCAGGGAGAGATTTAGATAGCATATGTTAGTGTGAGATACTCTGCAAGATAGTTTAGGGAAAGGTTCCTGATTGTGATTGTAGGGAGAGAAATATATAGGAGTCTGTCCTGCTTTAGAAATCTAAGTACACCAGCACTGCATATGTTACTGTGAGATACTCTGCAAGATACTTTAGGGAAAGGTTCCTAATTGTGCTTGTAGTGCTTGTAGGGAGAGAAATATATAGGAGTCTGTCCTGCTTCAGAAATATAAGTACACCAGCACTGTATATGTTACCGTGAGATAGTTTAGGGAAAGGTTCCTGATTGTGCTTTTAGGGAGATAAATATATAGGAGTCTGTCCTGCTTCTAAAATCTAATTACACCAGCACTGCATATGTTACTGTGAGATACTCTGCAAGATACTTAGGGGGAAGGTTCCTGATTGTGCTTGTATGGAGAGAAATATATAGGAGTCTGCCCTGCTTCAGAAATATAAGTACACCAGCACTGCATATGTTATTGTGAGATACCCTGCAAGATACTTTTCTTTTATTGTGCTATTCAAAAAACATCCATTTAGGGCAAAAAATAAATGCAGTGTTTCTTCCATATCTGTACGTGTGAGATAAACACTTTAGCTAATGTTCTTCTATTGTGCTATTCAAAAAACACACACCCATTTAGGGCAAAAAAAATATTTTGCATTGTTTCCTCCAGTGTTTGCAGTGTTTCCTTCAGTGTTTGCAGTGTTTCCTCCAGTGCTTGCAGTGTTTCCTCCATATCTGTACGTGTGAGATAAACACTTTAGCTAGTGTTCTTCTATTGTTCTATTAAAAAAACACCAATTTAGGGCAAAAAAATATATTTTGTAGTGTTTCCTCCAGTGCTTGCAGTGTTTCCTCCATATCTGTACGTGTGAGATAAACACTTTAGCTAGTGTTCTTCTATTGTGCTATTCAAAAAACACCCATTTAGGGCAAAAAATATATTTTGCAGTGTTTCCTCCAGTGTTTGCAGTGTTTCCTCCAGTGCTTGCAGTGTTTCCTCGATATCTAAGCGCAGCCGCCTGTCCAGAGCCATTTAGGACAAGCTCACGTTCATTAAAATGAACCAGGCATGTATCCCACAGGACTTGTCCTTACCTTGTGCAGAATAGACACGTATAACGGCCTTACCCAGCCATTCTTGTATTTCTGATCTTTCTTACTCTTTTGGGGTGTACCCTAATTTAACAAATAAATAAATTAAAAACAAAAACCTGTGTTGGCTACCTCGTCCTCCTCCACTGCCGCTTCCACCTACACCGCCACATCCACCGCCACCTCAATTCGATTTTTATTTTTTATTTTTATGTATTTTATGTTATTTTAAATTATTTCCCTATCCACATTTGTTTGCAGAGTACTTGCCATGCTCTAACCAACATTTTGCTGCCATTTGCAGCCATTTCCATTACTTTTTTAGAGACATTTTAGTAGTTGAAAAATCGGAACATCCAGGTGTCCGCTCAACTCTACTCAGAACCAATGTTAAACATTAAGACAACATTAGCAGAAGTTTCCCAAAGGGTGGCAGAAAAGGGCTGAAAAAACATGTGATTTGGTAAATGTTGGCTGAAAATATTGGGCTGTGTGTATGGGCTGTGTGTATGCAGAACAAGTTCACGGCCAACGCCCTTGGGACCAAAATCCACGGAAAAGTCTGCTGGAAGTCTGGTCGTGTGTACAAGGCTTAACAATGTCTACACTCCCGCAGACACACCTAGAAGCACTGGGCTCAGTCTTGGCTAAATCTGCTTGCAAATGAACTCTGGAAAAATACATTAAAGGGGTTGTAAATGTAAAAAATGTTTTCCCTAAATAGGTTCCTTTACCTTGATGCAGTCCTCTTTCACTTACCTCATCATTTGATTTTACTTTTAAATGTCTTTATTTCTTCTGAGAAATCCTCACTTCCTGTTCTTCTGTCTGTAACTCCACACAGTAATGCAAGGCTTTTTCCCTGGTATGGAGAAAGCCTTGTGAGGGGGAGGGGAGAGCAGGAGACGCCCACTAACACACAGCTCCTTTCTTTATCTGCAAAGTAGAGAGCATCATGACACTCCTGCTCGCCCCCTCAAGAGGCTTTCTCCACACCAGGGAGAAAGCCCCGCATTACTGTGTGGAGTTACAGACAGAAGAACAGGAAGTGAGGATTTCTCATAAGAAATAAGGACATTTAAAAGCAACATGGGAGGATGAGGTAAGTGAAGGAGGACTGCACTAAGGTAAAGGAAGCTATTTAGGGAATTTTTTTTTTTTACCTTTACTGGGGAACTTCTGCCTTACAGTAATGACCAAGGTCATTATTGAGATCTTTTTGTGCTATTCCCCTCTCCGGTGTACATTCCCCATATATTCTTTTTAGGAATCCATTAAGGGATGGTCATAACAGTGGCACTGGCTACTGTGACAGGAAGTCAGGTAAATCTGTGGGTGTTGTCACAGATGGGAGATAGATTTCTGCCTTGTTTAGACAATACACCAATTACTACCAGGTGTCGGCTGCAGAAGTAGCCAGAAAGGTTTAGGGCGTTGGAAAACTTCAGCTGTTCAGAATGAGGCAATTAAGGCCTCTATAAGTCATCCAGAGGATGACTACTGATTGCTGCATCCTGAGGCTTTTTGAGTTAAGGAGAGCAGTCAGAAAGACTTCTGAAGAGGTGAGGTGGTTGTTGATTTTTCTGTGTGATAAAAATCAAAAAGACTATTGTTTCTCTGCTGTATGACCAGCAGTGTCTGCCCAGCAGTAGGCTGTGCCAGACTCCATAGATAGGTTCCTGTGTGGTGAAGGTAGACGCCCAAGTGGCAAGGGTTTATTTTATGTTTTGTTTTGTTTATGCTGTTTGGATGCTTGCACTTGTTTCCAGCAATATGGAAGAATAAACCAAACTCTTTGTTTTCAACCGTCTTCGGCTGTGTCTCTGTATAGTTCAGTGTGTAGTGAACCCATCCAGGGGGTCACACACCCCCGCTACCGAGCTAACCTCTTACACTACCCTTTGGTGTTAATTGAGAATATTATTCAAAGAGGGAAAACTTCAAGTTTTTTCATGTTGTAACAAGAAGAGAGTCAAAATATAGAGTAAAAACAACCTGGTAAAAGGAGCTAGCAATTGCCCAGTCTGCCATAAGGCTAAAAAGTTTGGTCTGGAGTGGCACTTTAACCACTTAAGGACCGGACCAATGTGCTGCCAAATGACCCAAGGGGTTTTTGCGATTCGGCACTGCGTCGCTTTACCAGACAATTGGGCGGTCGTGCGACGTGGCTCCCAAACAAAATTTGCGTCCTTTTCTTCCCACAAATAGAGCTTTCTTTTGGTGGTATTTGATCGCCTCTGTGATTTTTATTTTTTGTGCTATATACAAAAATAGAGCGACATTTTTGAAAAAAACAACAATATTTTTTACTTTTTGTTATAAGAAAAATCAATAAACTAAATTTTAGTCAAACATTTAGGCCAAAATTTATTTTGCCACATGTCTTTAGTAAAAAAAAATCGCAATAAAACAAAAATTAGCTACCTAGCGGGAATAGTGACACTAATACAGCGATCAGAAAAATGATTGCTTAGTGATGCTGGCAATAGGGAGTGAAAGGGTTAACTAGGGTGGTGATCAAGGGGTTAAAACTTTATTAGGGGGGGTACGGGGGCTACCCAGGACCTAACATTATTTGACTGTCACACTGCCTGTCACACTGACACTAAATACAGTAATCATACATGTATGATTACTGCATTCAGTGACACTGTGACAGGGGGGAGGGGGGGGCGATCGGGGGGGTTAAATGTGCCTATATGTAGTGTTAGTGCAGTGTAGTGTTAGTGCAGACTTACTTGTGTTGTGATCTCTCCTCAGGACCTAACATTATTTGACTGTCACACTGCCTGTCACACTGACACTAAATACAGTAATCATACATGTATGATTACTGCATTCAGTGACACTGTGACAGGGGGGAGGGGGGGGGCGATCGGGGGGGTTAAATGTGCCTATATGTAGTGTTAGTGCAGTGTAGTGTTAGTGCAGACTTACTTGTGTTGTGATCTCTCCTCAGCGGTGGTTGAAAAAAATGCAGAGGGAGAGATCACATCGCTTCCTCCTTCCTGTGTTTACACAGGAGGAGGAAATGACACACAGGCGAGCGCGCGCATTGGCTGAGAGCGATCCGGAGGGGGCAGACAAAAACGAATAGCCGCCCCCTCATCCCGGATCGCTCGTACAGCCGCGCGGACCGCCGCATTTACCGGGGGGGTCCCGATCGGACCCCTGACCCACCTCAAGGCACCAACGTATATATACGTTGATGTGCCTGTCGGTGCTATTGTGCCGACGTAAATGTACATGCGGTGGTCCTTAAGTGGTTAAATTACGTTGTGGTAACTCTCCGACAAGCTTTCTGGGATAGAATCGGCAGGTCACTTATTAGCTGGAGTTGCTTTTGGGGAAGAAATAACAAAGTAAGCCTTCTTATCTCTTTTTCTTTTTTATAACTACATCTTCTATAATATTTTTAGATACATAATGATCGGGTTCTGGTTGTTCTGTGCACCCAGTAATAATACTACTTTAAAAAAGTAGGCATGAATAACAAAGATTTTACTAGTTTGCCAAAGCATAATGAGTGCTAATGAAGGGTAACATATGGTTCAGCATGTTTGTCTCCTAATTAGTAACATCAAATGTGTCTCTGTTTTTAATAGGAAGTTTTCTTTGATATGGCCTTAAGCACTCTAATTGCTTACTACTGTATAATTTTTGGGATGGAACCTGTTTAATGTTTTTCTTTAATATATCGCTTCTAGTACACAGGGCCACACACTGAGCACTCCGTTTTCAAGTGCTTATGTTTATGAAACAGTTTCAAAAGCATATTGTAAGCATTATCTGTATGCTGTAGCTCTTTTTCACCATTCAAATATGGTGTATTATTAATGTATTGTTATATATAAGTGTTTGCTGAACACCAGGAAAGTAGATGAATATACACTTTACATACATACGGTAATTGTCCAAAGATTTTGTAACGCTTGGTACTCATTCTTGTTATCCAGCCACTCCTGCCAGACAGCACAATCAGGTCCTTGATGTCTACCTAAACTGCATTGTAGTAGGCATGGGCATGCAAAACAATACAGCTGAAGCTCTTAGTTTCAGATATCATGGGGATAGTTTAACCACTTAAGCCCCGAGCCTGTTTTTCAGATTCGGTGTTTATGAGACTAAAAGATTTTTTTTTGCTAGAAAATTACTTAAAACCCCCAAACATTATATATATTTTTTTGTAACACCCTAGAGAATAAAATGTGAGTCATTGCAATACTTTTTGTCACACCGTATTTGCGCAGCGGTCTTACAAGCGCACTTTTTTTTAGAAAAAAATCACTTTTTTAAATTAAAAAATAAGACAACAATAAATTTGGCCCAATTTTTTTACATATTGTGAAAGATAATGTTACGCCGAGTAAAATGATACCCAACATGTCACGCTTAAAAATTGCGCCCGCTCGTGGCATGGCGTCAAACTTTTACCCTTAAAAATCTTGATAGGCGACGTTTAAATAATTCTACAGGTTGCATTTTTTGAGTTACAGAGGAGGTCGATGGCTAGAATTATTGCTCTCGCTCTAACGATCACGGCGATACCTCACTTGTGTGGTTTGAACACCGTTTTCATATGCGGGCGCTACTCGCTTATGCGTTCGCTTCTGCGAGCAAGCTCGTCAGGACGGGGCGCTTTAAAAATGTATTTATTTTGTTTTCGTATTTATTTTTATTTATTTTATAATTTTTAACACTGAAATAAAAAAAAAAAAAAGTATCACTTTTATTCCTATTACAAGAAATGTAAACATCCCTTGTAATAGAAAAAAAGCATGGCAGGTGCTCTTAAATATGACATCTGGGGTCAAAAAGACCTCAGATCTCATATTTAGGCTTAAATGCAAAAAAATAAAAAATTGAAACTGTAATTTTTTCAAATGACAGAAAAAAAAGTTTCTTTAAGACCCTGGGCGGGACTGACGTTTTGACGTCACTTCCGCCCAGCAGCAGCCGTCAGGACCCGATCGCCTCCGCCGCTACCTACGGCTACGGTAAGCAGCGGAGGGCACGGGAGAGCGGCGGACGGGCCCCTCTCCTGCCACCGATAATGGCAATCTCGCGGCGAATCCGCTGCGGAGACTGCCGTTATCGTGTGCAGGACCGCCCACTGAAGAGATGGATATCTCGGTTGTGGCAGCAGCTGCTGCCGTTACCGAGATATCCATCTTTAAAGTGCCAAGGTATAACGGCGGTGGGCGGTCGGAAACTAGTTAAACCTATATCAGGCTATGGAGTTGATTTACTAAAACTAGAGCGTGCAAAATATGGTTCAGCTGTGCATGGAAGCCAATCAGATTCTAACTTCAGCTTGTTCAGTTCACACATACGGATCCTGTGAGGATCCGTACCTTTCTCATCCGCTTGCTCAGCGGGGATCGCTACATTGATCCCCACGGAGCCGACAGATGATAGGGCAGTCCCTGCACACTATAGGGGGATTGGATGAATACGGACCATCTGTCTGTGTTCACCCGATCTGCTGACGCTGACACCCGCTATCCCATAGGGATACATGTATAACCGTATTTCATCCCAAAACAAATGGGTGAAGTACGGACATGCTGTCCACACGTGTGAAACGGGCCTAAAGTTTCAGTGAAAGCTGATTGGTTTCTATGCACAGCTGCACCAGATCTTGCACTCTCCAGCTTTAGTTAATCAACCCCTATGTCTTTCTATCTGTGCCCTACTAGGGGGATTTTCTTTTGGTTTCTGTACTGGAGCCGGAAGTAGGGGAAAATATCCATAGCCTTCTCCCTTTCTGCTCTCAGTAGCTATCCAAGTTTAGTTACCATTGCTATGTATGTTTGTTTGTGCTTTTTCTCCCCTGGAGATTTTCTGTACTATGATCCTCTATGGGAAAGTATCCTGTTCTCTTTGTATTGCTTCCTTTGTGTGAAATGCCTGGTGTTCCTGCCAGTCTCTCTGCTTTCCTATTAAAAACTGACCACACTAAGCAGAAGAGCACATTATGGTCAGTTCTCTAGCTATGCTTGGAACTAAGTATGCTCTCCTCTAAGGCCGCGTACACACGATCGGTCCAAACCGATGAAAATGGACTGAAGTCCAGTTTCATCGGTCCGAACCGACCGTGTGTACGGCCCATCGGTCCGGCGTCCTTCGGACCAAAGTTTTAAAACTTGCTTTAAAATCGGACTGATGGATGCCTGACCATCGGTCCAAACCGATCGTTAGTACGCAAAAGCATTGGTTCAAAAACCAGCGCATGCTCAGAATCAAGTCGACGCATGCTTGGAAGCATTGAACTTCGTTTTTTCAGCACATCGTTGTGTTTTACGTCACCGCGTTCTGACACGATCGGTTTTTGAACTAATGGTGTGTACGCATATCAGACCAGCAGGCCACTTTAGCGGTGATCCGATGAAAATGGTCCGTCGGGACATTCTCATCGGGGTGGACCGATCGTGTGTACGCGGCCTGAGAATCAGACTTGTCCTGACACCGCCCCCCCCGCACATCCTGTCACTGGGAAGATCAGTGTGCTGATGCTTCTCCTCCCACATCTTTTTATGCAGCTGAGAACAGAGAGGGTATGATTACTTATAAAAAAAGGTAAAAAGGAAGTTATAATGTTTTTTTTTTATATCTATACCAATGTTTTGCCTTTCATTTTTACTTTAAACTAAATGGGTTGTTTTACAAGGTGATCATTTATAATCACTTTAACATATTTCTAAAACGTTGTGCATTAATACTGCTTGAACCTCGAAGAACCTTGAAGATCAGGGTACACCCTGTTAGCTTGTCTTAAAAATGTGGATGCTAGTGTAAAAAACAAACAAAACAAAAAACAAAGGTATGATGGACAGTACTCAATTGTTTACAAGTGAACTAATACAGCTAAAACCACCTTGTACAAAGTAATGCAAGATCCTATTTTAGACAATCGTTACCAGAACATCTGTCCACGCTTTCATGAAAACTCCTAAGTAGGTTTTTCCCTAAAGTGTCACTAAACCCACATCATAAAAAACTATCAATAACTGCTGTATTACATGCTGTTCATGCTCACTCAGTCACTATGAAATGTGCTTTCTGTATTCTGCAAAAAACCTGGTTGATCCCACTGCTCTCTATCTCCCCCTTCTGTTCATGTCCCAAATTCAGCTGAGAATTTTGCAGCTGTAGCGGCAGATCTGCACATGCTCAGTTTTCAGTGAGTTTCTATGCTGAGCATTTCCCCCCTATCACATCTAAGCAGTCCATGTGACAATAGAGTCACACATGTTGGTGTATACACAGTGGTCAGACCTCTCCCTCCCTCCTTCTCCATGCCCACCAACATGCTAAACACAAAGTGGGGGGGGGGGGCGGGATATTACATGTGGAGTAATGGTTGCTTCACCTCCCATTTATTCTTAGGCCTTGTACACACGAGCAGACACATTTGTTCAAATCGGTGGGAAAAAAACGATTTGAACAAATCTGTCTGCTGGGGACATATTGGTTTGATCGTGTACACACGATCAAACCAAAATCCCCGCCGGCAGACGGCGTGGTGACGTGGCGGTGACATTGACGCCGCCACGACACCGCACCAGGAAGTAAAACACTTCCGCACATGCGTCGAAACCATTTGACGCGTGTGCAAGAAGACATGTCTGCTGGTTAGCGTACTAACCAGCAGACATGTCGGGCGGACGGGTTCCCAGCCGACAGATTTGAAAGCATGCTTTGAAATCTGTCGGCTTGCCAAATCCGTCGGCTCGCCCGTACACACGATCGAATCTGTCTGCTGGGACAGTCGAGCCGACCGTTTCCAGCAGATAGATTTGATCGTGTGTACGCGGCCTAAGACAGTCCTGGCAGAAATCCATCCACACCATTTTTTATATCACTTTAATTTCTTTCTCTATAACATAGAAACATATAGATAGAAATGAAGACCAAGTGGTCCTTGAAGTCTACCCTTTTTGTTACAATTTGTTTTTCATTTATTTACTTTTTATTTTTGTCCGAATCTATATCTATTTGTATCCAAAGTAGCAATAGTCACCGGGACAAATAAAGGGGTTAATCTCCCCAGCAGAGAAATCCTGTGTGTTGAAATTCTTTGTACAAGAAAGATAACCTTTAGATATATTATACTGGTCAACACACATAAATACATAGCTTCCTCATTCGTGATATACTGCTTTTTGAAATTGTGTTATTTTTTTGTATCAATGGACAGCATTTCTTGTTTTTTTTTGTAGTTGAAAACACATTACAAACTTTGTGAGAAATAGCTGCAGATGACAGGCAATTTACTTTAAGAACTTATTATTTGTTACTATGATGGGTTCCCACCAGACCTTTAGTGAACTTATTAAGCACCAGAGAAATATAAGCCGATCTGATGTTGAGCTATTGCAAAAATCAAGATGTTTTGAGAGGCTGGGTTGCTGACATTTTGGGTTCATGCACATAAATATTTGTAGGGGTTATGTACACCTACAGTAGCATAAACTTCCCTGCATTTTACCATGTGGCTGTATTCTTGTAAATGGCCATGCATTCTGGGCATTGTGAAATGCGCATCTGACATATTTTCTAAATGCAAAACTTCTGTGTTTAAGAAATAGGTCTACATATATCTCTGTAATTGAACACCTAAACTTGCTGTACTAATAAGCAGTTTTTCTGAGTAGGCATCTCAGTACTCACTGTAACACAAAGCTGTAGGGAGCCAGTCAAAAACTGGTTTCACAAAAAACAAAACTGACTCACCTATGGGCTACTTAGGATCTGGATTTACAACTGTAAAGTATAAAATCCAGAAGCACAGCAAATCTAATTTGATCTGGCAAACATGCATGTGATAAATATATTCAAATGTCAGCTCTTTCATACAGAATAAAAAATATCATTAATAAGTAATCCAAGAACATACAGCATCAAAAAATTTAAAAACCAGGTTGATATATTTCAGCTGTGTCCAGCCATAGGTGGGTATGACTAAAGCCGGCCATACATGGGTCGAATTCCAAAATAATTTTCTTTTGAAAATCGTAACTAAGAATTTTTTCAAAATTGTCGCTTTATTTTTGTTTATATCGCAAAAACTAAAAACCACAGAGGTGATCAAATATCACCAAAAGAAAGCTCTATTTGTGGGGAAAAAAAAGGGCGGCAAATTATTTTGGGAGCCACGTCGCACGACCGCGCAATTGTCAGTTAAAGCGATGCAGTGCAGTGCCGGATCGCAAAAAGGGGCAAGGTCCTTAACCTTGTTCCGGGTCTTAAGTGGTTAAAGTGCACGTAAACTCCAACAATAGCTTTTTCCAATTTGCTTCCTTTTTGTCTGGTAAATATAATGTTAAAAGTATTTTATTACATCTGTACAAAAAAAGCTGGCCGTCCAGGTAGTCCCTGCTATCTTTATGAACCTCTCCTGTTAAGAGAGAAGAGAGGGAGGTGCTATGTAGTCATAGGGTTACCATCCTGCTTAGTACGGTTGTCACCCTAGGATAGAAAGTGAATTAATGGCAATATTACCAGGTAGCTATATGCAGCCACCATATCAAAGGGCTGGTAATCTGCAATACTTTCGTTTTTTTTTCTCTTAGCTTTAAATACATTTTAACTCAAACTTGTATTGGTTAAAGTAGGCTTCCATTTGCATTTCTTGTTTATGGTGAAAATCTGAAATTTTCTGAGAATAATATACAATTTATAATATAACAAGGCATAGCAAGCACTTCATGCCAGTGGATTCTATCATGCTGCACTCATCAGATCATGAATTATACATATCTAGTACTTAGCTTACTGAAAGGATCTTGTAATCCCTTAATATTAAAATAACAGGTCATATTTATAGTAAACCTGTAAAGCCTATTTGCACATTTTAGATGTAGGGGTTAGAATTTACACACAGTTTCGTCACCCAGCTGCTTCCTATGAAACATCTCTAATTTAAATAGCAGAGGAGATAATTGTACTCTGTGAATCGTGTTTGTTGTCTTTCAACATGAAGCAATGCGTATTAATCTCCCTCTGGCCACAGCTTTATGTGCTCTCCATAAAGTGCTGAGAGAGACATCTTGAGAGAGATTAATATCAAAAGCAAATCTTGTCTTTCCTTCCCAGAAGTTTAACTGTTTGTGGAAAACCATCAAGACAGGTCCTTTAAGGGGAAAATGTGATTAAAGCACAAATGACGCACTCAAGCAAACACGTCACATGCTGAGGACGGTTTAAAATATGGCAGAACGAAAGTTACCATGGTACCAAAAGGATGTAGCTTTTACTTTATCAATTATTTTTGAAAGATGACATCTGAATTCATATCTCTGACTATCCTAGATGCTCTTATTTCTGCCAGATTTTATAGTTCATTCAGACCCCCCATGAAAAAAAATTGAAGGTCCTTTATACTTCAGTTCTCCATCACCTACCACTTTAAAAAGCTATTAAAAAATAATGCTCATGCAAATTAAAAACGTACCTTGGTCCTTCTCACGCTTTTGCGAAATTTGTTTTTATTCATTTTGTTTTTCGTTAGAAATTGCATTCGTCCGAAAATCTGAATGAATTAAGGTTGAATCTGTCATTGAAGGCTTATGGTGTCTGTCGAATGTTCAAAGAAGATTTGATGGAGCAGCGAAACTGTACATCGTACATTTCGGGTCAAATGTTCCACCTACAAGCTAGCTATAGTAGAATTCTAATGTTGTATGACACTAGTAATAATTATGTTTATTAATTATTATTACTAGTCAAACAACATTAGAATTTTTTTATAGCCTAAGGGACGAGCATTTGACCGGAAATGAATGATTGCAGCTTTGTACAGTTTAGCTGCTCTGTCAAATCTTCTTAGAACTTTCGCCAGACACCATAAGCCTTCAATGACAGATTCGAGGTTTGTACAGTATGTTTTTTGATCCTTTGTCGAATCTTTATCATTCATGTTAAAATGTCAAGTTAGTTCTAGCTATTTTACTGCTCCTCCTCCTCAGTTACAATCAGCCAATAACATTTATCATCATCATTATTTTTTTTTTTTACTTCCCCCACCCAATTCCAGCAGCGATCTTTTCTCTCTATAATGTTGAATCTTTTCTCTCTATATACTGTTGAATCTTCTCTCTCTATAATGTTGAATCTTTTCTCTCTATGTAGAATAATCTTGGACTAATAGAGTTAAGGTTAGGCACATTCAACCACAGGTTCAATAGACACAGATTGTTATTGTCTGTGTCATGTCGAATCTCCTATCTATATCAAACTGTTGTTGCAACGAAAACAAAAATAAAGCATTTGTTTATGTCGGATCTTCCGGTTTTCGTATTCTGTGCATTTGTTTTCGTTTGTTGAAACGATAACGAAAATACCTAAAATTCGGACGAAGATGCATTCAGACGAAAACAAATGTACTTGTCTAGTGAGAACTGGGTGCTCGAAATTCCATGAGCGTTCACTCTAACCCATTGCAGGGATTTTATGATGTCACCCATGCCTTGTGATGGCATTGAAAGCCAGGCTGAGCTAAGTATTTTCTTTTTTCCATTTCAACTGCTTTAAAGCCATTTGCATTTGGAGGATGGGAGCTGTGAGCAAAACAGAGGCCCAGATTCACGTACATCTGCGCATTATTGGACCGGCGTAGCGCACCGCCTTTACGTTAGACTTGCGCAATGTAGCTGCGTAATCACCCTATTCTCGTAGCTTTTGCGCAGAAAATTGCGCATGCGTAACGTTATTTCAGAGGCGTAAGGCGGAGTAATACAAATTGGGAAGGACGTGGGCGTGTTACATTGAAATGAGCCGTGACCCCATGCAAATGAAGGGCCGGCCGGCTCGCGCATGCGCGCTTGAAGGAGACCATGGTCAGCTCCGCTGTGCGCATGCTCACAACTCGGGAGCGGCGCAATCAGTGAAATTGGAAATGGACTAGGGCAACTTAGTGAACTACGCAAACAGCAAAAATAGACAGACACAAACGCACTTGCATTGCAAAAGTACATCCCTTTGTCCCTTCCCATTTAACCAAGTGCTTTTGTCCTGTTGTTCGTTGCGTTGTGTTTTGTAGTTGTCAGATTAGTGTTCTGTGTGACCAAGTGTTTGTTAGTAGATCTTTGAAAGTGTTTTTTGATAAGTGTTTGAGAGACTGTTTGTTTGATATATTTCTGTTCGTTTGTTTTCTTGCTAATTTTTTGCTGTTTGTTTTTGTGACAGTTTTTTGCTGAGTGCTTGTGTGATTTTTTGGGTGTTAGTTTTCTCTTTGTGTGTGTTCTTGCTTGATTGATTGTGCTTGTTTTTGTGACTGATTTTTGTTGACTGGGAGTGAGTTTTTTTGGAAGTATGACAGAGGGAAAGCGAAAACTCAATTTTACTTTGGGGGAAAAAAGAATTCTTGCCCGGGCCATTAGCGATTATGGGCGTTTCCTCCACGGCCCGGACAGTGCCAACACCACCCCGGCCAGGAGGAGGGAGATTTTGGACCTCATCACTGAGCAGGTCAATTCAGCGGGGGAGGGGGAGACACGGACCCGGTCTGGGATTGACAACAAAAATTAATGACCTCCGGCATCTGGTCAAAAAGAAGCTGTCCAAAATGCTTGCCCATGCCAGGGGCACAGGAGGGGGCCCACCATGCCGTATTAGGTTGACAGCGGAGGAGCGTGCGGTGGCCCTGACCTTTCATCGGCATGAAGTGGAGGGCCTGCCCAGCTTTGACTCAAGTCCGGAGCCCGTGGTGCCAGGTAAGTATTTTTTTTAATATCAGGTGTGCAGCATGTGTGGGGGAGGGGGTGAAAGGGAATATGTGGCAAGTGTGTGGATCCTCCAACCTGTGAATGTTTTGTGTCATCCACAGATGTGCAGGAGGGTGCAGGGCCATCTGGCCTGACCGCACCATCCCCAGGACAGCAGCCTAATGAGGCCCCCCAACAAGGCCGGAGTCCGCAGAGGAGGTTCAAGAGGAGGAGGAGGAGGTTCAGGAGGAGGAGAATCATGAGGAGGAGGAGTCCATGTCAGGCACAGGACTTTTGGTTTTTGAGGACTCTTCCCCTCTGGCTGGCAGCAGGCAGCCCTCCCTAAGGGGGAGCCCCCCCTCCTCCCCCAACATGGCTCCCCTCCCACGGGCCTCCCCTTCTCCCCGGCCACAAGCATCAGCTGGAGGCAGGAAGTCATCCCAGAACACCAGGGGGGTGGCCGATCTCCTGCCCGCCACTCTGAGAAGGGACCAGTTCCTCCAGACCTGCCATCTGGGACAGGTCAACCAGACATTGGTGCGGATGAAGGAGAGCCTGTCCTCCATCAAGGATACGCTGGGGAACCTGGACTCCCACTCCCGGGCTTTCACAACCTGCCTAAACGAACTGCAGACGATGGGCAGGATGTGAGGGCCCTTACCCAGGCTATCCAGGCCAACACGGCAACACTTGGTGCTGCCCTGGACAGAATAGCCGTGGCCTTGGAGGGCAGGCCGCCAGGTGGGCAGAGATCAGGGGCTGCTCCTCCTTCCCCGGTTTTCCCTCTCCCCCATGAGTCTCCCCTGAGGAGCCGGGGCCGTGGCCGGGGGCGCCCCAGGCGTGGCTCACGTAAAGGGCAATAATTTTTTTTCCCCTTTTTTGATATTTTTTTATTTATTTTTTTGCTGGAAAATTTTTGATTTTGCTGGTCATTTTTTTTTTTTTGGTTTGTGAATGCTGTTTGAATGTGGGGGTGACATTCCTGTCGGAAAAGGGGTGTCACCCTCAATTTTGGTGGAGAAGGGTTCCCCAGGACCAGGGAGAAGTGATCCCCAGGTCCGTGTGAATGGTGTATGAATGTACAGTGACATAATTGGAGCCTTGGCGTGGCGTTGCTGCTCACAAGTCCTGCATGGTGGACTGGTGCCAATCCAATTTGATGTGGATGTGGGGTGTGTGTGCTAGGGACCACAGTGGTGTGCATGCATGCATTCTCATTGTGCCATGATTAATGTGTGTGTTTAACGTGCAAAGATGCCCAATGTGAGTTGTCTCCTGGCTGCTCTTCCCTCAGAAGACGGGGTATCCTCGGTTAGGGGGGATTGTCTGGTTCAGGGGTCAGGTCATCACGTAGGTCAATCTGCAGGCCCTTTCTTACTGCGAAGTTGTGCAGCATGCAACATGCACCGATGATCTGGCACACAACGTTTGGGGAATACAAGAGGGTACCCCCAGACTTATCCAGGCATCGGAAACGTGACTTCAGGAGGCCAAAGGTGCGCTCCACCACTGCTCGTGTTTGGGCATGTGCTTGATTGTATCTTTCCTCTCCTGGGGTTTGGGGGTTCCGGATAGGAGTCATGAGATGGGGTCCCAGTGGATATGCAGAGTCACCTGTAAGGGAAAAGACAGGAGGATGTTAGTCATGCATGTGCCCCTTGTGATGTGTGCATCATGGGAGGGGATAGTCATGCCTGCCACCCATGTCACTCACCAACCAGCCAGGTGTCCCCATACACGTTCTGATCGAATTCCATTCGGATGTGGCATTGATTGTATATGTAGCTGTCATGGCTGGACCCTGGGTGTTTGGCATGGACGTGCCATATGAGGCCTTGGGCATCGACTATCACCTGTACGTTGATGGAATGCCAATGCTTCCGATTGCGGTACATGTGCTCTGTCTCCTGGGGGGGCTGGAGTGCCACATGTGTGCAATCAATGGCCCCCACTGTGCGTGGGAATCTGGCAATTCTGTAGAAATCTGTCATTGCCTTCAGCCGCAGGTCCTCAGTGGTGGGTTTGATGATTTGGTTGGCCATGCGTCTGAGGATTGCAGGGACAACCTGGTGCACACATCTGCTCATGGAGGATTGTGACATCCCAGCCACCACTCCACTTGTACGCTGAAAAGAGCCACTGGCAAGGAAATGGAGTGTTGCCATGACCTTGACCAGTGGCTGCACTGCATGTGAGCGTTGTGTTCGGCTGGTGATGTCCTCCTGCAGGGTTGTGGTTAATTCCAGGATGACATGAGGGGTGAATCTGAAGATGCGATACACCTCAGAATCACTCATGCCAAACAGGTCTATGCGGGTGCGGTATATCCTCTCCCGTGCCATCCTCCGTGCCCTTATCCTTCTTTGTTCATCTAAAGTCAGTAGTATAGCTATGCGCGACGATGCCCCTGGCATGTTGGCATACAGATTGTTGTGCAACACGTGTGACTGCTGAGCTCCTCACTAACAGTGTTGCTTTATCTAACAAGTAGACTTTTTTTCTCTTTTTAGACCAGCTTTTATATGGTCTAATTTTAGACAGGACATTTTGCTGTTGCGCACACTGCGTAGCCTGCGCTGCCCCAACGTTCTTTTGTGGATCCCCGTAAGTCCCTCATTAGCATATTTGACTAGCAAATCAATGGTCTGTCTAGCGCAGACGGATGCGCCTGTCTAACGAAATTACGCCGGACAAAAAAAAGTAGATTTCTTGCGTATCTCGCTTTGGGGATGCCATGCATCGAAACGCACGCGCAGATTTAGACTAACGCACGCGCATCTCCTGTTGCGCAGGCGTAATCGCTCTGTGAATCTGGGCCAAACTTTCTATTTTCATAGAAAGGTCCACTTAAAGTCCAGCTGTTGCTTCGGTGTTGCTTCGGTGTCCTTTATTGTCACTATTATGAAAAGGACTTTCCCAAACATGTAAAAATGTGAACATTTTGTTTCAGGAGGGGCCCTTTCTTAAGGGGTTTATGTATGAAAAGTACCAGCTAAAACATTTATTTTTGCCCATGAATAACTCTTCCAGCTATCATTTTTGCTGTGCAGAGAATTCTAAATGATTGCTAAGAGCAAAAACAAATGTTGTTAGCATACTTTTCATACATAAGCCCCTTAGTGTCTATAATGGTGGGAATGGCTAGAATTACAATTGTTCAAGCATATCTAAACCAAAAATAGAGATGGTGGATCTTTTAAACTGCATCAGGTAACAAAGTAAACAGGAACAGCCTTAAAGCGGTTGTAAGGTTAAACATTTTTTACTAAAGCAAAAAAAAGATGTTATATTTAAAGGGGTTGTAAAGGTCTTTTATTTTCTAAATAGGTTCCTTTAAGCTAGTGCATTGTTGGTTCACTTTCCTTTTCCTTCAATTTCCCTTCTAGATGTTTTTATTTTCTAAAAAACAAACCTTTACAACCCCCCTTTAACTGCTCTGTCCAAGGGTATTGCACAGAGCAGTTGTAAGGTTAAACTTTTTTTTACTAAAGTAAAAAAAGATGTTTGCAAACATCCTCTTCTGGGGTCCCTCGCCAGCAATCTTGGCTCCTCTTCTCGGTTAGCCACTATAGGGAGCCACTTCTTATGTTGGCACATGTGTAGGCTCACTCCTGAGCCAGACTGTGTGCATCCATTGACAGGACAGGAAAGGGGAGAGACCTGCAGGCAGGATCTATACAGGACTCAGTATTTAGGTATGGAGGCTGGGGCGACTTAAGTTTTTTTTTACAATAAAGAATGCATAGGTAAAAAAATTACTTGACTTTAGAACTACATTAAGACAAAAAGATTCTCTGATATTTCAGTGTATAAATGCATTTGTTTGAGTAAGAGTGGTAAAGCCATGAATTGCTTTATTGAATAGGATAGTAAAAACAAAAACAATGATATAATAAAAAATAAAAACATTTAAATATTTTGTTGCATCTAATAATAACCAGCATTTTTACTAAAGACTAATGCCCTGTACACACAATCGGTCAATTCGATGAAAACGGTCTGATGGATTTTTCCATCAGTTATCCGATGAAGTTGACTGATCGTGTCAGGACGCGGTGACCTAAAACACAACGTCGTGCTGAAAAAAATTAAGCATGCGTCGACTTTATTCTTCTGAGCATGTGTGGATTTTTAACCGATGGACGTGCCTACAGACGATCGGTTAGGTATCCATCAGATAATTTTAAAACTAGTTCCATTTTTTTAACCGATGGATAAATAACCGATGGGGCCCACACACGATCGGTTTGGTCTGAGGAAAGCGGTCCATCAGACCGTTCTCATCAGACAAACCAATCGTGTGTACGCGGCATTAGAAACCAAAGAATTGAGCTGGCTGTCCATGGGAGTTCTGATTTTTCTCCTGTCAAAATTGGCAACAATTATAGAGGTTTTTTGTTTTTACTTTACTTTGGAGAAAAGCTGTGCATTTTGAGGAAAATTTGATGAACATCAGTCTATTTCCAAAATGTAAAAACATCTATAGTTAATAATTTTTTTTGGATAGAGCAATAAAGGGTTCCTACCTGTGTCAGGATTTTATTGCTGTTTTTTAAGATTCAACTTCCCTGTTGTCCTAAAGTGGGAAAATTGCCCTAAAACTTTCTATTGTACCTCCAGTACCGGAAGTGAAAGGAAATTTCCCCAGTTGACCACATATAACAAAAGAAAACCCCCAAAAAATGGATTGTTAACCCCACACTACTCATCAAACCTTCTATTGTTATACTGTAAACTACGTTGTTCACAATGTACCTATAAAAGGTTAATTAAATTAAAGTTCTGGTTTAGTGCCAGCAGAGAAACACTAAAACCTCCAGGGCCTCTCTAACCCCCAGCCGAGGCCCTCACCGAGTCTGTGGACCTTTCCACTGATCCTGGGACAATTTACTTCCATTGCAGGGCCCTTTATAACGGTCCTGCAGTGGCCTCCTTCCTGCCATTTTTGGGGGCCCCCACAGTGGCAGAATACCAGGGCCCGTTCGTAAATGTGACCTTTGCAACACTGGTAGTTCCCCCACTGGTGTAGTACTATGAATGGTGTCAATCAGTATAGCAGTGTACTCTGTCAATATGGCTGTAGTGCAATAGACATGATCAGCAGGGCAGTGGAGTGGGTCAGTGATTTTTTATTTTTGTTTTTTATTTTGTTACCAATTTTATTGTTTGCGTTTTTATTTTTTAATTATTTAAAAAGAAAATTATGAGACATTAAGGGGACTTTTGGTGCGATAATAGGGGTCTAAACAGACCTCCTATATTTCAGCTTAGAGACAGAGAAAGGACATTGAGGACAAGGCACTCAACCTCCTTTATTTGTAGCCTTAGCTGCACAGAATGAATGGAAAGGAATAGCTCTGTACAGAGCTTCCCATTCATTTACAAACTAAAGCATTGTTTAGTTTACTATGCTTCAGTTTTGAACAGACAGTGTCAATGATGAGTACCAATCATTGAGTCTGTGCATTCAGAAAAGGAAGGGGCCAATAAATTACATATTTACAGGCCCCTTCTCCACTCTCTGTCCTGAAAGCATCCCCTTGCTTGACAAGGGGGGCCAGGGGAGCACACAGGGGCAGCGGGACCTGGATAAGAGGGGCACTGGGTGAATATAGAGGAACCAATCCCTTTCAGATGCCACTGAATGCCTGTGGGAGGGAGAGGAGGAAAAGTGGGCCTTTAGTGCCTGCAAGAGGAAAATTCATTGGATTGGTTCCTCCATTTCCCTGCTGCCCCTCCTATGCAGGTGCACAGGGGAGCTGCATGGGCCCCCTGGAGCATGGGGCTGGGTTGCAATTATGACTCTTGTGACCCCTGTAGTTACTCCACTGGGAGTCAGCATTATTTTTAAATGGTTGGCATTTGGCTTTGCAAT
Organism: Rana kukunoris; assembly: GCA_029574335.1. Classification (NCBI taxonomy): domain Eukaryota; kingdom Metazoa; phylum Chordata; class Amphibia; order Anura; family Ranidae; genus Rana; species Rana kukunoris. The sequence goes on from CM056053.1 coordinate 119,504,532, forward strand.
TAATAGGCACTAGGTTTTTCTCATGGAGACTAGTAAATGGAGTTCAATAATTATGTGTTAGTTTGTTTTTGGTGCTGAACTTTTGTCTTACAGTCTAGAATTATGTATTATGGACAAGAGCTCATAATTGGTAGTAAATATTTACTTGGCAGTATAAATCCATAACTGGTGGCTTTAAGTCCACGTCCATACTAAATCTATACCAAGTCCATACTACTTGAAATCCTGATGGGCTCCCACAAGGTGAAGTCAAGCAACATCAGGGCAGCTACATGGCAGAAAACCAGAAGGGAGTCAGTAATTCCCAATTTATATGGCTTGTCCTGCAGGGGGTGGTATTTCCCTGAGCATGGTAACTACAAAAGCGGTATAATAACATTACATTGGAATATGGGCTTTTTACAAAAACATGCAAAAAAATAACTAAAACATGCAAGAATAGAACAAGCAAGGCAGTTTTTACCACAGGGATCACTCTTGGAGCACCTGCTTACACCCTTGCTGTAACTTAAGTGATATTCTCAGTTTAAGCAATTTAAAACTTCTGTTTTTTGTGGGGGGAAAAAAGTCTGCAGTTGGTTTACTTGGCAATAGCTCTCCTACATCCTGATTAGCAGACTGCAGACAACAAAGTAAAGGTACATTTTGTATGAGGGCACAGACAACAATAAAAATAAAGATTTCACCCAGTCTTCTCAAAGGCCGCGTACACACGAGGAGACATATCCGATGAAAACGGTCCGACAGACCGATTTCATCGTATATGTCTCCTGGAGATTTTGGTCTGATGTGTGTACACACAATCAAACCAAAATCCCCACGGACGGACAGCGCGGTGACGTGGCGATGATGTTGACGCCACCACGTCACCGATCCAGGAAGTAAAATACTTCCACGCATGCGTCTAATCCATTTGCCGCATGCGGGGCATTTATGTCCGCTGGTTAGGTGTACTAACCAGTGGACATGTTGGACAGACGGGTTTCCAGCAAACAAGTTTTGAAGCATGCTTTAAAACGTTTTTGTCTGCTGGAAACCTGTCTGCTAGCCCGTACACACGATCGAATCTGTCCGCTGAAACTGGTTTGCGGACCAGTTTCAGCAGATATATTCGATCGTGTGTACGCGGCCTAAGAAGTGTTTTTTGCTGTTGTGTCCCTTCTTGAAAGATTTACTCTCACTTCCTGTTCTCATGAAACCACTGTCACTGGGATAGAAAGTGACAAGGAATTCTATCTGATGGGTACAGAGACGTCAATGAAGCCTGAAATCGTCTGCCTAATAGTTGGAGATTTACTTCATGTCACCTGAAGGAGCAATAATTTTATCATGTGTGGAAAATGTTGGCGCTATATACAGTAAATCCTGTATAATAATATATATGCATTTTGTTTTGTTTTTTTGCATACAGAAAAATTTCATATACTGTGGAAGAGGTTGTTATGGCTGCTCCTGGTCAAGAAAGGTTGACACTGGCCGTCTAATATAAGGTAATAAGTTTGGCTTATTTATATCTTTGTCATATACTGTATTTGCGTGTTATATGTTTACATTTTAGGATAATTCCACTTTGAACTTGGCCTGCTATCAGGCTCTACATTTCAACTCTTTGGTATTTGAATCAGTAATATCTCTTGAACCATACAGAAAGCCAAAGAGGTTACCTATGTGTTACCTATCTTGCTGAAACTTAGGCAGAAGGATCAAGATAAAAATGCATACTCTATGATTGCTTTTCATCTGAACACAGATTTACTGAAAAGGTACTATAGACATAGATATTGGGTAGATAAGTTTATCCAGGGTGTAAAAACTCTTCCAGATCAGACAGTCTCTCAGTAGGGGTGTGCATGAGAGAGTGATATACATAAGTGAATGGACTCCAGCTTCAAAAGTGGACAGATGCTGCAGTTTGACTTCATATTAAGATTGCCTGAAGCTGATGCTAAACCTAGTGTTTCTGTATATTGCATTGGGCGCCAGGGAGCAGTTTCCAAGAACCGAGAAAGCACGCCAGACACTGTTTTTCAGCAAGTCCAGGGTCTAAAAGTTCATATGCACAAAGGACTTTTTTCTTTACATGGCATATGAAAAAGTGTAATTCAACATACTAGAGAATGCAGCTCTATCTTTGGAATATTTTCTTAATTGTTTTTAGTGTAGATAGAGTCAACATTCTATAGACACAGCTTTGTTCCTCTAAGGCAACAAGCAGATCCTTATCATTCCCCATTGGGCAATAGTCCTAGAGCCCGCATAGACATAAAACCTGTGAAGTAATTAATATTATTATACAGGATTTACCGATATATAGTGCTGACAGATTGTACAGCGCTTTACATTATAAATGGAGACAGTACAGTTACAATACAATTCAATTAGGGCTGCAACTAAGGATTATTTTCGATTAGTTGGCCGATTATTGTTTCGATTAATCGACTAATCAGATAATCTTAAAAAAAGTGTGGTGTATAATTTAGTTAATATGTAAAGGGCAATTTATTCTTAAATATCCATATGCAGTGGTAAATATAAATAACCAATAGACATATGCAGACTGGAATATTTTGTTTCGTTTTTTCGTTTTCGTCTGGGAACATTTTTTATTTAGTTACTCCCGAAAATCGTTTTGATTTATTTCGTTTTTTGTTGGGGAATAGCTTTCATCCGAAAATCCAATAATACTTGGTTTCTGTTGATAAAAAAAATGTGTAGCGCTAAGTAAATAGAATATAAATAAATATATCTATGTGCTAAAAAATTGTATGTGATTAGAAAATATGATCATAGAAAGAATATTTTGTGAAAAAATAACCAACTATACACAATAAAAAAGAAAAAATGACCAATAACCAGTGAACAAAATTAAATAGTCACTAGTATAAGAAATGAAATGTCCTGAACAAAAAAATTGCAATTGATGTCCAAATCCAAAAGCTATAAGTGGTCAATATAAACAAGTGATGTCCTCTATACGCACTCTTGTGTGGTGATATAAAAAAGGAAGAAGACCTTCACCCAATAAAGCATGGAGGCTTACCAGATCAAGTGGACTCTGCCAGCTATACAGACTGGAGAGTCACATAAGCTTTGGATCATCCAGCGTGGATCGAAGCCTCATAGAACTGCCGGTGACAGGGATGTACGTCAGTATAGTAATCCGGGAGGGGGACTTCAGTTATCCAGGGCTTGATGCTCAGTAGGTATACGTTGAGAATGGTGTGCAGGAGAAAAGAAGGAGCAGTTTCTGTTGAATGGTCAAGAATATTCGACGAAACTTCAAAACTTTACACCAAATCGTACATTTCCGATTGAATTTTCCACCTACAACAATTCTAATGTTGTATGACTAGTATTAATGTCGAATCTATTCTCTATAATGTCAAATCTATTTTCTCATAAATCGAAATCTATTCTCTGTAATGTCGAATCTATTATTTCTATAGTGTCGAATCTTTTCTCTATGATGTTGAATCTTTTCTCTATGATGTCGAATCTTTTCTCTATAATGTCGAAAAGTACCATATGTGTGTGTGTATATCAGGTTCGATAGACAGATTGCTATTCATTCACTGTATTCAGTCAGTGTGATGTCGAATTTTTACCGCAACCAAAACGAAAATAAAGCATTTTATGTCGGATCTTTCGGTTTTCGTTTCTTGCGCTTTCGTTATCGTTTGTTAAAACGATAACGAAAAAAAACAGATTTTCGGACGAAAATGCATTCTAACGAAAACTAATGCACATGTCTAATAACCAAGTACAGTAATTATAATACCTTCTATTGCCTTCAGTCTATCAGCCTCTACCTTCTCTGGGGGCCAGATGCTGATCTTTCCTGCACACAGTCTTTAAAGTAATTATTATTATTTTTTTAAACAAACATTATACTTACCTGCTCTGTGTAATGTTTTTGCACATAGCAGCCTGGGTTCCTCCTCTTCTGAGGTCCCCCTCTGACACTTCTGGCTCCTCCTGCCTTCAGAGTGCCTCAATAGCAAGCTGCAAAGTGAAACATAGCACAGGAAAAAAACTTTTTGCCTTTAGAGCCACTCACTTTCTGCCCAGGACTACATGTCCCATGAGGCATTGCTCTTCACATTCACAAGTTCTCAGGCACTAACTGACATGTATGGGTGGTATACTCTGCTACACTGTATTTCCTGATATGTAAACAAATAATGCATTCTGTATGCAGGCAAATAAATCACCTTGCCGATTAATCGATTATGTAAATAGTTGACAAATATTTTCATAATGGATTAGTTGACTATTAACCACTTGATTCTCATCCGCCGTCATTTGTCCTGACAGCACGTCATATGACGTCCTGTCATTTAAAGCGGCTAGGGGCGCACATGCACCCGTCGCGTCACTGAGAACACTGTGCGTGTGCCCGGCGGCCGCGATGGCCGCCGGGCACATGCGATTGCCGACAATTGAGCTGGGACGTGGAGCTCTGTGTGTAAACACAGAGCTCTACAACCCTGTCAGGGAGAGAGGAGACCGATTGTGTCCCTTGTACATAGGAACACAATCGGTCACCTCCCCCAGTCACCCCCCCTCCACCTACAGTTAGAACACAAACTAGGAGAAACATTTAACCCCTTCCCCGCCCCCTAGTGGTTAACCCCTTCCCTGCCAGTTACATTTATACAGCAACCAATGCATATTTATAGCATTGTTCACTGTAAAAATGTAAATGGTCCCAAAAATGTGTCAAAAGTGTCCGATGTGTCCGCTATAATGTCCCAGTCCCGAAAAAAATCGCAGATCGCCACCATTCCTAGAAAAAAAAAATCATAATTATGCCCCCTATTTTGTAGGCAATATAACTTTTGCGCAAACCAGTCACTATACGGTTTTTGCGATTTTTTTTTTTTTACCAAAAATATGTAGAAGAATACGTACCGGCCTAAATTGAGATACATTTTTTTTTTTAAATGGGATATTTATTATAGCAAAAAGCAAAAAATATTGTGTCTTTTTTCAAAATTGACGCTCTTTTTTTGTTTATAGCGCAAAAAATAAAAACCGCACGGGCGATCAAATACCACCAAAAGAAATCTCTATGTGTGGGGAAAAAAACGACCGCGCAATTGTCAGTTAAATAGACGCAGTGCCGGAAGCTAACATTTTGTCTGGGCAGGAAGCACAGTAGGCAAGTGGTTAATCGATTAGTTGTTTTGGCCCTAAATTCAATACAAGAGGATTACAAGGGCCCTGCTCCAGAGAGTGTACAATCTAATAGAAATCTAATAGTATTATATTTCATGTGCAATAATGTTACATTTGTTAAGCTCCAAACAGATGTGAAAATGCAATGTATTAAATGTATGTAATCATTCAAAATAGGTAACAATATTTTTGCAACTAGCATAAGTTCTTAAATTTGTCCTGCAGCCAGCCTCCTGAAATAAACTGTGCAGCAGCACTTAGACTGGAGAATGAAGGGGCAGAAGTCTTAGCCAATCAGGACCCTGTTAAATTGCATAGGAATGCGCTTACTGATCCTTCACCATCCAGTCATAGCCATGGGTGGATCCTGGACCAATGCAATGTAAGGTTACAGACAAGGTTATGCTTTTAGGCAGGGGGCCTGGACCACAAGCCTGGCCGCATAATATTTTACAAGCAGTCCTCGTGTATTAATTCCAGTTTGACAGAAGTTTACAGATCATACACACTGATAATATGTTTTTTTTTTTTTTTACTTTCCCTGAACGGTTAATTTTTTTCAGCACTAAAATATTGTCTTCACAGCAAAGACAAAGCTACAGACTTGCTCCTTGCATTTATCCTCACACTCATATTAAATCATGGCAACTTGAAGCAATCTCACTGCCGCTTGAGTGCAATTATTTTCTGAGGTGATCTATTTCTATCTGAACGTGAAAGTTTTTTCTTTTTATTAGCAAGTGTTTAAGATGCTTTGCTCAGTGCACCTCAGATCTTCAGGTGAAAATCTTAGAGCATAAAGTTCGGAATGGTGAAATAATATCCTGGAATTCACCTAATTATTACCCTGATAGCTTATGCAGGTTTTCTCATCCCTGCCTGGGATGCCTCCCAGGTATTGATTGCGAATGATGAATGCAGCTTGCTATTAATTACACTGCCAACTCTAGAAAGCAGTTCAGATCCTGTGGTTCCTCACCACTTTCCTTTGATGAATTGCCAAAGGGGACCTTAGCACACAAGTTTTAACTGATAATACTTTGCATTTTGGAGCATGAGAGGCATGCAAATTGCTATCTAAATATTCAGTACTCTGCTATCATTTATTTCTTTATTAATTTTTATCTTTCCCACATAAATGGAGTGGCTTCCCCCTGAACAGTAAATGGCACCCAGGTCTCTAGCTTATTTTATAATATGCTGTGTATTCAACAGTGTGTCAGTGTAAAGACCGGGTTCACCTATTTCATATTGGCTAACTGTGACACATTTGCTGTGCATTGCTCATTTTCTAAATCCTATTTAATTCCCATTCTTCATCACTTTGCTGTGGTTGCTATGCATGGTCTGTGCATGCCGTAAAATAGCTTCTTTGCATTCAAACAACATTTTTTCAAGAAGCCTTCTGACTGGAGTATACCAGTTAGTTATAACAAGTACAGCTTGCAGAAACCTCAGAAGTGTATAAGTGGATAATCAGGAATGTAAAAACCTGAAACCATTTATGTTGGTCATATAAATAAAATGAAATCATCATAAATCAGTCATAAATTAAAATGATACAGCCTGGGATAAGTTTGTCCCAATGAATTAAAAAGAACAATTGTGACAACCAGGGGCAGACTGACAACTCATGGGGTCCCTGGGCAATAGAAGATTATAGGGCCCCTGGGCTTACAGATGGCCACCACGCCAGGAGGCAGTGCAGAGGCGGGGCAGCTAAAATCTTGGGATTTTCACATCAAAAGCATGTCGGTTTCGGACATGTCTGGGACAGATGTAAAAAAAAACTGATTTTTTACATACTGTCCCTGGTTTTACTGAGCCTGGCAACCCTGATGGGGCCCCCTATTGGTATGGGGCCCTCAGGCAGTGCCCGAGTGACTCAATGGTCAGTCCGCCCTTGGTGACAACTGACCTTGTGGTGTCTGAACAAAAAAACCCAACTTCTTAGTCAGTCTCTCCCGTGATTCATTAAGTAAATAATGTTAATTCTTTATCATCTCATTTTATCATCCTTATTAAATGTATCGTTGAAGGCTGTGAAATCCTTTACTCTACTATGGACATTGAATTTGTCTATCGACAGCTCACCTTTATCTTCAGGACCTGTTACTTATGAGACTGTAGTGTATAGTGACAATCAGCGCCACAAAACGATATAAAGTGCAATGTGCATAGAAATATATATACAAGCAATGTATATATAAAAAAAAAAACAGTTTTGTAAATGTCATACAGCGCTGCATGACAAAATTGAGACTGGTCATCATGAGACTGTAAACTGTCAGATGATCACCCAATTTCCCTATCATCCTGGGCATTCCTTGTTATCTATCCATAATTCCAATAACTGGGGACACAGAGTAAAGATTTTACATCCGACCATTAAAAAAGAACATCATAAAGGATCTTACCAAACAAGTCCCCCAGCAGGCTGAGTGACACGATCGACGGAATTACATCCGCATGAGGAGATCGCCGCACTGAGCTGTATCTATAGGCTGTCTGTGTCCAGAGGATTCGTGAGTGTGGTTTCTTCGTTCATCCCACTATCTCTGTTTCTCAGCCATACTACACTATGAGCAGCATCTCTCTGTGTTTTCTTCTCTCCAGTCTCCAGTCCAGCGATAACTTTCCGCTTTCCTCAGCTTTAGTGAACTTAAAACACTTTTCACTTCTGCATCAATACTGGTACATCCTTATCCTGAACTACCTTTTATTGTGGAAGTGGATGCTTGGATTATGTTGTTTTTCTCTTGTTTATATCTTCAGCTGAGAACAATTATGAGATTGGAAAGAAGGAGTTGTGGCAATTAAGGAAGCATTTTCTGAGTGAGTACATTTGCTGGAAGTATCCTGTAATGTCCTTATTGATCAAATTGAAACATTTAGAATTTATTTGCTCTGCCACAAGATAGTGACACGCTGGATCCTATTCTTGTGCCAGCCAATTGTATTACTCGTAACGCTCTGGATCAAGGAACGGTAGGGCTGATGCCTTATCATGGATGTTGTTTGGGCCTCTCCAGGAAACCAACCATTTTTATCACATTCCTTTTGGTGGTCTGGTTACAAGAAAGATGTCAAGAGCTATGTGGCCTCCTATCTGACTTGTACATGCAATAAGACACCCCAGTCTTTTCCTTTGGGGTTACTTCAAACACTACCTGTTCCATTCAGACCTTAGGGGTCAATTTCTATGGACTTTGTGGTCGATCTTTCACCCTCAAAACAAATGACCACTGGTAGTCATTGACTGTCTCACTAACATTGTTCATTTTATACTAGTTAAAGGGGTGGCCACTGCTGAACAAACTGTGAGGTTGATGGTTTAATAAGTCTTTAAACTACATGACATTCCTGATGATCTGATGTTTGACAGAGGAGTGCAATTTACTTTGAAATTTTGAAAAAGCTTTTGCTTAACTTTAGGTGCTAAAATTAATCTGTCCTCTGCTTTTAATCCTCAGTTAAATGGTCAGGAGAGGACCAATCAAACTTTGAAGCAGTTCCTTATGATGCTTTGTCAGTTATCTTCAAGGTGACTGGGTGGGCTATCTTCCTACGGCAGAGTTTGCTTATAACAATAAACAGTATACAACAGCTTATAACAGTAAACACTGGGTATCCTCCAGTTTTTATTCCTGATCTCCCTATCTCAACTTCAACTCCTGCTGTTACCAAGATTAAATACATTACAGGAGATTGAGGAGAAATTGATTGATACTTCTAAGGAGGCTCAGAAATATTACAAGAAGCCTGCCGACAGACATTGCAGATCATTCCTTACTTTTCATGTGGGTGACAAAGTTTGGTTATCTACCAAAAATTTAAAGGTTCATGTTTGTGGGACCTTTCCAGATTTCTGCTCAAATAAAATTGGTCGCCTTTCAATTAAAACTTCCTGACAGTATGAAGATTCAACCTGTTTTTCACATATCACTCAATTTAACGAAAATTCTTTTTTTTTTTTTTTTAAAGTTTCTCCACACGGTGAAGAGAAATTTGTGGTTGAAAAATTCTTGATTCCAGGATCTTTAGGAGCAAAGTATCTGCTTCAATGGGAAAGATTTGGATCAGAGGAAAATTCTTGGGAACCTAAGAAGAACATTCATGCTCCCAGATTGACAAAAGAGTTCCACCAGAGGTGGAGCGAACCTTGGTACCCCAGATGTTTTGGAACTACATTTCCCATGATGCTTATGCACTCTGCAGTGTAGCTGAGCACCATGGGAAAATGTTGTTCCAAAACATCAGGTTCGTCATCACTGTCATAGGATGTCTTTGGAAGGAGAGGAGTTTTGTCAGGGTCCAGATTTGAACCTAGGAGCAGTATCTGGCTGTATATCTTCTTGCTGTATCATGTTGTCACTTTGCTCCTTCCATGAACTTCCTGGTTTAAGCCATTAAGCCATGTTTTTGCACTTCCTGTCTGCCAGATAATTGTGCTTTTTCCAGCCGATATCTTGCTCCTTGCATACCTACTGCTGTCCTTATCTTCGCTACCACTCGTTATTTACCCTTGGCTTGTTCATCCACTTTGTTTCCATCTGATCCCATCTAGCTACTACAACATACTTGTGACTGACCTGTTGGCTTTTTCATCAGCTGTACGTCTCATTCCTTATCTGCTTCATCCATTACCTGACCCTCCACTTGTTCTGTTCACTGTTCAGCAATTCAGAGGGCCACAACCTGGCTTTAGCATGCTGCAAAACTCATTTCCACCAAAACAAACTTTGGTGATGACCAGCTAGTGCTTAGACCCAGCCCCCTTAAGATGAGGCTGCGTTAACCTCTAAGGCGGCGTACACACGAGGGGATATGTCCGCTGAAAACGGTCCGATGGACCGTTTCAGCAGACATCTCCGCTCGTGTGTATGGGCTAGCGGACAGATTTCTCCACCCGACAGATTTCAAAGCATGCTTTGAAATCTATCCGGTGGGAATCTGTCCGCCCGACATGTCTGCTGGTTAGTACACTTACCAGCAGACATGTCGGCTCCCACCACCGCCGCGCCGCTGCCGAATGGATTCGGCGCATGCGCGGAAGTGTTTTACTTCCTGGTGCGGTGACGTGGCGGTGACGCGGCGGCGTCAACGTCACCGCCGCGTCACCACTACGTCACCGCGCCGTCCGGCGGCGGGGAATTTGATCCGATGGTGTGTACACGCCATCGGATCAAACTCCCGATCGGACATATCCGATGGAAATGGTCCGCGGACCGTTTTCATCGGATATATCCGATCGTCTGTACGCCGCCTAAGGCAGTGGTTCTCAACCTGGGGGTCGGGACCCCCTTGGGGGTCGAATGATGATTTGCCAATCCTGGGCTGGTCCTGAAGCCCGAATCACTCTCCCAAACTTTTTGCGGCCACCCAGCAGGGCTATCCTTGGAGCCTGTGTCCACCCAGCTGGGCTGTTCCTAGAGCCCGCAGCCGCCCACTCAGCCTCTTCGCAGGTGCCCATTCAGTTCATGGCTGGGGGCAAAGACTAAAGGTCAGCTGACTGGTGAGGAATGTGAAGTGGGAGGCAATGGAGGAGACCCCATCTCCTGATTTTGGCATAGGTGTCACCGCTACGAGACACCACAAAGTCAAAAACACAGTGAAACCGGAGACACAGTGAGTAACACTACCTGCTAAATGTCTGTGGGTTAGGGGTGCAAATTACTTGCCTTGCCTTGGGTGCTGACAACCCACGCCACGAAAATAATTTTACTGTTAGGGATCCCCACAAGGTGGGAAATTTTATCAAGGGGTCACGACACTAGAAGGTTGAGAACCACTGCTCTAAGGGGATCTGTTTGTATATTTTCAGAGAGTTCTCTGTGAACCTCTCAGTTGCTACAGCCACTGGCCTCTGAGCCTGATCCCAGGTCATTACAAAAAGCATCTAAGGGTGGTTTGAAGGGCTAAAGGGCTTTAAGAGAGGGAGGAGGCTAAGGGACTCTAGGGGGGTTCATTAAAAAAATGGGGAGGCTATCCTTACGCCCCAGCGGCACCCCACTGAGATGGAGGTGTGTTTTCAGTGGGCACCCACTCTCTTCCATCCATAACAGGCTGTTATTGGAGAGACGGAGAGAAGAATCTTGACTCCTGCAACTGCTTGACAAGGAGATTACATGTAATCCTCTTTAAACAACTGATAGCAAATGTGTTCTAGGGAGCAGGGGTTCAGTTCTTCAACACTTTTCTGTCTTGTGATTGCTTTATCTGGAAGTGGTGGAATAGGTTTAAAAATCTAAATATAACCATTTAATTAATGTACAAAAAACAAGTTTGGCATAATATATTTTAAAAATAGAGAGAGATGACCATAGGAAGCAGGGAGTATGGAATTTAGACATTATAGTAAGAGAACAGAAAAGCAAAAGCATCTACATTGCAAGGATTCGAAAGCCAGTTATCTACCACTAATAAAACCAAGCAAAGAACTATTCAACAAATGGTGCCACATTGATCTCTTTAGATGACAGTGGTAAATACAGACTTTTTATGAGCCTGGACATATTTACTTCTGTTAAGTGTCCGTTATTTACTTCCTAACATTATTTTTAAACTGTGTACTAATTGCATATTAAGTGGCACTTACATGGCTGGCAAAGAACATTTTATATAGCCCATACTCCCCTGACTGCTTCCCTGTGATTGAATACATTGATCAGTTTTATGTGTATACTGAATGGGAACAAGATAAAGTTACAGCCCCACATACTTGCAACCTGTAAGTATAGACCAGGCCAGATCACTCGACTGCAGTTTTCCATTCACATCCGCAAAGAAAAAGAATTAAGCTCTTATCTCCATTGGAGTTTCAGATAGACAACCCTGTGTCAGGCCCATGAAGAAGAATCAATGGCTGTAATAAATTGCTTGCTATCTTCTCTGACACCCAGCTCCATGCTTGGCATTTTACAAAAAAAAATACTAGAGGGAAATAGGAAAAGGTTTAAGAATTTTATTGACACAAGAGACTTTACACAAATCCATTTTGTTATACCTGTCCTATAAGTCCAAAAATACATGTTGACCCTGCCAGAAATGGAATGAGCTCATGTCTTCCTGTGCACTCTGCTTCTTCTTCACTGAAAATTAAAGCAGGTGTGTCTATTAAATAATGAGACTGTGATCCCACCTAGTAACCAAAGCAGTCAGAGCAGGTTATAACTGTATGCATGGTGACTTTGAACATGTTTGAACCTGCATGACAATCAGCAACATAATATGACGTTCAGTTGATTGTGAGTTGCCATTTAGTTTGGTTGTGTTTTCTTTAGTGTGCTGAAAAAATTCAACTTTTAAAAGTTGAACAACGTGTCAATTAGATTTTCTTTGTAAAATTGCACAAAACACAAAAATAATGTTTTAAGAATGCTTACTACAGCTTATGGGAACCGCGTGGGCTTTTTGTAGTAGTAAACATTGGACAAGCTCTGCCTGCTCAATAACGTCAACTAAATGAAACTCAATAAAATAAATAAAATAGAACTTTTGCTTGAGATATTATGGGTCTGTTACTCTTACGTATGCCAGGACACAGCAACTAAAAACAACCCCTTCTGCATAGCCCAGGATGTCTATAGGGGTAAAAGAATAAAAGTAAAAGATTGTAAAGCAATGCATTGGTATTGAGAGATATTACATAGCTTCTAAGAATGTTTCTTGGAATTACTTATATGTATAACAAAACTAGAATAGCGATAGCTACAAATCAGCTTTAAAAACGCATATAATGATATTTAATGAACACATAATTGGTATTTTTATATCTGCCTAAAATTCAGCTTTAACGGTTTTTGGCAGCAGTTCACAAAAAAAGACGTGGAATAGTGAGAGTAAAGTGAAGGGCATGGAAATCCTCTGCTAAAAAGAGAGATTAACTCCACTGATGGTATTCACCCTTGGAGAGGTGATTGAGGGAGAATATGGTCACCTTGGGTAAATAAGTCAATGGTCCTTATAGTAAATTTAGTGGGCCGGTGTTAATTTGATGTTTGCTGCAAAAGACACTAGGGTACATTTTAAGTGTGGTGAAAAAGTGGTTGAAACTGTGCATACATAAAGGGTTCTTAATTGAGAGAATAACTGAGAAAAGTTTAGTGAACAGTATATCACTTCAAATGTAGGTAGATGGTTGCCAAGAACATTATATCACTTCAAATTTAGGTAAATGGTTGCCAAGAACAGTATATCACTTCAAATTTAGGTAAATGGTTGCTGGGCACTGTCACGCTTTGAATGACAATTGCGCAGTCGTGCGACGTGGCTCCCAAACAAAGTTGACGTCCTTTTTTTCCACAAATAGAGCTTTCTTTTGGTGGTATTTGATCACATCTGCGGTTTTTATTTTTTGCGCTATAAATAAAAATAGAGCGTCAATTTTGAAAAAAAAAACACAATTTTAACATTTTTGCTATAATAAATATACAGTAAAAAAAAAAAAATGTTTTCAGTTTAGTCCGATACGTATTCTTCTACATATTTTTGGTAAAAATAAAAATCGCAATAAGCGTATAGTGATTGGTTTGCGCAAACGTTATAGCGTATAAAATAGGGGATAGAATTATGAATTTTTTTTATTATTTTATTTTTACTAGTAATGGCGGCGATCTGCGATTTTTATCAGGACTGTGATATTGCGGTGGACACATCGGACACTTTTGACAAATTTTTTGGACCATTCACATTTATATAGCGAACAATGATATAAATATGCACTGATTACTGTATAAATGTGACTGTAAGGGAAGGGATTAACACTAGGGGGGGAGGAAGGGGTTAATGTATTCCCTAATTAGTGATTCTTACTGTGGGGGAGGGGGGTGACTGGGCGAGGTGACCGATGGTTGTCCCTATGTACAAGGGACACAGCATCAGTCTCCTCTTCCTGACAGGACGTGGAGCTCTGTGTTTACACACAGAGCTCCACGTCCATGTCTCTAAGACAGTCCATCGCGGCCGCCAGGCACGCGCATCGGCACCTGACTGACGTGGCGGGCATGCACGTGCTCCGCCAGAGACGGCCTCTTGGCAATTCAGAGCCGCATTGTGGCCGCAAAAACCCACCGTGCGGGCGGGAAGAGGTTAAAGTGGTATTAAGCTCAAAAGCAAATATGTATTATATTGCTGCTTATTTATTGTATTGCTGCCTGTTCTTAGATGTGATGGCTGCATTCATTTTTTTTTTTTAGGCTTTCTTTCTTCTTTTTTTCATCTGGTGATCCAGCCAGCTCTGTCGGCTGTTGGTGGTATTAGACAATAGGGAATTTTTGCCATAATATGGAATCTGAATGAAATCTATTGATTTGTACTGAAAGAAAGTTACTGCTCCAGGTGGATTGTGTTAGGATGATCAGTATGGTCTCAGGAAATAAAAGGTGCTGGCAATGCACAAGGCAACAAATGGAAAAAGAAAATATGGACAGCCGCACTCCAAACAACCTTGATGGTTGTCTTTATTTAAAAAAGGAAACATGCACTACAAGTCACAGCACACTACACGTATTGCAATTTTCCTTATTTTAATAAAGACAACCATCAAGGTTTTTTCGAGTGCGGCTGTCCATATTTTATTTTTCCATTTTTTGATTTGTACTGTTTGGCAGTACAAAGTATGTTTTATTTGTTATATATGATAACTTAGATCAGCGTTTCTCAACCAAGGTTCCATGGAACCTTAGGGTTCCTCCAGAGGTTGCCAGAGGTTCCTTTAGTAATGAACAATTTCTGCTGCTTAGATAAGTTTCCTTTGACACCATTGATCTTTTTTTTAGCTATTTGTAATGGGGTAATTGTTGACCACAAGTGTAAGGCCCCATGCACACGAGTGTCATAGTTTATTGATACTCAGAAACTTGTGATGCCCGTGTGCAAGGGGACAAAAACTATGTGTAAATACGTGGGTAATGTTGGGTATAGGTGAGTAATGCCCTGTACACGCGATCGGTTCGTCTGATGAAAACAAACCGATGGACCGTTTTCATCAGACGAACCGATCGTGTGTGGGCCACATCAGTTTTTTTCCCATCGGTGAAAAAAAATAGAACCCGTTTTAAAATTTTCATATGGTTAAAAAATCAATAGAAAAAAAAACGATTGTCTGTGGGGAAATCCATCGGTCAAAAATCCATGCATGCTCAGAATCAAGTTGACGCATGCTATTGAAGTGGTTAAAAAAATAAGATAATACAATGTTAAAAATATTATTATGCTTTATTATCATCATGCCACACTACAATTACATGTTTGCATTTTTCTTCAGGAATACCGGTAAATGAGAGAATTATAACTTGTTTTAAATCTGAAGAGCTGAATATGCAGAACTGGTTGTGTTTTCATTGCATTACACCAGAATTATTTAATTTAAAGGGGGCTTTTGATGAGTGTCACAGATTATTAGAAGTGGCTGTATTACTAATATAAATGAATTGACTGATTGATAGTAGTTTTATGATGGTGCTGAATCATATATCATGTGTTAGTCCCTGCTAATGCCACCAGACTGACACAATTCTGTAGTTTAGGCTGGTTTATCATCAGGTTTTATTACTAGCGTGAAATGGAATTCCTAGCAAACAGCTAAACACACATTTCAAATATGCATGTCTGAATTGTGTTACCTACAATACAATTAGACATTATTCTGAGGCAGTTTGTGATTTGCTCATCTCAGCCACAGTGAATAGACACGACTTTACTATTTTCTCACTTGACTTTATAACTTCATTTGTCAACTGCCTGCTCATTGAATAGTGAGCCAACAGTGTGATATGATTATTTTCCCAATGAGAAGGCTGGTGACGGAGATGACATTGGAAGCTCCGAAGTTGAATTAGGAAATAGAAGAGGCATCTCCATGGTTGTGCAGTCTGACAGGGTGTGTAAATCAGGAAACTGGCTGAACAGAATAAGGCCAGGTACATTATATTGCATATACAGTATGATTTAAAGTGGACCTAAACCCTCCTATACTTTACAACCAAGGAAGCAGCCACGGTTTGATCTGCATTTGTCATGTTCCTGCACATGTGATGAGTTATGACACCAACCATTTGATGGCTTGACAGTTTGGGTTGAGAGAACAAGCAGCTCTGACAGTTATCATTCAAGTATGCCTTAAATGTAGCTGTTTTGGCAAACTGTTAAATCGATGGGTTTAGTTCCACTTTGAATTGGAACTAAACCTCCCAATGCTTTACAGCCAAGGACCCTGCCATCTTAGCTTCTATTTGCCTTGCAGTTGCCATGTGACCCATTATGACAACAGTCATTTAATGGTTTGAAAGTTTATTTGAGAACACAAGCAAATATGACAGTTATCATGCCCTAAATTAGTTATAAACTTCAGACATGAAAAATGAACAAAGCACCTCATTTTATAGTGTGTACTAATCTGAATAAAAAACACAGAGTATGGCTTTTCTCTGGTTGATGTCTAATCCCTCTACTGTCTGCATGAGTCCCTGAAAAGACTTTAAGCCAACAACTCAGCCTTTCCGGAGATGGCCCACCCACCTCCAGCAAACAGCATGTGACTCAGTCTCAGCTCTATGTTTATTCTATGAGCCGGTGTAGAGGGGGTGTGTCCTTTCCCGTCAATCAGCTATCACGTTTTTACGGAGCTCCATGCTTTAGCTCTGCAGTATGTGTGATGTTCGATCCCCACCCTCTGCTTCCTACTTCTGAGACTTGCTGTGTAAAATGAGTGCTTTAGAAGGCTGTAGAGAAGACTGGCTGCAGATAAAGGTGCAACTTACAATATGTAGAAGGATTTGCTTCATCTCTATGTCTCCCCTGAGGCCGGTCACTTCACTTGGTATAATTAAGGGTTTACAACATGGGTGCCCAACCTGTGGTCTGCCAGCTGTTGCAGGACTACAGGGAGTGCAGAATTATTAGGCAAATTAGTATTTTGACCAGATCATCCTCTTTATGCATGTTGTCTTACTCCAAGCTGTATAGGCTCGAAAGCCTACTACCAATTAAGCATATTAGGTGATGTACATCTCTGTAATGAGAAGGGGTGTGGTCTAATGACATCAACACCCTATATCAGGTGTGCATAATTATTAGGCAACTTCCTTTCCTTTGGCAAAATGGGTCAAAAGAAGGACTTGACAGGCTCAGAAAAGTCAAAAATAGTGAGATATCCTTGCAGAGGGATGCAGCACTCTTAAAATTGCAAAGCTTCTGAAGCGTGATCATCGAACAATCAAGCGTTTCATTCAAAATAGTCAACAGGGTCGCAAGAAGCATGTGGAAAAACCAAGCCGCAAAATAACTGCCCATGAACTGAGAAAAGTTAAGCGTGCAGCTGCCAAGATGCCACTTGCCACCAGTTTGGCCATATTTCAGAGCTGCAACATCACTGGAGTGCCCAAAAGCACAAGGTGTGCAATACTCAGAGACATGGCCAAGGTAAGAAAGGCTGAAAGACGACCACCATTGAACAAGACACACAAGCTGAAACATCAAGACTGGGCCAAGAAATATCTCAAGACTGATTTTTCTAAGGTTTTATGGACTGATGAAATGAGAGTGAGTCTTGATGGGCCAGATGGATGGGCCCGTGGCTGGATTGGTAAAGGGCAGAGAGCTCCAGTCCGACTCAGACGCCAGCAAGGTGGGAGTGGAGTACTGGTTTGGGCTGGTATCATCAAAGATGAGCTTGTGGGGCCTTTTCGGGTTGAGGATGGAGTCAAGCTCAACTCCCAGTCCTACTGCCAGTTTCTGGAAGACACCTTCTTCAAGCAGTGGTACAGGAAGAAGTCTGCATCCTTCAAGAAAAACATGATTTTCATGCAGGACAATGCTCCATCACACGCGTCCAAGTACTCCACAGCGTGGCTGGCAAGAAAGGGTATAAAAGAAGAAAAACTAATGACATGGCCTCCTTGTTCACCTGATCTGAACCCCATTGAGAACCTGTGGTCCATCATCAAATGTGAGATTTACAAGGAGGGAAAACAGTACACCTCTCTGAACAGTGTCTGGGAGGCTGTGGTTGCTGCTGCACGCAATGTTGATGGTGAACAGATCAAAACACTGACAGAATCCATGGATGGCAGGCTGCATGAGTGTCCTTGCAAAGAAAGGTGGCTATATTGGTCACTGATTTGTTTTTGTTTTGTTTTTGAATGTCAGAAATGTATATTTGTGAATGTTGAGATGTTATATTGGTTTCACTGGTAAAAATAAATAATTGAAATGGGTATATATTTGTTTTTTGTTAAGTTGCCTAATAATTATGCACAGTAATAGTCACCTGCACACACAGATATCCCCCTAAAATAGCTAAAACTAAAAACAAACTAAAAACTACTTCCAAAAATATTCAGCTTTGATATTAATGAGTTTTTTAGGTTCATTGAGAACATGGTTGTTGTTCAATAATAAAATTAATCCTCAAAAATACAACTTGCCTAATAATTCTGCACTCCCTGTACAAGTCCCATCATGCCTTTGCCTTTGGGAGTCATGATTGTAACTGTCAGTGGCTTGCAATGCCTCATGAGATGTAGTTTCACAACAGCTGGAGGGCCACAGGTTGAGCAACCATGGTTAACAACCACTACAACTACACTAAAACTACAACTAAATGTAACTGTTTTGGGAGACAGTTAAATCGATAAGTTTAGTTCCACTTTAAGCTAATGGGTTAAACTGAAACTTCGGATAAACAGCTAAATACACAAAGACTTGATATTATTATATGACTTTAGCTCAATACACAAAAAAAGGAGTTATGTACTATCAATGGTAAATATTTGAAGATACATTGGAGTTTTGTGAATGTATGCTATGTGTGTATAAGATGTTAAGCTCATTCAGTTTACAAATAACTTTCCTATGCCTTTTCCTATGATGAAAGGGATAGTTACCTTCAGCTTCCAACATTGTTCTTCACTGTCCTTGATGTTACTTGTTACAGCCTTTCAAGAGATGTACTGTACTCTGTTTAATCCAGGAGTAGTAAAGTCTGCACAAAAAAAAATATAATATGGTTCACCTGCAAGTTAATATCATAATGTGTTAGCATGTATCACATACTAGCACATTATGAAAGACTTACCTCGTAAAGGAAGCCCTCCAGCAGTACGCTGTAGCCACTGACAGGGCTTCCATCTTCGTCCAGTCTTCCTTCCAGGTTTGCGGGCTCCGGCCATTTGAATGGCCGAGCCGTGATGCCGTCACTCCTGCACATGTGCATGGCAGGCATGGCAGCGGCACAGAGCTCTGGGTTTACGGCACATTCACTGTGCCCCCAATTCAGATCGCAGTATGCATGCGCCAATGATGTCACCGTTTGTAAAGAATTCAAAAATCTCTTAGACGGGGCATGTTTAAGACTAATTTTACCTACAGGTAAGCTTTATTATTGGCTTAAGACTAATTTTACCTACAGGTAAGCTTTAATATTGGCTTACATGTAGGTAAAAGTAACTAAGCTGAGTTTACTACCACTTTAACCCTTTCAGTGTCTGCAGGAACGGCTAAGCACCTTTTCATTCAGTAATAAGAGCTACTTTTGTTCTATGCTGTATTTATTTATTTATTTATTTATTTATGTATTCATTTATTTTGAGGCAGAACAGTTTAGTATTACAATATTTTAAAGAATGAACATTTTTGCAAAAAAATTATAATTTACATTGTTATATTATTTTCATCTAATCCTAAATAGACAACCATGGACCAGCAGGCAATCTATAGTCTCATTGTTTAATTATATTTACAATGGTTTATTGGGTATTGATTTTTTTTACTTAGAATGTTGATAATCAGTAATGGTGGCATACCCTATTGATTCATGTAATATATACGTTTTTAGGCAGGACTTAACTTACCTTCCCTTGCTTCCTCGCCATCACCAACATCTTCATCTGCCCTTCTTCCAGGTTCGGGATCTTTAAGCATCTTCATTGGCTGGACTTGAATTCTGTCATTTTTATTAAATTTTTATATGTTAACGTTTTATGTGTAAACTGTGGATTATGAAGTACATTTATCACATGGCCCTGAGCGTGCACATTCCAGGGTTTGTGAAAGTATTTTCCCATTAGATGATCACATCCAGAGCACAGTGTTGCCTTTGTTTATAGGAGCTATATATTCCGTCATTAAATATGGAGCACAATGGCAACTAGGAGTCCATTAAGCTGTGTTAATGAGCTAATAGAAGAGGCTGCTCTCTCTCTCTAGAAGAAAGCTAAGTATAGAGAGTAGCATTTCTCAGTCTCACGCATCTCTTTACTTCCTATCAGCTTGCCATTCTGTAAATTTATTCATATTTTACAGCTTGAGAAACAAAATATCTGATGCTATAAAAAATGAAAATTGCTTAGTGAAGGGCATATGCTGCACTTCGGCAGTGGACTCGACTTGTACATATTTTGTGTATAAATGTTATATTCATGAATGTAATTTATTTTATTTCGATATCATAAAAGCTGTGTGGTTTTGCAGATTGGATAGAATTTTTACAACATGCCTTGAATGGATTGGATAGTGATGGGTTATTGGCACTTGTGTCTACTAAAGTAAGCATCAAGTCATGAAATATACTTGTGATTTATCAATTTTTCCTGAACAATGGCAGGTTTAACCATTCACCTGCTCTTTATATTTCTTAGGGATGCGAGGGGCATTATGGAGAGTGAAGCAAAAACAAGAACCCTGATGGGAAGGCATAACAAATGGAATTCCAGAGAAATAATAGCATCTAGTGAAATCTGAAATATTCGTTGTTAATTAATTTATTCTTTAATAAGTGAGGTACATTCTGTTTTTCAAAACAGTTTTTCAAACATTCCACCTGCTAGACAAAGTTATTCAAGTTTCTAGTTTTGGGTAGAGTAGGACAGGGTTAAAACATGTTTTTTTTAGTCCCCTTTAGGGATATTTTCTATATTATGTCACACTCTCACTGAAAGTGAGGGAAAATATCTCGAAAAGTGACAAAGACAACAAACAGAAAAGTGGGATGGAGAACAATTAGAATCTTTCAAAGACTTATGCCCCGTACACACGATCCGAATAACGTACGACAGATCGTATGACTTTTTTTTGCTTAATAGTCACAAGTAGAAATTAAATGGTTACTAAAGTCACGAAAATTCTTGTATGACAGAAAATATAAATCGGAAGTGATGTCATGTGTTGTAGTGTATTTGTATTGTATTTTCGGACGACAACTGTACTGACTAAACGTAAAACATATGATCTGTTATTGTACAAGAAAAATTTTCGTGCATGTCCGATAAAATAATAATATCAGATGAACTGTCATGATTGGCTCTCGAAAGCTCTGTACTAATGATCCAATTATTGTACGATTCTTGTTCGGATGACATTTTTCGTATGATATTCATATTGAGTGTGGTATCTGCTGGTTGAGTCCTCATGGGAAGTCTCCTCTCGTTACCTGTCCTGGTGTGTCAAAGTGTCACAGGGTATCACCAAGAACAATAAATTCAGGCATTCTATCCATTTTCTGTCCAAAATTGACCAGCAAGCTTTGGCTTTGAGTAATGTTAGTAGATTGTGTCTGGCTTCATCCCTTTTGAGTCAGAACAGAGCATTCAGCCAAGAACTTGGTATCTATGATCACTACGCCTTCCAACCAACACACTAATTTTGGTGCTTTGCATTCACCCTAGTAAATTACGCATAAAATATTAGTGAAAGAAGCTGGAAACTGCGTACAGATGAATAGTACACAAATATTAGCGAATATTGTTCTAAACTAAAAAAAAAAACACAATAAAAAGTCAAACTGTCTTCATTCCACAGGGAAACCATGGACTATCTGTAGTATTCATATTATACAAAAAGTATCCTCCTATTTCCATGTAGAGTATATGTATACAAGTTTGTACTATCCATCCGTAATCCTTTTAATCTATAGTATACTCTATATCAGTATATTTGTCTGGCCTGCCTGACATGGGAAAACCCATTAATTGTGTTCTACCATACTTATTTTATTCTAAAAGAGAGCACATAGCAAATCTGATCAAATTAGGATTGTTACAAAGTTGCATCAATATATATTGGAAAAGAAACCCATTATTAAACATAACATGCAAGACCACAAATATAATGTAAACCTTGCGCTAGATGGCAACTAAGGAAAAACTCAGACTGCTGCACCTAAATAAGCCCTGAATATGGGATTAAAACAAAAATGTAATTAAAAAATTATGCACTGTCTTACTGTATAATAAATCCAGATAAACATGTGGCAATATTAGTCTGATAGACATGCCTAACTCAGTGCATATTCATTAATAATGTGAAAACAATAAAGTATATGTTGTACCTGGAATATAAAAAAAATCTGTGATGTGATAGAACTCTAATTTATTTCATATATATATATATTATATATATATATATATATATATATATATATATATATATATATATATATATATACACAGAGAGAGAGAGAGTGGGAGAGAGAGAGAACTTCCAAAGAGATGTGCATAGAAAAAAATAGTGCTCCCACGTGTTCAACATCCCACATAAAATTAGTCAAGTAAAGTTCAATAACCACTTAAGGACCGGACCAATATGCTGCTAAATGCCCAGAGGCGTTTTTACAATTCGGCACTGCGCCGCTTTAACAGACAATTGTGCAGTCGTGCGACGTGGCTACCAAACAAAATTTGCGTCCTTTTCTTCCCACAAATAGAGCTTTCTTTTGATGGTATTTGATCACCTCTGCGATTTTTATTTTTTGCGCTATAAACAAAAATAGAGCGACATTTTTTAAAAAAAAACAATATTTTTTACTTTTTGTTATAAGAAAAATCGAATAAACTACATTTTAGTCAAACATTTAAGCCAAAATGTAATCAGCCACATGTCTTTAGTAAAAGAAAATCACAATAAAAAAAAATTAGGGGGTGTTAAATGTGCCTGTGTGTCCTGGTGTCAGTATAGTGTTGTGCAGATTCACTGTGTGGTGTCATCTCTCCTCTCGGCGGTTGAAAATACCGCCGAGAGGAGAGATTACATCACTTCCCCCTTCCTGTGTTTACACAGGAAGAGGGCGGGTGGCGGACGCGCATTGGCTGGGAGCGATCCGGAGGGGGCAGACAAAAACCAACAGCCACCCCCTCAGCACGGATCGCTTCCACAGCCACGGGAACCACTGCATGTACCAGGGGGGGGTCCCGATCGGACCCCCAACCCACGTCTAGGCAGGGACGTACAGATACGCCAATGTGCCTGTACGTGCCATTCTGCCGACGTAAATGTAAATGCGGCGGTCCTTAAGTGGTTAAAAAGTTAAAACATATAATGAATCAATAGTGCTTTTCTCCAGGTGCCAAGTGCTAAAATCGCACAAAGTGCTCCAGTGCTTCAAAGTTTCTTGTAAATGACACAGCCTTTTACCAGACCAAAATGATCTCCAACTCATAACAGATCAATAACGCTTTTTGGTTTAGAGAATCCCTCAGCTGATTCTCTCACCACCAATCTCAATTACCCCGTTAGCAGGAATCACAACAGTGTCCCCGCACCATAGAATCTAAATCATCTCAATGCTGCTTGTCATCAAGCTCTCTCAGGCAAAATGGGGTGTTAAATACAAAAGAGAAGAAGGCTCTAAGGGCAATAACGTAAAACAGTAAGAAATATATTCTAAAATATTGCACTTACAGTCTGCAAAACATAAACAGTGCTAAGATAAAATCTCAACCCAGCTATGGGACACACCAGCCGACCCAGGTGTGATGACGTCACAACTCCACCCAACACATTTACCCGTAACAAGCATCCCCTGGGATTGGAGATGTTTTTTCAACTTTTTTGCAAGAAAATGTATATGAACTTTACTTTGAGTACTTGGGAGCCCTATTAATTGTGTTCTTATTTGAATTTTTTCAATTAACTATATTTAATGAATTTACAGTATGCACATCTCTTTGAAGGTTCTTTTTTGATGAATTGACGTTTATATATCTGATTAATTAGTTAGAGGCCTATCACAGTTTTTATTAATATACCAGATGCAACATATAGTTTATATTCAAATTATTGATGTGAGTAAGGCATGTCTATCATTCTAATATTGACACATGTTTAGCTGGATTTAATATAAGACGCACATCCTTTTTTTTAATTTCATTATACATATAATATCTTGCATTCATTGCCTCAAATGTTGTGGCTATATTGGCTATATTGGCATATTGTAAATAACACAATTCAGGGGTTTGCCCATGTCAAGAGTGCCAACATGGGTTTTTTGTGTAGACTGCTGTTATTTCAGTTAAATACTGTTTACTGATATAACTGTTTACTCTTGTGTTATGATAGCAGCCTGTACTGCCTTTTTGTTACTCTGTAACTTCCTTTACAAAAATCTAAAATAAACACCTTTAAAAAAAAGAGTGCCAACCTGTTGTGTCACGTTTAAATAAATGACAAAAAATTCTAACTACTCCTGTTTAAAGCGGAGCTCCACTCAAAAGGGGAAGCTCTGCTTGTTTGCTTCCTTGCCTCTTCCACTGCAACAATTGGCAACTTCGGCGGGAGCGGGTAACTGTGCCTTGGCAAAGTCACTCAGAAGTTCGGCCCTCCTCCTCCTTCCCTTGCCACTGGTCCATTCACAATAAGTAGAGTGCACATGCAGTAGGGAACCGATCTCCCTGACAAGAAATGGCAGTGGCAGCATCGGTCAGCATTCGTCAGCCGACTGAAAAGTCGGCTGGGGTTCCGACATCGTGGGATCCTGGGACAGGTAAGTGTCCTGATATTAAAAGTCAGTGGCTACTTTAAATTTTGTGGTGGGGGAGCTGGAGCTCTGCTTTAAGCAGTTACAGTAAGCAAAAAAGTTTAAATGAAATATGAATATTTCGAGCACCCCCGGTAGTGTAATATGTTTTTTCCCAAACTCTTTAAATATTGCTTGTCAATATAATTTATATAAATACTTTGGTACTTTGCATATAATTCATATAATGAACACTATAATTGTTATGTTGCCTGAAATTGGCAATGTTACGGCAGTAGTACGTTTACTATACTACCGAAAATAAATATAAATATATACAGTCGGTTTTTATAAATATATATATCTACTGTATGTATACCTGTATATATCTTTTTTTTATACTTAATTATACACACATGCAGGTGGAAGGATCACAAAAATATAATGCTATTGCTTGAGAATATAGGCAAAATGTTTTCCTGCTTCAAAAGTGTGTTAATTTAAATGTTATATATTTTTACATTAGGATTACATTAGGATTACGTGAGAATGGACAATGGATAATTACTGACAAAATAATACATCACACTGGTGCTAATCCTATTTATACCGAGGGATATGTATGTTTTATATTTGTACCTTTGTCAATTGAAGAAGGTGACTTCTGCAAATTTAGAATATTTTTATGCAGCTCTTTGTCTCAACTAAAATATCCTAAGAATGAATAAATAATAGTGTTTGGCTATTGCATGTTATCTCGCTACTAGAATCCTAACCTGTTACAAATCTAGTAGGAACCCTTACTGCTTGTGGCTGTTATTGCATCTATGCCATCAACACTAATTACATATTGATCTGTTACCTTGGTGAACAAATTGACCTATATTTCAGCCAAACTACTATGTAAGCCCATAGTACAATCACACATAACACAAATAGTCTACTACACCTGCTCTAACTGGTGGTAAAAAGCAATGTGGCCACTCCTAGATTTTGTTAGAGAAATGTTGTTAATCACTGTAACATTGTACAAGTATACCTGATTGAATTTCTGTTACAATCCCTATTTAATGTTATTGTAGCTAAGGCAAGAAGTATTGTTTTGTAGGCTCATCTAAAGTATTCAATCCATGTATTATGTTATTGCTGTCTCTTTTTAAAATACAATTTACGTATTTGGTGGACCTTTCCAATAGTACGAGGCTGTGGGACCAGTGTATAGCAGATGCTTCAACAATTATCAGTCAAAGGAGTTTACCCTAGCTTTACTAAAAATATAGAAATATCCCATTATAAATAATGGGATTGTATAGGTTTCAATTAAGTAAAACATATAGAAAATGCTTAAAAGATACTTTATTACAATATTTATCAATCATGTAACAAATCCCTGTACATAGGTCTGTGAAATAAACTGTACCATCAGGTAAACTTATTTCACTTAACTTATGTCATTACAAAATATAATTGTTGATGCAATTATATGTAGTATAAGTAGATTGTTTAATGTGATTCTCAATTAGCTTGTTCAGGAAATTCTAATTGACAAGAATCTAATGTGCAAAACCAGACAAATATAAAGGTACCAACAACAATTTGATGGCAATCTTGGTGTTAACCTTTATGAGAACCTGGAAAAGCCTCAATCATGTGTGCTCAAGGAGAATGCATAGTGTCAAAGATCATGAGATTCAGACAACTACAGTTATTGCCCAAGCAGGGGCATATATGGACTGCAGCAGTGGTAGACAAGCACCCCAAGTACCACATCTACAACATGAAACATGCGTAAGCAAAAAATAGACATTTCCTGCATAAAAAAATGTGGGCAACAGTGTTCCCTACAACCACTTACATTTAAAATTAGAATGACTAACCAGAGGAGGGGGGCACAGGATGAATTGTACAGAGGGGTGCTTAAAAAAACATCCAGAGCTGTGGGAGATAATCAGAATGTAAAAAAATAAGAGCCACTGAAAGAGGGCATACAAAGTAAATGAAATAAAGGGCAGAAAAACAAAATCTAGTTGTAGCTTCCAAAATATATGTACCATACCTCAAAGTTGTAATACTTAAATATTGGCTCATTATTGAACTCACAATTTATTATCTAAGGTGCCTTTGTCCTAAAAATATACCCAACATTGCAATATAGCAGGCTAGAAGCAAAAATGGTTGGCCTCAGTCACTGGTACAATAGCATACTTGCACAACATTATTGGTAACTGCACATCTTGGGTCTAGAAACAAAATGATTGCAACAAGCTATAGGTTATGTCACAGACCTATGTACAAGGGATTTGTTACAAGCATCTGTATATCCTAAAAAGATTATTTTACATGTAGCTCCCCCTTGCTTTTCGCATGGGCAATTTTCCAAAAGTTAGTTGACTGGGAGAGTTACATTGCTCCCAGTTGTGATTTGTCAGGGTTAATGACCTGTGTTATTCTAGAAGGAACCACTGGATCGGACTGCATTCTGAGGATGTGAGTTCATTCTTGGCCGGCAGTGGGAGCTAGAGGGATTTCTGGCAGATGGAATCTTCCCCAGCAGCCAATTAGAGAGGGTTTTCTCTCGCTGGGCATGCTATGGAGGGATATATCTGGGACGGAGGTCAGGTGTTTGGCGGGTGTTTTGTGGCGTGGGGTCCCGGAGTCAGGGTGCGACACCCACCTTCAGGGTGTGCGCATCCAGGGACCCTGCCTGGCCGGGCTTCAGGCCTTATCGAGTCTCAACCGGAGACAAAGCTGAGGGGACCCCAGTGGCTCACCGGGGTTCCTGTTGCTGTGGAGAAGATCCGGCGTCCGGGCAATGGACAGGTATGCTTTGCTGTCACCCGGAGATCTTTTCCTAAGGAGAAAGTTACTGGGAGGATTCGCTCTGTTCGAACGTCCTGAATCTTTTACATTTTATTGGCCCGTGGCAGGGGCTTAGAGCCGAGTCAGCGAAACTCGTTCCTCCCAGCTAGAATTTAAGGTGACGTCCCAGCTGCTGTCTGAGAGAGAGAGACTGGCCCGGGAGACACTTCGCCCACCCCAGGGCACTGATTGGTTCCGTGTGGGCTCTGTGTTCTTTTTCAAGAGCTAATCTCTGCTACACCTATATCCAGGCCTGACATCTAGAGTTCTTTCCTTCTCATCAACCTGTTCTTCCTTCATCGAGTTGATGTTTGGCAATGTTGGCCTGGAATTAAAGCATTAAGAAAACCTTTATTCACTGTGTGGACACTCAATCATTATCCGGTACTTCTGGTGCATCCCTAGACGAAAAGTGAGAGTGACTTAATTTGCTGATCCCATCATCAAATCAGCGGCTCCTTTGGGGGTGAGCACTACATACAGTCTCTTAATGATTAATATATATTGTAATAAAGTATCTTTTAGGCATTAACCATGTGGTCTATTTAATTGGCACCTATAAAATCCTATTATTTATAATGAGTTATTTCTATGTTTATCATATTGGGGATGTGATGCCCCAAATTCAATTTAGCATGATTAACAATGTTAGAACTAAGGCCTGGCGGACCATTGCTTTAAAGCCTAATTTTAAAACAAAAACAAAAAACAATACAGTCAATGTAATGTGTCCCTTGTGCTGTTGGCTGCAGGATTACTTAAAATATTCCTCCTCCAATCCCCACCCACCCTAGTCCTTCCTGTTAGCAAAGAGCATTTTATTCTCCATTTGAGTTTTACTTATATAGCTTCTTTTGTTACGCCTGTTACAACCAGGTGGTAGTCTTTTCAGAATCTGAATTCTTTGACAAGAAATCCTCTAGTAAAGCAGTTGCTCCGGGTCTTATATGAAGAAGCTGTTACTATATTTAGAACAGTGGAGGCCGCTCATGCAGGGCACAGGGGCGCCGCCTCCCCAATCCGTGCACCCAGACCTTAATCTACATGCAGGGCACCAGACGCCTGGATTTCAATGATTTTTTTCTCAAAGCACATGATTAGAGCCTGATGCCACGTACACACGAACGGTCCATCCGATGAGAGACTGATGGAGTGTTTTCATCGGTTAACCGATGAAGCTGACTGATGGTCCGTCGTGCCTACACACCATGAGTTAAAAAAAAGATCGTATCAGAACGCGGTGACAAAAAACACAACGATGTGCTGAAAAAAGTTCAATGCTTCTAAGCATGCGTCGACTTGATTCTAAGCATGCGTGGATTTTTAACCGATGGCCGTGCCTACTAGCGATCATTTTTTTTCTATTGGTTAGGTATCCATCGGTTAAATTTAAAACAAGTAAAACATTTTTTAAACGATGGTTAAATGACCGATAGCGCCCACACACGATCGGTTTGGACCGATGAAAACGGTCCATCAGACCGTTCTCATCGGTTTAACCGATCGCGTGTACGCAGCATCAGGCTCTAATTGTCTTAAAAAGGGATGGGCCCAGAGCCCACCCAGTTGTGTGACATTAGCAAATTAATATTTGCTATGTTTTGCTGTTTTTCCTCCCAACCAATCGGGAAGGGAGTCTTGAGATCCGATTGGCCCGGGAGCCCTAAAACCCAATTGGCAGCAAGTCCTATGTCCTGATTAGCTGGGAGGAGAAGCCACCACTGGGACTTGGAGGAGACACAGGGGGGAAGTTGTTGAAGCTGCAACCTAAATAGGGTAAGTGAGGCACTGACGGAAAGGACCTGGTGGCTGACGAGCAAACGATGTGGCGATCAAGCAACAGGGGAAGCAGCAATCGAGTGAGCGCTGGGGGGGGCTGGCTGGCTACTCAAAACAATTGAGCACCAGATGCCAGTGTTATAGACTTTGCACATTCATTGAAAACAACATAGCAGGGCCTTTTCTTACATGAGAAACAGAAAAATTGCAACCCTCGTCTCTGCTACTGTATGTTATTATAATGATAATTGCCATTGCCATTACATAAAGTGCAGGTTTCCATTTTTGTGTCTTTTGTTCTCTTTAAGGACAGCATTTTCCTATCACTAGATTTGAATCCAGTTATATGCACAAGGAGCTACTATTGAACCAATAACAGCACAAAAACATGTTTAGCTTTAATGAGGTTGCAGCTTCTTTGTGAGATGGTATCCTGTATTCCCATAATATTGGTTCAGTGATCGCAATTGCTGGCACATTCATTGTTGACAGCGATGCACTGTGCTTAAATCGCTTAAAGCACACATTTCACCCCATGCAGTTCGCTCTGTTTTACAGGGATGTTGATAAGCAGCATTAGGTTTATTCCAGCTTTAATGCAATCCATTTTCTGTCTTTTTGAAAGATTTTAAAGCTTGACCACCGGGGAAAAATTGTCTAGTCCTGTAGTTAAAAATATCACTTTGATGGGCAGTTCTGTTATTTTCTTTCCAATAAAACTCCATGCCTTTAGACCCAAGGGCATGGTAAACGGATTCAAAATGTCCTATTGATTGTGCCATATGTTAGTACTAATTATATTAGAATCTAATGTAAAATACAGCTTTCTGAGCATGGAAAGCTAAAGAATACACTTCAAAGGCAACTCTCCAGTAATCATCAGAAGACGAAATTGCTAACTATATGGCATACAAGCATATGTTCACATCTTTCTATTAATCCCCATCTCTCTCCTCTCTCTTACTTCATGCATTACATTTTTGGTATGGGAAAACATTGCTCTGTGATATTACAAATGGTTTTTGCTGCAGGTTTCTGATTAGGGTAGATTTGGCACAGTAATATAGCACTAGCATACCCTGCAAGTTATATGAAGACATTTTGAAGTTTTACTGCACTGATAGGTAAAATATATTGGTTTTAGGTCAGTGTTCATTTATTTTTATAAAATGTACCCATTTTACCAAGTTTATCAATTTATTTTCTGTTTTGTATAAAATATTTATTTTGCAAATAGAACATTTAAAGCCGATCTATTAGGTATAAAAAAAGATACCCATAATGAGTTGTGTCTCAAGGTCAGGAATCGGGATTGCTGCTGATTCTTGTAAATTTACACTCTCATTCGACCAGATACAGTAGTATAGCTCATGCAATATCTGCAACCCTCTGCAGCTATAAAAGTGGTGGATCTCATATACAGAAGCCACAGTGACATTAAACTGCCCCCCCTCTCCTTGCCCATTCACAGAATACAAGTTAGGAGTGGGGCAGAAAGTTTTCTCATCATCATCATTCATCATCAGCTGGTTCCTGGAAAAAATGAATTTTGTAAAAATCAAATTACTTGTACAGAGAGATTGGGGTTAAAAATAATTTACTGACTTTTGGTTGCCTTGTAAAATATATTTTTGACTAAAAGCAAAAACAAAAAAAAAACATTGAAAAACATAGAAGTACACATCTAAATTTGTTTTATACAACTGCCTGACCCTCCCTAAACAAGCAAAAACCCCAAAACTAACACCATGCATGACTACATTAACCACTTGATGACCGCCGCACGGCGATATACGTCGATAAAATGGCACGGCTGGGCAAAAGGGCATACATGTACGTCCCTTTTAAGAGCCTAGCCGTGGGTCACGCAGCGTGCCTCCGGCAGCGTGCTCGCGACCCGGTCCTCTCCTCCGTGACCGTCCCCACGGGAACAGCGGACCTGATCGCTGCCCGGTGCCTGCGATTGGGTCACAGAGAGGAAGAACGGGGAGAGGTAAATGTAAACAAACCTCTCCCTGTGTATCCTAGTGTGGCTGTCACTGATCATCTGTTTCCTGTGTTAGGGAACGACGATCAGTGACATCACACGCACAGCCACACCCCCCACAGTAATAACACTCCCTTATGGCACACTTAACCCCTACAGCACCCCCTCCTGGTTAACCCATTTCACTGCCAGTGTCATTTTCACAGTAATAAGTGCATTTTCTATAGCACTTTTCTATGTGAAAATGACAATGCTCCCAAAAATGTGTCAAAAGTGTCTGATGTGTATGTCATAATGTCGCAGTCACAAAAAAAATCACTGATCTCCGCCATTACTAGTAAAAAACTTTTGCGCAAACCAATCAATAAACGCTTATTGTGATTTTATTTACCAAACATATGTAGAAGAATATGTATCGGCCTAAACTGAGGAAAACATATTTTTTATATATATTTTTGGGGGATATTTATTATAGCAAAAAGTAAAAAATATATTTTTTTTTTTTCAAAATTGTAGCTCTATTTTTGTTTATAGCGCAAAAAATAAAAACCGAAGAGGTGATCAAATACCACCAAAAGATAGCTCTATTTTGTTTGAGAGCCACGTTGCATGACTGCGCAATTGTCAGTTAAAATAACGCAGTGCCGAATCGCAAAAAGGGGCCAGGTCCGGGTCTTAAGTGGTTAAGCCCAAATATTTCTGAAAATTAGCTTCACACAGATACGAAACCGGACCTTACTCTAAAATAGCAATGTTCATTTGTTTAGTGTGCCCCCTTACCCTTGCTAAAAGCTGAAGGGGGTAAAAAAGTTATATAATATAGTTACTTTTCCCCAGGTTTCTGTCCACAGCTTCTAGGCAAGGGTGACATCATCATCCTTCCAGCAGGATCCTGGGTAATGTTAAGTAGTGCTGACAGTGCTGCACTGTGCTGAAGCATATTCTCGCTAAATTTTGGCTACTCAGTGTTTCCTGGGATCTCGTTGACAGTGTGGTCAGGGGAAAGGCAAGTCTATATTTTTTGCAGTTTAATTCATTAATTTATTAACAGCTAAAAATCAAAGTGCTACTGCACAAATATATAAAAAAAAAATTTTTTTTTGCAAAAAGACAAAATAAAGCTGCTACCATAAAATGATAAATTTGCACAAAAAACAAGGTTTCCTCAAGGCAGCGCTATCCTATAAACATAACATAACAGGCTTTGTAAACTCCTTCCAGAAAAACAGGTCCTTATCAGAGTTCCCATGCCACCATAAGTTGGTAGGTTCACTCATGTTCAAAAGGAAGAAGCAGCCCAAATAGCATAATTCTGTATAAAATGCCTTATTTAAATACAATCCCCAATAAAATACTCACTAACCTGCAGTAGTTTTACTGCCCATCAAATCAAACTTGGGATAAGCCACTCTGGATAGCGTGGAAACAAACTCGGTGTCTCACCACACTAACGGTCCTCTCGTTCCACGTCACCTCCTGCCGGCGTGTTGATGTCACTTCAGGTGGCTGTATGGTCCCACCCTGACGACTTTCATCATTACGACTTCATCTGAGGGTTTAATTATGTTTTGGGAGGGGGAAGGAGGACCACACTAAATAAACTGACCTTGCTTGGAGTGCAAGGTCCATTTTAAAGTCCACCAATTTCTCCAGCTTTGCATAAGTAGTATAGGAACCTGAATGTGTGTTTAAATAAGTTTCTTGTAGGGGACTGACCATTCGGGCACTCAGGCACTGCCCAAGGGCCCCATACCACTAGGAGGCCCCATCTGGGTTGCCAGCCTCAGTAAAACCAGGGACAGTATGTAAAATGTTGAGGTTTTTTTACATCTGTCCTTGAAATTTCCCTTACCGACATCCTTTTGGTCTAAAAATCCCAAGATTATAGCTGCCCCACCTCTCCAGTACCTTTTCAGTGTGTGTATGAGCATTCTGTGTGTATGTATACTGTATGTGTGTGTGTGTGTGTGTGTGTGTATACTGTGTGGCCCCATAATCTCTTGCCTGGGGGCCCCATAGTCTCCTATTGCCAGGGGCCCCCATAGTCTCCAATTGCCCGGGGCCCCATAATCTCCTATTGCCATGAGTTGTCAGTCCGCCCTTGGTTTCTTAGTGAATTGATGAACACAACAGGCCAATTTGTGCTTTAACAATGTTTTGATTTCATCCCCCCCTCCCCCCAAACACATTTTGACATCATTTGTATTTTTAATTACAATATTTATATCTTATTATAGTGATAAACAAATCCTTCAATGCAGGTAACCATGTGTCCAAAAAGTTATAGCCAAGTTAACATTTTATTCACTTTTTCTATTGTTTTACATGAATTGAATTACATGTTCCTGGTCGTGTAAAAGTGCCTGCAGGCTCCTAGAATGAATTGACCGTTCAACTCTACATTAATTTATCCATCTCTTGACTAAACATTTCTGAAACCATTATTCCCTCTCTTTTTTTAAAGCATCCAAATCCAAGTGACATTATCCGCTCTTTATAAAGATGCTAGTGTAGCGTTTAGCAATGTTCTTATTAAAAATAAATGTTGTGGATGGACTCATGAACTGTTTTACTTTTCAACAGAATACTGTAAAAATCTAATTTGTCAGCGGCTTCTGTGGATACATCAGGGAATCTTCTCTGAGAGATTTCATGCATCATACTCTGTTGCAGTGATGTGTTAATTAGTTAATCTTGTCTCTGTAACTGTTTTTTTTCTCTTTTTTTAATTATGTAGAGTGGAAAATAAATACTAATAATCATAAATAAACATTAACAGGCTTTAATTAAGTAGTTGTAAGGTTTGCGAGATCCGAGATTCAATAATATCGCTAAGTGCTAACTGGAAGCTACAGCTATGACTAGGGAATTTTGCGAATGCATAATCCCCGAAAAACAAAGTACAATAGCAGACACATCTGCCGTGTTCCAGGTTATAAGTGTTACCGACATTTTGTGCCTATTTTCAAAAAACAAAGCTGCCCCCTAGAATCTTTGTAAAGTACAGCATCACCCTCCTAAAGCTATATTTATCATGCACTGCAGATGTTGATTATGTTCTATGGGTGGACCAGTGCATGCTGACTATGCAGGAGAGCTGCAAGGAACTATCAGGATAAACATTACCAGGATCTAGGCAGGCCATAGCTATATGGAGAGCTGTTTTTATGTAGGCTTCGCTGATAAATGCTTCACTAGTCAATTTTTGCATAGGTTTCTATCTATTTTCTGTAGAGAGTTCCTTAACCTCCCTGGCGGTATGATTCTTTCAGATTTTAGGTGCTAAAAGCGGTACCATTATTTGCAAGGGAATTTGGCGTTTTATACTGTAGGCTTGTAATTCTTAGGAATAACTCACTGAAATCTATCCAAACAAGAGTCTAATAGGCATCCCGGGTATGATTTTTTTTTTTTTCTTATTAAAAATTATAATATAATAAATAATTATAAAAAATTATAACAAATAATAATATAATTATAGTAAAAATTATTCAATAATGTAATCAAATCAAAATCACTGAAATTTGCTCAGTTGCAGAATTTTTGCTGTCATTATTTTTTTTTTTTTATGACGAATTTCCCCATAAATCGCTATCGCTAAATTCTGCAAGTGATTCTGATTTATTATCGCTGTTTTTTAGCTGCTCTAAAACAATTTTTGCCATAAAGGGACACTTTTGGTTGCTATGGGCAATCTACAGTTTGCAGGGAGAAAGAACAGTTTTTATTATATAAAAGGACATGTAGTGTACAGGGCAGACCACTAGGGACATGGGGGGTGTGTATTTTTTACATACAGTACTGTAATCTATAAGATTACAGTGTACTGTATGTATAGTGTTTGTTTACTTTTTTAAATTTGGCGCCGTTCCCCCCCCTACGTCGCGACGCTCGCAGGGAAGGGAATCGGCGGAACACACAGCATCAGGCGGACATCCGCCCGCCGTGTACTGCGGAGATTCATCGCTGGATCGCAGAGAAAAGGTAAGTAAACTTTTTTCTGCATCCAGCGAGGCAAGCCCGTGTGTGGCACGGGGTTACCGATCGTAGATTTAAAATCTCACCCCGTGCCACACACAGGAAGACCGCCAGGGAGGTTAATCTGCAGTTCTCTAAGCCAGGATTTATTTGTAGTGTTTCATAAATGAACATGTTAGGATTTTTTTTTTCTGATAAAACCTCTTCCAGATAAATAAATGAGCGCAAACTCCTCTTCTTGGATCATTGGTATATAAGATGGCTGTGATCAAGCAGGTGCTACATGTTCCTTGTGCCTCTCTCTTAGTTTAGTCAGTGGCATCTTGAGTGGTGATTATTTTATGAATACTCATATTTGTGTCTCTAGTCCTTTGATACGCACTTTTTTTACCCAACTATTCTGCTGCTTAATATTTTTTGTACACCATTATTGGGCTAAGATTAGTGTAGTAGGTGATGATGGCACAATAGTTTAATTTGTGCTTACTAGAATTTACAGTGGCAGTTGGGGGACAAAAAGTAGACAGATCAACACATAGTACTATCCCACACCAAATTCTTCTCCCACCCAACTTCCCTTTAAAATGGACCTGATCTCTGAAAGTAGATATTTTTTTTTATCTTCAGGGAACATATAGTGCCTTAGCAGTTCCCTAAACAAATAACAAATTCCTACTAAAAATAACAGTGTGGTTCCTATGCTAGAGCCTAACGGCTGTATAGCTTCATTTTGAAAGCATGTAACACATAGTGGTTTAATACCTGAATTCCAGGAATTCAGCCACTTTGTAAAAAGTGATGGCACATTATGATGTCCAATGAGGTGCATTCCACTTTCTGGACTTATCTCTTTTTTTCATATCTGACAGGTCTATTGAGGTCCCAGAGCAGACACAGGGACTGTGGGAGAAGAGAAGCAGACACATCAGCTATGCCCAACCCTCACCTCCATTTACAGAAACCTTTGTATTTTGTGAATAAGCTCACATAATACAAAGGCATCTGTGATTGAGCAGGAGGAAGTGAGGAGCAGGCATAGCAGCTGCATTGACTCTACTATTGAAGATGCCAAAACCAGAAGGTCCAGCATTGTGCTCCAGGAACTGCAACGATAGCTGTATTTCAGGGAGTTTTATAAACCTGTCAGATGTAAATAATAGAAATAGGAATTGTCATGCACCTCCTTGGGCTTAACTCATAGTATGCCTTCACTTTTTATAAAGAAACTGAATTTCTGAAGTTCAGCTTTAAGTACTAGTTGCGTAGGATCTGATATGAAATGTAATAATGTCACAATATCGCCTGTCTCTGTTTTGCTTGCTGGAGAGAAAGCTGTACCCGAGCACCTGCAGCACAAGGTTCCTGCTTCTGCTTCCCTCATTCTTTGGATCTGTGCTTTTACTATGTCATGAATATTGAAAGGCAGCACTGACACAAGACAGTAAAGCCCTGCTCCT
Source organism: Rana kukunoris (assembly GCA_029574335.1). NCBI lineage: Eukaryota > Metazoa > Chordata > Amphibia > Anura > Ranidae > Rana > Rana kukunoris. The sequence continues at coordinate 119,541,502 of CM056053.1, forward strand.
CTAAAAATAAATGCCACCACACAGACTGGTACAAAGCATGCAAAGTCTCTAAAGGAGAAAAGTGTGGTTGCAGGGAGCTCTACAACCAGTACTGGTGGTTAATCCTTTGTCCGGTGCTTTTTTGGCACAGCTTCCACAATTCCGGTCTTTGTAATGCCACCTGTTATGCCATCTAAAAATGTTACCTGGGCTAACAGTTCTGGCATTTGTCTAGTCCTGTTTGTAGTGCCTAACTAAATGGCTTACTTAGTTTGCAAGAACACATCCATCTACTGTATATGCAGAGAGGAGATGTTCATTCCTCACTCTCTTTTGGCATTTGTGATTAATGGCAATTGTTTGGTAAAATAGGATAAAGCTGATAAATGATGCAGCCACTCAATTCACATATTGCTAGTCTACTTTTCCATGATTTATCCACATTGGCCTCTGACAAGCAGACTTTGCATCTTAAGTATGTTTACCTTCCATTAAATTAAATTATGACAGCTTTTATAAGAATGTGGGATTACTGGAATACATTTAAAAAAGAAATTCTAATTATAATGATAAGCATATTCGGCATTGTACTTAGCTTTCTTTCTTGAATCTCCTTTTCTTCTGATCTTTTATTTTGTGTTCAATGCATGGATAAATAATGGCATTTAGAAGGAAAATTGCACTTTAAAGAAAAGCGCACTTACATTGCACATATTATTTTCAGTCTCATCCACCCTCCCAACCCCCCAGCTTTTTTGAAATATAATGTATTTACCTAAAGTGCAACTTTATCATTGTGCAGCCTGCCTAACACTCAACAGTCACTCTTCAAAGCATCCCAGTTTTGCACTGCCCCCTCAATATGTACTGCCCAAGTACTATTTATTTTAATGGTAATTTGGTTGGGAGCTCCTAAACCTGTTTATGGGATTCTAACGAAAGCATTAGGCCGCGTACACACGATCAAATCTATCTGCTGGAAACGGTCGGCCCGACCGTTCCAGCAGACAGATTCGACCGTGTGTACGGGCGAGCAGACGGATTTGGCCAGCCGACAGATTTTAAAGCATGCTTTGAAATCTGTCGGCTGGGAATCCGTCCGCCCGATATGTTTGCTGGTTAGTACGCTAACCAGCAGACATATCTTCTCGCACATGCGTCGAATGGATTCGACGCATGTGCGGAAGTAATTTACTTCCTGGTGCGGTGACGTGGCGGCGTCAATGTCACCGCCACGTCACTGCGCTGTCTGCTGGCGGGGATTTTGGTTTGATCGTGTGTACAGCGATTAAACCAATACATCCCAGCAGACAGATTTGTTCAAATCGGTCGGTCCGACCGATTTGAACAAATCTATTTGCTCGTGTGTACGATGCCTTAAAGTATCCTGCTTCTTTGAAATTTCTCAGCACTGCGGTTAAAAATCTACATAAATTTCCCCCCTCTAACTATTAAAAAATTGCATATGTTCTACAAACTTTCAATTATAAAATATATTCTACTAGCATATGGCCAGCTTTAATAAAGTTTTTGGCCTGACTTGTTTTACACCACAATGAATGTATAAAAAGATTTAGCTAATTAGTTTGACTTTACCTTACCTTCTTGAAGGTTATCTAAGAGACAAGGATGATTGAGTTAACAAAGATAAAGCGGCTAGTAACTATTTGGAAAGTTTCAGGAAAATTTACATAACTTCACACATTTATCCTTCGATGTAACATTAAACATCACTCAGGTGCATATGGAATATAGAATATATTGAATTATAATTTTTATTTGTAACTTAACAGGTGGACTGATGTCGACATTAAAGCGTTTCCCCCTATGAAGTTAACATCAAAGTGTCAGCTTTGAGATGCACATCAAAGAGTTGTCAACTTTTTGTATTAACACTGAGTATAATTGAAGAATGCAAGATGAAACTTTGCTGTCAGCATATGTGAAGTGTAAATAGCAGACCATTGCAAAGGTCAATATATGGATTTGAATAGAACTAGAGGAACCTTGATGAAGATTTTGATTTAAAGCAAAATTCAGGATCCCTTTGTAGTCTATTATTCAAAATGTAGTAGAAGGTCTCCTATGTTGCATGATTTCTGTTGTATGTTATATATGCAAATGGTAATATTTCCAAGTTAGATGTCAGTTTTGGGCAGTAATGAAACTGTTGGAGTTCCTCCCCAAAAGCAAATTAAAGGTTTTCCACTCTTTATATATGTGATTGTGAATTGTATGTGTATGGATCCATTATGTTACAATTAGCCTAGGTTCACATTGGAGCGATTTGTCATGCAATTAGAGAGATTCATTTGCATGAGAAGCCACATCCTATTGACGGCAATGTCAAAAATCAAAGCGGAGAAAAAGAAAAAAAGGGGAGGAACAGGAAATAGAGGGGGGAACAGGAGAAAGTGTGACGAGAAGAGAGAGGAAGAGGGGGGAGGGACGGGAAGACGGGACACAAAGGGAAAGCACTTACATGGGCCACATCCGTAATAATGGTAAAAAGGGAACAATAACTACAGGTAGATATTGATGGTCGAACTTTTTGAGGCCAAGCGGAAGTTTATTAAAAATTTAATTTTATTAGCAAAGAATTTAGCACAGTACTAGACAAATATAATCTATATACATGTAAAAAACAGTAACCAATATTAGCAAAATCCTTAGAAGTCGCCGACGCACGTTTCGTCGTGGGGCTTCTTCAGGACGATGACAAGGATTTTGTGAAGAAGTAGTACAACAGAGAACAAGTAGTTATATTACAAATGGCCTCACGATGAGTGTATCCCATGGGCATATATATCCAGCGGTATACTGAACCAACAAAAAACTTGCTCGAAATATCCTCCAAATTGAAAAAGTCTTACAATGACTATAAAGTCGGCGACTTCTAAGGATTTTGCTAATATTGGTTACTGTTTTTTACATGTATAAAGATTATATTTGTCTAGTACTGTGCTATATTCTTTGCTAATAAAATTAAATTTTTAATATACTCAAAAAGTCCGACCATCAATATCTACCTGTAGTTATTGTTCCCTTTTTACCTATTGACGGCAATGGCACTGTTCCAATCGGTGAAACGCCAATTTTGTGGTGCCGCGCCGTATTGCAAAAGTAGTTTCTACTTTACTTTTTGTCGTTTCCAGGTGCGACTTCAATAGACATCTGTGTATGAAGCCACATAGATGTCTATAAAGTAGCACCTGAAATCCTCCAAAAAAAACGAAAGGCTATAATTGTTTACACACTCAATAATAAAGTCTGCATTAAATATTGACTCCACTGTGTGCTTTTATGCAGTGATTCCTAGATGAGTTCTACCACCTTTCACTCAGAACGCTGACCTAAACAGATTGACCTAGAATGTTGATAGGATACCGTGCACTTTTCTATTTCATGGATCTCAGCCATCTCATTTAGTTGTCTCCAGATTTATCAACACCCCTCTTGCAGCTCCTAGACTCAAAAAGACCATTGTTGTGCTTTACCTCTTAAAATATACACTTATTAAAATAATAAAAAATGTGTACAAGAATAGTGCACTATAATAGCAGTGCACAACAATGTGTTCTCTTTAACTGCTTGCCGACCAGCCGCCGCAGTTTTACGGCGGCAGGTCGGCTCGGCTTTGCGAGATCACGTAATACTACGTGATCTCGCAAATCAGCCAATATGGACGCGCGAGCCCCCCGCTCACCCCTGGTCCCGGCGCGCGTGCCCGGCAGGCGCGATCACAGCCAGGCACCCCGCAATCGCGCTTGTTACAGAGCGAGAACCAGGAGCTGTGTGTGTAAACACACAGCTCCCGGTCCTGTCAGGGGGAGAAATGCATGTATGAACAGCGATCAGTCATTTCCCAAAGTCAGTCCCAGCCCCCCTTCAGTTAGAACACACACAGGGAACATAATTAACCCCTTCCTCGCCCCCTAGTGTTAACCCCTTCCCTGCCAGTGGCATTTTTATAGTAATCAATGCATTTTTATAGCACTGATCACTATAAAAATGACAACGGTTCCAAAACTGTGTCACAAGTATCTGATGTGTCTGCCATTAGGTCGCAGTACCGATAAAAAAAAAAATCGCTGATTGCCGCCATTACTAGTAAAAACTAAATATAAAAAAATGCCATAAAACTATGCCCTATTTTGTAGACGCTATAACTTTTGCGCAAACCAATCAATAAATGCTTATTGCGATTTTTTTACGAAAAATATGTGGAAGAATACATATCGGCCTAAACTGAGGAAAAAAATATTTTTTTATATATTTTTGGGGATATTTATTACAGCAAAAAGTAAAAGATATTGCATTTTTTTAAAAATTGTCGCTCTATTTTTGTTTATAGCACAAAAAATAAAAACCGCAGAGGTGATCAAATACCACTAAAAGAAAGCTCTAATTGTCAGTTAAAGCGACGCAGTGCCGAATCGCAAAAAGTGGCCAATCATTGACCAGCAATATGGTCCGGGGCTGAAGTGGTTAAAAAGTACATTGTCCCCTTAAGATCTGGAATCGGCATCATCCCAATAAACCTCTCTATTCAGCTACTTTGGAATTTCCGTAATGTTGTCACAGGCTCCACCCAATGCATTTTGTCATTACACCATGTGACTTCCTCACAGGTAACAGGAGCTATGTCATCCAGATCACTAAAATATATATTTTTTTAGCTAAATAGCTTCCTTTACCTTAATGCAGTGCTGTTTTCATGTTCTCATTGTTCGTTTATGCTTTGAAGTAGCTGTAATACTTCTCTGATCTCCACACTTCCTGGTTGTCTGGCTCCTTATGGAAAAACTCATGGCAGATTTTCACTGTGGTCTAAGCTGTGTGTCTAAAACTCCTCAGAACCAATCAGATTCATTTTAAAAACAAAACACTGCCCTGGATTTGTTTGTTTTTGTTCTGTGTGTCTTCTCTACTTCACAGAAACATGAAACCATTTTAAAAACGAAAGTGAAACTAGAGGCACATTATATGATTGATTTTTATCTATTTTTAATCATTTTTAAAAGTAATCAGTTAACTTTTATGTCTCTATACCCTGTAAACAGTCATTTCAGCAAAAAACATTTTTTCTTTTAGTGACCCTTTAAGGCTGGGTTCACACTATTGCAAAATGGATGCGGTTTTCCTGCATCCAATTTGCATAGCAGGAGATTATGACTAGCTATCTATGGAGCCGATTCACACATCTCCACAACTGCTCCGGTGCGAATTGCACAGAAGCCCCGTGCGTCTTTTGGTCTGTTTCAGGTCTGAACTCGGACCTGAAATGATGAATGGAGATGCAACGGACTCCTGCTGTGTTCTCCAGTGTGAACCCAGCTTTAATCCTATTATATGTTCAACCATGCATGCCCCAATAGATTAATAATAATTAAATTAGAAACACCCCCCATAACAGCATATTACCCAAAACCAACCTTTTAGCTGGAAAATTAGGGAGTCGTCTTGAACGCCCAGTCGCCTTATTGTGATGGCTTACCTTGAGTGGAGTCCATTCTGCAGATTGTAAGCTCACCCTTGCAGGTACACACAGCCCACAGTAATAAGGTAGACACTACCTGGGCTGTGAGTCCGTGCACGGGGGCTAGTCTTGTAGCTGAGCAGACGTGGTAAACTGATGACAGCAGAGGGTCAGGTAAATATCGACAGAAAGTTCAGGGTCCGCAAACAGGAACCAAAGACAAGTCCGGGGCACAAGCCGTGGGTCAGGGGCTGGAGACGGCAGAGTAAGTCCGAAGGTACAGGCCGGGGTCAAAGGACAGGAGACAGCAGCATTCCAGGGTACATAAGCCAAAAGGTCAGAAGCCGGGGTCAGTCTTGTAGCTAGAGATAACCACAGGAACCGTTGGCACAGACAGGATGATCAGAGCACAATGAACTGACACCTCCCTCATAGTGAGGCAGGGCTTTATATCCTGGTTGGTTAGGAAACCTGCCTCAGCTGGACTAGGATAGACAAGTGCAGATAGTAGGGAGATCAGGCAATCAGCACATAGTTCATCACCAGGCTCCGACGGACAGCAAGCAGAATCTAAACTGAGAAGTGGCTCAGAGGGAAAAGACCCAGAGCAGCAACGGGGAGGTCCTGGGTTCAATTCCACCCAGAGCCACCTGAAGCGCGACCACACCTCGACGTCTGCTTGGCACGGTAGGGACCGTGATAGTCCCCCCCCTTAAAAACGCCCTCCGGGCGTTGGAAGGAGCTTCCTCATAGGCACAGCTTTTAACGTCTAAACCACCCTCTTCACTAGACTAGCCAAACACATCGTCCGACAGGAGAGATATGTTGCCATAGGCATCCATGCCATACACACAGTTCTCATCCAATCCATGGGGAAACAAAGCTCCAACAACAGAGTCTGAAGACTTTTTCTTTTCCCTTCTGGACTTTGTTGTTTTTGAAGTTCTGGTAGGGGGTGCACTCACCGCTTGTAAAGCTTGTTCAAACATTACTAGATCTTGTTTACGGACCATGGTACCATTCGAGGCATAGGTACAGTCAGGTGGAAGAACTTCACTTGGGGACACCGGAACTGGAGACACCGGAACTGGAGACACCGGAACTGGGGACACCGGAACTGGGGACACCAGGACTGGAACTGGAGACACAGGAACTGGAACCACAGGAACTGGAACTGGGGACACAGGAACTGGAGACACAGGAACTGGGGACACAGGAACTGGAACTGGAGACACAGGAACTGGAACTGGAGACACTGGAACTGGAGACACTGGAACTGGAGACACTGGAGCCAGAACTGGAGACACTGGAGCCAGAATGTCAGACTGGGGCAGAGGAACTTCAAGCTGCATAGCAGGCAAAGATTCTGGGGTAGCAAAAAAACTCCTAATAGTACCCACCTAAAGAACCTTTGGCCGAGGTGGGCGAGTTGGGCAAACAGATATAAAGTGCCCGCTTACACCACAGTAAAAACAAAGTCCATAGCCTTTCCTCCGCTCTTTTTCTACCTTAGATAGCCCTGGCCGGATGGCCCCGATCTGCATGGGTTCCACATCCTCCAAGGTAGTCGTGGGTGCATCCACAGGAGCGTCAAGGCTTTGTGGTGTTGTAGCTTCATGGCTGGGCACATACAGAGTTTCATAGCTTGGCACATACTGGGCTGGCTTGGTGTCATATCTGTACTGGGAATTCCTGTCCCTGGATACCCGTAGGCCACGTGAACCGTGGACTTGGGAACATTGGTTCTCTTAGAAACAGGAATGTGAGAGTCTAGAGCAAACATAAAGGTTTCCCAGGTGTCCAAGACTGGACTCCTTTCCTGCAACAACTGATGAGCCCATGATTTAATTTGCCCTGTAAGCAGGTTGATGGTAGTGCGAACCTTAATGTAGTCCGTGGCATAGGTCCTAGGTTTAAGGCCTCGTACACACGATTAAATGTGTCTGTTCAAATCGGTCGGACCGACCGATTTGAACAGATCTGTCTGCTGGGATTTTGGTTTGCTCGCGTGTACACACGAGCAAACCAAAATCCCCGCCAGCAGACAGCGCGCTGACGTGTCGGTGACGTGGCGGTGACGTTGACGCCGCCACGTCACCGCACCAGGAAGTAAAACACTTCCGCGCATGCGTCGAAACCATTCGGTGCGTGTGCGAGAAGACATGTCTGCTGGTTAGCGTACTAACCAGCAGACATGTCTGGCGGACGGGTTCCCAGCCGACAGATTTCAAAGCATGCTTTGAAATCTGTCGGGTGGCCAAATCCGTCTGTTTGCCCGTACACATGATCGAATCAGTCTGCTGAAACGGTCTAGCAGACCGTTTCCAGCAGACAGATTTGATCGTGTGTAGTAGGCCTAAGGGAAAACAACAGCTCACAATCCATCTTAAAACGCAAGAAGGATGCACGGCTACCATCAAATTTCTCTGGCATAATAACAAATGGCTCAGGACATGCTGGTTTCAGGGCTGGGCGTGCTGTCCCTTTAAGACTTCTTGCTGTAGTTCCAGAATGGTATGGCCCAGGCTGGAGACTTGCAGAGCCAGAGAGGTGAGCATCTTGTACAACTCTGCGGACTCCAGTTTTTGGTCAGTTCATTATGTGAGGGCTTACCTTGAGTGGAGTCCATTCTGCAGATTGTAAGCTCACCCTTGCAGGTACACACAACCAACAGTAATAAGGTAGACACTACCTGGGCTGTGAGTCCGTGCACGGGGGCTAGTCTTGTAGCTGAGCAGACGTGGTACACTGATGACAGCAGAAGGTCAGGTAAATACCGACAGAAAGTTCAGGGTTTCACAAACAGGAACCAAAGACAAGTCCGGGGCACAAGCCGTGGGTCAAGGGCTGGAGACGGCAGAGGAAGTCCGAAGGTAGACAGCAGAATTCCAGGGTACATAAGCCAAAAGGTCAGAAGCCGGGGTCAGTCTTGTAGCTAGAGATAACCACAGGAACCATTTTCACAGACAGGATGATCAGAGCACAATGAACTGACACCTCCCTCATAGTGAGGCAGGGCTTTATATCCTGGTTGATTAGGAAACATGCCTCAGCTGGACCAGGATAGACAAGTGCAGATAGTAGGGAGATCAGGCAATCAGCACATAGTTCAGCACCAGGCTCCGACAGACAGCCAGCAGAATCTAAACTGAGAAGTGGCTCAGAGGGAAAAGACCCAGAGCAGCAACGGGGAGGTCCTGGGCCACCTGAAGCGCGACCACGCCTTGCCGTCTGCTTGGCACGGTAGGGACTGTGACACTTATACGCTGGCAAATACGGTTCCCTTAAACACTGACAGTATGCTGCAATAGTGTTGGCAGTTTAAAATGAGTGAACCTTTAGAGAAATATTCCAAGCATTGAGGTGTCATCTTGTTTTATTGTTTTCTTAGAAAGTATGAAGACCTTTCATGTTTTCCATGAATATAAAAGATGCATCTAGCAAAGGGAATCCAAGATCACACGTTCTCCGTTATAACCTTTTGTGTTCATTTTAATATTCATCGTGCTTACAAACCCATATTAATCTTATATACATTTGCCATCTCTTAATGTCTTTGATCAAAGTGTCTTTGCATACCATACTTTATTCTATGAATTTAATTACCCTTTGTGGCCTGCCATACCTATATTCATAGCTATAAATTAGACTCAAAACTGCTCTTTAACATGCTGCCACCTTTGTTCTTGCTCATTTTGTTCAACACAGTTTTCATCTTGATTTTATGCCAGTTAACTAGCAATCAAAGCAATCTGGGTTTTTCACTCCTAATTTTTGGATATGAAAATATTGCATGCTACAGCAGTATTCAATGTTATAAGATACATTTTATAGGCATAAAAAGCTCTGACACCCACAATCCCAATCATAATTTGGCCTGCTGCTAATTTTTAAATATACATGTAGTATAGGAAAAGCTCTAGGGCCGCGTACAGACGAGGAGACATGTCCGCTCAAACATGTCCGACGGACCGTTTCCAGCGGACATGTCTCCTCGGATTTTGGTCCGATGGCGTGTACACACCATCGGATGAAAATCCCCTCGGTCTGAGGACGCGGTGACATGGCGGTGACGTTGACGCCGCCATGTCACCACTCCAGGAAGTAAAATACTTCCACACATGCGTCGAATCCATTCGACGCATGCGGGAGATTTATGTCCGCTGGTTAGGCGTACTAACCAGCGGACATGTCCGACGGACAGGTTTCCAGCGGACAAATTTCAAAGCATGCTTTGAAATTTGTCCACTGGAAAAACCTGTCCGCTAGGTCATACACACGATTGGATATGTTCGCTGAAACTGGTCGGCGGACCAGTTTCAGCGGACATATCCGATCGTGTGTATGCGGCCTAACACCGCAATGTGAGTACTCAGTGGTGCTTGTGCATACGTTTAGTAGCTCCTTTCTGTAGTCTAGGAGGCTGCTAAAATCTGTAAAATCAACATTTTCAACTACTGTCAATCGAAAGAGTCAAACTTTGCAGATTACAGCAGCCTAGGATTTGGGGTCCTTGGCTTCAGAGGAGAAGTATATAAGGGTAATCTTGGAGCCAGCTACTGTATGTGGTGTTGGAGGCTGTTCACTGACTTTAGGCACTGAGAGGTATACTTTAATCTGGAACAGTCAAATTCCTGAGTGAGGATGCCAATGTAGCTGAACTATTATATCTGGTGCCTAATGTGTTTGGAGAATTTTGTGTCATCGCCAGCAAGGGTACATGTGATACTAAAACTGCAGCATAGCAACAGATGCAGCATATCCTTGATTTTGCCAACCCCATCTCCTGCCTGCACACTGCTATGAAGCATCCCTACACAGATCCCACCCCCTGTTATGCCCCTATGTAGGGCCTCATCCATCCTAGGCAGTACGACTTAAGGAACCTACTGAAAATGGTACTGAGATCGCAACTAAAGTAGCTTCAATGCTCCCCATCAACCTCCTCCTTACATATATTTGCTTATACAGACCTTAGGTTTGCCATTTTAATGTTTTGTGTATGACTGTTCTGCGCAGGACTGCAGGTGCATTTTCATTTTCCAAATGAGTTGGTGAGATACATAGTACTGTACATGAGTCATAGAATATAATGGTCTTTCTGTATGAGTACTGCATAACCTTCTGGTTAGTAGAGAAATGTAAACGCAGCTAGATTATTGTTTACATAGTAAGTATAGAAACTAGCTGTCTGCATTTGTAAAAAATAGTTTGTTTTATGGTTGTCTGCTGTAAATCTTATGTATTTTACCTGTAGATTTACACAGTTTAATTTATGCAAGTTGGTAGTGTACACCATGTACCCCAATCCCTCCCTTGTTTAGAAATGTTGATTTGTCTCACTTGTATTCAGAAGCGTAAATGCTCCTGCCTCTACTACATCACCTTTTACTGCATAAGGTTTTTTTTTTACTGTTAGAACCATAAGGATGTTGAACTCCCTTCCACAGTCAGTGGTTTCAACTGGTAATGTCGCCAATTTCAAAACATTCTAACATGAGCATCTTATTGAACACAACACACAGGGATATGGGAAGTAGTAAAGACATAATACACTCCCAAAGGTTGAACTGGACGGACTGGCGTTTTTATTTAGCCTTACCAACTATGTAACCTTTTAACCACAGCAATCTCCTATTTGCCATATTACTATTTCCATTTTTTACCAGTTTTAAGCAACCAACTTTTTGAAATTGCAGTAGACATCAAAAGAAAATACGTTATTGTTAATCAGAAGATATAGATTGACCCCCCTGAATTTTTACCACAATTGCCACTGTTGTGGTCAACATAAAAGTGGCTCTGAGACCCAAATCAATCAATCAGGTTTATTTTCAGAATTCGATCTTTGTTGGCTGCAACACCAGTATTTTCACCATTCCTCACTTATGTTTTCATAAATCTTCCCATGAACATTTAAAGTGTGACTTTACTGGTATGCCCTCTGGATTATGCTGGCATTAACTACTGTGTATGTGTTTTTTTTTATTTTTTATGAAAAGGCTAAATACCTCTTTCTCGCGCCACAGCTGCAGTCACACGATCCCCCTCCACTCTTTAGCTAGCCAGCCAAGAGAAGTCACATGACCACACAGCGGCGGTGTGAAAAAGGGCATTTAGCCTTTTTATTTAACAAAAAACACATACACTGTAGTTAATTCCAGCATATTTTGGAGGGGATGAATGCATTTTTGCTGCATATTGCAGCTGAATAATGGCAGGAGGGGGGAAAGGAGAGCCACCCTCACTGTGGCAGGCAGGGAGGTAGTGGGAGAGACTCACAGCAGAGAGTGAGCTGACGGAGGCACGTAACGTGACCACAGTATCATGGTTTAGCAGCCATGATTACCATTGTCAGCACAGACAGGGGGGGGACACAGGAACAGGCAGGATCATCCGGGTATATTACCTGGAATGTTTTTTCATTGCTCATTGATGCTCATAATCAGTTCCATTTATTGCTGAGTCCATGTATCTACATTAGGTGGTGCATGTTATGCCCTCCCTCCTTCCCCCTCTTTCCATTTATATACCAGCATTTTGCAAAGTTGATGTGCATGTGTGGAGTTTATGTGAATGGTGTCTAGGTGCTTCACTTTGATTAGACAACGTCTTTTTAGATGGTGTACGTTGAAGGTGTCTGCTTTTTTGTATTGGTTTATTTGTACCAAATTTGCAATAAACGTATGTAATTTCTATATATTTTAGACTATCTTTTTTTTGCTTAGTACTACATCCATGAGGCTCTATTGCTGTGATGGTTTGAACTTGACTCCCCCCCCCCCTTTTTATTTTAGTTCTATTGTTATATTTTGATGTTTTGCCGCAGAGCCCCACTTATTATTTTATAGTGAGAGTTTGAGTACCCATGGTATCAATTGATACTTTCACATTAATTGATTCCCAGTTATCTATGTTTTTTCTTGTGATATTACAACATAGGAAGGACAAATTACACGGCTTGAGCACTGTGCTATAAATCTTGCTTTAAGACCCCTTTCACACTGGGGCGTTTTTCAGGTGCTTTAGCGTTAAAGAAAAGGGCCTGTAAAGTGCCTGAAAGAATCTGCATTTGCAATCCCAATGTGAAAGCCCTAGTGAACTCACACTAAGGTGCCTGAAAAACGCCCGATAAAAAGCCCTAGTGTAAAAGGGCTCTTAGCGTTAAAAAAAGCACCTGAAAGAAGCCTTATCTGCAATCCCAATGTGAAAAACCCGAGTGCTTTTACACTGAGGCGCTGCACTGGTAGGGTGTCAAAAAAAGTCCTGCAAGCAGCTTCTTTGCAGTGCTTTAGGAGCGTTGAATACACTGCTCCTAAAGCACCCTTTCCCATTGAGGAGCTTTTGTAACGCCAAAGCGCCTGGAAAATGCCCCAGTGCCCAAGCACTCATCCTTTCACATTGGGATTGCAGATGAGGCTTCTTTCAGGCGCTTTACGGGGGTTTTTTTCAATGCCAAAGGGCCTGAAAAACGCCCCAGTGCGAAAGGGATCTTAAGGAACAGGATCCTTTTTTTTGGGGTTACCACCACTTTAAAGCTGTGATCCCAAAATCTTACACACACCAGGCTCTTTAGTATATTTACTCAGCCCGTCGGAACAAGACAGGCAAAGCAAGCAATTGCTTGGGGCCCCGAGCTGGCCAGGGGCCCCCAAGCAGGAGCCTGTTTGTTCTGCTGCGGGGATGGGGGCTTAGTTTGCTGAGGGGAGAGAAGCAGGGGCGGACTGGGCTGTGTGGCAGGCCGGATATATAATACTAGCTATTTACGGCCGCAGCAATGTCTGTTGCTTTAACTTTTTTTTTTCCCGGCAGAGACCAGACTCCCCCTCTGGTTGGTTGAGCAGAGCACTCAGTATATCAAAGCTCCTCCCCTCCTCAGTCCGTTCTGTAAACACACACACGAGAAGAAAGAGGAGGAGGAGGGGGAGATGGGACGCTCTGATCAGGTCTGCACTAAGTTTTTATTATGCTCTGTAGATGAAGGAGGGAGGGGGGAGAGTGTCTGGAAAGGAGGACAAGGTAGATGTCATACCCATCCCCCTTGCACCGGTTCCTTTCTCTTACAAAGCCCCCCCAGCACATATCTGACCTCCCAAGCACAGAGGTTGTATACGATGGGGCACAGTGGCTGCATTTGATGGGGCACAGTGAATGCATCTGATGGGGTACAGTGGCTGCTGCGTTTGATGGGGCACAGTGGCTGCATATGATGGGGCACAGTGGCTGCATATGATGGGGCACAGTGGCTGCATTTGATGGGGTACAGTGGCTGCATTTAATGGGGCACAGTGGCTGCATTTGATGGGGCACAGTGGCTGCATATGACGGGGCACAGTGGCTGCATATGATGGGGCACAGTGGCTGCATATGATGGGGCACAGTGGCTGCATATGATGGGGCACAGTGGCTGCATTTGATGGGGCACAGTGGCTGTATATTATGGGGCACAGTGGCTGCATATGATGGGGCACAGTGGCTGCATTTGATGGGGCACAGTGGCTGCATTTGATGGGGCACAGTGGCTGCATTTGATGGGGCACAGTGGCTGCATTTGATGTTTCTTTTTTTTAGAATCAGTTTGCGCCCCCCCCCCACATATCTATCTCTCCCCTCTCTAGCACTAGCCCTCTCCCCAGGACATATCTGACTCCTGCATTCAATGCAGAACACTCGCAATTCAGCTACACGCGTTACATTATATGCAACAGCAATATTTGCACTGTAAACACTTTTTATTTTTATAACGTGTGGGTGAACATAAACTGTATCGCTATGCTGTGGTTCCTGTAGGCTTTGCGTGCATGCGGGGAGGGGGGGGGGCTGGGGTTTGGACCCTCCATGTCCATTTTGCTTGGGGCCCCAAATTTCTTCAAACAGCCCTGTATTTACTGGTTGTGTTCCTGGGGAGAGTTGTCCAAGTATTTTCATGATGCATATAGGTACTTTCTATTTGATGTAGCCTTTTCATAGATAGTGATAATATATATCTCTTATAAGACCTCATGCCCTATGAAAAGCAAAGTTAAAAACACACCTAAAGCCACATTTTTCAAATGCAGTTAGGCACTTTTAGACACATCAAGCCTTTGGGTATTCATTAATTTCTTTGGCCTGAATATTAATTTATTTTGACCATTAAAATGAATGAATCCTTTTTTTAACATGTTTAGCATTTAGGCATATTTACACACGTTTAGATGCACCAGGAGTTAGGGTATTTCTGCTCAAATACTCCTCTACTGAACAAGAGATTGGTGCATTCAGATTTCTGCCCCTAAACACTTCTCCCTCTAAAGACTTGTAAATGCATGGACACATAAGCTAACATAGAGTGGTGTTTAGAGGCAGAATTTTTTTTTCAAAATGCCTTTAAAACTGCAATTTTTTAGCTGCAGTGTGCACAAGGCCTTATGCCCTGTACACACGATCAGTTTGTCTGATGAAAATGAACTGATGGATTTTTTCATCAGCTATCCGATGAAGCTGACTTTCATCAGTCTTGACTACACACCATCGGTTAAAAATCCGATTGTGTCCAACGCAGTCACGTGAAACACAACAGCGTGCAGAGAAAAATTAAGTTTAATGCCTCCGAGCATGCATCGACTTGATTCTGAGCATGCATGGATTTTTGACCGATGGATTTCCCCATGACATCGTGGATTTTTGACCGATGGATTTCCCCACAGACGATCGTTTAACCATACGAAAATTTTTTAACCATACGAAAATAAAATAGGTAAAATAGGTTTTATTTTTTTCACCGATGGGAAAAAAACTGATGGGGCCCACACATGATCGGTTTGTCTGATGAAAACAGTGCATCAGTCAGTTTTCATCAGATGAACGGATCGTGTGTACAGGGCATTAGAAGCTATAGTACTAAAGACTCTTAGGCCGCGTACACACGATCAAACATATCTGCCGAAACTGGTCCGCAGACCAGTTCCAGCGGACATATCAGATCGTGTGTACGGGCTAGCAGACAGGTTTCCAGCAGACAAAAGTTTTAAAGCATGCTTTAAAACTTGTCTGCTGGAAAGCAGTCTGTCGGATATGTCCGCTGGTTAGGCGTAGTAACCGAATGGATTTGACGCATGCGTGGAAGTATTTTACTTCCTGGTTTGGTGACGTGGCGGCATCAACGTCACCGCCACATCACCGCGCCGTCTTTTCACCGCGCAGGGATTTTGGTTTGATCGTGTGTACACACATCAAACCAAAACATCCCAGGAGACATGTCCGATGAAAACGGTCTGTCGGACCGTTTTCATCGGATATGTCTCCTCGTGTGTACGCAGCCTTAAAGTTACAAAGGTAAATTTATACAGAGTACCTCCTGTTAAAGCCCCATTATAATCATTATCAAAGGCTTCTGTTTGTCTATATCTAGCTCTATGTAAACTGCTAATTTTATCAAAGCATTGCTTTAATGTAATAGTTGAGTTTTATTTTTTGCATGTACATTATATGTATGTGCTTTGTTACTGCGCCTTTTAGCTGATTGTTCTCCTTGACCTTGAATAATCAGAATCTATATTTGTATAGAGCAATGAATACATTTGATTCTTTTTAATGTGAATCCTATTGAACAAATGTTTTACATATTGAGTGTTATGAAATTCTATTAAAATAACTATGAGCGAACTTTATTAAAACGCAACAGCCAGAATTTGGAGCGGATGGACATGGCAGTCAGTTTCTACCTTTTATTTCAAAGTTCAACTGAACAAGCTGAAGATAGAAGCCTATTGGTTGCCATGCATAGCTCTGAATTATGGCTGCTGCTGTTTTGATAAATTCTCCTTTATTTAATGAGCTTCAATTTGCAAATTACATTAACCACTTTTCTGGCACTTTTTGTTTAAATCAGTATTTTTTGTTAGAAAATTACTTAACTCCCAAACATTATATATAAAAACATTATAGAAGAGACCCTGGGAAATAAAATGGCGACTGTCACATGATATTTGTGCAGCATCTTTTCAAACATAATTGTGGGGGGAAAAAATAATTTTAATGATTAAAAAACAAACAAAGCACAATATATAACCCATTTTTTTATAATATAAAAAATTATGTTATGCCAAGTAAATAGATACCTAACATGTCATGCTTTAAAATTGTGCATGCTTGTGAAATGGCAGCAAGCTACAGTACTTAAAAAATCTCAACTCAACTCTTTAAGCACCTTTACATGGAAAATTTAAAATCTTGCACCAAATTTAAATTAAATTAAATTAATTTGTGCAATCATATGACTAATAATTAGCTAATAAGCTGCTCCCCAAAGAAATAGTAAACTGAATCAGAAATTGTGAACAAAAGTGAAAAACAGGGGCGCTAATATGGTAATAATAAATCATACATAAATGTCTAAATAAAAAAAGATATGAAATTATGCTACCAATGGGCGAAGAAATAAAATTAAAAAAAAATTGTTAGTGAACCAGTGATCCAAATAGTGTCCGACACCATTAGTTATCAGACTAACAAATAAATAAAGTTAATTTGCATATATCCGTGTTCAATGGTGCTTGAGCTCAGAAAAGGGAAAAAGGTTTTCAGTGTGATGGTTTTCACCTCCACCAGATTTGAGATTCACCCCAAACGTGCACAAAAAGAAGGCTCCTTACCACAAGGTGTTGACCTTTTTAATTAAAAAGAGGTCAAATATAGCTTAGTCACAAAACCAGTGATCAGGATTCCATGCGCGGCTCTATGTTCCCTTATTCCCAGTCCAGCTCCAAGTCTCACAGTACCGAACAGAGAAAGAGGGAGACCACCATAGTATAATACCGTTTATTAAAAAGAGATTAAAATCGTAACATCGCCAAATGGCCTCTTACTTTTGTTGGTGACTTAGTCCCGGCACTGAGCCTAACGACCGTTGCAATGTTTAGTGAAGAGTGTTCCACGCTGGGGAAAGCTGGCGTGCATTCCAACTCTGGGATCCAGAGAGCCAGTGGGACCGGAAGTACATGATTGTGCGTAACCAGGCGTCTCTACGTACGTTTAGTGTTGCCACGTCGTCAGGAAGCATAGACGCTTCCTGACGATGTGGCAACACGAACGTACATTCTGTTTTTGGCCCGTTGAGTTTAAGATAACTCTTTGTCATCCAGTCTTCTATCAAAGTAAGGCATTTCTCTAGTCCGAGACAATGATCCTTTTTATTACAGATGCGAAAATGTAATTGTGTGTCATCTGCATAAGAGTGGTAAAGTAACTTCTGGTCACTGATGATTTAAAAAGAGTGGGCGGAGATAAATATTGAAGAGAACCAGCGATAAAGAGGATCCCTGAGGGACTCCACATGACACTGTGCTTTTTTCAGAAGTGAAAGGACCTAATTTCACTATTTGTGAACAGTTTTCCAAGAAAGAGGAGAACCAAGATAGATCACATTCCGCGACTGGCTACTTCAGCTAGCCTCCACAATAATAGTTTGTGGTCTATCGTGACAAAAGCTGCGCTTAGGTCCAACAGTACTAAAAGACAAGATTCTCCTTCATCTGCTGCCTCGAGGGCATCATCCCATATTTTGAGAAGCGCTGTTTCAGTCTCATAATCGGACGGAAACCCGATTGAAATGGATCGAGCAGTTTATGGGTGTCTAAATGCTGTTGCAGCTGTTGTACAACTTCTTTCTCAATGACCTTGGAGAAGACATTTAGGCCTCTTATGGGTCGACGGTGGTTTGGGTCTTTGGGGTCGAGGGTGGGTTTCTTTAGTATAGGTTTCTTTAGCTAGAATGAAATACATCGTATAGGTGAGATTGTTAAAAAACAAACAAAAACACTCTCAACAGAAAGGCCGCACTGATACCCCACGCGTGGGAGGGCGAGGGGGGGATCCGGAGGGAAGAGACCCAAAAGATCAAAATGGTGGCCATCAAAGACTGGGACCGAAAAGGGAGCACCCCAAGCTGTAAAAGTAATAATATAAAGTAAAAAATAGTATGCAAAAATAGTTGGAAAAATGTAATACTAATATATTGGTGATAAACTGAAATGTATGAAAAAAGTAATTAAAGCCATAATTAAATGCCATAGCAAACAATTAAAATGGAATTTGCGATGGAATATATAATTATAATTAATAAAGAAACCCAGTGGGGTAAAAAGATAAGTGAACGTGGGGTGCAAAGAAGAATGTAAGTGTAGAGATGGTGCATGTAAACCTAAAAGATCTCTTCAGCCATAATCCCAGTAAACCATTTGCAAACCACAGTGTATGTGCATACAGTATATATATATATATATATATATATATATATATATATATATATATATATACGTTTTGTGGTGCAAGTGATTTTTTAAGGCAAACTGGTAGTAAAAAGATAAAAATGGACAATGTTTTATATATGAAACATGTTTCCAAGTTAGATTTCAGTTATACATATACAGTAGTGCTTACAATTTACTTATTGTACATTTGCCCATTTGCTATGGCACAATGTGTAGAGATTCCCAACCTTGGCCAGGTCACCAATGTTATGAAGTATACATTAGCTTTTTGACAATTTCATAAAAACAGCTTAGATTGTTCCATGTACTTATATAGTTTGCCCTATTTCCATTATCCTGGCATATGGAATAGAAGTTACTCAAACGAGTTTTCCAACCTCAACAAAGAAATACCAAAGTCAGGATAAAAATAAGCAGTGTACTTATCTATTGTCAGCATTTTTTTTTTTATTTTTTTTTTATTTGCTGAAGCATAACCAGCTCTAGAGGTTACATCAGTGTCAAATAGATATGTACTGTACGTTGGAAGGTAAAATTCATTCTACTCAGGGAACGTTTCTAATCAGAGCAGTTTGCCAATTAGGGGTGGAGAAAAGGGAAGTTGTAGTATTTTTTTTTTAACATTTTACTGCCAGGGATGTATAATATACATCCTGGCTGCACTTTCTTGGGTGACCAATAATGTATTTTACCTACTGTAATGTCAATAAAAGGTTTAAAACAAGTTCATGATTGCAATTGAGGACATGAACTTATCTTAGTTACTGGTGTCTCTACTCTCATACATACTGCAATGACACCAGCATCTCATTCGTTTTCTCATTCAGAGTTGTGAACAGGGTGATCCGTGAACATCAGTATATTCAATACACACTGTAAGTGTACCACTTGCTGCCATTTCTTCCCTCTTAAGTAAAAAACACAGTGCACCCCAAGCCTGGCGTAAAACTCTTCTCTTTGATGTCACAGTTATTTAAACGTTGGTATCCTGTGTTGTAGGCTTTATTTTCTGAGCTGTGTGTAATACACGTCTTTCACATTTTCAGCATTCCTGCTGCTGTCTCTCGTCTTCTGATTTTCTACAAAGATACAATGTTACCGAAGAACGATGACTGGGATTGAGGCAACTGGGGAAATGCTTCCTCCTGCCTGCAACAAATTGATAACATAATTCTCACCAGATTGTACTTCTCAGCCTTCGCACAGTCACCTTCTTAAAACTCGAAGACTGCTTTTTAAAGTGCATGTATTGCCAAAACTTTTTTTACTATTGTCCTTAAAGGGACACGACTTGATGATATTTAAGCAACTATAGGGTTATACTGTTACCCACAGGAGCAATGGACACAAGAAGACTGAAGACAAGCCCTCTAGAGGCTATAACCTCTCTCACCTCATACCTGTTCAGTTCTGCCTAGTTTAATATTCCTTTCTTTTTGCTCTATTTTTGACTGAATTGGAGGAATCTTTCTATCATCAAGAGCTACTGGTTGCTTCATGCTGGATATTGGAAATTCTTGCAATCTCTCCAGTCAATCAGCGTGCACAGGTAATCACAGTTTTATACTGGTATTCTCTATGCACATGTCCTGCAATTGACAGTGACATCCTGTCTATGTTCCAGTTACCACATGACTCTGCTACTCAGGTGAGGCTATTATATATATATCTGTGGATGCTTTGTAGGCAGTGGCAAGCTGTAAAGTTCAGCACTTTAATTTAGTCATAGATTAGTAGTATTTTTTTTTCAGCCAGCAGACTGAATGGTTAAAAATGGATAGAATCTTCCATCCAGATAAAAAAAGGGGATAGAGGAATCCCGCCTCCTGCTATAATGTTTTCCGACAGCCGCTGATCAGCTAAAGCTTTCCAACTTGTTTTTTTGACAGAAATCTAACAATCAACTTCTGTCGAACAGGGATAACCACACACTGATCGAATTTCGGCCAGTCTAGCAGGGGCATTTGACTCCTCCATGGCCATTTTAACATAAAGAGCTTTAGTTTTAGCAATGCAGCTCTTTATTTATATATATATCCCATTGACAACGTCCGTTGATGACGAAACGCATCTGGGGGACTAAGTAGTAACGTCACCATGCTCTAGAGGGAAGGTTTCCCATCGTTTGCCGGTCGGCACTTTTATTTACGTGCTGACTTTTATCGTTGTATGTGAGTACATTTATTTTATTAAATCTTTTAACTACCCAAACGGAGTTACACTATGGTGCATATTTTTTATTTCCATCTCTGGATGTCTGCAAGTGTCACCGATTAGTGTCCCGTCGGATCCTCTCTGACCATCACTTCCTGGTTTACAAGGCCGCGGCTGGGCTATAGCCGACCGTCTGTGTGGCTTGCCTTCTGGTAAGCGCCCATCCATATATTGGTGAAGGGATCACATATTGAATACATCAGTCACTGGGTGAATTTCTATGTATGATTCAGTCTGTGGATAATCGAGTGTGAATCCAAAGGACAAAAACATTTTTTTTATGAACCCCATCACACGGACTCAATATTAGTGAGTTTCCCATTCTAAAGGACTATGGATTTTTGATTAACCCTTGCCACAACATCATGTCAATTTATTAGGGCGCAGCTTTGCTTTTTGTTTCCATACCTTCTTCCACATGTTTGGTGTGTCTCCCAGGTGGCTTGTGGCAAACTTTAAACAACACTTTTTATGGATATCTTTAAGAAATTGCTTTCTTCTTGTCACTCTTCCATAAAGGCCAGATTTGTGCAGCATACGACTGATTGTTGTCCTATGGACAGAGTCTCCCACCTCAGCAGATCTCTGCAGTTCATCCAGAGTGATCATGGGCGTCTTGGCTGCATCTCTGATCAGTCTTCTCCTTGTATGAGCTGAAAGTTTAAATGGAAAGGCCAGGTCTTCATAGATTTGCAGTGGTCTGATACTTCTTCCATTTCAATATTATCGATTGCACAGTGCTCCTTGGGATGTTTAAAGCTCGGGCAAACTTTTTTGTATCCAAATCCGGGTTTAAACTTCTTCACAACATATGCAATGACCTTTAGTGCCAGTAGTAAAACAAACTCCCCAGAGAACTTATGGACCAAAATGAGCGAATGCCTGGAGACAAGAGTCTTTATTCTCCTGTGGGGTGCAATATAAGCCTAGGCTGCCTAATTATTACAAAAATCCTATTGTTCATTTAATTTTGGATAGAGTGGGAAAAGGGTTAAAACCTGTGATTACCCTTCATTTCCTGTCCTAAAGATGTAACAGAAAGCTATAGGAATTGTTTCCAAAATAAGGGGAAACAAATAAGGGGACTTCCTATCTTGTATACTAATATTGGATTCATAAGGACAGAGAGGGCGCAGACAGTAACAAAAAAAATGACAACTCTTCTCCTTTCTAAGAATAAGACAAAAGATTTGACTTTTACATACACTTTATTGATAAAGGGTTCAGCTTGTTTGAAGACTTTTAAGCAGACTTTTTAAAAATACCAATTTAAGAAACGGTAGTACGATACCTTTCTATAGCTTATGTCAGATCCAACTTTGTACAGTGTGGCAGAAGTTGTTTCCAAATTCAATAAAACTCTACATGTATTTATAGTTTATCAATGGATTGGGAAATGTTTTCAAATTTTTATTTTTACTGACGCTTATAGATTGTGCTAAATGGCTATTCAGTGTCCAGATTCAAGGAGGTGCAGCATCAAGTTGCATTTATTGACCTTGGCCTTAAAACCATAATGCAGACAACCTCCTTTTTAGCATACTACTAAACTTTGTGTTTTGCGTGTCTTCCTTTTGTCAGCTGCATCTGTTACTGCACTGAGCTCCCCAGTTCCAGACTTATCTTTATTGTCATCAGAGGATCAGATACCGTCATGATTTCAAAGAACATAGTGAAAAACAGTTTTTTCATTATTGTAAAGACACATTTGGAGGTACTTGATATTGATTCTCCATGTCTACTGATTTACAGGTATGGGACTTTTTACTAGGCTATTGACATTTCTTAACTGCAAATATTTGAACTGTTTTGAGGTTAATTTGCTTAAAAATATTCACTTTCAACTTACTGAAGTGGCAATAGAACTCTGGTTTCCTCCCAGGGGCATTTCTAGGTAGCAAAAAGACCAGGGCATTCAGCCAGAAGTCCAAGGCCGACAACGGGGGTGGGGTTTTTGGTAGTGGCATGTTTTTTTTTTTTTGGCTGGGTGGCGGGGGGTAAGCTCACTTGCTGGTTGCTGACTGGCTTACCACTGCCAATCAATGCTGACCACTAATCTCACCTGCCTAACACACTGACCATTACACTGACCTACCTGACATACATACACTGACCTACCTACCTGATGTACATACACTGACCTACCTACCTGACCTACATACACTGACGGTAGTGACCTACATACACTGATGGTAGTGACCTACATACACTGACGGTAGTGACATACATACACTGATGATAGTCACATACATACACTGACCTACCTGACATACATACACCGACCTACCTGACATACATACACTGACGGTAGTGACATACATACACTGAC
Source organism: Rana kukunoris (assembly GCA_029574335.1). Taxonomy (NCBI): domain Eukaryota; kingdom Metazoa; phylum Chordata; class Amphibia; order Anura; family Ranidae; genus Rana; species Rana kukunoris. The sequence goes on from CM056053.1 coordinate 119,564,756, forward strand.
CTACCTGACATACATACACCAACCTACCTGACATACATACACTGACCTACCTGACATACATACACTGACCTACCTGACATACATACACTGACGGTAGTGACATACATACACTGACAGTAGTGACATGCATACACTGATGGTAGTGACATACATACACTGACCTACCTGACCAGGAGACATACTAAATGTGTCCTGCAGCAGCTCAGCTCAGCCATGGTGTGCGGTGTGCAGCGCGCCCATCATCACAGCAGGCAGCCAGAGGAGGAGAGGAGAGGAGAGCGGAGCGCCGAGCGGGGATCTCACAGACAGTGATATGGTGTGGCGGCCGCATTGTAATTCCCGCCTTCTGGAACCTGCAACATCCCGCGGTCCCGGCATTGACTGGCTTCATGGGACTTGTAGTTCCGCAACAGTTGGAGGACCACCAGTTTGAGACCCCTGCTTTAAAGGGACCGCCGTAGCAGTACTGCGATTTGCGCAGCCCAGCCATTCTGCCGCAGTACAACTGCGGCGGTTGGTCAGCAAGCAGTTAAACAATGATAGTAGATATGTTGATTTTACTTTAATGGACTGTTTTAGAGTTTAGTATCTGGATAGATCTTTTCAACTAAAGTTTAGTGAACAAAGAAAGTGGCCTAGAGGATTAGAGAATAGCATCTAATGTTTGGAAGCGTACTTATTAAAGTGGCACAACAGCAGTGGTAATGTTTAAAGTGATGTCAATAGCAGCCAATTAATAATTTCCTTTTACTGCAGTCTGTAGCGAATTGTGATGCCTTGTTATGGGCTACTGATCTGTGTACATTGTTCTTTGCCTTATTAATACGTCTGCTGGACTTTAATGAGCAGAATTAAGAGCAGAAAACAGAGCCTCCCTCTGCTCCAGTGTATCTGTTTTGTGACACCACACTTCTTGTGTTTTACGTGATTTGTTTTCCTTTGTGATTTGACTATACAAAGTTTTTTTTTTTTAAATAGTTATCTTTGCTTATCAAAAGGCAGAAGTGAACTAAATAAAAAGTGGAAACTGTGCCGCAATAGCATCAATTCACAAAGCTGTTCACATTTTTTCAGAATTATCTCATTATAATTCAGTTCAGTTTGCAAAGAACAAAATGGGTTACAATTTATTTCCAGACAAAATGAAGATTTAACTATTTAAAGGCTATATTTCCTTGACACCGGTATTTTATCTTATAAGTTGTTATCTTATCTTCAGTGGGAAAAGCCCATTTCATTCTTCTCAGTGGGCACCTCATAGGAACACACATAAAGGGTAACTCCACTTTCCTTTTCAATCTGCAGCTCTGTAAGTTTCTGAAAATGCAATATGGCTACCTAGGGGTGTTACAGAATGCCCCCCAGATACAGAATTTCCTGCTTTTGTGATTGACTCACCAATTTTCCCAGAAGTCTGCCGCTGCTGATGTCTTTAACGGCGCAACCGCCCCCTAGCCTGGCGGCTGGCGCCATAAAGCATGTTTTAAAAAAAAATGCCGATCCTGGAGGTATTTTACTCCGAATCCCCACTCCCCAGCGAGTGGCTTGGGATCCGGATTTTGGCGCTTCCCCTACCCTGGCGCTCTAGGCAGCCGCCTGACTTGCCTATGCCTAGCGCCGGCCCTGGTCTGCCCTAAGACACAAGTCATCTCCTGAAACAAAAATGTACTTTTTGGTGAGATACTCCCAATAGGAAATCTTGTCTAATCCCCTGTACATACAACCGTTTTTCTCGGCAGGAAAAAAAAAGACTTTTTTCCAGACAGCATTCCTCTCAATACTGCCTTGCAAACACACGTCCAGGCCAAACACCACCTATCCGAAGCGTGGTGACGTACACCACGTACGACTGGACTATTAAGGTGAAGTTCCATTCAAACGGCGCTACCCTTTGGGCTGCTTTTGCTGATCCTTGTGTTAGTAAAAGTTTGGTGAGAGACGATTTGCGCTTTTCAGTCTTCGTGCTTTCAGTCCGTTACAGCGTGACGAATGTGCTATCTCCATTACGAACGCTAGTTTTACAATCGCTCCCATCTCATACTTGATTCTGAGCATGTGCCATTTTGTCGCCACTATGCCCATCAATTGCCGCCAGTTTTCCCTGTAAAATGCTGCCAAATTGCCCCCTCCAGGGCACTTACCTTTGTCGGGGCAGCCATCCTCCCTCTACTAGAGTAGTATGATGATGAGCGCATATACATAAACACTGAGGCTGTCAAATACAGTCTATCAAAAACAAAGTGCAATCTGTGCTAAAAGTGCATCTCTGATGAAGCTGCGAGACGCAGCGTAACATGTAAGACCCGGAACCGGAAGCAAACGTGTAGTCGTGTAATCCGATCGTTCGTTCGACTGTTTTAAAACTTTGATATAAGTTTCTACTTTTTTTTATTAAAATCGCACCTATATACTTCACTATGGCACTACTCTTCTTCATTTGAGCACCACTGGAAACCTCCCTTTACCATACCCTGGAGCATTGGACCCCAACCAGGATTACTATACCATCTCACAGAGAGGATAGAGGGACACCTACTGGAGACCCACGGAAGTGCCACACAAACCTAAGGCTTATTAATTGCCTTATTAAGGTAAGCGCAATGTGAGCTCATTTATTTAAGGAAAGTCACATATCTCACAGAATTAGCTGCAACACCACGGATGGAACTTTTTATCATTTGATATTTATGCATTTGTACCACGGATGGGACTGTTTATCATTTGATACCTATGCATTTGCACTTTTAGCACGGATTGCACTTTGTTTTTGATAGACTGTATTTGACAGCCTCGGTGTTTATGTATATGCGCTCATCATCATACTACTCTATCACTGTTGTTTTATCGCATATCACAATTTAGATTGAGCTGCACTTACACCCCCCCCTTTTTTTCACTTTATTTATTTGGTGGCGCAAGAGCTTCACATATTCATCCTCCCTCTACTGTCCCTCGATGTCTTCCCCTGCCCTCAATGACGCTTCAGCCAATCAGGTTACCGGTAACCAGACCCGGTAACCAGACCCGGTGAACCTGATTGGTTGAGATGCGTGTCAGTGTTAAACAGGGAATGCACACCCCGTGCGTCCCCTGGTTAACTATTTGGAAGCCGATTAGAACCCACAGACTGTAATCGGGAAGCTTATCAGAGCCGCTGGCTCTGAAAGGCTTTTCCAAAGCCAACCAACTGCTGTTAATCAGATAGCCGGCGCTCACCAGGGGGCCGGCCATCTGAATAGTGGGCGGTAGCGGTGACAATACATAGATTCATGCAATGCATGAATCTATGTAATGTTTCAGTGGCGGTGCAGGAGAGAGGTCGGCAGAGCTTCTGCGCCCACTATCGACACACCGCCACTGGTTGCATCACTCCGGACACCGGACTCTCCTCACTCCCCATGCAAAAAATTTGGATATAGGACAGGAATTGAAGAGAAATCTTATTAACGAGACACAGGTGAAAATGAGACTTTATCCAAAATGTAAAAAAAAAAAGTTTCCTTAAAGCTGAACTCAAGACAGATATAAAAGATACAAATGAATAAAACTAGATATTCATTAACAAATAAACCAGTGTAAATACGTGAATTTGATTTGAGATTAGCCTCTTGCAATCCCCTATACAGCCGCACTCAAACTAAAAAAGGGAGGAACAGGACTGGAAACCAATCAGGTGTGTTAATTGCAAATTTGCTGGTAATGAATATGCTAATTGTAGGAGAGAGCAGAGTGAGCAGAGAGTTTGTGTAATCAGTCTCATTGCTGTTCTTCCACTCTCCACTAAGTACAGTAGGTTGGGGGCGAAGAGATGACTCCACTGTATTCCTTCTATGATCTATATCTGTAAGACGAGGAGACATGTCCGCTCAAACATGTCCGACGGACCGTTTCCAGCGGACATGTCTCCTCGGATTTTGGTCCAATGGCGTGTACACACCATCGGGCGAAAATCCCCTCAGACTGAGGACGCGGTGGCGGTGACGTTGACACTGCCACGTCACCACTCCAGGAAGTAAAAATGTAAAACACTTCCATGCATGCGTCGAATCCATTCGACGCATGCGGGAGATTTATTTCCGCTGGTTAGGCATACTAACCAGCGGACATGTTTCAGCAGATATATTCGATCGTGTGTACGCGGCCTAACAGAGAAAGCGACAACATCCACCTGACTGTCATCTGTGGAAGAACTGTAAAAAAAAAATCAGAGTTGGTCAGACAGAAATAAAAATCCTTTGACAGATAAACCAGCTCCCATATACAGTCGTGTACAAAAATATCAGCACCGCTATATTTCTGTCAAATAATGCACCACTTTGCCCAGAAAATTGTTGCAATTACAAATACTTAGGCATTCTCATGTATATTTCTTGTGTTTGTAATGGTATGACACAAAAAAGTGGAGAAACAAAAAGCCGAATCACATTCCACGCAAGACACATTCCTTTTCCCTGAATCTTTGACAAAATGGGGAAATCATAGAACCCCAGTAAGGGTTCTTTTTATTGTCCATTGGGGAGATATCTTCTCACATTCTTTCCTAATAGGGAAGTTCAGAATGCAAAATCTCTCCAAAGGTGACACAGACTATTATAAAACACCTATTTTTCAATAAAATTGGGAACGTTTTGAATCTTTGTTAAGTTACTGTTGCTGTCTGTGTGACAACACTCTTCTGATTTTTTGTCTTGTTGTTACAGGAAGAAAAAATAAGTTGAAACCTCTTCAATGGGGTACTAGATAGCAGTAAAACCTGACAGTTTCTCTTCTTAAATTAGAGCTGGAATGACTTAGCATGGGTTTACAACAGGTTAGAGTCTTTTGGAAAATTAGATAGTACTGAATGTATTGTTATAAGGGCTTTTTTGCATGAATGTTGACACTGTAGGGTTGAATTACTAAAGGCAAATATGTGATGCATGCAGGAAGGGAAGTCACACTTTGCAAAGATATTTTCCCCAGAACTTAGTGAATGGGGTGAAATTTCACTTTGCATAGAATACCCAATAGTGTAAAAGGAAAATTAAGAAAAAAAATGCATTTTTCCTTGCAAACGATTATTATATGTTGGATTTCGACAGAGCTTCACCTCATTCACTAAGCTCTGGGGAAAATTCCCTTGCAAAGTGAACAGTTTATTTGCCTTTGGTGAATCAAAATCTGTATTTCCAGTAGAAACATTATTGATACATATTGCGAATTCTTGTGGGGTTCTTTACATTTTTTTTTGGTTTACATTAGGCAGGCGCATTTAAATGAAAAACGCACATATTATACCGTTTTGAGTGTTAACAGACCATGAAATATCCCTCTTCTGAATATTTCTCCCTCACTTTGCATAATGAATAAACAAATAAATAAATGTGTGTATCAAACACATAAATGTGTGAATAAACAAGGATAATTGGAAGCTGTTAAACAGGTTACTGCATATGCATGAGTGAGAAAAGGCCAAAGCTGAGCTTATTTGTATCAAAGGTTATCTGATTACTATAATTTTACTTGACTAGCCTCTGTATTTTATTATTTTATTCATATTTTTACCAGAGATTTTATGGAGCAAAAGATACAGTAAAACCTTGGTTTGAGAGTAACTTGGTTTGAGAGCGTTTTGCAAGACAAGCTATTTTTTTTTTTTATAAATTTCGACTTGATATAGGAGTAGTGTCAAGTCACAACTGAGTATAAAAGAGAAGAGAGGTGCCTCTAAGGATAGCAATATGGTTACATTTAATGAAGATAGCAACTCACATGGTTGATGATTAATACAGGAACATCTAAGTATGCAGGAATTCGGGGTAAAGCTGTCCACATAGACCACCCTCCTCACTGCCATCAACATCATCTCTTCCACACTGCACTCCACGAGCGCTTCAAACCTCGCTTTTAGATCGCTCTACTGCGGGGTAGTCTTCCGATTGCAGACTGACAGCGGTGAGAGCCAGTGGTGTGGAGCATGGTCTATGTGGACAGCTTTACCCTGGATGCCTGCGTACTTAGATGTGCCTCTTTTTTATTTATTTTTTTAAAGTTTTTTTATTTAAAGTTTTTTTTATTGAGGAATTTTTCCAGTACAATACAAAATTCATATTCATTAAAATCTTACATACATCCTCTTTTAGATGCGCCTCTTTTAACCATCAACCATGTGAGTTGCTAAATGTTGTACCTTCATTAAATGTAACAATATAGCTACATTTCAAGGCGTCTCTCTTCTCTTTTATACTCTGTAGCTCCTGCTGGATTTTGCTTCTAATCCCCTTGTGGAGGCTTTCATTTGTGGATGGACATTTTATGGTTGCTCAACCCATCACATTGCTATATTCTTTTTATATTGACTATAAACTGAAGGACTTATGAATAGATGGTTGTGGAACGAATCATCTGAGTTTCCATTATTTCTTATGGGGAAATCCGCTTCGATATACAAGTGCTTTGGATTACAAGTATACAATACAGATTTCCTCACAGGTGGTATCTATGCCATCATAGGTGGGCCACCCTCTTCAGTCTCAGGGCTGTAGATTTGTCACTGGCTTTCCTTATTAGGATTCAGTTGGGTTGTGTGGTACTAATATTGTACTAAACGAGGAAAGCCAGGCCGCAGCGTAAAGAAAAGTACGAACAGACAGGTATTAATTTATTTTAATCATTTTCCTTTACATCCATATGGTGTTGGTGTTTCAGTTGTAGGCCAATGGAAGCAAATATTGACTTGCAATCAGTTCTTGTGATTCTCATTATCTCTAACAGATCTCTGCACTTGAGTTCAAAGGTCATTTTTACCATAGGGGCCATTCCCAAGGGTAATGGAGGAAGCCCAAAATTGTAATATTTATAATCTTTGTTTATATTGTGTTGCTTTTGGACATCTATGGGTACATTTAGCAGCAGTATGTGTATACTGTAGAAACAATTGCGTTAGAACTACATAATGTTCTTCTACAGTTACTGGTAAAACATATGATATAGAAAAATGTACCGTATTTTCCGGCGTATAAGACGACTTTCTACACCCAAATCATGCTGCCAAAATAGGGGGGTTGTCTTATACGCCGGGTGCAGAGGCCGGCCGGGTGATCGGTACCTGTTAAGGAGGCCGCCGAATCTAAGAGAAGCCTGCCGGGTGCTCGTTACCGGGTGAAGACGCCGCCAAACCCATGTTTAAATGCCTGGTGCCTCGGTACTGCTATTGCAGCCATCGGGTGCTCGGCAATGCTGTGTATACAGTGCAATCCTGGCGGCGATGCACTCTGTTGCTGAATGAAGCCTGCTCGGATTTGGTGCGGCGCAGGCTGATGATGTCACAGCCTCTGCCAATCCGAGCAGGCTTTGCATCCATCAACCATCTAGTCAAATGCATTGCCTGCCGTGATTGGCTCAGCGGTGCACACTGTATGCACACAGTAGTCTGAACTGGATCTAAAAATCATTAGGGTATTAACATATTATACTGCAGTCTTCTACTACCAAATCATTATCATATACTGTAGTCTTCTACTACAAGTATAAATCCCTACATCAAAAGCTTTATGGTACCTTTAAATCAAATCTGATGTTTTTTTTGTTTCTGTTTTTTTTTTTTTTTTTAAATGGTGGTGTTGTCTCGGAAGGGGGTAGTCTTATACGGCGAGTATAGCCCAAAACCCAAGTTTTCACTGGAAAAATAGGGGGTCGTCTTATACGCCCAGTCGTCTTATACGCCGGAAAATACGGTATATCATGTAACACCATAAATATGGTTTATTTATTGGAATGTAGCTGTGGTAACCACTATGTGGAAAGAACAAAAAGAGCCCTACATGTCAGAATAGGGGAACATTTGGCAAATATCAGGAAGGGCTTCCCAAAACAAACAATTATGCAGACATTTTGCGCTGAAACATAATAAAGATACATTGCAGATAAAAAATATTGATACTGGATGGTTGGGAATATAGTCCAACAAATATCCAGACGTGAAACTCATTGGATAAATGAATTAAAATCTTATCAACCAAAGGGGTTAAACGTAGATTAGGATATTAAAAGTTTCATAAATAATAGCTGAATCAGAATAATTTAGCCTTTTCTCTTTACTAGTATAGTAACTTTGTATAAAAAAAATGTATTTATGTTTTTATTAAATTACAAATATAGCTTATCGATTAGAATAACATAAGACAAAAATATGTATTCTCCACTTATATTTATACGTGTATCTTTTTTACTAATGAAATGCTATATGGATAATGTGTTGATTTATATTAACCAGTGGATTTAGAGTAATTGGATCTAAGGTCCCCAAACCATAGAACCAAGAAAAAAAAAAGGGGGGGGGGGCAATAGGACTATTGAGGTACAGATACAAAAATTAAAATATAAGTATAAATTTAAAACAAAAGATACATTTTTATTAAGACATGAAACAAGACAAAAATACAAAATTAAAATGGTGATAACCGTATGCAACACCACTATAGAGGTCCCCAAGAGGGGAACAACACAATGGGTTGGAGGTTATAGTGGTCTTGACTAGTTTCGTGGTATACACAGCTTCATCAGGAGCACATCTAAAAAAATCCTGCCAGGTGAGAACAGCGGGTGCGACCAGACAGAGTCCTGTGTGGTAGCCATGGGGGACGCGTGTATGGAAGGACCTACTTATCTTAATGGTAAGACAAGTGATGATAGATCTGGGGGTCCCGGGAACAGGAGCCCAATTGTAGCACATGTTGGGGTGCATATGAACTCATTGAAGAATGAATATATGTGAAAATGAAGGGGACCACTTAAGGTCCCAGGGCAGCATCAGGGTAATGGTGCTAGCCGGTAGTGCTGTCGACTAGATGGAGCCGATATTACTCACATACTGTTTATTGGTGTCAGTTTATTCTGAATAGCAATAGCTGTGAAAATATCTAGATCCGTTAGATCGGATAATCTATTTAGCATTGTTTAATGATTTATTTAATTGGTTATATGTATTTTGTTGTATGTATGGCAAATTTAATAATATATTGTGATTAGATACTTTTTAATGTTAATTTATGCTGTCAATAACAGTTTCAACCACTGTGAAATAAGTTAGACTACAATAAAATGGCTGCTGTTTTACAAATATAGACCAAGGCAACATGGCTCTGTGGGAAAATGTGGTTTATATGGTTATTGATAGAACACTGCTACCCTTCAGTGGTTGTTATATGGTATCCGATAAAAGGGTTGACTTTGCCCAACGCTGTCCCCTAATGCCTCAAAGAAAGCGTCTATTCAGACGAAACGTACGTCGGCAGAGCAGGAATTAGCGGCGTTGTCATCACGCTCATGAGAGTGTTTGGATGGTTTTATTGCCTGTGATTACAGATCTGTTGTAAATTGTTTTTTTAAATAAATTGCCCGTTTTTGATCTGGACACTGAGCAATGAGTTTTTCTTTTCTCGTATGATTAATCATTGGATCGGCTTCTGTGGCTTTATAACTGGCTCATTCTCACCAACGGTCCCCCCATGAGGAGGCTGGATAAGCCAAGATGATCTGCACCCAATGTGAGGGGTAAAAAAGCTCACAGATGCAAATATATTGATAGGTCTTTAGAACTGGTAAGAAGACATTTTTGCCTGTCCCTGACCTGTCTAAACATGGGTGGTGAACTAAATTTAAGGCCTTTGCACAATTTCACTTCTATGGACTTTGGTGTTCTAAATATTTGTTTCATATGTGTCAAAATATTGTATGTCTGATCCACATTTATAATAGACAGCACAACATTTATTTATTTTTTGTTGTTGTTTAGCAGCAGAAGAGATGAGAGCTGCAATAAAAAAAGTCACAAAATTCTTTGTGGCTCAAGTAACACAGAGCTCTTCTCTTTTTCTGCAGCCTGTACTTGATGGTCTACTATGTAATCCGCCTTTACGTACCTTTACTGAGTACATCACATAGTTTGTGTTAAAAGGGGAAAGATTTGTACAGTGGTGTCAATGTGTGCTGAGGACAGCTGCATCTCTTAATATGGACCAATGAATTTTCTGTAAGCTTCTTTCTTTCTTTCAAAGCTTAAAGTAGAACAAAATTTCCACTTTTGAAAACTGCAAGCAGACAGGCTATTTATAGAAGAAGAGACATTGAATTGTCTTTTCTGCAATTAAAGAGACCTGCTTGCTTTCTCACAGTCTTCTATGGCAGGAGTACCAAGCAGGGGAGACAGAGATTGATGTTAGAGAGGAAAGGAGGGGGCAGACTGTACTGTAATGCAAAGGGGGGCTAAAATGTAAAGGGAGCACATTACAGGGCCCCTTTACAGTTTTGTCCCCATTACATCACCCCCCCCCCCTTAACATTACAGTGCCCCTTTACAGAGCACTCCCTATTACATTAATGTAAAGGGTAATGCACTGTAAAGGGACACTGTAATGTAAAGGGGAACTGAGGACATTGTGGTACTGCTTTAAAGGGGGAACTGTGGACACTGATATAAAGGGGGACTGTGCTGTAAAGGGGGGTTGCGGTGTGAACGGGGCTGAGGAAAGACTTTGTAAATATACCATCCCCGTTTAATCCACCACACAACCACCATCCCCCCTCAGCACACCCCCCACCCCGGGTTCCTATTTTTTATAGCAAAATGTAACTTTTTTTTTTTTATTGACGCACTTTTTTTGTTTATAGCACAAAACATTTATTACATTGCAGAGATGGTCAAATACCACCAAAAAAAGCTCTACTTGTGGGGAAAAAAAGGATGTAATTTTGTTTAGGTACAGCGTTGCAAAAAATATCCGCCAATTCTTCCGGGGCTGAAGTGATTAATCTGCAGTTGCCATGGTGCTAGGCATGTGATCATTTATGACACCAGCCATTTGATGGTTTGACAGCTCATTTAAAAGCACAAGCAACTGTGACAGTTATCATTCACAGCATGCACTGAATGTAACTGTTTTGGTAAACAGTTAGATTGAATGGTTTAGTTCTGCTTTAATTAAGAATACATTTTTTTTTTGCTTGTAGCAGACCGAAGGCCTAATTCACAAAGCTAACACACCGAGATAGATATACAGTATTTATTCCTGAAAAAGTGACAGTTATTTTTAGATTAGTCCAATATAATGTAAAAGTTACCTGACGTAAATAAAGATCCTTATACTTGTGTTGAAGCTTTGTGAATTATGCTTCAGGTGTGCTGAGTATTTCACATGTTTTTATTTAGGCTTGGCTAGAGTTTTGGAGCTCACAAATGTAAAATATACAGATCAAATGTTCCAGTTGAAATTGAAGTGACTAGCTTGCAAGTCACACAGCTCCAGTCAGTGTTCTTTGCTGAGAGAATGTTTGTATATGTGGAGAAAACAATGCTACCTTAAAGGGGTTGTAAAGGTTAGTTTTATATTTTCTAAATAGGTTCCTTTAAGCTAGTGCATTGTTGGTTCACTTACCTCTTCCTTCGATTTCCCTTCTAAATGTTTTTTTTTCTTTGTCTGAATTTCTCACTTCCTGTTCCACCTCAGTAAGCTTGCTGGCTGGGGGTTAGTCAGCGTGCTCAATGGGTTATGAATTTTCCGCGCTAGGACTGGGTACAAGAGCTGCTGCCCCCTGTGTAATCTCACTTGGAGATAGTTAAAAAAGTTGTTGTGATGTGTTTACAGGTGTTGGCGCTGCTGATGTGGTGATTGTTAGTGTGTTGTAGATTTGAGTGTCGGGTGCCTGTATACGATAGACTTAAAAAAGCCTACGCTTGCTGAGGTGCCCTTTTTGATAAAGGTTATAAATAGGGCTAGATAACCAACCCTATGTTAACCGTGATCATGTATCTGTGTGAACTAGCTCTAATTCCTGAGCCTAGTGTGTTCCAAGTGTGTGTGTTCACCTTCCCCGGTGACTCGATAATGTACCAAAATATCAGATGTCTAATTGATCCAATTACACCATAAATAGTAAAAAATAATAAAGAATAAAAAATTATAAATAATAAATGTTCTCGTATAGGTGAAGGAGAGAAGTGCTGTGAACTAAACTTAAATAAATCATATATTGCATATAGTAGGGTAACAAGCTCTAGTAATAAATCCTGTATGGTATTTCACAATGGTAGAGTACATGTGCAAATACAGTATCCAAGACAAGCCGTTCTTAATTTCTTGCTTCATACATCATCTGAGCTTCGGTGTTCCCCCCACTTGTATCCCTACTCACCAGATCGTAGTCCCCTGAGAGGGGTGTGGAGCCTTAGGGATCAGTGGATGATGTAGTTTGCATACCACAGGTCCTGTCTTGGAATCCACTGGTGTTGTCTGGAGATCCTGTGTGTTTGCACGCAATCCTCCCAGTTGCCGTGGGTCACAGTGATATAGTAAAAGGAAAAAAGAGAGGAGTCCTCATAGGGTAGTAAACCCTGTATCCCAGGTGGGTTAATTGTAAAAAATAGGGCATGTCCAATACATAAAAAATGTATAGTGCTAATTAAAATACAGCGGTTAAAAACAAAATAGAAATAAAAAAAAAAATAAGTGCTTCCTCCGTGTCAGCGATAACATCAGCTGTTGATGTATGCTATTAGGCCAGACAGATACCAGGGATGGCTGGTGGCCATTACACCAGAGAGTGTAAAGCGTGCCGTTCGTTTGCGTTCTAGCAGCAAGCCGTGTCCCTCCCGGAAGCTGTGACTGGCGGAAGCGTAGCGTGAGCGTGTGATGTAAGAGCGGTGGTCCACTTCTCCTCGTCACATTGTTATATACTTAAACAGTGACGAGGAGAAGTGGGCAGCACCTTTGAAAACGTCCTACGACGAAACCGGTCAGGTGACCACCGCTCTTACGTCACATGCTCACGCTACGCTTCCGCCACTCTCTGGTGTAACGGCCACCAGCCATCCCCGGTATCTGTCTGGCCTAATAGCATACATCAACAGCTGATGTTATCGCTGACACGGAGGAAGCACTTATTTTTTTTTTTATTTCTATTTTGTTCACAGCACTTCTCTCCTTCACCTATACGAGAACATTTATTAATTATAATTTTTTATTCTTTATTATTTTTTACTATTTATGGTGTAATTGGATCAATTAGACATCTGATATTTTGGTACATTATCTAGGGAAGGTGAACATACACACTTGGAACACACTAGGCTCAGGAATAGAACTAGTTCACACAGATACATGATCACGGTAACATAGGGTTAGTTATCTAGCCCTATTTATAACCTTTATCAAAAAGGGCACCTCGGCAAGCGGAGGCTTTTTTAAGTCTATCGTATACAGGCACCCGACACTCAAATCTACAACACACTAACAATCACCACATCAGCAGCGCCAACACCTGTAAACACATCACAACAACTTTTTTAGTCAGCGTGCTCGCCCCCTCCCTTGGGACTACATCCCTGCGGGGAGACGCTGTGCTCATTGCACGCTTACTAACCCCCAGCCAGAACAGCTCAGATGATGGGGGCAAGCTTACTGAGGAGAAACAGGAAGTGAGAAATTAAGACCAAAAAAATCATTTAGAAGGGAAATCGAATGAAAAGGTAAGTCAACCAACAATGCAATAGCTTAAAGGAACCAATTTAGAAATTGAAAAAATAACCTTTACAACCCGTTTAACTTGGCCTGACCACAACACCAAATTGTTGTGCCACTATTCCAACAATTTTTCTCCTGGTGGAAAATCGAAGGAGCTGTGTGATGACCTCCATATCTAGATGGGATCAACGTTTAATCTTTCCATAACACATTCATTAATGCTAATGCATGTTTATTGGGCTTTTGACATTAAGCATGACACACGTTAAGTCTAGACCACTTTTATTACAAATATGATAGACAGCTGCTTTAACAGAGACTAAATAAGCTGTCAGTTTATGTCAATTGTTATAGTGTTTTATGATGTACATGCTTGTCCACTTAAATCTGGTCTCAGACAGCAATTTATATTACCCAGGTCACTGATCAGCCATTAGATGGTAATGACTTCTGGTCACTAATGACCGTATCTTGATTTATAACTTTTCTCCTCAGTCAATTCTTTATGTACTAATAACCATAAAGGAAAGCAATGACATCTGTTTATGTTTTTTTCCTAATTATTCCAGGAATTATAGTTGTGTGCCTTGTCACTGGTCTTCTCTCTGGAAACAGGCATGGCTCTCCTTACTTAACAATTGCACTCAAATTATTTCAATATTTATTCAATTCCATTCAAATTGCAATAATATGGAAACATGTTATAGATATTTGATAGATGTAAACATTTACTGTACTTTTTTTTTCCATGAGTGCAGTAGTTCTTGAAGACCTCAAATACTCCTTTTGTCACATTTATGGTGACAAAAGGAGTATCATGCAGCTAAACTCTCTTCAGAGAGTTGTGCTGTGTAGAGCAGCGTTTCCCAACAAAAGAACAAGACAGACTGACTTATGTCATATAGCTTCAAATCACACCTCCCGCACTGTGTTGGTGTGCTCTAAAAAACAGGACCTGTTGCGTTTTTGTGCTGTACATTTTAATGTGCTGTAATTCAATGCAATGTGCAGCAGTGCATAGAATTAGATACAAGTACAGTAAAACCTTGGTTTGCAAGCATAATTCGTTCCAGAAACATACTTGTAGTCCAAAGCACTTGTATATCAAAGCATTTTTTTACAGGGTATAAAAGAGAAGAGAGACATGTCTAAGTGTAGCAATAAATTGCTAAATGTTGTACTTTCATTAAAAGTGACCATATTGCTACACTTAGGAGCTCCTCTCTTCTATTTTATACTCATTTGTGACATGACGCTACTCTTATATCAAGACATCGTTTGTATACCAAGGCAACATGTATTAAAACATTTTGCTTGTCTTGCGAAACGCTCTCAAACCAATTTACTCTCAATTCAAGGTTTTACTGTAAAACTAGTGTAGCAGTACACCGCAGCACACAACCACACTGAAAACCAGCAAACAATAATGCATGCCTTGTGGTGTGTATAAGCGCTTAGTGTTCAGCTTCAGTTGAGTTTTGCCCTTGTCATACTGGGGGAGATTTACTAAAACTGGTACACACACACTGGTTCTGCAATATAATACATGTTTTCTTTCAGGTTTAATACCACTTCAAAGACTGATTTGAGCTTACTGTTTAATTCTGGCTGTTGGGGAGAGTTTAAGGCCTCATTCACACTTACGGACCGTTCAGGTCCGCCTGACAGTTTTGACGACAGACCTGAACGGCCGCTCCATGCATCCCTATGGAGCATCAGATGTCAGCGGAGACATGTCTGCTGACATCCGACCTGATCCGATTGGCAAAAAACAGATGTATAGGGGCCACGTCCCTATCCATCATGGTGGATCGGATCGGACGAGATCTGACGAAAACGGACATGCTGTCCGTTTTCATCAGATCGCTCCATTGGAATCAGCGGCGCTGCACAAGCCCCTCCCCGCTCAGTGAGCAGAGAGGAGCTTGTCATCCGTCGGCTCAGCGGAGATCTGTGGACTGATCTCCCGCTGAGCTGGCGGACGCAGGCCGACTCCGTCGCGACGGACTGTGACGGAGTCCGCCATGTGTGAATGAGGCCTTACTCACTTCCTGACCTTCTGATATCAGGAAAGTAAATAATGGATGGATTGTCCCTGTGACAGTAATAAAAAATAAACAAAGTGTGAAATACTAACCCTTTACCACTCTGATATAAATATATTGTCCCATTGAAAAGACCTCCTACACCTTCCTGTCAAGATAATCCTTCTAATAGGGACTGAGACAGCAATAAAAATATGACAGTCTATAAACCTTCCTCACTCTACCCAAAACAAAATAAAAAGATGTGTTTGGAGTTGGGCTGTAATATCAAGATACATTTAAGCTTTTCTTGCTGCAATATTAAATGTATTCTTAAATGCCCAGCTCACAATCACCAAATCTTTAAAAGATGCCCATCTGTTTGCATAAACCTGCCTTTTTATTGTGGCGGGGGGTCCAGAAGGTTTTTGTGCAGAGAATTGAAAGCGCTGCGAAAAGGTCCAGATACAACTTTATTCCATTAAAATAAATTGACAATGAAAAAAATACAATTGTAAGTTAATTTCACTACTGATTTGTTCACATTGTTGCCAGTCAAGCCCTGATGAAGGGGGCGCTTGGACCCCCTAAATGCATTGGCTACTTTTTTAGATTTTACCCCTGTCTTTTAACCACTTAAGACCCGGACCTTTAGGCAGGTGAAGGACCTGGCCAGTTTTTGCTTTTCTTCACTGCGTCGCTTTAACTGACAATTCATGCGACGTGGCTCCCGAACAAATTTGGCATCCTTTTTTTCCCACAAATAGAGCTTACTTTTGGTGGTATTTGATCACCTCTGCGGTTTTTATTTTTTGCGCTATAAACAAAAATAGAGCGACAATTTTGAAAAAAATTCAATATTTTTTACTTTTTGCTATAATAAATATCCCCCCAAAACATATAAAAACATATTTTTTTCCTCAGTTTAGGCCGATACGTATTCTTCTACCTATTATTGGTTTAAAAAAAAACGCAATAAGCGTTTATCGTTTGGTTTGCGCAAAATTTATAGCATACATTTGTATACGGACCTCGTAGCAGTGATGTGGCTCTTCAGTTTTAATTCTTGTTACATTACAATGCAAGCCATGGAGAGTGTGGAGATCCTCAGGGGTGTAGAAGCCACCTGCCCAGGAACCAGATCATTTACACCATCAATACCTTAAGGCAACAAAACCAAAAAGATAACATTACATGTCCAGCACTATCTTTCCACATTCCTCAACTGTTCAAAATCTTTGTGTGACAATTTTGACAATGCTATAAAGAAAATTGAGAACTGTCTGTGATACTTTTTTTATTTGCACTAACATACAATTTTTCAGGACAAGCTTTCGGGGTGTTACCCCTTTCTTCAAGGTCCAAGCAGTACTAATTCACAAAACAAGACAAAACAAAACAAGAAAGAAAAAAAACAATCTCAGAGAAAAAAAAAAAGAAAAACAAACACATACAAATCGATGGTAATAAAGATAGCAGCAGAGTTAGTGAGATAAGACAGAGGGAGAGCTAAAGACTTGAGGGGGGATGTTAGTCACAGAAGGGGGTCATAAAACTGTAGTATAATGGGTAAGGAAACCAATATCTAAATTTAGGCTATTAGTTTTTGTGTCAAAAAGAATTATCAATTATCATTCTTAGTTCAAACGTTTTCCTTTCCTGGATAGTTCTGAAATTCCCTTTAAGTACTAAGACATTAAGGTCTTTAGTGTTTTCCGGTTATGAGAAGTGATGTCCCACAGGTGTGCATAAACTGTCTTCCTTATGTTCCTTGATGGTATGTCTGTGTAAATTCATCCTCGCTTGTAACTTCTGTCCCGTTTCACCAACATAAGATCTAGACATGTGCATATCACATGTCATATTAACATGCGACTGAAAATACAAGCAGAAAAAGGATTTTCATCATTTTGTACTTTCGTAAATATATTGTGGGATTTGCGGCACTTTCAACACGCGGCTCATCCATATTAACTATTGTTAAGCCCCATACACTTGGTCAAACTTTTTTAACAACAAATATAAAAACGACCGTTTTCCGTTCGTTCTCAGAAAATGTGTTTGTTTTAAACTCCATCAGAAAACCATTTTTGGGTTCAAAAGTCTGGCCAACTGATCTCCCTTCAGATGAAAATCCACAGAAAAGTTTATTTGGCTTTACTGTACTACTCACTGTACTAGTGTACTCAGCACAAAAGAGAAGCTGCTTCACTAACTACACTCACTCACTGCCCATTCAAAAAAATGAAAATGACATCTATAACAAAAGATTTGCATTCTGTATCTTGAATCCTGTTTCTTTTGGTATTTTCAGTCGTATGTTCATATGACATCTATAACAAAAGATTTGCATTCTGTATTCTGAATCCAAAATACGAACAGAAAAAAAGGAATTCAAAATACAGAATGCAAATCTTTTGGTATAGATGTCATATGAACAATGAACATACGACTGAAAATACGAACAGAAAAAGGAAAAGGATTCAAACAAAATACAGAATGCAAATCTTTTGTTATAGATGTCATTTTCGTTCTTTTGCCGTTTTCGTTTTGTCGTATTTTCGTCGGATCGTTCGTTCGTATTTGCAGTCGTTCGTTATGCGGCTCATTCGTAATCCCGTCGTTTTCGTATTTTGGTGCTTTAATTTTTTCGTATGTACACATTATCCCACGGGTACGAAAATGAACATTTTCGTACGAAAATAACATTCGTACAAATGGGAATGCACATATCTAATAAGATCCTTTGCCACACCTTTTGCATTGGATGAGGTACACAACATTACTTGAGGTACAGTTGTATGATGCCATGATATTGAAGGTCCCATTTGTGTGTGTGACACTTTTGGATAGATTGATCTGGTTGCATAGTTTGCAGCGTTTTTTATTGCAGGGTTTGCTTCCATTATTAGTGACTTCATAATCAGAGTGAAGTTTACTGCTAATTAGTTTGTGTCTGAGGTTGGGTGGTTGTCTGAAAGACAATAATGGGGGTTGTTGGAATATTCCTTTCAGAGTTTCATCCTCAGTAATAATGGGTTGCAAATCTTTGATTGTCTATTTTATCCCTTCTAGGAGACAATGTTATACAAACTGGAAACCTATAGGACTTCCTCTGTTTTTAATTGGGTTTGGTGGTTGTATGAGATGTGGCTCAAATATTTGAGAGGCTCCATTAAACATTTAAGAGGCGTACACTACAGGGAGCTTACCAACTCTCTGTTAAAGTGTATCTATAGACAAAATATTTTGTATAGAGTGGAGAAGGATCAGAACTCCTTTCCAGTATAACTACACCAAAGGCTCCATTAAAGAGATTCCTTCACTTCTTATAGTCAAAAGTTGTCCCCAGAGCAGGAAGTGAGCAAAAATCTCTCTAACAGCAACATGGACAGAAGTAATAATGCTTTTTTTTAATGTTAAATATGGTAATGATAAAAACTCTGTGATCTATTTTTTTATTTTTTTGTCCATTTTCCAGTTGCAGATTTTCCCTTACTTGTAAAAGGGTTACCCTAGTACAACTGAGGAGAAATATCTCTAATGAAGCCCCGGATAGCAGTAAAACCTGACAGGGATGGTAACCTTTCCCCACTAAAATCAAAATGTTTTGGGTATAGAGACACTTGGTGTTTACACACCATCGGACCAAAATCTGAGGAGACATGTCCACTGGAAACGGTCCGTCGGACATGGTTCAGCGGACATGTCTCCCAGTGTGTACGCGGCCTAAGTGTCATGCTTCCTTCCTCAATTATCAGCATCTGTAAGCTTCTAAAAAGTTATCCTTACACGGTCACCAAAGATAAAATGGTGAAGGGGAGGAGAGCTCAGCACACAGCCTGTCTATTCATAACACAGCTTTGCATCGTTGATTGGGTTCCTGTGCTGTGTGTGAAGGGGGGGTGTCCTTTTCCTCCAATCAGCTCATACACAGTGTTCAAAAGCTCTAACTGCAGCTCCCCGCCCCCTCCTCCTGACAGATAAAGAAGGATTTTATCTAAATTTGGCACTTTTGAAGGGATGTAAAAAAAAAGAAGACTGCAGATAAACATTTAAAACCTATGTAGGAGGAATGTTTCATCTCTGTGTATCATCTGATGCTGTTCACTTCACTGGATATATGTGAGAGTTTACAACCACTTTAACAGCACTTTTAAAATAATTAATCGGCTCAGCGCATTACCTGATAGTCAGCAAAAGGGAAGGAGGGGTTTTTACACATTGAAGGTGAAACTGGAAAACACTTTTAACATTACCTTGCAGTGCATACTGAAAAACTGAGATTAATAATGTCTAAAACAAGAAAGAACATTGTTCTCTATGCTATACAGAGTCTTTCCTTGTCAAAGGAAACGAAACAATCATTAAATATTTTCCCAGGCAGTTTTGTTAGTCCTCAATATGCAGCAAGTGTTTAGCCTTCTCCTGATCATCTTAAGTCTTTCATCACTCATTTGTCTCTTTTGCTAACAGCTTTTTCTCATCCATCCATGATCTAGTGCTGCTCTGGGACTGGGAGTCTTCAGTCAATCAGCCCTCAATTGAGTCTTTTTAAGAGTGTCTTTATTGATTTATTTGCCTTCTAAGAGGCACCAAAAGAAAGCTGGCACACAAAATTATATTTAAATTCCAGACCAAAGGCCGTATTTCCTGAGCTGCATTAAGCTACCAGACACCTGGTATTTGAAGTAAAGCAGTAAATATGCCAAATATTCTACTCTCTCCTGCCCATTAGCAGTCTTCTCTGACAGGATTTTTGAAAGGCCCATCTGTTGCTTCATTAGAAGTTCCTGGAAGACTTGTTGGAGTCATAATTATACAAATATGAGAAGATTAATTTCATTTGGTATAGTTTTCTTAATAGATTAGTTAGGCATCAAGACAAAGGTTCCTTACAGCATTCTTTGTACCTCTTTTGCTAGTTCACTGGGCATAGAAGAACATATTAATATTGTTAAAAGCCCTTACCAGCTGTTATTATTATTATTATTATTATTATTATTATACAGGATTTATATAGCGCCAACAGTTTGTGCAGCTCTTTACATCAGGGAAGACAGTACATTCACAATACAAATCAATACAGAAGGGATCAGAGGGCTGTTAAGCAGATGTAGCACTGGACTATAAAGGGTAACACTACAATTGCAGATATTTTTGGATTGTTATTATAGGGCAGGAGAGCAAAGTTATCAGCCCTATAAATTGAATGCATTAACTTTTAGTCCCTTTGCACTTTTACTGTGCTAAAACATCATTGCATCCAAAACGTACTAATTTTGTAAAATGTTTTATTTGATCACATAGGTAATGCTGAGTCTGCTGAACAATTCACACAGTACAGTAGGGCAAAATACAGCACCCCCCCCCAGGCTTCAATAGTGCTAATGTATTAGAGCTTGAAAGAGAAAAAGAAAAAAAAACGCATTGTTGGAGTCCATGGGCCGCACACCCCGAGTGCAAAAACATGAATGGAAAGATCCCCCAGTGGGGCTGTAGGGCGGCATGATGTACACAATATAAATAGTATTAAAATTATTGTAATAAAATCTTTACAAGGTTTGTACAAGACAGTAACAATACAACGTGGTAAAAACATTTCAAAAAATAGTAAACATAGTACATTCTGGTTTGGCATAATTGGAAGAAAAGTATCGACAGTGGCAAGCAATCGGTAACAATACAATACATGATGGATCATAGTTCAATAGGTTTCCACATGAGTAACCCGACGCGTTTCGACCAGTTATTGTCACGGTCTTCTTCAGGGGAATTGTACTCTAATGAAACATGTTAAAAATATATATTAGTGCGGTTCTAACCCTCTAAGAAAAATGCAAACATCCTTAAGAGGGATACAGTTGAAATTATATTTACCACTTGAGGATTTATTGGAATGGCAGCAAACCAGAGATCATTGCTAGGGAGTGTAAAATGATCCATATACCCTCACGGACAAACCTCCCATTCCACCAGACGGGAAACATCATTTTTGCTTGATACTCACCAGAATGTCATGTGCTGCTTTGACCCCTATTCATGGCCCCTAGCTCCAACCCTTCAATGATGTTCATCCAATAACCTAACATACGTACACTTACAATCTTTCCTAGTTTTTACCCTTTTTAGCAACCATGGATACACATGGTTCAAGCCCCTCTCTCTTCCATCCCCCTCTGCCATTGGTGGGGATGCTGTCCTTTCTAGGCTACCCGGCGCAGTGGAGAGACGTGTATGTTTACATTTCTCCCCATCTATATTGCTTTCCCAATGACGGACCGTTCCACCTCCGGCCACCAGGGGAAGCATTAAGCGCCGGCGGCGTTCCTTGATCACCACTAGACGATGCATGGTGCTGTGCGCATGTACGGCTTTGGCCCGGCGTGTGCTACAGCGCCATGACGTCCACATGAGTACCCCGACGCGTTTCGACCAGTTATTGTCACGGTCTTCTTCAGGGGAATTGTACTCTAACCACTAGGACCCCCGCACGCACACACATATACGGCCACAGAATGGCTCGTACAGGCACAAGGGCGTAAATTTACGTCCCCGCCTTCGTGCGGTTCGGGGGTCCCATCGGGACCCCCTCCGCGGCGTGCGGGGGTCCCCCTGGCTCTGGGAGCGATTGCCGACGAGCGGGCGGATGTCCGTGTTTTCCGCCCCCCCCCCCCCCCCCGCGATCGCTCCCAGCCAATGGGAGCGCTCCCCCTTCGTGTCAGTTCCTCCTCCTGTGTTTACACAGGAAGGAGGAAATGATGTCACCTCTCATCGCAGCGGTGTTTCCCACTGCTGCTGATGAGAGAAGACATCCACAGTAAGTGTGCACCAACACAACTGACACACACTCACATAGGCACATTAACCCTGTGTGATCGCCCCCCCCCCCACCCCCCTGTCATAGTGTCACTGAATGCAGTGATCTAATCACTGCATTTAGTGTCAGTGTGACAGGCAGTGTAAAATCAGTTAGTGTTAGGTCCAGGATAGCCCCCCCTCCCCCCCTAATAAAGTTGTAACCCCCTGATCACTGCCCTAGTTAACCCTTTCACTCCCTATTGCCAGCATCACTAAGCGATCATTTTTCTGATCGCTGTATTAGTGTCGCTGTTCCCGCTAGGTAGCTATTTTTTTTATTGCGATTTTTTTTTTTTACTAAAGACATGTGGCTGAATTAATTTTGGCCTAAATGTTTTACTAAAATTTAGTTTATTTGATTTTTTTTTTATAACAAAAAGTAAAAAAATAGTGATTTTTTTCAAAATTGTCGCTCTATTTTAGTTTATAGCGCAAAAAATAAAAATCGCAGAGGCGATCAAATACCACCGAAAGAAAGCTCTATTTGTGGGAAGAAAAGGACGCAAATTTTGTTTGGGAGCCACGTCGCACGACCTCGCAATTGTCTGTTAAAGCGACGCAGCGCCGAATTGTAAAAACACCTTGGGTCATTTAGCAGCGTATGTGTCCGGGTCTTAAGTGGCTAATGAAACATGTTAAAAATATATATTAGTGCGGTTCTAACCCTCTAAGAAAAATGCAAACATCCTTAAGAGGGATAAAGTTGAAATGATATTTACCACTTGAGGATTTATTGGAATGGCAGCAAACCAGAGATCATTGCTAGGGAGTGTAAAATGATCCATATACCCTCACGGACAAACCTCCCATTCCACCAGGCGGGAAACAGCCAAATTAAAAGGCTATACAAGGAGTCGCAGATGTAGACCTTTGGGGGGGAGAGAGAGAGGGGACCGAATGGAACCTGTAATGGTTAAATATTTAAATAAGTGTGGGAAAGGTTAATGTAAGTCCTTGAATAATTGCAACAGCGTAAATAACATATATTGGACTACAGCCTCACCCACATCTAGTGATCTGGTGGGATCATGAGCGTGGGCATATATGAAAAATATATATTAATTGGTTGTAATTGGTGTTGTATACTACACCAATATTGGTGTGTAGTATTGGTATAGAAAGGGTTATACCTCACCAAGAATAGTATAGGTGGGTTGGACCTCATACTGGTATCGGAGTGGTGAGTGTGGGGGTGGGTGTGTGTGGGATGTGTGTGGAAAGTGAGTGAAGTGATTGAAAAAGGATTGATGAAAGGGAGACAAAAAAGAGGTGTTGGTGTGTAGGGTGAAGGTCAATGGGCAAGAAAGGAAGAAAATGAAAATATATATATATATATGTGTATATGTGTGTATGTGTATTACTAAGGCAGGTGAAGACAAGTGAATGAGATAGGTGAATGTGAGTGTTAATTGGAAATAGGTGTTAAACACTGAGTATCAGTAATGAGTGCCTGTCCCAGTATTGGTTAGATACATAGAGTATAAATGTGGATGGAATGTACCAGATGAATGGGAGTATAAAATAGGAAAAAAGGTTAAAAGATTCATATTAAATACGCTGGATGTGGGTACTTACATCGGCTCCAATTCCAATATGTGTATGGAAAGAGCTCTTCCAGGATCACAAACAGATCCACAGGAGATGGCACTTATAAATGATCTAAGTGCATAATTATCAGGTGTCATTCGCTCCCTCCCACCCCGTGATCAAATTTGCCTGGTGGGCAAACACTCTGCGACTCCCTCGGCGTTCCTGTGAGCTTCCGCCCCGACAGCTGCCGTCACCTCTATCGCAAATGCGTGACGTCATGGCGCTGTAGCACACGCCGGTCCTAGTGGTTAGAGTACAATTCCCCTGAAGAAGACCGTGACAATAACTGGTCGAAACGCGTCGGGGTACTCATGTGGACGTCATGGCGCTGTAGCACACGCCGGGCCAAAGCCGTACATGCGCACAGCACCATGCATCGTCTAGTGGTGATCAAGGAACGCCGCCGGCGCGTAATGCTTCCCCTGGTGGCCGGAGGTGGAACGGTCCGTCATTGGGAAAGCAATATAGATGGGGAGAAATGTAAACATACACGTCTCTCCACTGCGCCGGGTAGCCTAGAAAGGACAGCATCCCCACCAATTGCAGAGGGGGATGGAAGAGAGAGGGGCTTGAACCATGTGTATCCATGGTTGCTAAAAAGGGTAAAAACTAGGAAAGATTGTAAGTGTACGTATGTTAGGTTATTGGATGAACATCATTGAAGGGTTGGAGCTAGGGGCCATGAATAGGGGTCAAAGCAGCACATGACATTCTGGTGAGTATCAAGCAAAAATGATGTTTCCCGCCTGGTGGAATGGGAGGTTTGTCCGTGAGGGTATATGGATCATTTTACACTCCCTAGCAATGATCTCTGGTTTGCTGCCATTCCAATAAATCCTCAAGTGGTAAATATAATTTCAACTTTATCCCTCTTAAGGATGTTTGCATTTTTCTTAGAGGGTTAGAACCACACTAATATATATTTTTAACATGTTTCATTAGAGTACAATTCCCCTGAAGAAGACCGTGACAATAACTGGTCGAAACGCGTCGGGTTACTCATGTGGAAACCTATTGAACTATGATCCATCATGTATTGTATTGTTACCGATTGCTTGCCGCTGTCGATACTTTTCTTCCAATTATGCCAAACCAGAATGTACTATGTTTACTATTTTTTTAAATGTTTTTACCATGTTGTATTGTTACTGTCTTGTACAAACCTAGTAAAGATTTTATTACAATAATTTTAATACTATTTATATTGTGTACATCATGCCGCCCTACAGCCCCACTGGGGGATCTTTCCATTCATGTTTTTGCACTCGGGGTGTGCGGCCCATGGACTCCAACAATGCGTTTTTTTTTCTTTTTCTCTTTCAAGCTCTAATACATTAGCACTATTGAAGCCTGGGGGGGGGGTGCTGTATTATCTTTCCATTCATGTATTAGAGCTTTGCCCCTGTATCTCCATTCAGTGCAGCCTTGTTTCTATGGTAAATGTCCCTTAGATTAGAGGCCAGTGGACAAGTGCAACATTGGTGGCCAACAGGAGAATAATGCCAGCTAGTGAAAATAATAATACTTTAATTATAAAAAATAATAATAATAATTAGTGAAATTAAAATATTCCATATTTATTTCTATGTCAGTGGAAGAAAAATGGGGAGCTTAAAGGGTAACTCCACCTTAATGGGGGGGGTAGCAAATAAAGAAAAATAATAAAGTCAGACTGTGATTGAATGTTATTAAAAATTACCTTTCATTTTCATTCTGCAGCTGCTGTAATTTTCTGAAAATGCAATGCAATATGTTGTTCTGTACACAGAATGTGTACTGACCACCCCCCCAGAAACATTGGCCCAGATTCAGGTACATCTGCGCATTATTGGATCGGTGTAGCGCACCGCCTTTACGTTAGACTTGCGCAATTTTGCCGCGTAATCACCCTATTCTCATAGCTTTTGTGCAGAAAATTGCGAATGCGTAACGCTATTTCAGAGGCGTAAGGCGGAGTAATACAAATTGGGAAGGACGTGGGCGTGTTACATTGAAATGAGCCGTGACCCCATGCAAATGAAGGGCCGGCCGGCTCGCGCATGCGCGCTTGAAGGAGACCATGGTCAGCTCCGCTGTGCGCATGCTCACAACTCGGGAGCGGCGCAATCAGTGAAATTGGAAATGGACTAGGGCAACTTTGTGAACTACGCAAACAGCATAAATAGACAGAGACAAACGCACTTGCATTGCAAAAGTACATCCCTTTGTCCCTTCCCATTTAACCAAGTGCTTTTGTCCTGTTGTTCGTTGCGTTGTGTTTTGTAGTTGTGTTCTGTGTGATCAAGTGTTTGTTAGTAGATCTTTGAAAGTGTTTTTTGATAAGTGTTTGAGAGACTGTTTGTTTGATATATTTCTGTTCGTTTGTTTTCTTGCTGATTTTTTGCTGTTTGTTTTTGTGACTGTTTTTTGCTTGTGTGATTTTTTGGGTGTTAGTTTTCTCTTTGTGTGTGTTCTTGCTTGATTGGTTGTGCTTGTTTTTGTGACTGATTTTTGTTGACTGGGAGTGAGTTTTTTTGGAAGTATGACAGAGAGAAAGCGAAAACTAAATTTTACTGTGGGGGAAAAAATAATTCTTGCCCGGGCCATTAGCGATTATGGGCGTTTCCTCCACGACCCAGACAGTGCCAACACCACCCCGGCCAGGAGGAGGGAGATTTTGGACCTCATCACTGAGCAGGTCAATTCAGCGGGGGAGGGGGAGACACGGACCCGGTCTGGGATTGACAAAAAAATTAATGACCTCCGGTGTCTGGTCAAAAAGAAGCTGTCCAAAATGCATGCCCATGCCAGGGGCACAGGAGGGGGCCCACCATGTTGTATTAGGCTGACAGCGGAGGAGCGTGCGGTGGCCCTGACCTTTCATCGGCATGAAGTGGAGGGCCTGCCAGGCTTTGACTCAAGTCCGGAGCCCGTGGTGCCAGGTAAGTCTTTTTTTTAATATCAGGTGTGTAGCATGTGTGGGGGAGGGGGTGAAAGGGAATATGTGGCAAGTGTGTGGATCCTCCAACCTGTGAATGTTTTGTGTCATCCACAGATGTGCAGGAGGGTGCAGGGCCATCTGGCCTGACCGCACCATCCCCAGGACAGCAGCCTAATGAGGCCCCCCCAACAAGGCCGGAGTCCGCGGAGGAGGTTCAAGAGGAGGAGAATCATGAGGAGGAGGAGTCCATGTCAGGCACTGGACTTTTGGTTTTTGAGGACTCTTCCCCTCTGGCTGGCAGCAGGCAGCCCTCCCTAAGGGGGAGCCCCCCCCTCCTCCCCCAACATGGCTCCCCTCCCAAGGGCCTCCCCTTCTCCCCGACCACAAGCATCAGCTGGAGGCAGGAAGTCGTCCCAGAACACCAGGGGGGTGGCCGATCTCCTGCCCGCCACTCTGAGAAGGGACCAGGCCCTTCAGACCCGCCATCTGGGACAGGTCAGCCAGACATTGGTGCGGATGGAGGAGAGCCTGTCCTCCATCAAGGATACGCTGGGGAACCTGGACTCCCACTCCCAGGCTTTCACAACCTGCCTAAACGAACTGCAGACGACATCAGCAGGCGTTGGGCAGGATGTGAGGGCCCTTACCCAGGCTATCCAGGCCAACACGGCAACACTTGGTGCTGCCCTGGACAGAATAGCAGTGGCCTCGGAGGGCAGGCCGCCAGGTGGGCAGAGATCAGGGGCTGCTCCTCCTTCCCCAGTTTTCCCCCTCCCCATGAGTCTTCCCTGAGGAGCCGGGGCCGTGGCCGGGGGTGCCCCAGGCGTGGCTCACGTAAAGGGCAATAATTTATTTTTTCCCCTTTTTTTTTTTTGCTGGAAATTTTTTGATTTTGCTGGTCATTTTTTATTTTATTTTTGGGTTGTGAATGCTGTTTGAATGTGGGGGTGACATTCCTGCCGGAAAAGGGGTGTCACCCTCAATTTTGGTGGAGAAGGGTTCCCCAGGACCAGGGAGAAGTGATCCCCAGGTCCGTGTGAATGGTGTATGAATGCACAGTGACATAATTGGAGCCTTGGCGTGGCGTTGCTGCTCACAAGTCCAGCATGGTGGACTGGTGCCAATCCAATTTGATGTGGATGTGGGGTGTGTGTGCTAGGGACCACAGTGGTGTGCATGCATGCATTCTCATTGTGCCATGATTAATGTGTGTGTTTAACGTGCAAAGATGCCCAATGTGAGTTGTCTCCTGGCTGCTCTTCCCTCAGAAGACGGGGTAGCCTCGGTTAGGGGGGGATTGTCTGGTTTAGGGGTCAGGTCATCACGTAGGTCAATCTGCAGGCCCTTTCTTACTGCGAAGTTGTGCAGCATGCAACATGCACCGATGATCTGGCACACAAAGTTTGGGGAATACAAGAGGGTACCCCCAGACTTATCCAGGCATCGGAAACGTGACTTCAGGAGGCCAAAGGTGCGCTCCACCACTGCTCGTGTTTGGGCATGTGCTTGATTGTATCTTTCCTCTCCTGGGGTTTGGGGGTTCCGGATAGGAGTCATGAGATGGGGTCCCAGTGGATATGCAGAGTCACCTGTAAGGGAAAAGACAGGAGGATGTTAGTCATGCATGTGCCCCTTGTGATGTGTGCATCATGGGGGGTACAGTCATGCCTGCCACCCATGTCACTCACCAACCAGCCAGGTGTCCCCATACACGTTCTGATCGAATTCCATTCGGATGTGGCATTGATTGTATATGTAGCTGTCATGGCTGGACCCTGGGTGTTTGGCACGGACGTGCCATATGAGACCTTGGGCATCGACTATCACCTGTACGTTGATGGAATGCCAATGCTTCCGATTGCGGTACATGTGCTCTGTCTCCTGGGGGGGCTGGAGTGCCACATGTGTGCAATCAATGGCCCCCACGGTGCGTGGGAATCTGGCAATTCTGTAGAAATCTGTCATTGCCTTCAGCCGCAGGTCCTCAGTGGTGGGTTTGATGATTTGGTTGGCCATGCGTCTGAGGATTGCAGGGACAACCTGGTGCACACATCTGCTCATGGAGGAATGTGACATCCCAGCCACCACTCCACTTGTACGCTGAAAAGAGCCACTGGCAAGGAAATGGAGTGTTGCCATGACCTTGACCAGTGGCTGCACTGCTTTGTGAGCGTTGTGTTCGGCTGGTGATGTCCTCCTGCAGGGTTGTGGTAAATTCCAGGATGACATGAGGGGTGAATCTGAAGATGCGATACACCTCAGAATCACTCATGCCAAACAGGTCTATGCGTGTGCGGTATATCCTCTCCCGTGCCATCCTCCGTGCCATCCTCCATGCCCTCATCCTTCTTTGTTCATCTAAAGTCAGTAGTATAGCTATGCGCGACGATGCCCCTGGCATGTTGGCATACAGATTGTTGTGCAACACGTGTGACTGCTG
The DNA here is from genome assembly GCA_029574335.1 of Rana kukunoris. Classification (NCBI taxonomy): domain Eukaryota; kingdom Metazoa; phylum Chordata; class Amphibia; order Anura; family Ranidae; genus Rana; species Rana kukunoris. Next base: position 119,594,090 of record CM056053.1, read on the forward strand.
AGCTCCTCACTAACAGTGTTGCTTTATCTAACAAGTAGACTTTTTTTTCTCTTTTTAGACCAGCTTTTATATGCTCTAATTTTAGACAGGACATTTTGCTGTTGCGCACCCTGCGTAGCCTGCGCTGCCCCAACGTTCTTTTGTGGATCCCCGTAAGTCCCTCATTAGCATATTTGACTAGCAAATCAATGGTCTGTCTAGCGCAGTTTTGCGCGGACGGATGCGCCTGTCTAACGAAATTACGCCGGACCAAAAAAAGTAGATTTCTTGCGTATCTCGCTTTGGGGATGCCGTGCATCGAAACGCACGCGCACATTTAGACTTACGCACGCGCATCTCCTGTTGCGCAGGCGTAATCGCTCTGTGAATCTGGGCCATTATTTCCTGCTTGTGTGATTGGCTCACCATTTTTCCTAGACATACAAGTCAGATTTCAGGCATCCTCTGCAACAAAAATACAATTTTTGCTTAGATATTCTCAATAGGAACACTTCCAAAGGGATGCAGACCCAGCAGTTTTCCTTATTAGTGCTCTGAAGCTGCACAGCTGATTGATAATTATGAAACCACTCCCATTAGACCCACGGAACACAGAGGCACAGAGGAACAAACAGTGAATTATTCAGAAAAACAAAAGGTAGGCATCTGCAACAAAGGTTGTTATAATCCTTGCAATGTACAAGGATCACCCAGAGGGAAAAACTAATTCTCAACAAAAGTAGAGTTAAGCCCCATACACACTATCAGTTTTCCTGATGGTTTTCTCTTCAGGTTTACCAAAACCATCTAATATGAGGTCAAACCTCAAGAGTTTCAATTTGTATGCAATCAGGCAGGCCCTTGTACTACATGGTTTTGGTAAACCTGAAGAGAAAACCGTCAGGAAAACTGATAGTGTGTATGGGGCTTAACGCTTTAAAGCTTAAAGTGGTTGTAAACCTCAATCATGGAATCTCAGCAAAGCACAAATATATGCAGTATTTACTTATCACTCTCCAAAGTGTTGTTTCTCTCTGGTGCTTCGTTCCTCTGTTATCAGCATGAGTCACTTCTGAGAAGTTTTCCTTTAACATGAAATACATTTGTGTCAGGGGGAGCTCAGAACAGAGCTTGTCTATTCAGAACACAGTTCTTTTGCTGTGTGAAGGGGGTGTGTTCCTTCCTCCAATTAGCTTTCACACACTGTTAATGTAGCCTCTCCAAAAATATATTAAAAAAAAAATATATATATATATATATATATATATATGTGTGTGTGAATAAAGTGCAGCTCCAATGCAGGGTCCGTGACAAAAGCGGGTTCTAAAACTGTGCCAGAAGGGAAATGACGCCCTTAAAATAATATACTGGAAAATTATGTGACACACCTTGTAAAGTGATATTATGAGTGTCTGACAAGGACTCCCATGTGAGTAAAAAACAAAAATGCGTGAAAAGAAGTTAACAATAAATGTCCTTATAATTTTTAAAAGTGTTCATAGATGGTGAATATACTCCAATATACTGGTGAGTAACCCTATGAAGTTCAAGGGTTTAACCTAGAACTATCAAAACAGTTCAAATTGATGATGAGTGTCCATAAACTTTAAAGAATGATATTAAAACGATCTCTGTGAGGTCAGCCTGGAAGGTTCCCCTCAAAGATGCAATCCCAGGGACTCAGAAAAGATAAAATACCCTTACCGGAAGGAGTAGACCCACGAACACACCATACGGCGGGGGGTCACCAATGCATGTAAGGTCGATTTCCCAATCTGGTCACCATCTATGAACACTTTTGAAAATTATAAGGACATTTATTGTTCACTTTTTTTCACGCATTTTTGTTTTTTAGTCACATGGGAGTCCTTGTCAGACACTCATAATATCACTTTACAAGGTGTGTCACATGTAATAGTTATCCAGTATATTATTTTAAGGGCATCATTTCCCTTTCTGGCACAGTTTTAGAACCCTAGTGCTGCTCTGGGACTGGGAGTCTTCAGTCAATCAGCCCTCAATTGAGTCTTTTTAAGAGTGTCTTTATTGATTTATTGTTCCTATCTATAGACCACCTGGGCTAATGCGTTTCATCCTAATGGGTAAATCTTTATATATCACTGAATATCTTTGTATGGTATTCTTCCAAAGATATTTTTTGTGCTATAGATACTTTTTAACAAAATTCCTTTACAAGTATCACTGTGAAATTAAGCCTTTAGCTACTAAATACACTTAGTTACCATTGCAGGTAGATTGGATCGGGTAACAACCCCTTTCCAATATGCAGGACAGCTATACAATCCGCCAAAGGAACACATGTCAGTTTTGTAAAATCTTATTGATTGAACTGTCCTATGTGAGTTGGTCATTCAAAAGGATTACTACATCTGCTGTTGTGAATTTAACATTTACTTATTAAACTGTGCTTTATGAGCTGGCTATGCAATTAAGGACTACAATTGTACAATATATGCTGCTGTGAAAGGAAAATCTCACCCAGGCCTACTAGTTATTTAAACAAGGATTATAATCACATGTGCTGCAATGATACAATATAATGTACAGTCACTTGTGTTGCTGTGATACCTAATAAAGAGTTTCAGGCCTCGTACACACGACCGGTTTCCTCGGCAGAATCCATCAAGAAATTTGGTGGCAGAGCTTCTTTGGCGAGGAAACAGTTCGCGTGTACGTTTTTCAACGAGGAAACTGTCGAGGAACTCGACGAGCAAAAAAGAGAGCAAGTTCTCTTTTTCCTCGACGGGAGTCCAAATTGGCTCATCGTATTCCTTGTCGGGCTGCTTTTCGACGAGAAACTCGAGCGTGTGTATGCTAAGAAACCTGTGCACCTTCAGTAAAAGTAGCGTTTGTAATTGAAATAGCACATTTGTCACGCTGTAACAGACTGAAAAGTGCAAATGTCTCTTACCAAACTTTTTCCTAACACGCAGTAACATGAGATTAGCAAAAGCAGCCCCTGCCGTTGTATGTGTTGAAGTCACCACGTTTGAGAACGAGGAGATTTGGTCTTTAACGTGTGTACGCACAGCAAGCTTGTCAAGTTCCTCGACAAGCCTAACAAGGAACTCGACGAGGAAAACTATGTGTTCCGCCCGACGAGTTCCTCGGTCGTGTGTACGAGGCCTTAGTATAAAAAAATGGTTGAGCCAATTTCCTATGAAGTCATTAGCAGCAAAATACCCTTAATTATAACTATAGGTAAATTGGCATAGGTAATAATCCCTATCTAATATCCAGGATAGCTATACAATAACCCATGGCAATGTCATGTGAGTAATGTAAAATCTCACTTGCGATGACAACATTAATAGGAACCCCATTGATATAGAATATCTAACCATGTTCACTGTTGGACAATAATAGGTATTAAAAATATTAGCGATAAATGCTATTATAATCCATAGCGTAACATATAAATACTAGGTACTCATTGGAGGTTTGGTGGACTTTTAGGTCCATTAAACACACATTGGGTATAATAATGTCTCTTGAAGTCGGAATGGAGTCATCTTGATCTAGACCATGACTTTCTAAAGTTCCCATGTTTTGAACAAAGACCTTAGAAAGTACAAATAACATATAGACCAATATAAGTGAAAACATGTACAAGTCGTGAGAAAACAACAAGTTAAGAGGGAATTCCCTCTTCTAATGAAAGTACTTTGTCTAAGCTTACAACAATACATTTTTTGATTTATTGGGTTAATTGCACTATATGTTCAATGTGATTATTAGAGCCGTATTATTAGAGCCTGTTGGCAACTCTCACTACCCAAACAATGCGGGAGCCTTGCAGTCCCTAATGTGATGAAGTACTATCAAGCTATTCATCTCAGTAGATTTATCGATTGACGTCGTCACTGTGCAGCCAAACTTTGGGTGCAAATTAAGCAAGCTCAAACAAACATACAGTGCCTTGAAAAAGTATTCATAACCTTTGAAATTTTCCACATTTTGTCATGTTACAACCAAAAACTTAAATGTATTTTAATGGAATTTTATCTAATAGACCAACACAAAGTGGCACATAATTGTGAAGTAGAAGGAAATGAGTCAATACTTTGTAGAACCACCTTTCAATGCAATTACAGCTGCAAGTCTTTTGGGGTATGTCTCTACCAGCTTTTCACATATAGAGAATGCCATGTTTACCCATTCGTCTTTTCAAAATACCTAAAGTTCTGTCAGATTGGATGGAGAGTGTCTGTGAACAGAAATGTTCAAATCTTGCCACAGATTCTCAATTGGATTTAGGTCTAGACTTTGACTGGGCCATTCTAACACAATAATATGCTTTGATCTTAAAGGGGTTGTAAAGGAAAAAAAATGTTTTCATAATAAGCATCCATTACCTGCAGACATTCCTCTTTTCACTTCCTCATTGTTCATTTTTGCTCAGAAGTTGCTCTATTTCTTCTCTGTTCTGTTCACTTCCTGCTTGTCTGATTTTATTGACCACCGTGAAAGGAGACTTTACTGTGGTGGTCGGTAACGTGCTTGTCCCCTCCTGGGAACTACATCTGGGTGGCAGGACGCTCTCTACGTGTTAGAGACTTCAAGGAGGTGTGAATTACTGAGCGTGCCGCAATTCATACTGGGAAATGTAGTTCTTACATGAACAAGTGATGCAAACCAGGAAGTGAATGAGAAAACAGAAACTAGAACGCCTGGGGTGATATAGATGAAGGCATTTAATAGGTATTTACTCTGTCTACCTTGCAGACATTAATTTTAGGCAAAAAAAAAGTTTTCCTTTACAACTCCTTTAACCATTCCATTGTAGCTCTGGCTGTATGTTTACGGTTATTGTCCCAGTCGCAAGTCTTTTGCAGACTCCAACACAGTCTCTTCTAATATTGCCCTGTTTTTGGCTCCATCCATCTCCTCATCAACTCTGACCAGTTTCTCCCACAACATAATGCTGCCACCACCATGTTTTGCAGTGGAGATGGAGTGTTCAGGGTGATGTTTATTGTTAGTTTTCCACAACGCATGCATTTCGCTTTTAGGCCAAAAAGTTAAAGGTTGGTCTCATATGACCAGAGAACCTTCTTTCACATGTTTGCTGTGTCCCCCACATGGCTTCTCACAAACTGAAAATTGACTTCTTATGGGTTTCTTTCAACAATGGCTTTCTTCTTTCCACTCTTCCATAAAGGCCAGATTTGTGGAGTGCACAACTAATAGTTGTCCTGTGGACAGATTCTCCCACCTGAGCTGTGGCTCTCTGCAGCTCCTCCACAGTGACCATGGCCCTCTTGGCTGCTTCTCTGATTAATGCTCTCCTTGCCATTTTCGAATGATGGATTGAACAGTTCTCTGTGAGATGCTCAATGCATGGGATATTTTTTTTATAACATAACTCTGCTTTAAACATCTCTACAATTTTGCCCCTGACATGTCTGGTGTCAGACAGGTCAGGGGCAACCATTTATCATTTTCCTTCCATTTCACAATTATGTGCCACATTTTGTTGGTCTATCACATAAAATCCCAATTAAATTAATTTAATTTTTGGTTGTAACAAAAAGTAGAATATTTCAAGGGGTGAATACTTTTTCAAGGCACTGCTGGTAGCCCCATGGTGTTACAACGATATACCACATACATTAAAGATACATGGCAATGGGGAGATGGCCTTCCTGGGTCTTTTCCAAAGCTTACATCATACTGATCTCTCCTATTAAACAATCCGATCTGCCCTGTCTGAAGCACTGGGAAACAGATCTATGGTGCACTTTTACAATAAAACAAAACAAAACATTATTAGGTTCCTTCTTAAATCATTCATTTGCACGAAAACCGAGGAAACCAATTTTACAATTTTAACAAGGTGGTTTTGTATGCCATACCTCTTACATAAATTCTATTCTAACACCACAGATCACTGTTGGAGATGCTGGAAGGGAAATGAAAAGCTACTCCACATTTTCTGGTCTTGCCGTAAACTTAAGCACTACTGGAAATAAGTGCAGAGGATTACTCAGACGTTCAGTGATTTTGAGATCTCTGCCAACCTGACCTTTTTATTGTTGCATGTGTCCATTCCAGAGGGAATTGATAAAAAATCCAAGTCACCTGCTAAATGATGCTAAATCTTGTATACCTTTGAATTGAAAGAAAATGCATTCTCCTACTATCAGTTGCTGGCTTCAAAAAGTGGAAGAAATTAATAAGGTGGAAGGTTTGATATTAATGGCACAACATAATCATGAAAAGTATTCCAATATCTGGAGACTGTGGAATTTTGTCTTTTCTGAGGAGAGGAAAGCCCTGCTGGGTCCATAACTGGCCCAACAGACGTTACCTCGTCTTTGTGACGAGCCATGGCATAACTTCAGATCCCCTTCCCCCTCCCCTTACCTCCTGTCCCTACCCCCCAGCCCCCCCCCTTTTGTATCATCTCCTCTATATCCTTCTTAGCTGTTTATTCTCTTTCTTAACTTTGTCTCTCCACAAATTAGTATAAACAACCAGGCGTGGGTAGCTCCATAGCTCTCTTCACGGGGCTGATTTTTATAAATAACTACATGAAGATATATATTATACATATTATGGAATTATTCTTGGTAATGCTTCATTGACGTGTATGTTCCTTTAACACTGACTTTCTGTTTGGATTGGATATATGCCTTCACTGTTTATGTTGATGCATATACAACATTGATGCAAAGTTTTGAATCTGCCTTTTCCTGTTTCCCATGAATAAAATATTTTCAAAAAAAAAGATGAAGCTGATTGGTTACCATGCACAGCTGCAGCAGATTCTGAGTTCTCCAATTTTAGTAAATCTCCCCCAAAGTGTAGGAAATGTGACATTATGGTTAGTGCCAGTAAACATAAACAGGAAGTGCACTCTTTCACGCTCTACCTATACTATCAGTTTTTAAATAAGTTCTTTACATGTCTATTGGCAACAAGTTGACAAGCTTTGCAACACTTCCTAATCATAAGACTGTAAAGTCACCCATTTTTTTTTTAATAATAAATTTCACATTTTTAAAAATAAGTTTAGTGGTTCATCATTTAATAAGGTCCTGATTGTACAGACTTCTGCATGACTGTTTCAACAACTCTACAAATGCAACAAGACTTACATTTAAAGCTATGCTGTAGGAAAGACAAAGCATTCAGGGCTTAGATTGTTTGGATTGTATCATGTCAGTATAAATAGCTGTGATTGACTGTTTTCGGGGAGCACATGTGGAAGTAATTTGTGGCATTCCAGCTAGATTAAAGCATGGTTACAAAGAATTTCACTGGCTCCTTTTTCAGCCAGAGTGAATAAAGTTTCAAAGGGGGTTTTACTGTTGTTTCTTTTAATGGGTACCACGGTGGAGTCAAATACAGGGCAAATGGATGAAGCAGCCTTTGCTTGCCAAAAAAAGTGGGAAAATGTTTAAAAAAAATGAAGCATAACTTCTCAATAGTTATTCACAAGTCACACCATAACTTAAGTACGTTTCTAGACCTGGAAAGCCTTACACCTGGTGTTTCCTATAAAAGTGCAGGCTAAACCAGATTAACATATCACAACCAGATGGATGTTGTATTGCTAGATGAAGACTTTGAATAAATTACTTAACAACCACATGGGGTCAGGCCCTGACAGGGTAATGCTTACCCATCTTAGATATTGGCTAATTTTAGTATGGCTCTTAATGAATGATTGAATGATTAATGAGAACCTGTCCCACAAAGATTAACATTTGGAGGACCCAAATGTAGAATTATGTCTCTTCATATGACCTCTGCCCAGAAGTGGGGCTGTAAAATCCAATGTCTTTGAAAATACGGTTGACAGTTTAGGACAATACATCTTAATCCTGCTGCTTTTAGAAATCACGGGCCCCATATAGCCGGATAGCCCCCCCTTCCAAAATATCAAACTGATATTTTTGATCATAAATACACTAAAATCTTTATTAGCTAACACAAACACAACATATAGCAACTTACAAAATTCCTGCTAAATCTAAAAGATAAAAAAAAAAAAAATTAATAAGTAAGGTTCCACGTGGGTGCTATGGCCTTTACAGTGTGAATCTTTTTTTTTTGATTGAGCTGTGTCTAGGCAGGCTATGTTTTACTATGGACACATAGCAGCTTTACGAACACAGCTGCAGGTCCTAATTTGACAGGTGACGGGTGCATGTGTCCGGCCCCGAACACAGACAGTGTGCATTTTGGGCCACTCACTCACACCTGCACACTTGTCAAATGAGGACCTGCGGTTGAGATGCATTCACACCATATAGGCTAGATAACTTGTATGGGTCAGAGAACCTGTGTAAATGAGCCCTTCATTTTTTATTTATTTTATAAATTCCGTAGTCCCTTTCTCTGCAGCCTCAGCTGCACTGGACAGTGAATGCACATAAAGCACTCTAAAGAGAGGCTCCTGTTCATTCACATTGGTGGGTTGGGTGGAGGCATGTACAGAAACTGATCCCCCTCCCCTGTAGTTTCCCCTCGTAGCAGCTAAGAGCATGTGGAAGAAGAGGAAAGCTTTCAGCTAAAGAGGATGGGGCACAATGGGGGGCCGGGGCAGCTGGGGGAATAAAATGTGAGCATGAAGGGTGATTGGTGCAAGGGGGAATTAATTACTGGAACTAATCATCTGTGTGTCTCTCATTACAGCAGCTGAAAGCTGCTATGTCTGAGTTTATGGGGAACATTTCAGCCATGTTAGCTGACCCAGAATGCAGGGGCCACAAGCCCTCTTTTCCAAAGGCCAATCTCCGATTTCCCTGTAGCTGCTCAGTCATCTAGGGATGAATAGGAATACACTCTATCCCTGTTTTATTTATTGGTATGTAAAGAGTCTCATTATGCTAACATAACTCTAACCGATGGACTGTTTTCTTCAGACAAACCAATCGTGTGTGGATCCCATCGGTTTTATTTCCATTGGTGTAAAAAAATAGAACACGTTTTAAATTTTTCCTATGGATAAAAAAACAATAGAAAAATCTGATCGTCTGTATGGAACTCCATCGGACAAAGTCGATGCATGCTTGGAAGCACATCGTAGTGTTGTATGTCATCGCATTTTGGCACAATCTGATTTTTGACTGATGGTGTGTAGGCACGACTGATGAAAGTCAGCTTCATCGGATATCCGAAGAAAAAATCCATCGGATTAGATTCTATCAGATATCCGATCATGTGTACAGGGCTTAAGGCTCCATGCACACTTTCAAAAAAACGATGCTTCTACAGGAGTTTTGTGTTCTGCCTGTAGAAGCAGCTCAATGTTATCCTGTGTGTCCATGCACATTAGGATGCTAAGAGGCATATTTTGAGTTTAACGTTTAGAGGTAGAAAAAAAGAATTCTGGATCGCGTTTCTGATTGGAGCTTGGAGGCAGAAAAAAATTAAAACTTCTCCTAAACTCACCTAAACTTTGTACAAACAATGCTCTATATGAGTGTTTTTTAACCCAAAAAGAACAGACTTTTTTTAAGCCCAGTGTGCATGTAACCTAAAACATAAGGATTATAGTTTGGTCCTTATTGACACAATGCACACATGCCTAGTCCTTGAACAAACTGCATTGGCCATAGCTAAGGTTACCATCCTGGGTTCTCTTAAAAGCCTACAAAAACCTTTCTTGTACACTCACTATTGCATCCTGTTTTATATAGTGAATGATTGCCTTTAGTGGATCTGGCAATTTCATGTAATAAGACTTTGACTGTCCCTGTAAAACAGGGATCCTCAAACTACGACCCTCCAGCTGTTGTAAAACTACACATTCCATGAGGCATTGTAACACACTGACATTCACAGACATGACTAGGCATGATGGGAATTGTATTTCCTGAACAACTGGAGGGTCGTAGTTTGAAGACCCATGCTGCAGAGGATATCCCAGTTCAGGAGGACCCTGATCCTCCAGAAGTCAGCGCTGGAGCCAACTCATCGCTTGGAGTACCTAGGCCTTTTCCTTGATACTTTTCTGTTGAGGACCTTCCTTCCACAGGAAACATTAAAAAAACTCTGCTCCTGTGTTTGGACGCTACAGTCCAGGAGCTGACAGACCCTCCACTTTTAAATGATAATCCTTGCCTCCTTCGAAGCATTTCCAGATGCCCATTTTCACTGCAGATGGCTGCAACTCAGCATTCTGTTGGCATGGTGCCAGACATGGACCTCTTGGCTTCCAGGTTCAACAACAAGCTGAGCAGAATGGTGGCTCTGTGGGATCAGTTTACCTGATATACGCCTTTCTTCCTCTAAAACTACTTCCTGCTCCACAGGATCAAGATGAAGGGCATTCTGACCTAATGGGGATGGAAGTGGATGGGGTATTTAGGCTTCATCAGACTCCAAGCAGACTCTCTGGGGGCCCTTTTAGATCATCTGGATTTTCTTTCCCAAGGACAAGTTTACCACCCTGATTCTCAGTACCTGTCTTCAACAGTTTGTCTGATGAAGCCCAGGCCTTGGAGGGTAGGGGCATATCCCTATGCTATTGAAAGCAAGGAAATGTACTTCCCACAGGTATTATCTACCTAAATTACTTGTCCCTCTAATGTATAATTAAGAAAATGTGTTTGGGTAAATATAAAACCACACCTTTGCTATTGTTTTAGCTACCAAAGCAAACCTCCTTCACTATAGAATTGTTGTAGAGGTTACAGTACCTCAAGAATGGCGTTTTAAGTATTAAATCTATGGTGATGCCTTTACCATACATAAATATTAATTTTAAAGGAAAGCTGTAATAAGGGAAATTATGTGGTCTGCCATTGCTGACTGCTCATTCCTAAAATGCTAGTGGCCTGGAGGTCATGCTAAACCCTCAGTTGTTGACATGAAAAAGATTTGCAGAGCGCTGACTTTTCTTTAGTCAGTAAGTCAGAATAAAAGTAAAGAAAAAGATGAACTACTTATTACTCTCACTAATAGTTTCATTTAAGTAGCCCACCCAGCTTGACTCTAAAACACATGTTTGAGCTTGTTGGATTTTCATTTACAAAACCAGGGGTATTATTATTGAGTAGCTTCCTCCCCTATGCAGCTTTAACAGCACCCTCTCTTTTGAGACGACTTTCTACAAGATCTTGCAGTATATCCATTCAGCCAAATGGGAATTTGTGAGGTCAGATACAGTATGATATAGGACTAGAAGACCTAGTTCACAATCAGCATTCATCCCAAAGGTGTTCATTATGTTTGGGCCAAGGCTCTGTGCAGCCCACTCAAGTTCCTCACTCTTAATGCATCAAACGCATCAAACCATGTCTTTTTTTAAACCTGGATTTGTGTCTACAAAATTTTTGGTGGTGTCTACAAAATTGTGGCCACACAGCGTATATGGATTATCACAGTTAGGTCAACTTACATCCCTGACGCATCATTTTCCAGGGCACCTCACTACTTCCATGTGTGCACATGCATGCACACTCACAAATGCAATAAATATCACTGTGACAATAGGCTTTAATTAAAGTGGAAATAAACCCTTCTAGCCATTACAGCTAAGGAGGCTGCAATCTTAGCCTCAGTTTGATTTGCAGTTGACATGGGGCTGCACGTGTGATCAGTTTTGACACCAGCCATTTGATGACTTGACATTTCAGTTGAAAGCGCAAGCAACTTTGACAGTTATTATTCATGGAATATCTTAAATGTAACTATTTTTGAAACAGTTAAATGAATGGGTTTAGTTCTGCTTAAAGTTTGTTAAACGTATAGTATCACAGCAACTTAAATATGTGTAAAACTAAGGCAAGTTACATTCAAGCAGACCTTTTTTCAAATTTTTTTGCCTATTCTTTTTGATGTATAAATATACTTCAGTTAGTAATTTAGTAATTATGACTTTTCCTCTCAGCTTTCTTTCTTTTAAAGGAATCATATTCAGTGGAAAAAAAAATAAGTATTTTTTTTACAATTCTCTTTCTTTAAGTATTCTACATGGAGGGATTTTGACAAAGTTTTGTAGCTGTAACAAAGCACCCATTACTCAAAATGAATGATCTCTGGTGTTACTAAATTTATATGTGGTTTTAAAACTGGATTATGTTCTTTTTTCTTTTAAGTAATTATTTCTAGTTTTAATTTTTCCCTTTGTTAATATATCTTTTAGCTGTGTGAGTGTATGTGTTAGTGATATTTCTCAGGACAGCTTTTGTTTCCAGCTCAAATGAAAAACATATGTGGAAAGAACACGTAACCTGCCAATTGTTGAGTTAGGGGTTTCAAAGGTTGGCAGAAACAGAAATGTTTTATTATTTCTTCTTATTAGTTTTCTTTAGATAATAAATACTATGGGTGTAATAAATATTAAATTCACATGCAAACAAAGCACATACAAAAATTTACCAGGCCTGTTTAATGCTGCTTCTAGACTCTGCAAATGCATTGTAATGACTTATCCAACCCAATGTAAAATCTCTTTGTCTCCTCCCACAGGTATCTCACAAAGGGAGAGACTCTGATTGTCCCACTAATGAGTCTTCAATCCCCCCCCCCATACTCATACAGCTGGGGCTAGATCAAAATGTTTGCTGTTTTTCTGGATTTCGATACTCGTTTCAGATGATTGACTGAGAAGTATTGGATCAAGTAGGCCAGCAGGATAGCCAGCCAACTAGCATTTTCAGGAGGTCAGTGATGGCAGGCCATGTGAAGCTTTTTGCTTTAAAGCCTATGTTTAGTTTTAAAAAATCAGCACAGGGGGCATTACTAACTATCAATGTGAAGCCTTCCGGTTCATGCCGCCTACACACGATCGGTCAAACAGATGAGAATGGTCTGATGGACTGTTTTCATCGGTCAAAACCGATCGTGTGTGGGCGCCATCGGTTATTTAACCATCGGTTAAAAAAAAGCCAACTTTAAATTTAAATTTAACCGATGGATTCCTAACCGATAGAACAAAACCGATCGTTAGTAGGGATGACCATCGGTTAAAAATGCTCAGAATCAAGTCAACGCATGCTTGAAAGCATTAAACTTCATTTTTTTCAGCACGTCGTTGTGTTTTACGTCACCGCGTTCTGACACAATCGTTTTTTTAACCGATGGTGTGTGGGTACGACTGACCATCAGTCAGCTTCATTGGTTAACCGATGAAAACGGTCCACCAGACCGTTCTCATCGATGGACTAATCGTGTGTACGCTTCATTAGTCATAATCCTCCCACTACAATCTCTCCAACCGCCGATGATGTAATCTTTTGGGGTGGAGGGAGCTATTAGAGGTGAGAGAGCTATGACAGGCACTCATCAAGAGTGCTCACCTCTATTCATATAAGTTTTACTATAACTTAAATGAATGAAAAACGTTCTAGAAATGGAGAACAGGTGGATAATTAAAAATTCTGCTACCTCTTTTTTTGGATCTTTTTTGTTCATAAATGCTGTAGCATCACTTCTATGAATGGTGGGCGGAAAGGGCAGGCATAGTGCCTGTCATAGATCCGAAGCTCTATAAACCCCTGTGCCAGAACATAATGGTGGCAGAGATAGGAGCGATTGGATTAGGAAGATTTCAACTAAGCCAGGAGACAGCAGCAGCACAAGGGACACATCATACTTATAATAAGGTTTTTTTTTGTATTGCTTTTGTTTTTTTACCAAACTTAAGCTTTGAGGGGTTTATACATTTTTTTACAGAACCTGTGTAGATTTTGAATCTGTGTTGTGTGTGGTCACACTTCATTTTCAGCATTTAAAGCTGAGTCTGTCTTAAATAGGGCTAAGATTCTGAGCTGGTTCCACACCCTGTTTTCATTGCAGTTTTAAGCCTAGTACACACAAACAGAATAACGTACAAAACATTTTGAATCGATCATAGAATAATCTGATCGTTATTACATTGCTTTCATCCGAAATTATCCTATGGGAAGAAAACAAAAACGATACCAGATTGTACGATTTTCGTTTAATCAGTAGTTGTTGTCCAAAATACAGTACAAATACAGTACATTAGATTACGTCTGAATTTTTATTCTGTCATACGAAAATGTTGTACTTTATTAACCTATTCGTTTTCGATGTGGAAACTAGCATGCAAAAATAAAATGGATGATCATTCGTTTTATATTCTATAGGCTTTAGAAATTGTTTTATTTCACAGCTACATAATATAATATAATCACCTGTTTGGAATTTACATTTTCCTTTCTACATGCCTCCTTCCACATGCTTTTATTCCAACTGTATGTTTGCTGTACTATCTTTACTTTTGAAAGGGTTCCAAATTTTCTTAAACTCAGTACAATCCGGATCGTCAACTGAAAATTTCTGATATCATAACCATTTTTAAATATAGTGGTTATGCTTGGCCTATAACCAGGAGTTTTTCAACATTTTCTTCCTTTAGGAGAGGATCATTCATTATGCCCAACCTATAGTAACCCTAGAGCAGGGATATACAATTATCAGAGCTCCAGCTGTTGCAGAACTACAATTCCCATGAGGTATAGCAAGACTCTGACAGCCACAAGCATGACTCTCTTCACACTTTTTTATTTAGGTTTTATCCCCTTAGGAATGTTGGCTTCACCTTGGCTTCACGTTAACTTAAAGTAGAAGTCCAGCCTTAGGCTGCATTCACACTGTAACGCGGCGTATTGTACCGCGATTTGCCGCGACAAATTGCGGCGTTTTGTCCCACAACGTTTTTAGCCTTGTTTTTTGCTGGAGGGGTGATTTTACATTGTCGGCTATGCCCGAACGCCAAAACCGCCTGAAAAAAAGGGTCCGGGACTTGTTTTGAGCTTCAGGCGTACGGCGTTTCGGCGTTCGCCGTGGAGATGTGAACCATCTCCATAGCCAACAATGTTAAATCGCCCCTCCAGCGTAGTTCAGACTGCTACAGCGTCGGGCGTAGGGCGTAAATACGCCTAGGTGTGAATGCAGCCTTATGCCACGTACAGACAATTGGAATTTCCGACAAGAAAACTGTGGATTTTTTTCAGACGGAATGTTGGCTCAAACTTGTCTGCATAAACACGGTCACACAAATGTTGTAGGAAATTTCAAACATCAAGATTGCGGTGACGTACAACACTACGACGAGCTGAGAAAAATTAAGTTCAATGATTCCGAGCATGCGTAGGATTTTTGTGCGTCAGAATTGCATACAGATAAGAACTTTTCCCGTCGGAAAATTTGAGAGCCAGAAAATGTCTGATGGGGCCTACACACGGTCGGAATTTCTGACCAAAAGCACACATCGAACTTTTCTTGTCGGAAATTCCTATCGTGTGTATGCAGCATAACACTGAAATCCCTGCATCTATAGACATCCACGATCTAACACTAACCTAAATAGCCCTGTAAAGAAGATATCATACCTTTTTTGAAGACAACTCGGTCTGGTCTCCACTCTCCAGCAGTTAAAGCTCTGCAGCGGACACAGCCCACAACAGCTGTGAAATTTATAGGAAGTGACATCACCCATAGAGTTACTATGGGGCTTCCGTTTTTGGCTGTATCCTCCACAGTGAAGCCACAACTGATAGCTCATTGTGGGATCGGGTCAGATCGGCTTCAGAAAAGATATTGAAATATATAGGTTGCGTTAACTACAGAATGTCAGCACAAAGTATGACAAAAAACAGTAATACTAAATAGTGTATGTGAATGTGTGGGAACACAAGAACAAATTTGATAATCAAATAAACAGTGAAAAGGGGGGAATCCCACATAATATTACATGAAATGTTTAGTGCTGAATTTGCCAAATAAATTCAGAAACAAAAAAAAAGAGAAATCGAGTCTGTATGAATGGTGAAATCAAGTTGGAACTTGAAACACCCGTGCAGAAACAGTCTCTAATCCATTCCTCCATAAGCTGAAGTTCTTTCACAACAAAAGCTGCTTCGTGAGATCCACCACCAATCTGAGAAAAATGCCTGCTTACCAGATCTCAATGACCCCCCCATTACAGAGGATCAAGGAAAGCCTTGAATTAGACAGCCCGATCTGCTCCAGCCAAATCCAAATACTGATGGTTCAGGTCGGCACACTCCCAGACTCAATAGATCCCAATAGCAGATGTCATGCCAAAAAGACATATGTAGCTTCCACAGTGTAAAACAGTAGTGGATTTATTCAGGAAAGAAATAAAAACATACTTACATCAAAACGATACAAAGACAGCCTTAAACCTGCAGTGCCGGCCAGACACACGCAGGTAAACCCGTAGATGCAGGGATTTTAGTGTTAGGGTGGACTTTAATGCTAGCAATTTTGATGGAAATGTTGACATAATTCTAACTATTTTCAACCAAATAATATATAAAAAAAGTAAGGAAAAATACTACAACACCAACCTGAACCTTCAGACCTTTTTTCAGTTTCCAGTGCTGTGATACTTATTCAACCATGCACTATTTTATACTGATATTATCTTTATATATTGTATTTTAGACAGGCAGAGCTTTTGTTTTGATGGTATCTAATAATCACAGTTTTGTTTTGTTTTTTGAGGAAAAAATTCCAACATTTTGAAAACGAAACACAAGGTGATTGAATTTTTAGTGCTGGTATTGAGGAGGTTAAAATATGATGCGTGGTAATGATACTCTAGATACAGGAGATAATTACTGTATTTATTGGCGTATAACACTCACTTTTTTATCCTGAAAATAGAGGGTAAACTATGGCTGCGTTTTATACGCAGGGGGCTGTGGAAAGATTTTTCCTGAAACTTCCCTCTTAAAGTTAGGGTGCGTTTTATACCCCTGTGCTTGTTATACACCGATAAATATGGTAATTAATGTAAAGGGTATTGCACAGAGGGAGGAGGAGGTGAAAGGGATAAGGTACAGGTCCTAAACAGAAGGAGAATGAAGGTGAGGGGGTTAATCTGGAGGGCACTAATATACAAGCAAATACATGAAAATGTAGCAATGCTAAATAATTGATTATATCATATACAGTGAATATGAAATGACAAACCTTATGTGAAAACAAGTATTTTGATAGCACCATAAAAAATGATGATCCAAAAATAAATATTAGAGATCTGTCCAAAAATATGTATCATAAGTGGATGTACAAAAACAGTGAAACGTCCAAATAGACAGTATGAATTAAATTACAATGCATATAGTCCATAAGTATAATCTTCGGATTAATACGTGTTCCACCACCACCAGTTGTGCACATACTGTAGATTACACGCTTACCAGAAGGCAAGCTAAGTGAGCTTTCAGCTGTATACCCAGCCAGGGCATTGAATATGGAGGAGGAGAGATGGATAGAGCGGATGGCCGGATAGTGGTCAGTTGTCACCCAAAACATGAAAGAGAACTCTCCATAGTGTAAAACAGATATGGTACATTTAATGAATAATACAAACACACTTACATCAATAAGTAACTAAAAACAGCAAAATTTGCGAACACCTGTTCACTCAAAAGCACAAATGCGATAACGTCAGCACGACAAATCCTCCCAACACGGGTTTCGTCATATAATGACGTCGTTCTGGGGCACGGGCGATGCCCTGACGCATTGCGTTAAATAGAAAAGCAGATGAACAAAGCCTTGATCTGAGCCATGAATGTGAACAATCATTTGCTTATATCCACTCACACCCTTAAATTTTATAATGCTATTTTATTATGATTTATTTTATATTTTTTTATTTTATTTATGCCCTTTTGGGCCCTTTGCTTCTGTTGGACCATTAGTTTTATGTTTTCTGGGTGTTTATCTGTATTAGTCATCTAATTTAGCCTCGATCCACCCCTCATTTTCATATATCCATATTGTATATCAATTATTATTCTTTGGGTATTTTTTTATTTAGTTCAGTTAACACCATTGGGGCACTAGGGTCATGTGTCTCTATAATAATAATAATGTTTTTAGTAGCTGTATTTTAGACACCTGTTAATGCTGATGTTGCCCTTTTTTTTTATACAACTTATTAATTTTGAGTTTGCCAATCATTGGTCCATATCTCCTTTTTTCCCTATATTTCTCTGTGCATATTATGTGCAGGTAATGTGTGTTAAGTACTAGCCTTTATTGCTATGGAGGAGAGGTATTCAGTTTGGGTCCTGACCATTTAACAGTGTTTATTTTTACCATTATTATGAATTCCCACTATTCCCACTATATACATTAGGTCCTCCCTTATATGCACCTTATTTTTTACTCTGCACTTTCTATACTCATCCTCTTGATACTAGTTATATGGGTTTATATCTTTCCCGTTTTCATTTATTTTTTAATTTTTTAATATTTTAGCCAGTTTTCAGCATGGCGGATTCGGCTTCTGTCGATTCTCCGTGCAGCTAACTAGGTGTTCCCATTCACGACTTAGATCGAGGCTTGGTTCATCTGGTTTTGTATTTAACGCGATGCGTCAGTGCCCTAGGACGACATCATTATTATTATTATTATTATTATACAGGATTTATATAGCGCCAACAGTTTACGCAGCGCTTTACATCAGGGAAGACAGTACATTCACAATACAAATCAATACAGGAGGGATCAGAGGGCCCTGCTCGTAAGAGCTTACAATCTAGAAGGGAGGGTCAAGTGGAACAAAGGGTAGTTAGCAGTGGGGGGTGGTCAGATAGACTCAAAAGAAAAGTGCAGTTGCTAGGTGTGGGAAGGGTAGGCTTCTCTGAAGAGGAGGGTTTTCAGGGATCCTCTAAAAGCTAATAGAGAGGGAGATAGACGGATAGATTGGGGTAAGGAGTTCCATAGGCTTGGAGAGGCTCTGGAAAAGTCCTGCAGACGAGCATGGGAGCAGGTGATGAGAGAGCTAGAGAGTAGGAGGTCTTGAGAAGAACGAAGAGAACGATTAGGTTGGTATTTAGAGACTAGGTCAGTGATGTAGCTGGGGGCAGAGTTGTGGATGGCTTTGTAGGAAATTGTTAGTAGTTTGAATTTAATTCGTTGGGTGAGCGGAAGCCAGTGGAGGGAGTGGCAGAGAGGAGCAGCAGAGACAGAGCGGTTGGTAAGGTGGATGAGTCTGGCAGCAGCGTTCATGATGGACTGAAGAGGGGATAGAGTGTGCAGTGGTAAGCCAGTGAGAAGGGAGTTGCAGTAATCAAGGCGAGAGATGACCAGGGAGTGAATCAATAGTTTTGTGGTGTCCTTGGTTAGAAAGGGGCGTATTTTGGAGATGTTTCGAAGGTTAAGACGGCAATTTTTGGACAAAGATTGAACGTGAGGTTTAAAGGACAGTTGAGAGTCCAGGACTACACCTAGAACCTTGACATGTGGGGATGGGCTGATAGTTGTGCCATCAATTTTGACAGAGAGATCAGGGGAAGAGACACGTGGGGGAGGGAAAATGATAAGTTCCGTTTTGGATAGATTGAGCTTGAGAAAGTGGTGCGACATCCAAAGTGATATATCTGATAGTAAATTAGTGATACGGGAGGAGAATAAAAGAGTGAGTTGAGGGGTAGAGAAATAGATTTGAGTGTCATCAGCGTAGAGATGATATTGGAAGCCATGGGAGGCTATCAGCTGACCCAGGGAGGAGGTGTAGATCGAAAATAGGAGAGGTCCAAGAACAGAACCTTGGGGAACCCCAATGGAGAATGGAAGAGGAGAGGAGGAAGTAGAATTGTAAGTAACGCTGAAGGTACGGTTGGATAAGTAAGTAGAGAACCAGCGAAGAGTACAGTCACGGAGACCAAAGGTGTGGAGTTTTTTGAGGAGGAGGGGATGATCAACTGTATCAAAGGCAGCAGAGAGGTCCAGGAGTAGGAGCACAGAATAGTGTCCCTTAGTTTTGGCCACTAGTATGTCATTTGTAAGTTTTAGGAGAGCAGTTTCTGTGGAATGTTGAGGACGAAATCCAGACTGAAGGGGATCAAGAAGGTTATTATCAGCAAGGTGGACGCTCAATTGGTTATAGACTAGACGTTCAAGGAGTTTGGATAAAAAAGGGAGCAAGGAGATGGGGCGTAGGTTGTCAAGATTGGATGGATCCAGTGAGGGCTTTTTAAGTATGGGGCTGACAAGTGCATGTTTCAAAGAGTTAAGGAAGATTCCAGAAGAGAGGGAGAGATTGAAGATGTGGGTTAGAGAGTGTAGAATAGAGTCAGAGGGTGAACGTAGCATTTGCGAGGGAACAGGATCCAGAGTGCAGGTGGTAAGATGGACGTTAGCAAGTAATTTAGTGACCTCGTCTATGGTGGTGGGGTTGAAGGAGGGAAGTAATGACTGTGCCTGTGGGCATGAGGTGTGAAGTGTAGAGGGTATCTGAACAGTAGAGATCTCCTTGCGAATTGTATCAATCTTCTGTTTGAAGTGATTGGCAATCTCCTGGGCGGTGAGTGAGTTAGTGGTTGGTGGCAATGGAGGACGAAGGAGAGAGTTGAAGGTAGAGAACAGTTGCCGGGGACGGGATGATAAGTTTTTAATGAGGGTGATGAAATAGGTCTGCTTGGCAGTGAGGAGGTTTGAATTGTATTTTTGGAGGGCAGATTTATACTGGACAAAGTCTTCCTGGGACTTAGTCTTGCGCCACTGGCGCTCAAGAGCACGGCTGTGTTTTTTCAGGCTTCTAGTATCATCTGTTTGCCAGGGTTGAAGGGGGCGTGGCCTTATTCTGCGTGTATTGAGGGGGGCCAATCTGTCCAATGATGCTAGAAGTGACGTGTTGTAGACAGAAGTGGCTAGGTGGGGGCAGGACAGGGGTGCGATTGAGTCATAGAGGTGGTCAGTCGCAGAATATAGACGAGAAGGGTTGATATGGTGAAGGTTCCTACGAGTAACTGTTAGGCATTTGGAGGGAGAGGAGGCAGAGGAGAGGGAGAGAGTGAAGTTAATAAGGTAGTGATCAGAGAGGGGGTAAGGATAGTTGGAGAGGTTGCATGGGGTGCATAGGTGGGAAAAGACAAGGTCAAGGGTATTGCCTTCAGAGTGAGTAGGAGCATGTATCCATTGCTTCAGGTCAAAGGAGGAGGTTAGACTAAGAAGTTTTGAAGTTGCAGGAGTGCTAGCATTAATAGGGATGTTGAAGTCACCAAGAATGATTGTGGGGATTTCCGAAGAGAGAAAGTAGGGTAGCCAGGCAGAGAAGTCATCAAGGAAGGAGGATACTGGGCCGGGGGGGCGGTAGATCACAGCTATCCTTAGAGAAACTGGGGAAAAGAGACGAATGCAATGTGCCTCAAATGAGGAGAGTGACAGAGAGGGAGGTGGGTGAAGTACCTGAAAGGTGCTATGTGGGGCTAATAGGATCCCAACACCCCCTCCTTTGCGTCCACAGGGTCTGGGGGAGTGAGTCCAAAGAAGACCACCATGGGATAGAGCAGCAGAAGATGCAGTGTCGGATTCGTGAAGCCATGTTTCTGTAATGGCAAGTAGATTAAATGAATTAGTGATAAAGAGATCGTGGAGGGAGGTGAGTTTGTTACAGACCGAGCGAGCGTTCCAAAGGCTGCAAGAAAAAGGGAGTCTGGTTTTGGGAAGAAGAGAAATGGGAACTAGATTGTGTGCATTGCGGCTACTGCCAGAGGGTGTAGGGTAATGGGTCCGTTGAGCACAGTTAGGTGAGGGAGGGCCAGGGTTTGGTGATACATCACCAGAGGATAGGAGAAGCAGAAGGGTGAGGGAGGTAATGTGGGAATATGATTTATATGAAGGGACATTCCCCATTGATTTGGAGTATTGGGTGTTTGACTTTAGAATTAGCATGAGTTGGTGCGTGCAGTAATAGGAAGAGGACAGAAGTGAGGGCGATATATATAGGGTGTGGGGTGGAGAAGAGGGGTGAAGGGAAGACAGTTTAAGGATAGAAGACACAGCTATCAGAAGGAGTGGTAGACAGTGCATTTTTTAAAAAGAAAACAAAAAGCAAAAAACAAATAAAAAGCGACGTATACCTATATTATAAAAAGCAAGGCATACCAGCTTTCTCCGCTGTGTGCATACGCTGAAGTGCAGAGTCAGAAGTGCTTCCACTTATAGAAAAGCCCCACTTGAAGAAAGAGCCCCAGATGCAATGAGCCCCCTGCTATGGCTTCCCCCAAAGAAATGCATACTTTTATACTGCTGAGATAGGGGGTGGCTGCATTTCAATTATCTAATCAGGAGGTAATAAAGGTTTGCTGGTCAACAGGGCAAAATTCTTACTTCAGAAACAGATCAGCAAGAGGGCAATAAAATTAATGGACCATAATTTTGGGTAGGTTAAGGGAGATAATAAAACATTGTAATGTGGACAGGCCTACATAGGGTTAAGCAAAAACAACATGTCAGTATTATCAAATAGACATAGGCAACGCAGACAGCAATGTTTCAATTTTTGGCAGGATGGCACACAGAACATACCATTAGGAATTTGGACTATAGAAAAAAAAACATTTAGGTTTTCAATTCTGGGCGGATAGCTCACAGCAGAACATACCATTAGGAATTTGGACTATAGAAAAAAAAACATTTAGGTTTTCAATTCTGGGCGGATAGCTCACAGCAGAACATACCATTAGGAATTTGGACTATAGAAAAAAAAACATTTAGGTTTTCAATTCTGGGCGGATAGCTCACAGCAGAACATACCTGTGAAGAGATGGAGAAGAAATCTTTACACAAGTGCAGAGTCAGAAGTGCTTCCACTTATAGAAAAGCCCCACTTGAAGAAAGAGCCCCAGATGCAATGAGCCCCCTGCTATATGATGAAAACATGAGTCGGGAGGATTTGATCCGCTCTATATGTCTTCTCCACCATATTGACCATCTCGGAGCTGCCGCTCCAGAACCCCCTGGATAAAGGCCCTGGCTGGGTATATAGCCGCAAGCTCACTTAGCTTGCCTTCTGGTAAGCGTGCAATCTATTTGGTGTTCGGTGCACAACTGGTGGCGGTGGAACACGTATTAATCCCAAGATTATATTTATCTATGCACACATGTGTGACTTATGGACTATATGCATTGTAACTTAATTCATATTGTCTATTTGGACGTTTCACTGTTTTTGTACATCCACTTATGATACATATCTTGGGACAGATCTCTAATATTTATTTTTGGATCATCATTTTTTATGGTGCTATTAAACACTTATTGCTTTCACATAAGGTTTGTCATTTTATATTCACTGTATATGACATAATAAATTGTTTAGCGCGTCTACATTTTCGTTTATTTTCCTTTGTTTATTTTCCTTTCCTAGCTGCTGCTCATTTTTAGATTTTTTTAATTGTATTTTCTACTTTATTTTTTATGTACTAAGATGCAGGCAACTGGGGCACTACTCTGTTGTTTTAAAACATACAAAGGTAGTAAAGTGGTTAAGGATGCATTCCCATCCATGAATGCACCCTGCCTGCAATTTGATGCAGGAACCCCAGTGGGGATTAGCTATGAGTAGGCAGCCACATTGCAAGCAATAAGTGGTTGCTTGCAGCTAATTACACCCATTTACATGTAATGTGAGGTTGGGGTTCTCACATCTAATTGAAGGCAGGGTGCATTCACAAGTAGGAATGCACCATTAACTGCACCTGTGCCCAGTCTATAGACATTAAAGTATTTGCATTTTCTAATGACACTAGTATGGAGGTTTAAAGCAAACTATTACTTACCTCTCTAGCTGCTTGTACTGTAAGGTATGCATTCCCAAAGTTTCTCAAAATTCAGAAATCTCATTTCAGTCCATTTCTAATGCTGCAATCACACTGGCAGTTTTAACTATGCCTGGGCATAGGTTATCTCCTTAGTTCAGTTCATTTGTTCAAAGTGAGTGCTGTGAACTGTGCTCAGGAACAGTTAAGGGTGCCATGTCTGGGACCACTTAGAAGAGAGGTCACTTTTGGTCACTGAGCACGAACGCAGGAATCACTGTGGTTGGATTGGTTGGCAGAAGTGATAAAGTTGGTATGCCCCAGAAGACTTGCTTTTAGCCCAGTGTGAGTGGTGACCAGCTGGGGTAGAGGGGATGGAAGACATATACAGATACGGTTCAATTCAACTGTGTGAATGCATCTAGGTTAAAAAAAAGCCTGGTGTGTGTGTGGACGGGGCTTACTCACCCTGCACATGGGGGTGCCTCTAGTGTGTACTCCCTCACCAATGCTTAGGACCAAGCGGGGCCACATTCATGTGCAAGTAAACGTTAAGGCGGTACCCTGGCTTAGAGATAAGCCATACACCTTGTCTAGCTGTGCAGTAACATACAAATCCCTAATATATAACACTGCAAAACCATCTGTTGGTTGGTTTTGTGGAAACCGACTGCCAGGTAGGGAGTCAGAACACCAACCCCCTTACTACTGGAGGGCCTGTCACCCACGTCTTGTGCTACTCTGGATGCTATACATTCCTAGCAGTTAATGTTACCCATAGCAACAGCTTATCACACTGAAACAATACACTCCAAAATCCAGATAGTCCTTCCCCAGCTAACTAGACCCTGGCTGACCAGGCATACCTCTCCAGGTAGTAGTCCATAGCTGCGTTCAGCGTAAGTCCTTATGAGGACTAACATATCAGCATACAGTCCGTATGAAGTAGTGTGTTGGGAGCTAGCAGGTTGCTAGTAGTTACATCTTAATAGGTTAACTTCTAGCTTTTTTGCCATGCAGTCCCTACTCTGACCCCCTGAGCCCAGCTTTTTCCCTATTTATTTGTAACACAGGGTGGAGGGCAGAACCCAGAAAAGCCTGGCAAAAATGCAGAACATGTATTAATTCTTCCCCACCTAGGCAGCCCAGCGTTATAAGTTGCCACCTGCCTACATGTGTTTACATTAGAGGGCTGGTAAACTACAAAAATGCTGGTGCAATAAAAAGGAGCAAGAATGTCAGCACATTTATTGTGAAGTTTGAAGATTAATTCTCCAAAATGCCTGTAGCTATAGGTGTGAATGATGGCTTGTTTCCAAGCATCTTTATTCCTTGTTCAGAATTTTTAAATATTTGGTATGGATGTTTTAGTCACATATTCACTTTAAGTGCAGGTTAGCAGCAAGAGTAATCGTTTTTTTAAGCAGTTTTGATGCCATGGTTGTGGATTGGAGTTGGAGAGATAGTGACAGTGGGTTTTAGGTTCCAGCCTAGACCTGGAGCTTAACTGGGATCTAAACTAAACCAAGAAAAGCTTAGGTACTTTGATGCAAACCAAACTTTCAGTTCTTTCTGTGCATAGTCTGCACTGTCAATCAGCATTAGTTGAATGCTCAGTAATTGATCGCATATCATTTGCACTTTCCTTGAGAAGAATGGATGTAAACCTAAGAAATCTTCATAGAAAAATAACACTCTCAGCTTCGTAAAGCAGGCTGTTCTGGTATCTGTGTTTGTTTAAAGTTCAAAAACCAGGTTTCAGAATTAATATGTTTGTCACTTTGTCAGATGCATTGGGGAATTGTTACAATTCAGTCACTTTTCAATTTGATGCTGTATATATTGTGTCAAGGCAAAGCATGCTGTCACCTTCAAACAACAGTCTGGTTTGGTCACAGGGGATTTTGGTCACAGAACTTTAAAAGCCTTTACAGATTGTGACAAATAAATAGTATTATCCGCACGTAGTCCAGTCTCTGTTAGCTCATGATAAGTAAGTTCAAAGACAGTGCAGGAGAATGCTACGTCAAACCTGTAGGTGCAGACAAGAAGTGTTTATTCTTTAACTGATCTTTAAACCAAAATCTTCCACCTATTATTTGAATCTTGGTAAAGTCACTTTCATTTTGATAGCATGTCGTTAAATAATGGCTTTGCTTTTCAGGTCAGTCCTTTAAATAATCTTCGGTTATAGCTTAACTCCTTAAAAAATTATTATATTTTCTTTAATTTAAATAAAGTGAAATAGGGCTGGACCATTTATGAAAATGTTATGGATGGCGATGTCTCCACTGGGGAGATACCATTTACTTCCTATCCAGCCATCAATGGGATAAGACATAAGAGGAAATCACTATGACAGGGACACATATAGCAATGAAACACTTTTTTAGCATGGTGGGAGGTTTGAAAAACTCAAGTTTTTATCCCTCTATCTTCATTGTGGGAATTTCTATTCCTCTCTGGTCTGAGTGACTACCTATGGGTTAGAAAGTGTTGAGATATCTACCCAGGGACACTTAACTTCTATAAAATATTACACATTTTTTCTACTCTCATCAGAACTTTAAAAAAAAGGTTTTGTCGGCAGGTGGTCTTTAAAAATGCCATCTAGCCAGACAGGATAAATATTTCATATAGGCTCACTTAGAAGCACAGTCTACCAGTTAAATGGCTCTAGCTATTATACTTGCATGTTGTCAAAGGCACCATGGTGCTGACACGTGACTCTTCTGCATATTTACAAATGAGAAGAAACAAGGACTGCTGTTGTTATTAAACTATAAGAAATTTATTTTTCTAAATGGTGGGGATCAGCAGGGGTTGCTCAGGTATTTTATGGGGTATTTTTCTTCATCGTGTTCAGTGGACAGAACTTGAAGTAGTGGTCTATAAGGCCATTTTAAGCTCTGAGCTATTGTGGACAAGTGGGGCAGTAGTGTGGTTGTTTGTCGCATTCTCTATATTTTCCCATTAACTTGTTGGGCGCCAAGCACTGGGTCACATGGAAAGCTTACCCTTCTTCTTGGCTATGTTAGGCACTTCTACAGGGTCACTTTACCACACACACGGGGTACCTTTACTCTGTGCCATCTTCACCAATGCTTTGGGGCAAGGCTGAGGCTTCCGTGGGGAAATACTCAACCTTAGACGGGTCTTATCCCCCTAAGAGATGAATGTACACTGACACTGTAACCATTCCTTTGTTAGTTGTACACCTTCTCTATAATATGTATTTTGGAAGGACACGCTGAGCCGATATCCACATCCACCTGTCCAGCGTTTTCCACTACTATTGCCAAGTAGTGGAGTGGGACCGCCATGTACTCTGCAAGGGCACCACATGTGCACTTAACTTAACTCTTGAAATGTTGTACCCCTATACTGTGGTGCAATTCACTCCCATTGCTATGGGATACATACTGCTGGTGGAAGGAGTGATAACAACAGCTCTCTACTGGAGGCCTTTGCACCTAAAAAGGTACACATTACAGACAGGCTGCTTGTTACATTTTGGTCACTTGTGTCTTCACATTACTTCATTCCACATGAATACCTTCATACCCCAATGTGTTACAACCCACTCGATGAACCGTGTGTATGCCGGTTACTTACGATGCACCTCTTTAGTAACTTCAGACCAGGCAAGGACAACCTTTCAATACTTTATTTGGGAAAAATGCAAAAAAATAGACATCTCACAGTTCAACAGGCAATACCCTATAATTTTCTAACTGCCTAACTATAACTATAAGCTTGTGTGCTGCCCTGGCATACCTGCAAGAGTGTAGTCCAGTAATCATAGCCATTCAAGCGCATTTCTCCAGCAATGGTGTCTTCAGGGTGAAACCCAAGTTAAGAGTCTCTACATGCAGACCATAGTGAGCGATCTTCTCCTGTTCTTATGGGTCACGTTGTCCTTCTCCATCCCTTATGGGTCTCGCAAACAACTGCGCAGAAACTCTATCAAGCACTTCAGGAATTCTCTCTTCCTTGACTGTCTCTAGGGGAAAACCACTCTGACTGGATATGATACAGGACAAGTGGGCCAGACCCAGAGCAGAACCTGCCAAAATTACTAAGGAACCAGCACAAGAATTAACTCCCACCTTCCCGGCCAGGACTAGCTGGTTCAAGCTGCCCATACGTTTTTTTACTGAACTGCACAGATTGTTGCATTTTATTTTACACATCATTTTACTCAAATTTCTAACTTAAAGAAAACCTACCATGAAAAAAACATCTCACATACCTGACATTTCTGTTTTAAAAATGGTATGCGACTGGATATAATGCTGAACAAATATGCAGATTAGGACTTTCTCTGGTTTGTCTGATCTGGATGCTTGCTTCAGGTCAATGAAGTTAATTTACAAACGGAAAATACACTGTTTGCTTTGCAAGTGAAGTTGCACTCTGCAAAGCAATTTTCCCCAGAGATTAGTGAATGCGATGAAACTTCACTTAGCAAAGAAAACCAAATCATGCAAAAGGAAAATAAAAATAAACAGCATATTTGCTTGTACATGATTAAATGATATAAGTCAGCAAAGCTTTACCTCATTTACTAAGCTCTAGGGAAACTTCCCTTGGAAAGGGCAAGTGCACTTGCACTTGTACAGTGAACCATCTGTTAGCCTTTAGTAAATCAATCAATGACTCAGGAAGTCTTGAATTATTGAAGACAGTAAAACAGTAAAACAGCCAGTCAACTGGCATTTCCAGTAGGAGGTCAGCAATGACAGTTCCTGTATTTTTCCGAGAGAGATGCTTTGGTTACGTGTTCTGTAAAGAACAATGTACCATACATCATTTCACTTGAGAAACTGATGCAAATCTACCATTGCAGTTTGGTATAATGGGGCCATATTTGCTGTTCGCTCTTGTGCTTCGATACTCAGCTGAAAGATTGCAAATAATCCATCTCATTGTCTCCATCTAGTTTTTATAGTTCAATCAGTTTGTGGACTTGGCTTGTCATGCCTGGAAGATTTTTTCCTGAACATATAGTCATTTGCGCTCTTTGATCTAACTTATATCAAAACAGAAGTGCATGTTTTCATTTCTCTGGTGTTTCATGATTTTTGTATTGAATATTGCGCTGGATCTAGCCATGTCGAATCCAGGAATAGTACAAAATATCTACAAATTCTCTTTACAAAGTTAAATGATTTATATGCTATAATTCACTGGGGTTGATTTACTAAAACTGGAGAGTGGAAAATGTGGTGCAGTTGTGCATGGTTGACAATCAGCTTCTAACTTCAGCTTTTTCAATTAATGTTTGACAAAAAAAAAAAAAAAAATAGACGCTGATTGGTTTCTATGCACAACTGCACCAGATTTTGCACTCCCCAGTTTTAGTAAATCAACCCCCTGTGTCCGGCCATTTATGTTGTTTCGTATTGTTAAAAAACTGTAGTTGACATTTATCTTATCCGTATGGCTAGCAGTCCTACTCACTCCCTGAATCCGACTGGGTATATTCATGTTGGGTGTTTATCCATAGGAAAAAGAAAAAGATGGAGGGCGCACCGAACTAGTGTGATACTGCTAAATGAATTTTTATTAAAATATTAAAATCAATCATTATACTCACAATGTGGAGTTAAAATCAGGCTTAAAAAGACAGTACAGCAGAAATCCAACAGCAACAGCAGAGCTTGATAATCACTTGAATCTAAAATCGATGTTTAGGGCTGACGTGTTTCAGGGGCGTACCCCTTTCTTCAGAGCTTGGTGGTCTGCAGTGCTCCCTCGCCATGAGGCTGTGGGAATATATGTGCACCCATGCACAACTGAATGAGCATGTGCTGAAAGGTCAAGGTCACGGACCACTCCTCCCACAAAAGAGGAGGGGCTTATCCGGGACCCCCCCCATACACACAGAGTATGCGCGTGCATGCAATCCCCACTTGCGCATATATATGTGCATGCATGTACCCACTTCCCCTCAAATAGCCTGAAGCTCCCATGATGATGATCTCATCTTTTGTGTTGCACCCAATGGAGACTGTAAAAATAATAATACTAATAGTAATAATAATAATACTAGTAGTGGAAACAAGTATGTCTCCAAAGTCAGTATAGGGCAGACATCCCCATATACAGAGAGGCACTGCATGTCATATATTCAAGACGTGTACAGTGGCCACATTTTTGTATCCATACTGGCGTGGTGGGAGCGGGGTATTTGATGGGAAGTGTCCTCCTGTTTTTTGTGTGTTTTGTTTTCCCGAGAATGCGTTGCTGTACTGTGCCTACCTCACTTTGGGAGAGCGCCACTTGCCATCTGTTTGCCCAGTCTGCTCGATGGACGTCAGCTGGAACGCACGCCAGCTGTAGCTGGAAGAGGCTGCGCTCCAGCAGCAGGGACCCATGATTCTTGCGCATGCGCACGACGTGCTATACGCTGCGCGCAGTGTGCATCTGACGCCTGCTTGTTTTCCATGAGTAAACAGTGCGTTCCAGCCGTCAAAACCAAAGGGCTGGAACGTCACTTTCATTCTACGTGGCGCTTACCCATAGGGGAAGATCGGATGGGCCCCTCTAGTGGTAGGAGGGTGAAATCTCCAGACACACAATTGCGCTGCTCTACATCGGCCGGATGGGCCCCCTCAAGTGGTAGGAGGATGGAATCTCCTCGTACCCTGTTGGCCAGGCTTTCACATTTGCAGTGAAAGCCTGACCCCAAACGGAGCCCATCCGCTGACCCTATATGAGGTGTGCATCCACACAAAACTGGGCACATGAATGGGTCAAAAAGAACCCCACTTCCAGATGCAGCTCCATATTATATTATATTATATTATATTAGTAGGAGACATGCTATATATATGTATTGGAACATGTATATCTATAGTGGAATCTGGCATGAATCAAAACAAATGCAGACAAAGGGCCATATGTGCAAATACTCATA
Organism: Rana kukunoris; assembly: GCA_029574335.1. Classification (NCBI taxonomy): domain Eukaryota; kingdom Metazoa; phylum Chordata; class Amphibia; order Anura; family Ranidae; genus Rana; species Rana kukunoris. Next base: position 119,624,525 of record CM056053.1, read on the forward strand.
GAAACATCAATACATATGCATACCGAGCTGGATAGACACCAATCTAGTAGTGGCACAGTGATCATGTACCCAATTGTGTTTCCAGATGTATAGACGTGCACACAAACCCCACGTAAATTGGCTTTGTGGGAGGACTGCAGACCCTTTTAGAAATCTGCATTACATACACCGTACAGTTATATTGTTACAACCTCCCTCAATTAATTTTGGAATTCCTAGCATAATGGTTTCCTTGCATCTAATCCCCTCACCTAAAGCTGGCTTAAAAGGGGACATAAGGTTTTTGTTTTATTTTGCTTTACTACATGTTCTTTATATATACCTTGTTGGATTTTATTTCTAGTAAAATTGCTCTCTATTTTTCATACACTATCCATACCATTTAAAGGGTCACTAAAGGAAAACATTTTTTTGCTGAAATTACTGTTCACAGGGTATAGAGACATAAAAGTTAACTGATTCCTTTTAAAAATGATTAAAAATAGATAAAAAGCAATCATATAATGTGCCTCTAGTTTCACTTTCATTCTTAAACTGGTTTCATGTTTCTGTGTAGTAGAGAGAGACGCAGAACAAAAACAAACAAATACAGGGCAGTGTTTTGTTTTTAAAATGCATCTGATTGGTTCTGAGGAGTTTTAGACACACAGTAATGACAGCTTGGACCACAGTGAAAAGCTGCCATGAGATTCTTCATAAGGAGCCAGACAAGCAGGAAGTGTGGAGATCAGATCAAAATTACAGCGGGAGCTGTGGTGGCTCAACGTGATTGGCACTGCGCTGACAAGCCATTCACCTCTGCAGCCAAGGGTTCGGATCCCGGTCTCGGCTTCATGTGAATTGAGTTTGGTGGTCTCAGCCCGGCTCCCGGTGGGTGAGCTATGCAAGGTACGCCTGTGCTTAGTACGCCCACCCCCCCCCCACAAAAACCACCACACTTGCACGCACACGAAATTGGTTTAAAACACATGCACTTTGGCCATGCGGTCTCCTAAAATAAAGAGAGGCGAAGGACCTACGGGGCTGGCTGGGTGGCCTAGGCCCCCTCACTCCCTCATAGGGGGAGTCCCTCTGCCCCATTGGGGTCCCGTTGGGCCCCAGTTGGGCTCCCAAGAGGAGCAGGTAGGGCGGGGTGAGTGGGAGGCCCCCCTTCACACCCGCCATTGCCACCAGGGGCATGGAGAAGGATGGCAATTGCCTCCGGGGGGAGGGTCTGCCTACTCCCAACTCCTGCAGTCCGGCTCCTCTCTCTCGAGTTCACGCACAAAAAATACACTTTAAAAAAAAAAAAGATCAAAATTACAGCAACTTCAAAGCAAAAACGAACAATGAGGACATGAAACCAGGACTGCAGTAAGGTAAAAGAAGCTATTTAGCTAAAAAAAAAATTCCTTTAGTGATCCTTTAATAATATTTATTGTAGCAAAGGCAAAAAAAATCTGAGATTCCACTCACTGATTTTAGAACAATGTCTGAGCACACAGATTTTTCTTCTTCACGGTGTTCGAATGCTATATATGGCTGATTTTTGGTGTTGGCTTTGGCTTGTTTTTTTTTTTATTCAAGTTTTTACATTACATTGTTGTCAGCACCTGCCCACATTTTGGCTCTGCCTGAACACCTTCTCTATAGGGCCACTGTTTCTATAAATCTTTTCTGTTAACTCTGTACTCTGCATGCTATTTTTTTGCCGATAGTATGAAAATGAAGACCAAAACCTCATCATGTAAAAGATGTCCTCAAGGAAGGCTTTGTCTATTTAACTTCATGGAGAATTTCACAACTATGAAATTTAAAGACAAATAGGCTGCTCATTTGATTTTAGTAAGTCACCCTTATAGCCACTACACTAGTATTTATACTTACTGAATGTCTTGTTTTTAATTAGTTTATAGTCAATTGTTTTTTTTTTTTCACACTTTTAACTCATATTGTAAGTCAAAATGGCAAATTATTTGGTTGCCAACCTGTTTTTACCAGTAACCACTAAAATTCCAAGGCTTACATTGAAATAATGCGGGGGAGGGAGAATTGGGACTTTAAATGAGACCAGACCTGGTTAGGGGCGAGTGCCTCCATCCCTGTCTATTGACAAAAGAAGCAAAATCGCAGCCAGAGGAAAAAAAAAGTGCAAAAAGGAGAGATAGGACTTTAAATGAAGCTCATGATGGCAAAAATGAATACAGTGGTGGAATATAAAATATTTACTAATATCACATAGTAAACAAGTTTAACATACATTGGATTGCATATACAGAGAAAGGTCCCTGATAAGGGTACCAAATTCAAAGTGGCAAACCTAGTACCGACATGTTTATGCACATTAGAAATTGGTACATTTGGGGGATCCACCAGGATTCATGGTAAGGTATAATTGTAACAAGGATATCATCTGCACAGTCCATAGTCTTTCTAATCCCTATTAGAGTACATATGAAATCAACACATAATGATGGATGATTGTGTAGCTTGGGGTACACGATAGCTATTAGCTCGACACGTTTCGCGGCATGCAACCGCTCTTCAGGAGCAGATGTGTCAATTATCTGCAAAGGAGAGTAAGTAGGTCTGAGTAAGTTAACCAAGTCATGGTAGAGGGGAGGGTGGGTAAACCCCTCAAAAAACACAGAAAGGCCATATGGGACCAGATAACTTACGGAATGGTATGCACAAGATGACACCATGTCATACCACCATCGAAGATCATAATGGGAGGGGAGCCGAAACCGGACAGTCGGGGTTCAGCAGGTCCAGACTCAGGTCCAGAGCTTCACTCTATGTTCTTTCCTCACCTACCCTATTGCTATTTTTCAACTTCACTTAGTTTTCCAACAACTCACCACTCGCATACCTCACACCATCACCTTCTCCTTTTCATTACCTAGGAGTGCTCGATGAGTTTGAACCTGCTATCCTTGTTACAATTATACCTTACCATGAATCCTGGTGGATCTCCCAAATGTACTAATTTCTAATGTGCACAAACATGTCAGTACTAGGTTTGCCACTTTAAAGTTGGCACCCTTATCAGGGGCCTTTCTCTGTATATGCAATCCAATGTATGTTAAACTTGTTTGATATGCAATATTATTAAATATTTTATATTCCACCAATGTATTCATTTTTGCCATCATGAGCTTCATTTAAAGGCCCATCTCTCCTTTTTTGCACTTTACAAGTTCTGCGCTTTTTTAACGAGTCCATGGTTTCTTTCCCCTGAATACCTGCTTAATTGTTTTAGGTTTTTACCTGTTTTAATTTTATTTCCAATATTACAGTTGGTGTCTTATTTTACTGATATTACCATGCTGGGTGCGTGAGCGCCTTGTCTTGCCCTGGTGACTGTCCACGATCTTATGATGTAGGAGCCGCGACGCTTATTGCTGCCTTCCTCCGTCCCGCCCGTCTATGACGCCTGGGGGGCGGATGCGGCTGTCATTATTTGCATCGACGTCACACGTGCTCGCCGGATGTACGGCGTCTCTTGATGCGGTTTCCCCGGCTGTGGCACTGTCCATCACCGCGAGGTTGGGGTGGTGCTGCGTTGGAGCTGGCTTTCGGGCGATTTGTCACCTGAATGCGGGGCATCCTCGCTTGTCCCTCCCCTCCCACACTCGCGATCGTGACGTTTGGGGCGTGTCTGTGGCGGCATACATACATATTGGGCGGTTGCCTTGCCAGCAGCCTCGATCTCCCCAAGCGCTCCCCTACTACAGCTCTCTACATACCCGGCTGGGTTCTTTTTCGTCCCTCACACAGGTACACCTACCCCACTCTTCTCCCCCCTCTCTCCCTGGGATGTTCTGGCGGGGACCCTTACTCCCGATGGGGTTACCTGATCACCACAACTCTATTGCCCCCCCTCCCCACCTTCCCCCCCCCCACCCTTTCTCACTATATGGTTGGTGTTGACCTCCACCATGGTCCTCACCCCCATTTTTGTTTCCCTGCTTCACTCTATGTTCTTTCCTCACCTACCCTATTGCTATTTTTCAACTTCACTTAGTTTTTCAACAGCTCACCATCACTTTCTCCTTTTCACTACATAGGAGGGCTCGATGAGTCTGGAGCTGCTGGACCCCGACTGTCCGGTTTGGTGTCGCCGCTTGGGGCACCCCTTCCGCTCCCCTCCCATTATGATCTTGGATGGCCTCTGGTGGTATGAAAATATACACAAACGGTCACTGGCGCTAGGAGGAATATAGGCCGGTCAATGAGGCAAAAACAAACCCTATAGTGATTACTGTAGAGGGTATCATATAGACAGTTCAGTGCAGCGGGAATGACGGTACCCGGAAGTACCCAACACAAGTAATATACACAAAACAAGTCAGCGCTCTTAAATGTCTGTAAAATATATATAAAATATATAAGCCCAATGTTGTTGGAATAAAAGAAAATAATCATATAAATATAGAGAAAAAAGAATCCATTTATTGCAGATCCACTTCTAAAAACAAGGGAGAAACAGTCCATATAGGATAATATACAGGGCTGTAGAGTAGTAAGCAATGTTCAAAAACAGTTCCACCAGCAGACACCAGCAATTCATGGGGTTAAACCTCAAAGGTTCCATGCACAGGCCATCATGAGGACAAAAACACACGCTGACAGTACCTTGATGGTAGATGGTATAAAGTGGTACACAGAGGACCGCCGTCAGATCTTAGGGTGAGGACCTGACATCAAACAGTCCACAATGTTGGAGTGTCACCACGAAGAGAAGGGGATGGTGCCATCCGACGGGACCATCCGACGGGTCTTACAGTCGAAAATGCGGCGCAGTAGGCTCTGCGGGGACACACGCTGAGACGCCACTTCACGTTCAGACCAGTGGAGCTGAAGTATCATGGACGCCCTCTGGTGGAAAATCCAAAAATGGCATGTGACTAGTATAGGATGGTAGAAGCTGTTAGCAAAAAAGACAGGTTATAGTCTATCTTCTTTTAAAAGGTTTGTAATAAAATCCCATAAATAAGGGGATCAGGGGGGTCTTGACGACGCCTTTGAAAAAGCGCCTGGAAGCGCGAAACGCGTCGTCAAGACCCCCCTGATCCCCTTATTTATGGGATTTTATTACAAACCTTTTAAAAAAAGATAGACTATATCCTGTCTTTTTTGCTAACAGCTTCTACCATCCTATACTAGTCACATGCCATTTTTGGATTTTCCACCAGAGGGCGTCCAGGATACTTCAGCTCCACTGGTCTGAACGTGAAGTGGCGTCTCAGACGTGTGACGTCCACGCTATCGGACGGAAAGAGCGTGTGTCCCCGCAGAGCCTACTGCGCCGCATTTCCGACTGTAAGACCCGTCGGATGGTCCCGTCGGATGGCACCATCCCCTTCTCTTCGTGGTGACACTCCAACATTGTTGACTGTTTGATGTCAGGTCCTCACCCTAATATCTGACGGCGGTCCTCTGTGTACCACTTTATACCATCTACCATCAAGGTACTGTCAGTGTGTGTTTTTGTCCTCATGATGGCCTGTGCATGGAACCTTTGAGGTTTAACCCCATGAATTGCTGGTGTCTGCTGGTGGAACTGTTTGTGCACATTGCTTACTACTCTACAGCCCTGTATATTATCCTATATGGACTGTTTCTCCCTTGTTTTTAGAAGTGGATCTGCAATAAATGGATTCTTTTTTCTCTATATTTATATGATTATTTTCTTTTATCCCAACAACATTGGGCTTATATATTTTATATATATTTTACAGACATTTAAGAGCGCGGACTTGTTTTGTGTATATCTCTGGTGGTATGACATGGTGTCATCTTGTGCATACCATTCCGTAAGTTATCTGGTCCAATACGGCCTTTCTGTGTTTTTTGGGGGGTTTACCCACCCTCCCCTCTACCATGACTTGGTTAACTTACCCAGACCTACTTACTCTCCTTTGCAAATAATTGACGCATCTGCTCCTGAAGAGCGTTTGCAAGCCGCGAAACGCGTCAAGCTAATAGCTATCGTGTACCCCAAGTTACACAATTATCCATCATTATGTGTTGATTTCATATGTACTCTAATAGGGATTAGAAAGACTATACAGGCATACCCCACTTTTAAGTACACAATTGGGCTTATTTACTAAAGCTGGAAAATGCAAAATCAGGCTCACTTCTGTATAGAAACCAATGAGCTTCTAACCCCAGCTTGTTCAATTAAGCCTGGTAATAAAACCTGGAAGCTCATTGGTTTTTATGCAGATGCTATACCTATTATACCTTACCATGAATCCTGGTGGATCCCCCAAATGTACCAATTTCTAATGTGTATAAACATGTCAGTACTAGGTTTGCCACTTTGAAGTCGGCAACCTTATCAGGGGCCTTTCTCTGTATTTGCAATCCAATGTATGTTAAACTTGTTTGATATGCGAATTATTAAAATTTTTATATTCCACCACTGTATTCATTTTTGCCATCATGAGCTTCATTTAAAGTCCCATCTCTCCTTTTTTGCACTTTTGTTGCCTCTGGCAAGGCTTACATTGACAAATATACAGCAATGTGCTATTAATCCAAAGAGTCACAGGGGATCTCTCCACCCTTATGAAGACATATTAGATTTGAGATTGGGAAACTGAGCTAGGTCAAAATCTCCCTGGCAGTGTTGTAGGTAAAATCACCAAATTGCCACACTCCTCCTTTGATTGTTCTAAGATGGAGGAGTAATGTTACAAATTTCTGCCAAGATGGTATAGGGTCCTGGATAAGCCGTCCCAAATATATCCATCAACATCTGCACAGTGCTGAAGGGGTTGCAAACAGCAATGAACATTGCTAGATTTTTGGTGGGACTGTCCCCAGATTAAACCATTTTGGACTGATGTGCAGAATCTGATTACCCAGGGTAGCCAATTTCAACCGGAGCATGACCCCCTCCCCGTTTTATCTCATGCTACCCATTTATCAGTGTGCAAATACAAGTGATCAGTGATACTTCCATAGATGTGCGCAGGGGGTGTGCCTGGGCACACCCTAAAGATTATATGTACTGCTGATTCCCCCTACTGCCTGGGCTCCACCCTGTGTTGCTCCTGCCCCCCACCCCCATCTTTAGTGCTACTGGCTACTCTTCTCCCCTTGGCTGCTGCAGGGATGTTCCAGGATGGAGAGCGGGGGCATGAACTAGTCAATATGTTATTTACCAGCTCCTTCCTTTTCTAAATGAACACACTCACTGCGTTCATTCATAACTGATGCATAGTAAACTGTGTTTACTATGCTTCAATGTGTGAATAAACTGAAAGCGGCTCAGCACAGAGCCCCTTCTGTTCATTCATTGTCCAGCGCAGCTGAAGCTGCAGAGAAAAGCATGTGTTTTTGAGCTTCGGGGTGCACACCCTAATGCAATAGGCTGCACACACCTATGGATACTTCACTTGTGATCTCCTTCTCAACACTGATAACAGCCTTTTACCTCTGCACAGGAAATCGGTGGCAGCCCCAACAGTTAAATAGTGTCTATTGATACTGCAAGACATAAAACAAGCAGAGGGGTGGAGGTATCAATGTATCAACGAATATTCACAGTTCTACACTACCTGGGCTTTGTGGATTGATTTAACTTCTTCTGACATTTGTTACTGTGACCATTTTGTGTATAGAGTGACAGTTTTTTTTTTTTATACAGCCTATCTCTGAAATGCATGGACTAGGCACAGCCTGTATCTCTGTTTGATTTCTCTTATTTTTTCCAATGTTGGGGGGGGGGGCTGTTTCTAGGCTTACCCCTATCTACCTACCCCTACCTACTTTCTTTCCTCATCTATTTTTATTACGTGTGTGTTATTGCTGTAAAGAGCTTTACTGTGTTTTTGGGGCTCGACTAGGTTCCAGGCTCATGCTCCTGGCTTTTAACTCCTATGACCAGTTGAAACCCTAGTGCTAACTGTCTTCAGTGTGCAGTAACCCCCATCAGTGCCCCTAATACTTACCTGAACTCCATCTCTATCACGCAATATTGTAGGAGTGTTTCAGCTGCCCAAGACTCCCATCCTCATTGGCTGAGACAGCAGCACAATGCCTTTAAAGCCCGCTGCTGTCAAAGTCAGTCAGCCAATGAGGAGAGAAAGTGGGCGGGACCGGACTGTGGCCCTGTGTCTCAATGGACACACGGAGCAGTGACTTGGCTTGGGTGCCCCCATAGGAATCAGTTTGCTGTGGGGACACTAAACAAGAGGGAGGTGCTAAGAGCACCGAAGAGGGACCCAAGAACGAGGTTCCGGGGTGCCCTGTGCATGTTTGTTATTTTTAACTTAAAAAAAAACAAGACTTTAGTATCACTTTTAGGCCTCGTACACACGTCCGAGGAACTCGTCGTTTCAGACACATAGTTTTCCTCGTCGAGATCCTTGTTAGGCTTGTCAAGGAACTTGACAAGCTGTCTTTGCGTACACACTGTCAAGACCAAATCTCGTTGTTCTCAAACGCGGTGACTTTACCACATACTATGGCAGGGGAAGTTCAATTCCACTGGCACAACCCTTGGGGCTGCTTCTGCTAATCTCATGTTACTGCATGTTAGGTTAAAGTTTGATAAGAGACATTTTCACTTTTCAGTCTGTTACAGCGTGACAAATGTGTTATTTCCATTACAAATACTACTTTTACCGAAGGTGCACGGGTTTCTAAGCATACATACGCTCAAGTTTCTCATCGAAAAGCAGCCCGACAAGGAACACGACGAGCCAATTTGGACTCCCGTCGAGGAAAAAGAGAACTTGCTCTCTTTTTTGCTCGTCGAGTTTCTTGACAGTTTCCTCGATGAAAAACGAACACACGACCGGTTTTCTAGGCAAAAAAGCTCTCCCACCAAGTTTCTTGATGGATTCTGCTGAGGAAAACGGTCGTGTGTACGAGGCCTCAGGTTGTATCTGATACTCTTATCCCTAGGTAACCTGTAAAATGGGGGTCAGGGGTTTATAAATGTTTTTTGATATTATGTATCTGTCTACCCAATTGTACCGCATATTCTTAGTGTTTTGCTGTTGTACTTTCAAAATTGTATAAATAAAAATGTCTCAAAAAAAAAAAAAAAATGAAGAGCCGTGGGTAGAGCAGGTGACTGATAGGGCTATCAGAGGTGCCAGAATCTAAGCGTCTATAGTAGCAGCATAGGCGACAAGTGGCTGAAATGATTTCACTGTAGAAGGAAGAGGCAAGGGAAGAGGCAAAGCTATTGCCTATCTATCCAATAGTGCTACTTGTAGGAGCCACATGTATTTATAAAATGTTTTGGGTACCTTAAAAACAATTTGTTGCACAATTGACTCCAGATCAACTTTATTTTCAAATATTCTGCAAGTGTGCTGCAAGTTCTGGTTCAGTTGTGTTGTGCATTGTAAAATAGTCATCCCACCACAGGGGTCACTCTTAGGCCGCGTACACACGATCAGTCCATCCGATGAGAATGATCCGAAGGACCGTTTTCATCAGTTAACCGATGAGGCTGACTGATGGTCTGATGTGCCTACACACCATCGGTTAAATAACCGATCGCGTCAGAACGCGGTGACATAAAACACACCGACGTGCTGAAAAAAATGAAGTTCAATGCTTCCAAGCATGCGTCGACCTGATTCTGAGCATGCGTGGATTTCTAACTGACTCTCGTGCGTACTAACGATCGGTTTTGACCTATCGGTTAGGCGTCCATTGGTAAAATTTTAAAGCAAGTTCTATTTTTTTTGACCGAAGGATAACTTACCGATGGGGCCCACACACGATCGGTTTGGAGCGATAAAAACGGACCTTCAGTCCGTTTTCATCGGTTTTGAGCAATCGTGTGTACGTGGCCTCACTGGTATGGGCCACCTACATCAAATATCTAATCTTATGCCCTTTACACACGATCGGTTCATCAGATGAAAACAAACCGATGGATTTTTTCATCAGATATTCGATGAAGCTGACTTTCATCAGTCTTGCCTACACACCTAAAAATCCGATCGTGTCCAACGCGGTGACGTAAAACACTATGAAGTGCTGAGAAAAATTAAGTTCAATGCTTCGGGGCATGCGTCGACTTGATTCTGATCATGCATGGACTTTTGACCGATTGACCGATTTCCCGATTGACCGATTTCCCCACAGACCATTGTTTTTTCTATTGGTTTTTTAACCATACGAAAATTTTAAAACAGGTTCTATTTTTTCCACCGATGGGAAAAAAACTGATGGGGCCCACACGCGATCGGTTCATCTGATGAAAACGTTCCATCGGTTCGTTTTCATCAGACGAACCGATTGTGTGTACAGGGCTTAATAGTTTGAATATAGTTTGACTATTAAAAAGTAATACGTTAATAAAACATAGGGTATTCCAAACTTTTAGCACTCTAGCCATGGACCTTATGCATGTTGCGTTTCCCCAAATGCAGACCAAAATTTTGATGTATGTGCAGCAACATTTAAACTTAAATCTAAATAATTCCCAGACTTCTGTCAGGCTGTATAATGCTCTCATTCCTGAGAACAACACTCGTATTCTTGCAGAGAACAAACAAACACGCTTCTGAACGTACATCAGAGATTTGCAAAGAATCAAGAGGCACCTCTCAGTATGAAGTATCATCTGCTGTGAACATTCATAGAAAATATTAACATTTAAATATTACATTTTGCTGGAACAAGGTGTTTCTAATTGCAGTCTGTGAACAGCTGTAGGAATAAGATGCCGAAAGTGTGCAGTGTGGCAAGTGTATTACCGGCAAGTGAAGGCCATTATAACTGGGAAAGGATCTGGTGAGCACAGTGGGGAAAAAAGAGATGCTGGTAAAATATGCATTCTCTATAACTCTTATCATAACCCAAATTGCTGCAGCAAAAAAAAGGTGGTGATGTGATGCACTTCAATGGTTTTATTGTCTCTGAAATAGACACTGTTTTCATAGACGCCTTGGGGGGGTTCTTCTAGATGATATGCATGATGTTTTCAAATGCAGTGTGGTTTTTGAATCTGCAAGCATCGCTGCTTTGACATTACACGCAGTAGGTGATGAAAGGAACAACTTCAATGAATTATGGGTTCAACAATTGTTATTTATTTAAAAAAAAGCATTGTTAGAAGGAATTGTGACTCGGGTCTGTCTATTGGTGCAAGTGATAACATTTGTATTTACCCACCAGGGCATGGCATCAGTGCTGAAAACGGATAATGCTTCCCATGGTACAAAAGATGTCTTGTTTATACCAGCAGCAGCTTTACTGCCCTTCTCAAAAGGCTATTGCTTTTCTGAGAGTGGTGGAGTAGTGGCTTCCTGGCATCAGGAGGTGTTTTTGGCCAAGGGGATTTTACATGCAAATACCACGTCACAACCATAAGCCAAGTGTTTGGTTGGCAGACATCCATTATGATGTCACCAACTGAGCCTGTACCCGTTCAATGCTTTCAATTATCTATTTAGCACAAAAGAGGCCAAATAAAGCAAGTTCGTTGTTAGGGTTTACATACACTTTTAGCTACAGTAAACTCAGATTGTTCCAGGAAATATACACGTTTTAATTTCATTGAAATGATTATGTTATCTGCTTGATAAGTACAAAAAAATATTGATCCTGCCAGAAATCTTGTCAATCATGGCCGGGACCAGGGCCGGCCTTTGCGTTGTGCGGGTTGTGCGCCCGCACAAGGCGCCATGGGAACAGGGGCGCCGTGCATAGGGTTGCCACTTGCCACCTATTTTGCCCGGTACACATTCCACTGTCCTGCGGCTTGTAGCAGCCGGATTTCTGTCTCGGGCGGCGCACATGATCTGCGCTGCGCTGGTGCCCTGTGATTGGCCGAACGGGCCATGTGCGGGGCGGGCCAGGAAGCAGATATGGGGGTCTGTGAATTGCTGTGCTGGTCATGTGTGGAGGCGTGGGCGGGGCTGCACTGTGGATACGATCATCGTGCCTGCTTGCTCCCGGAGTCCTGCCTCACAATGTGAGTCCTGCTCATCTGCTCTGTCAGCTTACCTCCCGCCTCTGTGTCACCCCCCCTCTCCTCTGTTATGTCACCCCCCCTCTCCTCTGTTATGTCACCCCCCTCTCTCTCTGTTGTGTCACCCCCTCTCTCCTCTGTTGTGTCACCCCCTCTCTCCTCTGTTGTGTCACCCCCCCTCTCCTCTGTTGTGTCACCCCCCTCTCCTCTGTTGTGTCACCCCCCCCTCTCCTCTGTTGTGTCACCCCCCCTCTCCTCTGTTGTGTCACCCTCCCCTCTCCTCTGTTGTGTCACCCACCCTCTCCTCTGTTATGTCACCCCCCCTCTCCTCTGTTATGTCACCCCCCTCTCCTCTGTTATGTCACCCCCCTCTCCTCTGTTGTGTCACCCCCTCTCTCCTCTGTTATGTCACCCCCTCTCTCCTCTGTTATGTCACCCCCCCTCTCCTCTGTTGTGTCACCCGCCCTCTCCTCTGTTGTGTCACCCCCCTCTCCTCTGTTGTGTCACCCCCCCTCTCCTCTGTTGTGTCACCCCCCCTCTCCTCTGTTGTGTCACCCTCCCCTCTCCTCTGTTGTGTCACCCGCCCTCTCCTCTGTTGTGTCACCCGCCCTCTCCTCTGTTGTGTCACCCCCCTCTCCTCTGTTGTGTCACCCTCCCCTCTCCTCTGTTGTGTCACCCTCCCCTCTCCTCTGTTGTGTCACCCTCCCCTCTCCTCTGTTGTGTCACCCTCCCCTCTCCTCTGTTGTGTCACCCTCCCCTCTCCTCTGTTGTGTCACCCTCCCCTCTCCTCTGTTGTGTCACCCTCCCCTCTCCTCTGTTGTGTCACCCTCCCCTCTCCTCTGTTGTGTCACCCTCCCCTCTCCTCTGTTGTGTCACCACCCCATCTCCTCTGTTGTGTCACCCCCCCATCTCCTTTGTTGTGTCACCCCCCCATCTCCTCTGTTGTGTCACCCCCCCATCTCCTTTGTTGTGTCACCCCCCATCTCCTCTGTTGTGTCACCCCCCCTCTCCTCTGTTGTGTCACCCCCCCATCTCCTCTGTTGTGTCACCCGCCCTCTCCTCTGTTGTGTCACCCCCCTCTCTCCTCTGTTGTGTCACCCCCCTCTCTCCTCTGTTGTGTCACCCCCCTCTCTCCTCTGTTGTGTCACCCCCCTCTCTCCTCTGTTGTGTCACCCCCCTCTCTCCTCTGTTGTGTCACCCCCCCTCTCCTCTGTTGTGTCACCCCCCTCTCCTCTGTTATGTCACCCCCCCTCTCCTCTGTTATGTCACCCCCCCCTCTCCTCTGTTATGTCACCCCCCCTCTCCTCTGTTATGTCACCCCCCCTCTCCTCTGTTATGTCACCCCCCCCTCTCCTCTGTTATGTCACCCCCCCTCTCCTCTGTTATGTCACCCCCCCTCTCCTCTGTTGTGTCACCCCCCCTCTCCTCTGTTGTGTCACCCCCCCTCTCCTCTGTTGTGTCACCCCCCCCTCTCCTCTGTTGTGTCACCCCCCACGCTCAAGTTTCTCATCGAAAAGCAGCCCGACAAGGAACACGACGAGCCAATTTGGACTCCCGTCGAGGAAAAAGAGAACTTGCTCTCTTTTTTGCTCGTCGAGTTTCTTGACAGTTTCCTCGATGAAAAACGAACACACGACCGGTTTTCTAGGCAAAAAAGCTCTCCCACCAAGTTTCTTGATGGATTCTGCTGAGGAAAACGGTCGTGTGTACGAGGCCTCAGGTTGTATCTGATACTCTTATCCCTAGGTAACCTGTAAAATGGGGGTCAGGGGTTTATAAATGTTTTTTGATATTATGTATCTGTCTACCCAATTGTACCGCATATTCTTAGTGTTTTGCTGTTGTACTTTCAAAATTGTATAAATAAAAATGTCTCAAAAAAAAAAAAAAAATGAAGAGCCGTGGGTAGAGCAGGTGACTGATAGGGCTATCAGAGGTGCCAGAATCTAAGCGTCTATAGTAGCAGCATAGGCGACAAGTGGCTGAAATGATTTCACTGTAGAAGGAAGAGGCAAGGGAAGAGGCAAAGCTATTGCCTATCTATCCAATAGTGCTACTTGTAGGAGCCACATGTATTTATAAAATGTTTTGGGTACCTTAAAAACAATTTGTTGCACAATTGACTCCAGATCAACTTTATTTTCAAATATTCTGCAAGTGTGCTGCAAGTTCTGGTTCAGTTGTGTTGTGCATTGTAAAATAGTCATCCCACCACAGGGGTCACTCTTAGGCCGCGTACACACGATCAGTCCATCCGATGAGAATGATCCGAAGGACCGTTTTCATCAGTTAACCGATGAGGCTGACTGATGGTCTGATGTGCCTACACACCATCGGTTAAATAACCGATCGCGTCAGAACGCGGTGACATAAAACACACCGACGTGCTGAAAAAAATGAAGTTCAATGCTTCCAAGCATGCGTCGACCTGATTCTGAGCATGCGTGGATTTCTAACTGACTCTCGTGCGTACTAACGATCGGTTTTGACCTATCGGTTAGGCGTCCATTGGTAAAATTTTAAAGCAAGTTCTATTTTTTTTGACCGAAGGATAACTTACCGATGGGGCCCACACACGATCGGTTTGGAGCGATAAAAACGGACCTTCAGTCCGTTTTCATCGGTTTTGAGCAATCGTGTGTACGTGGCCTCACTGGTATGGGCCACCTACATCAAATATCTAATCTTATGCCCTTTACACACGATCGGTTCATCAGATGAAAACAAACCGATGGATTTTTTCATCAGATATTCGATGAAGCTGACTTTCATCAGTCTTGCCTACACACCTAAAAAGGCACCTCTCAGTATGAAGTATCATCTGCTGTGAACATTCATAGAAAATATTAACATTTAAATATTACATTTTGCTGGAACAAGGTGTTTCTAATTGCAGTCTGTGAACAGCTGTAGGAATAAGATGCCGAAAGTGTGCAGTGTGGCAAGTGTATTACCGGCAAGTGAAGGCCATTATAACTGGGAAAGGATCTGGTGAGCACAGTGGGGAAAAAAGAGATGCTGGTAAAATATGCATTCTCTATAACTCTTATCATAACCCAAATTGCTGCAGCAAAAAAAAGGTGGTGATGTGATGCACTTCAATGGTTTTATTGTCTCTGAAATAGACACTGTTTTCATAGACGCCTTGGGGGGGTTCTTCTAGATGATATGCATGATGTTTTCAAATGCAGTGTGGTTTTTGAATCTGCAAGCATCGCTGCTTTGACATTACACGCAGTAGGTGATGAAAGGAACAACTTCAATGAATTATGGGTTCAACAATTGTTATTTATTTAAAAAAAAGCATTGTTAGAAGGAATTGTGACTCGGGTCTGTCTATTGGTGCAAGTGATAACATTTGTATTTACCCACCAGGGCATGGCATCAGTGCTGAAAACGGATAATGCTTCCCATGGTACAAAAGATGTCTTGTTTATACCAGCAGCAGCTTTACTGCCCTTCTCAAAAGGCTATTGCTTTTCTGAGAGTGGTGGAGTAGTGGCTTCCTGGCATCAGGAGGTGTTTTTGGCCAAGGGGATTTTACATGCAAATACCACGTCACAACCATAAGCCAAGTGTTTGGTTGGCAGACATCCATTATGATGTCACCAACTGAGCCTGTACCCGTTCAATGCTTTCAATTATCTATTTAGCACAAAAGAGGCCAAATAAAGCAAGTTCGTTGTTAGGGTTTACATACACTTTTAGCTACAGTAAACTCAGATTGTTCCAGGAAATATACACGTTTTAATTTCATTGAAATGATTATGTTATCTGCTTGATAAGTACAAAAAAATATTGATCCTGCCAGAAATCTTGTCAATCATGGCCGGGACCAGGGCCGGCCTTTGCGTTGTGCGGGTTGTGCGCCCGCACAAGGCGCCATGGGAACAGGGGCGCCGTGCATAGGGTTGCCACTTGCCACCTATTTTGCCCGGTACACATTCCACTGTCCTGCGGCTTGTAGCCGCCGGATTTCTGTCTCGGGCGGCGCACATGATCTGCGCTGCGCTGGTGCCCTGTGATTGGCCGAACGGGCCATGTGCGGGGCGGGCCAGGAAGCAGATATGGGGGTCTGTGAATGGCTGTGCTGGTCATGTGTGGAGGCGTGGGCGGGGCTGCACTGTGGATACGATCATCGTGCCTGCTTGCTCCCGGAGTCCTGCCTCACAATGTGAGTCCTGCTCATCTGCTCTGTCAGCTTACCTCCCGCCTCTGTGTCACCCCCCCTCTCCTCTGTTATGTCACCCCCCCTCTCCTCTGTTATGTCACCCCCCTCTCCTCTGTTGTGTCACCCCCTCTCTCCTCTGTTGTGTCACCCCCTCTCTCCTCTGTTGTGTCACCCCCCCTCTCCTCTGTTGTGTCACCCCCCTCTCCTCTGTTGTGTCACCCCCCCCTCTCCTCTGTTGTGTCACCCCCCCTCTCCTCTGTTGTGTCACCCTCCCCTCTCCTCTGTTGTGTCACCCACCCTCTCCTCTGTTATGTCACCCCCCCTCTCCTCTGTTATGTCACCCCCCTCTCCTCTGTTATGTCACCCCCCTCTCCTCTGTTGTGTCACCCCCTCTCTCCTCTGTTATGTCACCCCCTCTCTCCTCTGTTATGTCACCCCCCCTCTCCTCTGTTGTGTCACCCGCCCTCTCCTCTGTTGTGTCACCCCCCTCTCCTCTGTTGTGTCACCCCCCCTCTCCTCTGTTGTGTCACCCCCCCTCTCCTCTGTTGTGTCACCCTCCCCTCTCCTCTGTTGTGTCACCCGCCCTCTCCTCTGTTGTGTCACCCGCCCTCTCCTCTGTTGTGTCACCCCCCTCTCCTCTGTTGTGTCACCCTCCCCTCTCCTCTGTTGTGTCACCCTCCCCTCTCCTCTGTTGTGTCACCCTCCCCTCTCCTCTGTTGTGTCACCCTCCCCTCTCCTCTGTTGTGTCACCCTCCCCTCTCCTCTGTTGTGTCACCCTCCCCTCTCCTCTGTTGTGTCACCCTCCCCTCTCCTCTGTTGTGTCACCCTCCCCTCTCCTCTGTTGTGTCACCCTCCCCTCTCCTCTGTTGTGTCACCACCCCATCTCCTCTGTTGTGTCACCCCCCCATCTCCTTTGTTGTGTCACCCCCCCATCTCCTCTGTTGTGTCACCCCCCCATCTCCTTTGTTGTGTCACCCCCCATCTCCTCTGTTGTGTCACCCCCCCTCTCCTCTGTTGTGTCACCCCCCCATCTCCTCTGTTGTGTCACCCGCCCTCTCCTCTGTTGTGTCACCCCCCTCTCTCCTCTGTTGTGTCACCCCCCTCTCTCCTCTGTTGTGTCACCCCCCTCTCTCCTCTGTTGTGTCACCCCCCTCTCTCCTCTGTTGTGTCACCCCCCTCTCTCCTCTGTTGTGTCACCCCCCCTCTCCTCTGTTGTGTCACCCCCCTCTCCTCTGTTATGTCACCCCCCCCTCTCCTCTGTTATGTCACCCCCCCTCTCCTCTGTTATGTCACCCCCCCTCTCCTCTGTTATGTCACCCCCCCCTCTCCTCTGTTATGTCACCCCCCCTCTCCTCTGTTATGTCACCCCCCCTCTCCTCTGTTATGTCACCCCCCCTCTCCTCTGTTGTGTCACCCCCCCTCTCCTCTGTTGTGTCACCCCCCCTCTCCTCTGTTGTGTCACCCCCCCCTCTCCTCTGTTGTGTCACCCCCCCTCTCCTCTGTTGTGTCACCCCCCCTCTCCTCTGTTGTGTCACCCCCCCTCTTCTCTGTTGTGTCACCCTCCCCTCTCCTCTGTTGTGTCAAACCCCCTCTCCTCTGTGTAAGCTTACCCCCTCCTCTGTGTCACCCACCCTCCACTGTCTCATCTACCGTCCTCTGTCTCACCCCCCCTCCTCTGTGTAAGCTTACCCCTCTCCTCTGTGTCACCCCCCCTCTCCTCTGTGTCACCCCCCCCTCTCCTCTGTGTCACCCCCCCCTCTCCTCTGTGGCACCCCCCCCCTCTCCTCTGTGTCACCCCCTCTTCTCTGTCTCACCTACCCTCTTCTCTGTCTCACCTACCCTCTTCTCTGTCTCACCTACCCTCTTCTCTGTCTCACCTACCCTCCTCTGTGTAAGTTTACCCCCCTCCTCTGTGTCACCCCCCTCTGTCACCCTATTCCCCCTCCTCTGTGTCACCTTACCCCCCCTCCTTTGTCTCACCCCCCCTCCTCACTCTCTCTTAGCCCCTCGCTCACCTCCTCTCTCCCACCCACCACTCTTTCTCTTATCCCCCACCAACTCACCCAATCCCCTCTTTCTCCCGCCTCTCACCTCCTCTTCTCTCCCACCCACCACTCTTTAATCCCCCCTCTCTCTCTCTCATCCTCACCCCCACCAACTCACCCCCTCTCTCTCCCCCCCTCGCCTCCTCCTCTCTCCCACTCTTTTTCTAATCTCTCTCTCTTCTCTCTCTTTCTCTTTCTCCCTCCTTTTCTCTCCCCCCCCCCACCTCTTTCCATCCTCAGGGGGTGGCTGCATGGGGTCCCAATAATTGCTAACAGCAGCCCTGTGAGTGAGTGAACCAGTTTGGATGTGTCCTGAATCCCGTGTCCTGCCGGTACACTTCTCCACACATTTAAAGGAAGGAAAACGACACTCCAGTAAAGGAGCTCCACCCACAAACTCCGTCTCCCACACTTCCTGGCTCAAAGCGTCTCTCGGTAGGGCAGTCTAATGGGGGGTCTTTCACGGGGAAGGGGACACTGATGGGTGGGTTCCCTGATCTAATCAAGGGGGGACTGATATAAGGTAAAGGGAGTCCTGGTGGAGTACAAGGCCCAGCATTTTACTATGGGAGGCATTGGTGGACTACAAGGCCCAGCATTTTACTATATGAGGCATTGGTGGACTACAAGGTGCAGCATTTTACTATAGGAGGCATTGGTGAGACTAAAATGCTGGGTCTTGTAGTCCACCAATACCTGTTATAGTAAAATGCTGGACCTTGTAGTCCACCAATGAATCTATAGTAAAATGCACCAATGCTGTAGTGTCAGTGTGTAGCGGTCAGTGTGTATTGTGTAGCAGTCAGTATGTATCGGTCTGGGGTGGGGGGGGGCTCCACAGGATTAGCTCGCACAGGGCGCCTGAACACCTAAGGCCGGCCCTGGCCGGGACAATGGGTGGGCTGCCCTGTTCACTGTCCCAAATAGCAAGTAATTGTGCTGCAAGTTTAAAAATTACTTGCTAAGCTATTGCTAGACTTGCCAGGCTTCACACGTTTGTTACACACTTGCAGCAAGTCTGCATTGCATGACTTCGGATCAACTTTCTTTGCAAACATTCTGAAAGTCTGCTTCAAGTTCTGGTTCAGTTATGTTATGTTGTGCAATAGTCATCCCACCACAGGGGTCACTGTTGCTGAACTGTCATGCTGTAGACATGAAGAGCTCTTGCTGTACACTCACCACTGCAACTTTGCTCTTGTGACAAATTGCAAAAAATAAACTAGAATTGTGCTTCAAGTGCTCTGCAAGTGTACAACTTGCCAGTGAAAATGTGCAGTAAGTTAACAGATTTACTATTCAACACTGCCATAAATTTGTGGCAAGTTATCCTTGCTACCTGGGGTGGTGTTATGTGTAATGGGAGGGCACCACAAAAGGCATAAACACAAGACCCAGAAAAACACTTTCCAATTTCAATGGATCAGCTCTGGCCCCTTTTCTCAGAGCGATGGCTGGTACAACCTCCACCCAGAACTCCTAAAATAATTACGCCCACCATCCCCAATGGACAAAGGGTTGGTAGGAAAGGTGGGATTACCCAATCTGAAGAGGACTGCACCGTCTGTACCTTCCAGCCCAGGTTGCACAGTGGTCTTGTTATTTGTCTTCAATGGCAGGCGTCCTTACGATTTCTGAGCGCCTAAGTGTCAGGTTTGCTTAATCAATGGTATGATAGACTGTATGATTATACTAGTACATAGGCCACTTGGAGTATTTTCCATAATTCACAGGAGAATTTGTTTACTATATGTACAGTATCTAGGATGGTGTTACTGTGGGGCCATGGAGAAGAGAAGAGATTCATTTTTTTTTCTCTTTTTTTCTCTCTTCTTTTCAAGTTTTAATGATGGTATTTAGGAAAAAGTATGTACTTTATGTTTAAGTCCTTGTTATAGATTTCTTTGGGTGGCTATTTATAAGTTTTTTTTTAGCATATCTATGTGATATTTATACTGGTTTCTTTTTATATATACCATTGTTCTATATTTGTATTTTTTACAATATATAGAAGATCCAAAAGTAATGAAATATTTAGGTATGTTTTATTATAATTTTGTTTGAAAAAATGAATAAAATCAGATTGAAAAAAAAATAGGATTTTTTGTACTCACCGTAAAATCCTTTTCTCTGGCATCCATGGATGGACACAGCTCCTTAAATCTTGACATTTGGGTTATGTTCCTGTTCATATATTAACAGAAACATAACCCACATGTCAAGACTTGTAAAGGCTGTGTCCCTCCATGGACGAAAAGAGAAAATAGGATTTTTTGTACTCACCGTGTTTCTCAGTACACCTTATGTAGCTTGCGTTCTTCACTCTGCGATATGGTCATGGTTGCTTCAGCAAGAATGCACTTATAGTAGAATGGTCCCCCTGACTGTGCTCATTAAATAAATAGCCGTGATTAGCGCTGACAAGGCAAGATTCTTAAATTTTTCTAACCAAATCTTAATGTGAAAATGTGTGAATTTTGAGTGAAAATTGTGTAATTCTTGGGTGAACTACCTTAAACACCATCTTTACCTTCTCACCTCAGACATCTCATTGATCACCAATCCATACTTCGGATATACAGTATCCTTACTGAAGTTAGCAGTACTGTAAGGAGTAATAACTCTAATATTTGTGTATTGTCTATTATATACCAGATACCTCAGTCTATAAAATAATATGTAATTGGTAAATAAGCATGCTGTAAATTCCTCTGATCTTTGCTGTACTGAAAACGGCATTTGCAATAGTAAAAAAGCAGATAACACATATGATAATGAACATGGGGCAGCAGATGGGAAATAACACCTAAACCTTAATTTAAATATATAGACAGCAGACAAGCGTTGGATATTAAAGGCTGCAGTTATTTATTATTGTTTTCAAAAATGTGTAAATAAATGTATTCAATCAAACACATATATATATATATATATATATATATATATATATATATATATATATATATATATATATATATATATATATATATATATATATATATATATACATATATATATATATATAAGCTTTAAACTAACCTAGCCATTACAGCTCAGGTTGCAAATGCAAAATTCCCAACTTCGACAAACTTAAATCTTTAAAAAACAACTCTTTAATTGTATAGAACGTATCAAAAAGCTAGTCCCCCTTTGTTGAAATTTTTTTTTTTTTTTTTAAAAAGGTGACACGACCACACAACAATAGCCGCGTCAAAGTTAACGGGGGGGGGGGTCACCACAGCTCCTGCCTTCTGAGGCAAATGAGCCCGGTAGCGACGGAACCCTTATTTTATAGCCCTAATCGGGCTTATACTGGATTTTCCTGGGCTTTTACACGAGACTCAGGAGAGGTCACCTGTACCCCTCTCCCAGGACACGTACTACTGTGCTCCCCCTGAGGAGCGTGATGCCATGAGGACTTGAAACTGCCATTCCCGTGGCTCTCCCATTAGGAAAAGGGGGGCTAGAAACTGCCTTCCCCCTTCTGCTATCATACTGCATGTGTTATGCTTTTTTGGATTGAGCGTCTTCTAATGTGTTTTAAAAGTACAGCTATAACTTAAGAAAATAAGTATTTAAATCTGTTTATGTTACACCTGGTTTGTTTAAAATCAACTTACTAAACACATTTTAACTGAAAAATCAGTTAGCAGCAGATATGGTGTCTAGCAATTGTATTGTAGTCATGGCTATTTTATTATTCTGTCTTCTGAGGAAATGCTGGAGAAGCTCTATATATCATATTTATTTTTTGTCTTTGTGATGTTTCGGACACCTTTGAAATTTTTTCTCTCCTCTCCGCCTCTTTATGTATTATTTCTCAGGCCTTCAACTATTCCTGATCTGCATGAAAATCCTGACAGGACTTACCTGCAAATTAGTTTTGTTGCACACCAGTAGACTTTGTAGTTGTTTCCTTATTTCAAAGCAGAGGCAATACACTTTCAATTTCACAGATATGGAGGTAACTTTAAAGCAGAACTCCAGGTGAAAAAAAATCTTAAAATCCACTATGTAAAAAAAGTTTACTCACACAAGGTGTATGCTACTTATAGAACTGATGTCCTATCTTTATAATTTGAGATTTTCCTACCCTCGGGGACGGAAAAAATGGATTTTATTAAAAACAGGAGGCGAATATTATGCTTGATCTTTCTTTTACTGTCATCCAGCAGCAAGAGGGTTAATAAAAAGAAAAAAACGTTACACAGGTGGGTATGCAAATGAACACAGGTGGACTGTCCAATCAGGTAACAGGAGTATGTTATAAAGGTGA
Source organism: Rana kukunoris (assembly GCA_029574335.1). Taxonomy (NCBI): domain Eukaryota; kingdom Metazoa; phylum Chordata; class Amphibia; order Anura; family Ranidae; genus Rana; species Rana kukunoris. Next base: position 119,646,952 of record CM056053.1, read on the forward strand.
GGTACAGGTGATATTCTTCCTCTTTCTTGATGATAAAACTAGACTGTAAATAACTTGAACTGGAAACTAATTGGAACAACTTGAACTGGAACTCATTCTTCAATATGTCATGAAGTCAGCAGTAGAATAGGCGTATTAAGCTGAAAAAGAATACATTATGTAAGAGCAAAGAAATCTTGAAGGGTAGGGTATTAGGGTGGGATAATATTCGCCTCCTGTTTTTAATAAAATCCATATTTTCCGTCCCCGAGGGTAGGAAAATCTAAAATTTTATGGCAAACAGGAGGCTCATATTATGCTTGTTCAAAGCTGAATACACTAGAGCATTAAATAAACGTACAACCTATAGTTATAATACATTCATAGACACATGAGATTCCGGTCTAAAATAGAAATTCTTAAAAGTGGATTCTGAAGACCAGTTTGCGGTTCGCATTAAATCTGATAGAGAACCACCTGATTGAAATACCTTAGTGGCCATTGCCCCTCTGGTGGAGTGAGTGCCAAATATGGAAATGTCAATGCCTGCCAAATCCATGGTTTGTCTCACCCATCTAGCCAAGGTGGGTGAGGAAACTGGATGGAAGGGTTTGCAGTAGGAAATTAGTAATTGAGATGAGTCAGGGTCTCTAAAAGGTTGAGATTTGGTTTCATAGGTTTTTAGACATTGGACTACACAAAGGTTTGGATTGAAGGGAAAAACCGGATAGAAGACCGAATGTAAGTTGGTCTTTGTGCGTCTGAAAATGGAAAATTGAACACCTGGGGAGAGAATTGTCTATGGGATATATCTAGGGCTTTTACATCCGCTACTCTTTTAAGGGAGATGAGACAAAGTAGTACTGTTAGTTTGAAAGATAGATGTTTTAAAGACAGATTCTCATTATCGCCCCAGGAGTTAAGAAAATTGAAGTAGAAAGATATTTGGGTTTAGGAGGTCTTTTGAATTTTATGCCTTTCATTAATTTGCAGACCAGTGGGTTTCCCTATTGGTATAGAATCTATGGGTTAGTGACTCGAGGAAATGGCTGAACGATATACGTTAATAGTTCTGTAGGCCTTGCCGGAAGAAAAAGCGTCAGATAAGAAATTTAATATGTGAGGGAGAGGTGCATGTAAGGGATCCAGATCCCTTTGCATGCACCAATTAGACCAAAGTTTCCCGGCTGATCTGTAAGCTGTTTTGGTTCCTGGAGCCCAGGCTTCTGACAAGATGTCTCTAGATGTCTGCGAAAGTTCTGAGATAATTCCCGATCGCCTGATATCTTCCAGGCTACTAGGGAAAGAACTCCTGAGATTATTAGAGGATAAGGATTCTGAAATGGGTCTAGTAGAATAGAAGGGAATACTGGGAGTAATCGTGGGTAGTCTATGATCATCTCCAGAGCCTGAGGGAACCATGTTTGGGATGGCCAGTAAGGGGTTATAAGAACTATGTTCGATTCTAGGTAACGTGTCAGAAGGAGAACCCTTGATATTAGAGCAAAGGGAGGGAAAGCGTAAGATGTTCCTTTCGGCCAAATTTGTAGAAGGGCATCTGTCCCCAATGCTTCTGGGTCCGGACGCCAACTGAAATATGTTGGAATCTGTCTGTTCAGGCGTGATGCGAACAGATCTATCTGGAAAGGACCCCACAGGGAGTTTAGATGTTGAAAAATTGGCTGGTTCAACATCCAATCGCTGGAATCTGTTAGATAACGGGAATTCCAGTCTGCAATGGAATTGGATAGGCCTGGGATGTATTCCGCCTTCAATATAATGTTCTTGTCCAGGCAAAAATGCCAAAAATCCTTTGCAATGTTCGCCAAAGGTTTGGATTTTGTACCTCCTAAGCGATTGATGTATTGTACTGCGGATATGTTGTCCATGCGTAGTAGAATACAACAATCGGATCTGTCTCTCGCAAAACTCTTGAGAGCAAATGATTCCGCTAAGAGTTCGAGACAATTGATATGTAACAGAGCTTCGTCTGGAGACCATTTCCCTCCTGTTGTAAGAGGGCCGCAGCGAGCACCCCAACCTGAGTTACTTGCGTCTGATTCTATTATTAAATCCATATGTGGATGGAAGATAGTCTTCCCATTCCACATCAGGATGTGAGTCAGCCACCAAAGTAATTCTTCTTTGGTGTCCGGAGTTAGTGTTATCTCGTCTGAATATGCCAAGCCGTCTCTTAGATGTTGTGCTTTTAGTCTCTGTAGTGCTCTGTAATGTAGAGGTGTCAGAAATATCGCTTGAATGGAAACTGATTATAGACCGACAATCCTCGCAATTGTCCGAAGAGATATTTGACTTTTGTTTAGTACTGAGCGAATGTCTCTTCTGATCGTCTTCAATTTCCTGTTTGGAAGACTCAGAAGGGATACAGTAGTTGGGTATTGACAAGAAAGCCCAGAAATTCTACCTCCTTTGAAGGGGTTAGGATGGATTTCTTGTAATTGATTATGAATCCCAGCATGTTCAGAAGGGATATCGTCCATTGAATGTGTAAATGAATAGTCTGAAGTGATTGTGCCATGATCAAAATGTCATCTAAATAT